>CAWUFW010003286.1:0-1200000 GCA_963921515.1 Calotriton arnoldi | reverse complement strand
CGGGTGCTATTGGGAATCTAAGTCAACTGGTGATGTACCTTGGGCGGACAGACAAGCAGGTTATTACCGGTCTTCCTTTGGTTCTCGGAACAGTTTTTATTAAAAAATGTTGTCAGCTTCAAGTTCTCGATTTAGACTACCTAAGCCCCTTTAACACTAAAACTAAGTGTCCAGATCTGGAGGGCCACCACTTTGTGGGTTAGGACTCACTCAGTCTGGGTCCAGGTGCAGGTTCAAGATGGTTGAAGCTTTTTATGCCCCTGACGCTATGATCATGGGGAACAGGGTCAAGACTGATTTGCATATGACAGGGTCTGAACTGGAATGCCACGGGGAGCAAAAAAATGATGGATTTAGGCCCAGATCTATGTGCTGGGGTGAATGTTTGAGATTGTGCAGCATTCCGTCCATCAATTGTTCTTTTTGCATTTGTCACCCCGAGTGAGACGGGTATGCTCAGATGTGGGTCTAGTGCTCTCCATGCCACTGGAGTCAAGCTAGACTGGCTGACGAGGGGTGATGCCCCGAAATTGGACCCAGGATGCTTGTTTCCAGTCCAGGGAGGACCTGACATGGAAGTTCGGGCTGGACTGTTCCCATGGGAAACAGGGTCAAGACTGATTTGCATATGGCTGGGTCTGAACTGGAATGGCATGGGGAGGAAAAAACGATGGATTTAGGCCCAGTTCTCTATACTGGGGTGAATGTTTGACATTGTGCAGCATTCTGTCCATCAAATGTTCTTTTTGCAATGATCAGGAGGCCAGGAAATAAGCCCTTGGAGTCACTCTGGTAATCCTGGGTTCATGTGATGAAACAGGGATCATGCAGCAGGGCAGGCCTCTGAGGGTACAAGGCAGGCTCAAGGCAGCAAATCAGTCATCCCAGATGCAGGAAAGCAGTCTTGTAGAGTACACAGCAGGCCACAGCAGCAGGAATCCCTTTCAGAGTCCTTCTGCAGGTCCAGAAAGTGAAATGAAGAAGGGTTCTGAGGATCCTATTTTTATATATTGTTCCTTCTTTGAAGTAGTTAAAGTTTCTAGAGCATTCCATTTGAAGTCCTGGAGGTTTCTTGCCTGCACTGACTACAAGTGGGCTCAATGACCAATGCAGGGGTGACATGTTATCTGAGTCTACTCAGTTGCAAGTGGGGCTCTGCCCAGTCTCCCCCCCCCCATTGTACCAGTTGGTGGCCCTTCCAGACTCACCAAATCCCTCTATTGTTTGGGAGGAATAAACAAAGTGCAACTGCCAAATACACCCAGTCAAGTGACCTACGACAGGCTGCAGGAACCCAGTAGCTAGGGCAGGAAATATTTCCAACTTTTTAAAAGTGGCATTTTCAAAATTGTAACTTAAAATCTGATTTTAACATTAAAGAGGATTTTTAATTACAATTTCTCAGATACCAAACATAAAAAGCTTTCCTGCTCTCAATCATACTTTAGTACTTACGTAATAAGGCAACCCCATGTTATCCTATGGCAGAGGTAGCCTCACAGTAGTGAAGAACAAATTTGGGAGTTTTTCACTACCAAGACATGTAAAACTTAAAAGCACATCTCCAACCTTTTAATTACAAGGTACATTATCCATTGAGCTATTTAGGGCCTACCTTAGTTAGGAGTGACTTATATGCAATAAAAGGGGAGTTTAAGTCTTTGTAAGGGGGTTATATTGCCACGTTGATTTGGCAGATTAAAACTGCAATCCAGCTACAATGGCAGGCGTGGGACATGTTTTACGGGGCTACTTAAGTGGGTGGCACAAAAAGTGCTGCAACCCCACAAGTAGCATTTAATTTACAGGCCCTGGGTATATGGTATACCACTGTATAAGGGACTTATAGGTAAATTAATTAGGTCAATCACAGGTAAGGAAATGTTACAATATTTTAGGGAGTGAGCACAAGCACTTTAGTGCTGGTTAGCAGTGGTGAAGAGCACAGAATCCTTAAGTTACCAATAACAAATTTCAACACTAAGGTGGAGAGCAAAGCGTTTGGGGAAAGACTATCCTAAGGCTAACAGGTCTGGCACTATCCTTTCCAAGTTATTCAAATAGGTGGTCTAAGTGATTCCTGCAGCCAAGCTGTGGCATGTAAAGTTCATGTGGCCGCAAAATCAGCTTAATTTTAACATTGCCTTACTGGAAAGTTAAAGAAGTTAGTTGAGTGAAGCCAATTCTATCTCATATTAAAGGGTAAAGTGTGACACTTATTGGCTCACAGTATGCTAAATAATAAAGTGAGGGGGTCTGAGAAGCATCTTAACTTGCAGGTCTTCAGGGGCAGAAGAGAATTAAGAGATGTGCAGAGTGTGGGTACTGCCTGGACCGAAGACTTGCATCTCAGAGGTATTCACTATGTTCAAACTTTGCATACAATAAGGAGGAGTACATGTTCTGAGGAGCCACAGAACTCTCACAAGAATTGCCAATAGCATAAAATAAAATGTATTTGTAAAGTGCACGTTCACCCAGAAGAGTATCTTGGCACTGAACAACTGATGTTTATAGTTACCCAACACAACAATACTCATTTTATTGACCTCAGAAGGATGAAAGGCTGAGTGGACCTGTCGGGACTCATTAGTCCACTAAGTCACCAGATGCTGCGATGGTGGCGGCCTTCTCAAATGCCTGGATTATTAATTCTCCATTGCCATATTGTCCTTGCTAGGCAATTGTGATACACAATTGCTGCTGCCGGTATTTGGTGTTCAAAGTTAGAATCCCTTTAAACTTCCAATCATAGGAAGTCATCGAAAGACATCAATGGTATTATAGAAAATGCTTGCACCAAACTTTCAAAAGGATATCAGGAGTCATCCTTCTTGGTTACAAACTCTAACTTAAGTTCTTAATCCAAATGGATGACTAGGAGTCATCCAAACAGATAAGGAACTCTATGACTACGTAAAATATTTACATAAGATAAGTCAGTTGAGTCACGTTGCCATGGAATAATTGTTGTAACACAATTAAGGTATGTGAATTGGATGCAAGCACGTACATAATTATCAAGGATGTAGAAGAATGATGTGATTTTATTGAATGCTTTTCAAGTTATAACCATGGACGTCATTTGGGGGTAGTCAGGGGTCACAGTTGTGACCTCTAGCTTGCTCCCTTCCTGGCTCTTCCATTGTGACCCCTAGTCTCAGTGCAGCAAACGTTTTGCCCCCTCTGAGGCCAGGGTCACACAGGAAGTGCCAGGAGTAGCAGGGAGCAAGCTAGAGGTCACAGCTGTGACCTCTGGCTACCCCCAAATGACGTCCATTGTTATAGCTCTCAATCTGTAATCTTAAATGTCAACAGATTCACAGATATTTATTGCATAACCTTGAAAATAACTCTCTTTATCAAACAGCCTTTAAGAACTCGGCGTGCTGTTCAGAGTTCCCATATCCACTTGAATTACATCATAGCTTAGAAGAAATATTGATTCAGTACAGAGAGTGGGAAATATAGAGTGTGTCAACAGGAACATCATATATAACATGAGTAGTTACATTTAAAGGTCAATACTATTGCCATACTAAATGTTTTCTCTTGTTTTTAGATATCAGCACTCCTACAGTATAGATTCAGACCAGCTGCTCAAGCGGGTAGTGTGCCAATTTCTAATGTCTCAGTCACTTTCGCTTGTCTCATTCCCCATTTCCCGAGTACATATATGTTCAATGAAAAAGCACCGTTTAAAGAAACAAAAAAACACTGATCTTCTACAGTTACACGTAACTGATAACAGTGTCATTTGCATCGCCATTGATTTCAGATGTCATCAGTGATATAATATATGATGTCAGAAGCAGTGCATCACAGAGGTGCAAGTTATACTTATGTCAGTTACGTATAACTGACACATTTCAGTAGTATTTCGTTTTTTAAACAATAATGCTTTTTCAGTGAATCTCTAGGTATTTTTTAACAAAAATAATATCGAATTACAATATGTTTGCTTCCAACCCCCTGCCAAGCACAGGCAAAAGCTGCCAACCTCCCACATGCAGTCAAGCCCCATTAGTGAGCAACCACCCATGGACAATTAGCCCACATTTGTCCTTTTCTTTATTTTTCCTGTTATGCCTATCCTGTGGGAGTCCCATGTAAGCCAATGGAAGTACATGAGGGCTGCGCTGGCTCCTGCAGGACTTCCATGAGCTCATAGAGCCCCAAAATAGTTTTTTCTAAATTGATCCCAGGTACAGAGGGTGAGGGTACTCCCTACACTGCCACCTTTTACCACTTTTGTCAATTTTCAGGACATAGGGATCGAGTCGAAGAGTTCTTTAATGGCAGCTACAGCATTTTTTTCCTTCTTCTGCTAGCCAATCACAGTGTGAGCCCCCTCGGGACCCATTTTGCTTTCATTTTGGGTCCTTTGAAAATCACACAGGACCAAATGTCAATATATCTATACATTTTGAAACCTTATTTCTCAAAACCTACTGCACCGATTTACTGCAAATGAAAAAAAACACTTTCTGAGTAAAGATCTCACTTCCACGCCCATCGGAGCCCGGAGGAGGCTGGGCCCCCCCTCTAACTTATACTCATCAGTAACAGCTCTTTGAGTATGCTGTTGGCGTTTCAGGTCAGTCATGGGAAAGAAAAAAGCAACCTCAACATCCTCCGCAGGGATTACCATGTCCGCCATTGACACTTTTTTGCTTAAAGCAACGAACGCAATAACACAGGAAATTGCCTTGGCAGAAAATAGACTGTCTTCCGGAGAGGGGGATTTTGCTTTTAACTGCCTGCAGCTAATTTGTAATAACGCCATATTAGACCAAGAGAACCAGAGGTCCCAAGAGCAAATTATGCCCCAAGTAACTAGCCAGGTACATTTTATCAATCATCCTGTTCCATCCCAAGATCCTGCTAACTATGAGCCTACCATGCCAACAACCGCAGCGGGCAAAAGGAAAAGAGGTGCTCTAAAAGACCCAGTTCAAACCAAACCTAAGAAAGTCAGAAAGTCTCTACCCACTCAGTCGACTACAGTTCCCACTACCGCAGCCAAAGAGACATTATCACAAAATTACAATATAGAGGATATTATCAGCACGATCACCTCAATACTACATCCCATTTTCCTACGGCTGGACTCGCTTGATTTAAAAATCCAGGAAGTCTTAGATAAAGGTTTGCTTTACACTGGAAAATGATGCTACAACGAGGCACTCCTTCCAACGCCACGCTAGTGTCCATATGGCCACACCTACAGTATACCTTGAGCAGGGGGCAAATTTACGGGACATAACAGAGCCAAACCTGGGCACAAAAAATGGGCCCCACACTATGAGGAAAGCGATATCCCCCATAGATGGAACTCCTTCTAAATCAGGCTATGAAGGGCTATCCACACATACGCTGAAGAACACTTGCATTCCCAACAGCTATGGGGTGGGGGGTGCACCATCTAGATCTAATAGTAATTTTTTCACCCGTCAACCACAGAACATTCCCCTAGAACACACAAGTGTTACTCACTCACAAACTCTCAATCTCCCCAATGCCGCTTGCCCTTTTGTTTTAATCCTGGTAAATGTTCCTTAGCTAAGGCCCCACTACAAGAAACCACTACCCAACTAATAGATAAATCATCCCATTGGCTCTCAGCTCATAATAGTTTGGGACACTTAGCCTGGAACCATCTTATAATGACCAGGAGAATACCCTGGGTTGGTCCATCTCCAAAATCTCACAAGGGCGACTGCATCGTTCTAAATTTTGATAATTCGCAGATCGTAGCTGACCTATTATTCCATTACCATACGACACTCATAGCCCAAACCCAAGTTTTCCTTGTACCGCTTGGTTATTTTTACAAACCGCCCAGCTGCACACAGTACATTGCACCAAAGGCAGATCTGGTAAAAATTACAGGGAGTAGGTCTGGGCCCAATGCTTGCAATGGTCCAATAACTTTTAACAAATTCGCTCCCCTATCAAACCTTGAGTCCTGCGATTGACTGGAGAAGGACAGTCAGAGTCACTGCCAGATCAAACCCTCAGCCCCTAGGGCAAGTCCAAGGCTTAGGGAACACAGAGTGATAAATGGGGAGGAAAGGTTGGGCTTGAATCATGAAATTCATCCGCTCAGTCAACATCACGATATGACAGAGGCCACCACTCTTTGTGCTACTACTCTGACCCATATCTTCCTATGATGGAACATAGCAGGCTTTAACAACAAACGATATAATGATGAATGGTATAAAACATTCTCCTAATTTCAGATCATCTGTTTCCAAGAAACTTGGGAGACACATTCAATATTTATAAACGGTTACCTCTCATTTAGTACTCCCGCAGTACCTACAACCGGGGGTAGAGCTAAGGGGGGCCTCCTGACACTGCTAGCTAACACTCTTGCAATGAAAGTACTAAAATGTATAAAAACCTCTCCCTATTTTCATATGTTAGTAATTAAAGGTTACAATACCTGGGACCGCCTGCTAATAAATTACTACAACAATAATTTTTCTAACCCTGAAACAGTAGCAGAGAATATAGGGACAGCCATCGATGATCCTGTTGGACTACATCCAAACCCTTTACAAATTTTGTTGGTGGGAGATTTTAACATCAGAACCTGCCCAAGAGTAGAGACAAAGCTGTGTGGGATAGAAGACCATAGGGGAGAGCCAATTATTCATTTCACTCATAATAAACATGGCACCGTCCTGAATAATGTACTAATGACTTGGCAATTAGAGCCCCGAAACTAAATCAATTTAGTAACTGGCCAACCATCCACCACATTTAAGGGCACAGAACGTTGTTCTGCGATCGACTATATAATTACATGCAATCCTTTAAACACCAATATTTCCAAGAAAAAAGTCTCCTTTACTGAATTCAGTGACCATGCTATGCTCACATGCGCCTTTGCGTGGTGTGCCACTAAGAAAAGCCATACTAAAGTCGCCCCTAAACCTATTTTAGCAAGCAAAAATGGTTTTACCCTAAAGTGGGATAAAGTGGACAAGCCTAACATACTGGCAAATCTTCTAGCAACCAACCATGAGGATTTTTATCGCTGCTTAGACCCACTACTAAGCAGCAATTTTGTGACAGAAGCTTTCGCTAATATTCAAGTAAACATCAAGAGACTATTGACCCACCCAATTCCCACCAAAGATACATCCTGGCCCGATGGTTTGATAAGGATTGTTCCGTAGCCTCCCATACCCTTCGGAAAGCTCTAAAAGTCTCACTAAGAGATAAAGCACATTGCGTGATTTATTTAAGGAACCTGTATAAGTCAGCCAGGGTGAATAGACAGAAAGAGATAAAACACGAAGCGTGTGAAACATTAAAGAAAGCATCTGCCTTGCAAGATAGTAAAACTTTCTGGAATGTGGTTAATTGAGTCTCCCTTCCAGACAAAGGTGGTCCCTCTCTGGATGTTCATATAGAGGAGGAGACATGGAAAATTACTTTCAGGATATTTTTCACAGTCCGGCTGGCTCTTGCCCCACGTCTGATCATTTGCCTACTAAGGCATCAACCTGTCTCTCATTTGAACTAAAGGAAGTAGAGACCTCTTTGTCACAGTCACCTCCTCTTAAAGCAGTAGGACCCGACAGGGTCACAATTGATATTTTCTTGTCTAATAGACCACTATGGTCACCCCTATTGACTGTAGTTTTTAATTCAATAGCATTAAACGGTCCCCTACCCTCCTGGAAAACCTCAGTAATTATACCCATTTATTGAAAAAGGTGATGTTTCAACTCCACTTAATTACCGCCCCATTTCCCTGCTAGATAGTACCGCTAAAATAATGTGTAGGTTACTACTAAATAAGTTGGAAATTTGGGTGGCGGAGAAGAACTTTCTCGCCGAAGTACAGTATGGATTCAGGCAGGGTAGGGGTACCTTCGACCAATGTCTTATCTTAACACTACTAGCTGCGATGTACTCCTTGGCAAAGAAAAGCCAGGTATACATGGCCTTCATGGATCTGTCGAAGGGGTTTGACTGTGTGGTACACAGTAAACTGTCAGATATTATGGAGGACATGGGCGTGGAGGCCGCAATTACCAATTTTAGTAGAGAGTCTTATTCACACTCTTCTGCTACGGTTCGATTTGGAAGATGTGGGGAATGCACTAAACCTTTCAAAATTGAAAGGGGGGTCAAGCAGGGTTGCATTCTGGCCCCCTTTCTATTCACCCTCTACACAAATAACCTGTACGAAGCCCTAGTTAAAACATCAAAAGACACCCCTCAAGCACAGACCACCCCCCTTCTAATCCTGCTATATGCAGATGATGTGGTTCTTTTAGCAAGAACCTCCATAGCACTTAAAAATCTTATCAATGATTATACAGCTTTTATGTCTGATCTGGACCGTAAAGTAAATAAATCCAAGACCTTTATTTTAGCTATAGGGGGTGCCAATAAGAAATCAACAAGTTTTTATCACGATGGGGAAAAAATAGAACAGGCCTCAAGTTTTAACTACCTAGGGGTGGTCTTCGACTAAAAACAATCCTGGAAAGCAATGGTCCAGGACAGGGCAGATCGCATGTGCAAGAGCATAGGTGCAATCATTCGCTTTTCAAAACAATTGGGCAGTAAGCCTGTGCGGGAAATGATTAAAATCTACCTGGCTAAATCAAAATCTATTGCTACCGATGGGGCAGCGATCTAGGGGATAGCGGATATTGCACCCCTACAACAATTGCAGACAATTTTATTAACCGGCTGCTAGCAGTCCCAACAGCCTGTAGCAACTTTGTCGCTCACAAAGAAGTCGATCTGTCTTACATTAGCGATGTTATTAAACTGGCCCGGCTCTCTTTGTGGTTGTCACTGTGGAAAAGGAATAGCGTTGTACTAAATCAAAGGATTCTGAAAGACATTTTGTCCTTAGATCACAACCATAAAATCCCTTGACTTTCCTACATAAAACATACCCTGACATCACTCGGGCTAACAGAACTTTTTGACACGCCTAGCCTCTGTGAAGGTTTTCCCAAATCGAGGCTAAAGGAACTTTTTATTAAGAAAAATGCTTCTGATAGGTGGGATGGATGTAGGGGGAAAACATCTGTTGTGACCTATTATGGTGTATCACACTCACAACAAGGGGTTCCATCGTAGCTTTCTTATGTTGAGAACACACAGCATCGGTATATTCTAACTAGATTTCAATTGAACTATATACCGATAATGCTGGGGCATCCATCAAACGTTTTCTCAATCTCACAACTCCCCCATGCAATAATAAATCACCCCTATCAACCATGCACATATTGTTCTTTTGCACTTTTTATGTAAAGGATAGGAAACAATATATTATCTCTCTGTTGAAGAAATTCAGTTAGTGCTCCCCAACATCGGCTCTTGCCATGTTACAAAATTTAGAAACCCCGTTCGTTTGTTTCGTCATGGTCTCCTTTCTACAAGCCGCTTTAAGAAGCCGAAAGGCCACTAAAGGATCTCCCCTTTTATTTGAAGGAAGTTATATTAGGGGTAGATTATGATTTTAATTGTTTTCCATCCTCAGTTTTTTTAATGTTAGCTAGATTTGCACACTCAGCACTTGTATGTATGACCAATGTAAACTCTATTGTCTCTCGTGCTAAGCTTCCTAACTAGGGCCAGATTTGCATAGCCATACCTAGCATGCACAAACTAGTTAAATGGACCACTTGATGTAATGAATTTTGCCTTTAACTCTGTTTTTATCCTTATGTATGTCATTTATATGTGTCTTAATCTTATCGACCCAATAGATGGACCTCTGGCCAATGGTTATAATTTATGTGGGGAAAACTTCAAATTGTATTTTTAGCCTGTTTTATTCGCAATTGCACCTATACTTTGTGGTACATTGCATCTATTATAGACATTGTTTTATTCATGTACTTTTATGCATTTAAACAAATGCGAAATAAAGATTGAAAGTAAAGACAGTATTTCCTACAGTAGATACTGCAGTAAATGAAGAAGAGAGAGAGCTTGATAACAAAAAAGTCTTCCAAAATGGCTGCTTGAGAAAAAGAGCCCAAATAGTGCCTAAATATGGCCCAATGATAGAAGTGTGCAAAAACGCTTAAATTAATTATGCAGCAAATACTCAAATGATCAACTGGATAAAAAACAAAATTAGCAACTAGTTTAAAAACCCTTTGACTGTATTTGAGAACTAAAAAATATGTCCACATTTTAGCATTCTAGAGCACTAACCATTATTTGTATGAGAAAACAACCATCATTTTAATCATTTCGGAAGAAAATGCTTTAGTGTTCTAGCTGTTCATTAGAGCATTGTGGAGAGGGAGAAGGCAACAGCTCAGATTCAAACAACAGAGGGCAGGGGCAAGCGAGCAGGAAAAGAGGCAGCAAGCTAACCACAGCAGGTAGGCAGGAGTGGCAGTGGCAGTCCAACATACCACGTAGGTAAGCTACAAGGGGCAGAACAACGGACCATGATGGTCTGGGGGGGCATGCAGCAAGCCAACCATACAGGACTGATGAGAGAAGTTGTGGCAGCACCATAAACCATAGAGGGCAGAAGGCAGGGGGCAGGGGCAGCAAGCTGACCACATAGGACAGATGGCAGTGGTAGCAGCAGCACAATAGACCAGAGAGAGCAGGCAGGAGGGCAGTGTCGGCCAAACAGACCATAGAGCACAAGAGGGAGGGGGAAGAGAGACCCACTCAGACAATGGAGGCCAGTGGCAGCAAGTTGACCATGCAAGGAAGGCAGGAGGGGCAGTGGCAGCATGACGCACCATGAAGGGGGAATGCGAGGGGGGATGCGAACATGGACTCCGACATTGGAGGGGGGCAGGGGAAACAAGATGACCACTTAGGGCAGATGGAAGGGGCAGTGCCACCACAACAGATCATGCAGAGCAAGAGAGAGGGGCACTCATTTGACAATGGAGTGCAGGGCCTATGAGCAGCAATCTGATCATGCAGGGGATGTATGGGGGTAGTGGAAGCACAGCACACTATGGAGGGCAGGAAGGAGGGATTAAGTACTGCAAACATATAACGGAGGGATGGTGGGAAGTGGTCTGGGGGAACAAGCTGACCACATAGGACAGGTGGGATGAGCAGTGGCAGAACAACAGGATATGTATGGCAGGCAGAAGGGTTAGTGGCAGCCCAATGGATCATAGTGGGGAAGAGGGAGAGAACACAGGCATACACCAAGGACCATGGAGGGCAGGAGGGAGGGGAGGTGCTGAACATGAATGAGGTGCAGTGGAAGCACAACACACCATGCAGGTCAGGAAGGAGGGAAAGTAGTTGCACAAAGGACCGTGGAGGGCAGGAGGGAGGGGTAGTAAAATGGACCAAGGAGGGCAGGATGGAGAGAATAGGGGCATGGACTCAGATGCCAGAAGGCAGGGGGAAGGAAGTAGGGACACACACATGGACAACAGATGGTGGGGTTGCAGGACAGAGGCAGCACTCTAAACCTGCAGGGCAGGCAGGTGGGGCATTGGTTGTGCAACAGCCAAACACCAGGTTAGAGTGAGAGGCAGGATCATGGACTTGGACACCAGAGGGCAGAGGGAAAGGGGCAGGGTCAATAAGCTAACCACAAAGGGCAGGATGGATAGGGCTGTGCACTGACCTGGACAAGGGATTGCAGGGGCAGCACGCTGACCATGGAAGAAAGGCCTGCAGGGGCAGCGCAACAGACAATGAAGGGCAGGAATGAGAGGGCAGAAGCACCAGCACAGAGAACTAAGTGCAGAAAGAAGCGGGGAAGGAGCAGCAAACTGACAACATAGACAACATAGGGCAGGCTGGCATTGTCAGCGGCAATTCGTTGTCCACACAGGGTTGATAGGATGAGGCAGGGGTATGCGGAGGGTGAATTCAGGACAGGGAGAAGGGGAGCAATGGCACCAATCTGACCACAGCATGCAGGCAAGCATGGGCAGGGTCAGCACAATGGACCATGGAGGGCAGGATGGAGGGGTTAGGAGTATGCAGTTCGTGAGTGGAGGGCAGCAGGTGGAGACAGGGGCTTTCAAGTTGATCAAAGACATCAGTCCAACAGAGGCAGCACAATGACATACAAAGGGTAGACAAGAGGGGACAGAGGCACAGAAACAGAGAAGGGAAGGCAGGGGGAGAAGGGCAGCTGCAGCAAGTTAAACACCAAGGGCAAGCAGAAGAAGCTGGTTAATGCAGAGGGAGAACAGAAGCCAGGTAGGAGAGATGCAGGGTCAGCGAGCTAATCATAGAGGTCAGGCTGTGGTGGGTTGGCCACTAGCAGGGGGTGGGCCTATGCAAACCTTCTCTTGCAAATGGCCAAAGGCTGCGCACGGTGGAAGTATTGGCTGAATATGTTTAAAAAAGTCTTGACATTCAGTGAAAAAACAAATGATAAAGGGAAGTTATTTGCTTTGGCTTCCTGTCAAAAATAGGATCTTGTTTTAGAACTTGATATGCATAGGGAGCTGCACCATTCTGGCCTAGATTATCTGTCTTTTAGAATCCAATTCTATGCTCCCTCTAGATCTTTGCGCTCTTCACAGGGCCACCTGGCCAAAGTTCCGAGGGCAAAACGAGCTAGATCTGGAGGCAGATCCCTTTCCCTTCTGGGCCCTCACGATTGGAACAAATTGCCTGTGGAACTCCGCCAAGCGAACAATTACCAATTGTTTAGAAAGCAACTCAAGACTTGGCTTGTGACTCGCTAATTAGTTCTTTTTCGAACTCTTATTTACCTTGTAGCGCCGGGACACTACTCGGAGTAGCCGTGTGGTTTAGAAATCTCTCCACTCATTCATTCAAGTTATAGTTAGGTATGGTAATAAGCTCTTGGGCTATGTTAAAAAAAACAACTAGAAGTTCACTGAAAAAAGAAAGGTTAAATAGATGTTATAGGTTTCTATGATAATATGATCTTCCCCAACATAAAAAAAACAGAAATTCACTGATAAAAATCCAAAGGTTAAAGTGAAGCTATTGTTGGGTATAGTAATATGATCTTAGCTTACTTGAAAAATAATACTAGAAATTCAGTGAAAAGAACAAAGATTAAAGTAATGTCATAGGTGTTGAAATGATGTGAAATAATTACACCCAAAAAAAACATTGAAATTTGCCATTTATAGTTCAGTTATTCAACACCAATGTTTAATGTCTCAGAATTTTCATTGAACTTCTGGAAAGAAATATCTTTAACTTAAAATTGTCTAGTTTAATTAAAAATGGTCAATAGCATTACATTACAAATCTTTAATGACAGTATGTGCACTGAAAACCACAGGTGAATTATATATTGTAAATCTAATCTTTAGTTTTTCCCACAACAGGACTTTGATTTAAACCACTACCTATTTGTAATGCATGTCGACAGCTCAAACTAATTGCGCTCAATCTCTACTTGGTTTGAAGGAAGTAATGTTTGCACAAAATTTTGCTACTAGTTAAGCAGTGTACAATATACATTTTACCATACTGAATTAGGTTGTCTCCAGGACCACACTATTTATATTTCATAGATGCACATGTACAGTCAATGTATGTTGTATATGTTTGTGTGCCCTTTAATAATTACATTCTTTTGAAAAAAGATCAAACGGTTAACAGAATGATTTGAGGAACAGTAACTGAGATGAGGTCATGAGAGATTCTGTCAGTGATGTCATCAACCAATGATGTCATTTAACATCTCATTAGTGATGTTAGTGATGTAATATGTGAGGTCATAAGCAGTGCATGGTGAGGGTGTACGTTATAGTTATCTCACTGAACTATAACTGACAAATTTCCATGTTTTTTGGGGGGAATACACTTTCTTGACTAGTGAATACCTAGCGTGCACTCACTAAATAAGGGGACCCCTGGAATTGATGTAGGTAGGGAAAACAGGGGAGAAAATGCAGGAATATAACAAAAAATCCCTCTACCTATATGTTTTCAATTATGCTATACGTCATAGTTTTACAACTCCCGCTACTCATTGAACCATTGTGAAATATAAATATCAATCAGAATAGTATGATCATATCAAAATTTATTGCATTTATATATTAAAGTTTTTTATATACATCAAAATTCTTCACATAAACATATAAATAATAACAGTACTATAAAGACTTTTAGGTCCCATTGCACACCTAGCACTCAATGAACTACATTCATTCTAGTACTCAGACAAACTCATACATCATCACAGGTCACATGCATCGCAAATGTATCTAAAATAAAACATAGTGTGCGATCAAGTCCACCTCACCGAAAATCATTAATGTTTTAACAGAAGTTCAGAGATATCAATATAACATCAAATTTTTAGCAAATATACAGTGAAAGAAACAGGAGGGACTTTCTCTAAAGCGCCGACGCGCGTTTCGGTGGAACCCTTATTCCTTTCTTGGGGTATCACCTTCTTCAGGGCATAGAAAAAGGATTAAAATTACAAACAGAAGGCAGTGGGACCGGTAAAAATATATAGGGACAGAGTCAAACACCCAAGCGGGGTTCTTCGTCAAAGGTGGAAAGAACAAGGACAGCGATCTGCATATGGTGAAGATAATCACTGATGGAATAGAATGGAAGATCTGGCAGAAGTAGTACATTTTAAGGAATCTAGCTCCATCTAGTGGACATTAATTAGATACAGAAGAAGTCGTAGGTCATAGAGTTGCAATGGGACTTAAAAGTCTTTATAGTACTGTTATTATTTATATGTTTATGTGAAGAATTTTGATGTATATAAAAAAACTTTAATATATAAATGCAATAAATTTTGATATGATCATACTATTCTGATTGATATTTATATTTCACAATGGTTCAATGAGTAGCGGGAGTTGTAAAACTATGACGTATAGCATAATTGAAAACATATAGGTAGAGGGATTTTTTGTTATATTCCTACCTAGCGTGCACTATCTATATTGGACTTGCTTGACATTCGCTTTTGGTATTTTAGTATCCAATCCCCAAAGTGGAGGTGGGGGACTTTTGCTAAAAAGCATAAGAAAAACATCACAGTCTCATAGGGGGTTTTCTCCTTTCTCATTATGCACATTTTCTTTAGTGTACCAACAACCCTTTGTGTAGCATTCCCAGGTAGAAAATATCAGTGACATTTGACCTGTCCTAAAAGGGGCAACTGTCACTGTGACCTGTTGGCCCAGTGGAGGATCGACCACAAGGTCAAGATTTTCTAACAGCAGTGCCAGAAAATGCTTGAGTGGCAGTTTCACCATCTCTGAATAGGACATTGTCACTGTGAGTTTGGTGGGACAGGAATATCGAATAGTTATGGTGGTGATCCTATCAGGACAAACTCTTATTAAATATTTGGTTATGGGTAATATCCAGTTACAAAATTAAGGGCCTGATTACGAGTTCGGTGAACTATGGGACTGCCAAACCCATGGTGGTGGTCCGACCACCTCCACACTGCTGGACCACTCGCAGTATTATGACCGCCACAGGACCACTGCCAGGATCCAGGATATCAGAGTTTTTTGAGTTGCCTCACCACCACCTTTTTCACGATGAGCCTGCCATGAAAAGGGTGACGTTGAGGTAACTAAGGGGGCCCTTATGGTGCCCCCTCCCACCTCAGGACCCAGGGGGTGCATGCGGGGGCACATGTAGTGCCCCCCTTTATTTGCAGCCCAAGTTCCTGCACAGTGTGGCATGAATGCCACACCATGCTGGAATGTGCAGGTGGCACTCTGAGAGTGCCAGTCTGCATGGTAGGATCTTCTATGAGCCTGTGAGAACGTCACACTCAGACTACTGCAGGACCAGCTGCTAGACCAGGAATAAATTCCTGATCTGGCATGAGTTCGCACCACGCGTTTGGTGGTCTTACACGGACAACGCGTTGCACCGTCCACTGTAGGCCTGCCTAACCTGTAATCAGGCCCTTTATCTTTCATCAACTTCACTTCAGAGTAATACTAAAATCCTTAACTGCACTAAAATATGACTCTTTAAAATAACAAAGTAGGGGTCCATATTCAATAACACAGCTTTATATAATATAAGCACAGTAAGGCAAACCCATCATACCAAGTTCCAGGTGAATCCTTTCTATTGAAAAACATTGCACAATCTTTAGACTTAAACATTTTAAAGCAGACTGTAAAAGATTTCTTGCACTTTACTCTTTTGAGAAAGGAGGAACAATTATTTTCCACATGGAGCTGCATAAGTAAATGAGCCCCAATCCCATTGAGGTTGCCCTCAAGGATTCAATGAATAAATGGGTTTCTCATAATAAATTATGATCCATAAATAAAGGTATTGTTTGACAATCTAAATAGTTTATTTTTTTGTCACCTCATATTTACAGGAGATCCTTTTGGGTATGAAGACCAATTTTTTAATTTTCTGCAAATTGAATTTCAATATGTGTGCTACTGTATATGCATGAAGGCATCTAATTTTAAAGTTAGGTAGAAAAAAATGTTATTGTCATAAATAATTAGCATCCAGTAATATCTACCTAAACTGAAAAAATTCAAAAACCTTAGATTGCTGATCAGGCAAATTAGCCAAGTAAAGCCAGAGTCCAAAGAAAGGGAGAGCGAGGACGGGGGATGGGTTAAACCGTTATGGACAATAAATTCATTTTTGAGCCAGCCAGGACTCTGGCCCAATTGTTAGTATTTAACGAGGACAGTTGTTTTTAAACTGCCAGGTATACCACATGGTCACAGTTTAAATCATACAGTGAGGCAATTCACTTGCTCTATGGCAGAGGAAAAGTGCATTCATGAAAAGTAGGTTTTCTGATTTTTTAGTATTGTATACTTCTACATAACCATATTTAAGGATGAAACATTATTGATTGAGTTGTGGTTTGACCACAACTGCCCTAGTTGTATGTAATCAGGTTTGATTACTTACCTCAGGCCTTTAGTTGCTTCAAACTTGATTAAGCAAATAATTGACCAGAAGCATCCATTGAAACAATGGGGTAATAATCTCATATCTTGAACCCTTCTTCTTAATGACGATAATCAAACTGTTATGCCAAGATGCAGCATTACAGCATTACAGAAGGTTGTTAAACTGGGCAGAAAATCCAGAAGAGTGGTTAACCTTCTTAATATTGTAGCTAGAGCATGCTTTAAACCATTGTAATTGTGCACTTGTTTTTTACAATAATTGGGCACAGGAACTGTTTCATGAACTTCATATGACTCAGAGGAGGAAAGTTTCCAGTCCAATTCCCTAACGGTTATTGCCTTATCAAATACATTTGTTTCTACTAATCCAGCTACACACAGCCATGTGGACATAGAACATTTCTATCTGGTACTCCAAGATAATGCTTCATATACCTTTTTAGCTTTTATCTGACCCATTTTACAGCCCACAGTTCTTTAAAAAATAGTCAGAGAGATAAATATCAATATTTTATTTTGGACTGTGATAGCAGCAACTATATAAGTCAATTGCTGAAACCAGCCTCAGTCTCTTATGGTGTGAATCCATAGGTTTTTACATATCTTTAGTAACAGTCTTTTCAACAAAAGCTTAATGAAATGATTCCATTTTATACAAATGAAATCATCACAAAGTTCTACAATAGCTTTAATGAAACAACTGGAAAGTGACAGTTGGTGTAGAAAATCCATCTTTTCTGCAGGAGCACCCCTGAAGCTTTGCCTTTTTCTTGACAGTATTTTGATAGTTCTTGGAATCTGTGCACTGTGACAGTGCTATTCTGTGCCAACATGTGTCTGCGCTCTGCCACTGAACTGGAACTGTTAAAACTGCTTTCACGCAATTGATCTAGCTTTCCTTTAAGGCCATGGTAGATAGCACTAGCGATGCACCAAAGGTATGGAAGCTAAATGTCGTATGTGCAACAATGGCATGGAAGATAAATGCATAACTGTTGTATGTGGTTTGCAGTGTACATTTACACCACCCACACTTATAACAAAAGTATATGGCTGACAGGAACACCAATGCATTGCTGCATGAGCACCATGTTCAGAGCAAGCCTTCTGACCATCAAAGTAACTTCAGCACTGTCTCAGGGAATCTCATATGGGTTCAGGCCAACCCTGGGCAAAGCACTACGCTACGCTCGCGTAGTTTGCGAAGTTTGCGCTACTTCGCACAACGCGAATTGCACGTAGCACAGTGCAAACACGCGTAGCGTAGCGTAGTGCAGCGGTCATTTTTTGCTTGCTCGCGGTCCTCAACGTCAAGTTGGCGACCGCGAGCAAGCAAATGACATCCCGGCGAGACTTTTTCCTCGTTCGCGATCAGCAACATCAAGTTGCCGATCGCGAGCGTGGAAAATAAACCTCCGGCGAGATTCTCAACGCGGGGAGGTCAGGTTTCTCATTGCGAGTGGTCGCGTATGCTCGCGACCGCTCGCGATGAGAAACTACCAGTTTGCGTTGAGAAAGCTGCCGCTCGAGTAAAAATCTACTCGAGCGGCAATAAAAGACAGCTCGCACTGTGCAAGATGCCGTTTTCAATGATTGCACAGTGCGGACAAGCATCCGGCACTGTGCAATCATTGCGAACAGTGCACTACGCAGTTCGCGTAGTGCTACGCGTAGCTCGCGTAGTGCGAACTGCACTTTGCGTAGCTTCGCGTAGCGCTACTTCGCGAACTACGCCCAGGCTTAGTACAGGCTTCCAGAAAACTGCGTGACACAGGGACTGTTAGACTTCGGCTTGTTCTTCATGTTTTCACGGACACCATTATATCTGAGACAATGGTGTCGTTTGACCCTATTTTTTTATTCATTATAATTATTATTATTATTTTTTAGAGTTTTCTACAGTGTAGACATGAGTAAGAGCGCTGTATATAATACTAACAACATTTCCCACCCATGTTGGTGGATTATAATGTCTGAGTCATTACAAACCATGTTCTATGCTTGTTACAAGGTTTTCTATATACATTCTACCAGTAGTAGATCATCCATTGTGAATATGGAAGAGACCCTAGTATGTGTTTGAGTAGTTTGGAAGTCTGTATTATGTGGGGCAGTGATGCACGTCAAGATGAATTCTTGCATTATTAGCTTCTGTGGTTGTTCATTTGACTGGTTTTCATTGGGTTGAGTACAGTTATGCTGGGGTTTCCATGAGAATCCAATGGATGACTCATTTTACATTAGATCCAATGTCTCTTTAGGGCAGTAGTGTTTGATGTTATTCTTGACGCTCATTATAGGTGGTTTGTACGTATCTCTGGTGGCAGAGAGTTCCAGGTTCTGGGTGCGTTACAACAGAAGGAGAGTGCATTGGACCTTTCTCTTTTAAATTAGGGTGGCTCCTATAGTAGTGTGTCTGAGCTCCACAGGGAGCAATTCCTTCATGATAAGGATAGTTTTCTTGATAGGTATTTCAGGGTCTCCTAGGGCAAAGTTTGTATTTGAGGCAGGCTGTCTTTAATCTGCATCTCACTTCGATCAGGAGCCATGAAGCTGAGCTAGTGTGGGAGTAATGTGGTCCGATTGACATTCGCTGGATTTGTGCCTGGCTGTTGCATTCAGTGTGGCCCTCATGGTGGCAAAGGGATTTTCAGTGTGCCTATGAGAGTTGCACTGCCATACTCTAGTGTGGAAATCACTAAGGATTTTACAGTGTTTTTGAGGTTATGCTCCGGAATGAAGGGGTTTACCTTTTCAGGAGCTTGAAAATATACAATGGAGTTTATGAGTCATCATGCTTATTCATGTGTCTAGAGTGATCCCCATTTCATGCCCATGATGATTATAGAACTGCAGTTGAGTGTCTAAGTGAGTGATCCATTCTTGGATTGGTGGGGAGTTACCTTATGGGGTTATTCTATTTTGAAAGGGTGATTTAAAGCTTGCATGTTCTGTACCTTCCTTAAGGTTGTATTCAGGTGAAGGATGTCACTGACTGAGGAGAGTTTTAGGTAGAGATGCATTTCCTATGCATGTAGGCGGTATGCATGTTTAGCATGTTGTAGGATCGTAGTCAGGGGCTCCATGTAAAGAGTGAAGAGAGTGGGGAAAGAATTAATCTTTGGGAGACACCTTGGTGTATGTGTTCTGGATTAGAGAGTGCATCTTTCAGGTTGAGTAGCTGCAATCTATTTTTGAGTTATGAGGTGAACAAGTTAAGAACTTTGCCTCCTATGCCCTTACGCAGCTTTATGGTGCCTATGAATGTTTTCCGGTTGACTGTGACAAACACTGAGGAGATGTGAAGAAATATTCGTACGCACAAGTTGTCTGTGATGTTAATGACAGCTGTTTCGGTGCTGCATCCCGTCCTAAAGCCTTTCTTGACGGTGTCAAGAAAGTCATAGTCTTCTTTGTTCTGGTTGATTTGGAACAGTACACATCTTTCTAGAGTCTTTGCCTGGAAGGGTAGGATGGTCATTGTGTGAAACTTGTTTAGGTCGTCGGGATCTGTCACTTATTTTTTGATGATCAGAGTGACTTGTCCTAGCTTTAGGCAGTTTGGCATTATTCTTTCTGTGCATCAGGTGTTGAGTATTTTTGTCCACAGAGTTGTGACCAGATAGCTGAATTCCTTGCCTAGGCTTGAAGGTAAAAGTCAGCAGTGTGGGAAGACAGCTTCAAGACTGATAATATTTTGATGAGATCAGTTTCCATGAGGGTTTTGAATTTCGACCATGCTGCGCTTCTTCACAGGCTAATGACTAAGATGTATGTTGTTCTTCATTGGTTTGGGTTGTTGTTGCTGATAATGTTGAATACTTAAGGGTGGTTTTGGGCCTTGTCTAGCTGTATTCAGAAGGAGGAAGCTTTTGCTCTGAAGATATGTTTTTGTATATGTTTCTTTCATAGCGTATGAAGGTAAAGTGAGTGGGTGAAGAATTTTGTCACCATCATCTCTCATCTCTACATTTATATCTTTGTTGAACCAGGAGTATGATGGGTTGTTCCTCTGTCTTCTGAGTTTAAGTGGGGCTACTTTGTAGACAATATTTTGTTGTATTGTGACTGTTTACTGAAAGGTAGCAATTCGGTAATTTTATGTGAGTGCTGATCATGTCAGCTAGTTCATTGATGTCAATTTGATTAGATTTCTTACCCATTGTTTAGGTCTGTAGATCTGACCTTTGGGTATTTGGTGAATCAGTTCAAGGCAGAAGAGAATGATGTGGTGATCTGACCAGCCTACAGGGAGTATGGAGTCAAGTTACAGCAAGTCACCCTTGGCTACAAGTAGGCCTAGGTTGGCTCCCTCTCAGTGTTTCTGGTTGGTGCGATGTTGTTTTAGGTAATTGTTTTCAATGAAGACTTTTATGTTTTTTATCGGGATGCCTTTAGTATTGTGCCAGTGCATGTTAAAGGCCCGAGAATTATGCTATTGTTACCAAGGTGGGATTATTTTGTTATGAGCTCTATTAGTTGTTCTGAGAAGAGTTGTTGGTTACCTGGGGGTGATCAAGTAGCATTTGATTGGTTTTGAGCCAATTGTGGAGTTGTGTGTGTGTCAGTCTTGAAGGTGTTCATTTGTATGTAGTTCTTGTGTATGACCATCACCTCACCTCTCCATTGCTCCACTTCTGGTCTAGGCATTTTGAGAAGCCAGGTGGAACAAGTAGGTCTATCATTGTAGTAGCAAAGTCATCAAGCTATATTTCTGTTAGAAATGTAATGCCAGTTTTGTGTTTTATGATATCTTTAGCTATTTTTGTGCTATTTGACTGTGGGTCTGCAGTTGTATAGCATGTATTTATGTTTTAGTTTGGGAGTTTCGTTACATTGATGATGTGCTTTGGTATTATTTTCGACTCTCTCTGCTCCTCTACATCAGTTGAAACCCATACTCACTGGTATACCGGTTCCAATTTGTTGTGGCCCTTATGTGGTCATTGATGGGTTATAGGATTCCAGACTGTTGTCTGTTCTCCGTGTTTCTCTGTCATTTATTGTGAAGAGGAATGGTGGATCATGAGGATCTTTGTGGGTACCAGGAGTTGGTTTGGTCCTGTGATGCGAAAGCTTGCTGTCTACGTGTCTGAGGGTACATGGTTCCTTATGGCTTTTATTTTCTTTCATAGGTTATCAAGCTTGTTCTATATTCTGGTGAAGACTGTATTCATTGTGGGGGGGCTGGGTGCAAGGCATGGGTGGTGCTGTCCAGTAAGAGGGTGGGGTTGTGCAGTGTGTAATTGAGAGCTGGGCCTTTTAGGTTAATCATAGGTCTGGTTTGAGACCTACCCAAAGGGGTGGGAGTGGATTTAGGGATTGCTATTGCTCCGGTAGTGTGCAAGTCGGTATGGGCTAGGATATCAGGAATGGACAGAGAAGTGAGTAAGTTGGGGTTGTGTTGAGACCTGAGAATAAGAAGTAGCCCCACAGTGTCCTGATAAGTGGAGGGGGTACCCATCTCCCCATCTAGGTTGAGACTGTCTTGGATTGTGTGAAGCCACAAGGGAATGTGGGTATTTGTGTATTGTAGGAGCCTTTCAAAACTTTGTTCAAACTCTTCAGAAGGGTGTGCTGATGTGTTGCTGGAGGAGAGCTCTGTCTTTTGTTGTTTCAGAGAGGTTGGAGTGCTACAAGTAGGATAAGTTTCACAGTGGGACGTTGTATTGGTGTTGATGAGAGGTATGTGTGAGAGGAGACCACCGTAGTGTGGAACTGGGATTCCTAGATATATTGTGTTGTGTGTAGAGTGTGGTGTTCTGTAGTGTAAGAGTACCCAGTCCAAGACTGTAATCTCTTCATATGGTTTGGACTTTCCCACTCCAAGAGTTGTCAGAGTCCCCCCTAAGAGGTCAATTCCTGATTAAGTATGATAAAATGAAGCTTTTGAAATAGAAAGATGCATCATGTCATGTTGCACCCCTCACAATAAGATTTTTCTCTATTTTTCCTGCTGAGGATTGGATTCTTTACTTAAAACTATCATTTTTCATCTAATGTCTTACTAAAGATTTATTGCTACTTTCATTATTTCTCAAGCAGAATGGATCAACTTTCTGGTGACTTTTCTGATTCTAGACCTGTATCTTGCTTCCCTCTTTTCTCATTTCTGATGTCAGGGGAGTTTGGTGCCTACATCTTCACAAAGATTGCCCAATGAGGTGTTCACCCTTTTTAACTCATATCCGTAACTTCCTAAAGGATACTCAAGCCACATTTCAAGAATAGCATTCTGTATAGGGCATCTCCATTGGTACTGGTTGGAGTTGCCCTACTTTGGGGGAATCAACAGACCAGTTTCAAGACGAATTCTTAATCTCCGGCGGGACCACAGATTAAAAGCAATGCACTGACACATGGAAATGAAAAGTACCTTTGTGTGTAATGAAACCTAGTTTTGTGTATTATGTCACTTCTAAAGTTTACCATGTAAAATCACAGGCTGGGAACTTAATACATTAAGAAATCTGCATTCTACACATAGACAATAGTGTGCCATAAGAGTGAATATATACTGAAAAACGTTATAACTTTAAAACAATACAATTGTTATTTCACATTTGTAAAACATAGATTAAAAATCTAATTTGAATGGCTTGGCCTCTGGGAACAGGAAGGCAGGGCATTGTCAACAACCGACCACTTAACAGGGATTAGCCATCCAGAAGGAAGACAGTTGCAAAAATAAAGAACAGCTTTCACACTTCCTCTTTTGTCTTTCACAAGCCACATGGGGCAAGCAGGATCTGCTCTTAGTAATTCCTACAACCCTCATAGACCGCCTGGCTTCAATCACAAGAGGGAAAATCAATTTTCAATCCGGAAAGAGGAAAGGCTACCTCAAAGTAGGGCAAATGGAGTGCCAGATGCCATCTAGATGCAATATAGCCTTTTGCATTTAGGGCTTTCATGAATGTTTAGAGCAAAGTGAACAGGAGGTGCTGCTAAAGACAGTGGGTATAGTGCTAGAAAGAATAAAGAATTAAGATTAGGAAATTCTCCAGCCACTGGTTAGTGCCAGGTTATGACTGGCTCATCACCATCACATCCTCAGAACACTACTGTACCTAAGAAGACACAATCTAATGAAAGAAAATCCTGCTGGAATAAAATGACTCAAGGACTCTTAACTCTTGCTGAAACCCAAAGACATGCACTGCTCTCCAAATATCAAGTTGTTGACATCTTGTCTGCCTGCTACAGGGAGAGAAAAAACAGAAGGACTCCTGTTGGAACTGGCCCTTTTTTCAGGATTATCCCCAAATTTTTGTTTCTTCCTCCTATTTTTTCCTGACCTGCTGTTGTTGGTTTTAGGATTCTGGGCACTTTACCACTGCTATTCAGTGCTAAAGTGCATATGCTCTCTGGGTAAATTGTTGTTATGGATTGGTAATTCCATGATTGGTTATTTGATTTACTAGTCAGTCCCTAGTACAGTGCACTGTGTGTGCCCAGGACCTGTAAATCAAAATGCTGCTAGTGGGCTTGCAGCACTGGTTGTGCCACCCACACAAGCAGACCTTCAACGGTAACTCAGACCTGCCACTGCAGGGTCTGGGTGCAGTCTAGTACTGCCATGTTGACGTGGCAAATGCACCCACTTGCCAGGCTCTAACCTTCCTTTTTCTTACATGTGAGGCACCCCTAAGGGAGTCCCAAGGTACCCCTGTGGGCAGGGTGCAGTGTATGTGAATGGTAGGCAATGCCCTGCTGTGTGTGACTTGTCCTGATAGTGAAATACTGCCAATTTCGTATTTCGCTATTGAAAGGCTATCTGGCCCATAGGAAAGCATGGGAGTTAATTTATAACATCTTATAAATATAACTTCCCATTGGGACCAGATAGGAAAATAAAGTTTAGTATTCCTGAACTCAGAATCTAAAGATGCATCTTTTAGTTAAGGTGATTTTTACATTCTGTGTTTGAAAATACCACTTTTAGAAAGTAGGTATTTTCTTGCTTAGCCATCCTGTGTGCCTCTGCTAAGATGTGTATTGACTGTGTGGCTTTGGAGCGACAGGGGCTGGGGATGTGCAGTGGCTCCAGAGAGTCTGGATGAGTCAGGGCTGGGCTGAATAGACCTGGGCTGCATTTAGAGTAGTGGGAGGAGATTTCCTTGCACCTGAATGGGCCTGGACTGCTGCAGACAATGCTGTCTCTGCCTCCTGCTGGGAAGATGGGCCTGAGAGGACCAAACTGGTTTGAAATAAGCACAGACACTCTATGCCTCAGAGGACAAAGGAATTTGGGGTGTAAATATTGGGGCCCAGACCCCAGAACTTTAGAACTCTTTTGGAACCAAGAAGACTGCCAAGAAGAAGAGTTGGAAAAGCTGTGAGGAGAGACTACCACTTTGCTCTGTGCTTTGCTGTGTTTACCTGCAGTGGCTGCTTCTATCTTGGGCAGTGAAAGGACTGGACTGAACTTTCTGCAACTTCCTTTTTGTGAGTTTCTCCAAGGGCTTGAGATAGAGCTTGCCCCCTGTTCAAGAAGTCTCAGGAACAGCAAAGACTTCAAGTTCTTCTGCCAGCAGCACTGGGGACTGTGTGTTTTGTGCTGCAACAGAAGAAAAAGCAACCCAACGCTGTCTACGACGCCGCTGCTGACTCCGTGTCCTGAAGGCACCGCAGAGGGCACTGCCGCACTTTGCACCGCAACCCTGGTCTCACCGGCGACGCCACCTGACGCTGCCACCGAGCCGCTGCTTGCACCGCTAACTGTGGGCACCACACTCCGCACCGCCTCGCTTCATGCCTCAGCCCTGGTATCCCCAATGATGCCGCTCCACGCTGTCATCGATGCCGCTGCTTGCACCGTGGTTCAAGGACACCGCTCGTAAGTTACACAATGCACCGTCCTCATCCCGCACCACAGCCTTGGCCTACCAACGCTGTCGCCATCGACTCCAGTTCGTCAGCCGATAACAGCGCTTCATCAATGACGACGCTGCTGCTTGCACCGTAATCTGCCAGCACCGCGACGAGCACTGCATCACTTCGCACCGCAGCCCTGGTCTCACCGATGCCGCTGGACGACCGTCACCGAGCCGCTGCCTTCACCGAGACCTGAGGGCACCACACGCTGCACCGCTGCACTTCGCACCGCAGCCTTGATGCCCACCGGTGCTCCCAACTTCCACTGCAAGGAGTTCAATCTGCAACCCGTGTGACTTCAAGGGCCCGACGACTCCTGCACCGACCTCCGGAACCGATGCCTGCGGATGCCGGCTCTTCGGGGCTCATCGAGAGGTCGCCGATGCCCTGCATTTCTAAAGGTACTGTCGTGTAGCTCCTATATAACCTATACAGGATCTGCGCATTTGGATAACATAAATTGTGGGACTGGTGGCAGACTGATTCCGAGCACCCCCACTGTATACGTTAGCCTATCTGTATTAGCTAGCTCACAGTGCCACTATAATCTCCTCTTACCAAGGAGAGAATAGATTCTGGCTACCTCAGAACATGACAACCCTGATCCCTCAGAATCGTGGAAACAATATCCTACCTTTCGTTCAGTCACTCGTGCTCACTTAGTTTGTCTCAGAGAGTTACACAGAATAAACAGGCTGGGCGTTTTCAATAAGTATTTATTGAACAGCTGTTATTCTAGTGTAGAATAGATGAGCTGCAACAACCATTAGACAGTAGCCGAGATATATGATTAGAAGTACTACGAAAGTAAAGGGATGGTAAAGTTCTACTATCTTGCAGAAATCATGAATATATACAAGTACATACAACACATGATAAAAAGTGCGTACTCCTACAATGCCTCCCTAACTATATGCACCTAAATGTACCTAGCATCTGTGTAGGTGTTATGTCAAGAATCCCTCTAGGATCTAGTCAACCCCATTACCTGAGAATGAGAGAATATGGGATGCCGTCCTGGTCTCGAGTTGGACACCCTGAGGGATGTTAGACCACTGCGAGCTGGAGTGTCTGCATGCAGGAACCTCAGCGTCTCTGGTCAGTGTGTCAGCCGGGAAGTCTCGGTCTCCTCTCTCTTTCTAAGCAAGATGTGATGTATATATACCCATAGGTCTCCCCAGGGGTCCGACCTTGCTGTGTTACTGTGTCGGCCTAAAGGATGGCATCGGGCCTGAACTTTATACAGAGATATTATACAGGAGATGATAGTCCTGCTGTGCTTCCAAGAAGCCTCATGCATAATGTATGAGATTCGAACTAGGGGGAAACCGGCGTTCTGACTGCAGTGTTGTATCTAGGTAAAAGGTCAGTCCCTAAGAACCGTTATGTATGTAATGTAGGGAAGAATATAGGTGAAAGGTTGCAATGTTACCTGCGCCTATATAGGGTACCTATATGGAATATAACAGTACAGTTTTGCGGGTCTTCCCGACACCGTAGCTGGCCCGCGATGCCCCGGTCAGCCAGAACTGTTTGGATTTGTTGTTCACGACGCCGTGAACAGCAAATTCAAACTTCAAAGAACTGTATTTCATGTCTATTTTTGATTATTGAAGATTTCTGAGAACTATATGGTGGATTTTTATCGTTTTTGGTCTTGTTTTGGATACATAAAAATATTGGATATTTTTCTAAACTGGTGTGGTGTCCTTTTGTAGTGCTTTCACTGTATTACTGTTGGTTATGTGCAAATGCTTTACACACTGCCTCTAAGATAACCCTGACTGCTCATGCCAAGCTACCAAGGGGGTGATCAGAGTGTAACTCCATTATCCTGACTAGAAAGAAGGGTCCCTACTTGGACGATGGTGCAAACCCTTGCCAACTAGAGGCCCCTATTTCCAACAACTCCTGATTCTAACATTGCCAAATAGACCACAAAGAACTGGGCCCTTCAGAAGCCCTGGCTGGATAAAGACCTGGTGTCTACAAGTCTGCCCTGAGGACCTCGGTGTTGTGGGAGTGACCACAAGAAACATTATAAGCAATTGAAAATTAGTTGTTTTTGATTCTGTGGCTTGCTCAGCAAAGAAAAGGCAAGTAGGTTCAAACTTTTTGCGATTCTGAACATGGGGTCAGTTGAACCTCATTAAAAAGGTATAACACTTCGTGAAGTCCTTCCAGGTTACAACATCCAGCATTGCCCCTCTAGATTATTTTGAGGAAACAAAAGTGATTAAGTCCAAAGTTAAAACCATTGTCCTTGGGGAGGTAGCAAATATTACCCTAGTGGTGAAGCAACCTCAGTAGCTATAAAAACAACTTTGTCTCACTCTGAGATTTTGCCAAATACAGGAAGCTCGACCATGATGTATATGACTTCAAGGGGCCCTCACCAGCTTTAGGTTTAGATTTTGCCCCACTGGAAGACGGAGTTCCAAAAACGTGACTAAAGCCCTGATGTATCATTCTTTATTCTTAAACCAGGGCTGCATAGTTTGCACACCAAGGGGTTTGCTAATAGGAATGCAATTTGCTTTGCAACCTATGTATTAATAGAACTCATCACAAATTGTCTATTTAGGGGAGAGGGTAGTAAAATTAGCTGCTAATGACTATTAATTAGGCAGGATGCAGTTTGCAAATCCTATGAATGTCTGCCATGCAGGTAGGATGCCTGAAAGGGACAACAGTCATCCGTCCCTACATTTTCCAAACCTTTTTCTTAAAGCAGCTTATGCCCATTAAAGACAGACATGCTGCTTTTCAAAAATGTTTCTTGTTTGGTAAGTCATCGAGGAGAAGCAGGCAGTGATCCCCTTCCCCTGCCTCTGAGTCTGCTGACATGATCGACTAAGTGCAAATCAATTACCACCCCAGTGTGGGGGTCAGTAATTCATCATCAATGGCTTGCGATCACAAACTACTGATACATTCCTTTCAGAATCACAAGTTGGAGGGAATGCCCCTTTCACTTCCTCTCCTATTTGCAATTCCAAAAGTAACAAAAAAATCCTTTAAGAGTCAACAGGCTTATATACACTAAGAAATGCTATTTTTGCAATAACTGTCCTAGTAATTTTGTGAATTAGAGGGTTTGCAACTATAAAAAGGCTATGTACATTAGTATTAGGGCAGCCATGCTTGGAGTATTCAAACTTCTCCCCATCAAGGTCATTCTGAAAGCACAGCCAGCTCCTTATGAACAACAAACTTATATTTTTCAATGGTGCTGTGCCTATTTTAGAAATGCACATGTTCAGTTTTTCTTGTCATGTATTTCTTACATGGACATTATCTTTTTCCCTATGTTAGCAAAACTATGCACATTGTAGGCTGCTTTTGCTTTGCACACGTTACCAAAGCGCACTCTTGTTTTTGTATTTAGTCCTTTTCCTGGGATTTAGTCTGCACAGCTTAGACAAGCTCAAGCAACACTACTCCTTGTTTTTCTCTGTGGTGGGACATTAGCACCTAGACATAATAGAGACAACCAGCTGTTGTTTTTAAAAACATATGTTTTGTCATATAACCTGTCATTCTAAACACACAGAGCAGAGACTTCCACACAGAGCCATAGTTCTGAGATGAGAGAACTGCATCAGTGGGGATGTAGAACAACTATCTATGTATGCTAAGGTATGAGGTCCGCCGCTAACCCCAGAAATCTATTATCTATAATCATTTAGCTTTCGCAGTGAGGGTGGGTTTAGGCAAATATGACAGGGCTTTTTATTGTATACAGTCTCCTAACAATGCTAATGACATTACTGACCTGAATTTGTCTGCTAGTTGTATTAAAGCAAGATAGTTTAAATAAATGTTATAAATTTTCCTCATGTTTCTTTTCTATATATTGTGGACAAGTACAAGTGATAAAACAAAAGGGGGTGACTTGCTACTGAGATCTCTAAGAGGGTCGGGAGTGTTGTGTTCTGGGGTGTAAAATCACTTCTCTCTCTGGAAAGGTTAGGAGGGCAAGTGAGGCACTATGAGCTAGTCGAAGGGGGCTCATAGATACTGATGTGGTCAGACCTTACATGCTGGCTTTCTATGGTCCCAAACATAGTTCTGTTCTAGAGCAGAATCCCTGCAACATTTTAATCCGATTTTGATTGTTTTGATGCCTTTTTGCCTGTTTATTTTTTTCTATTTTTCTAAATTGGTTTGGACATTTCTTTGTGTTGTTTTCTTGACTTTAAAATTGTTCACACTGCTTGATCTTATGTCTTTTTTTCTCATGGGAACTCAGTGCTGCTTATTCCACAGTTACCTGGGATTGAGCATAGTTTCACTGAAATTTGTATTGAGACCGAACCAGGTTGTATTTATTGAAATGGTAAGAGTATCCCGCTTTCAAATTTATAATCTACTTATTTTGTCACAGCTGCTAACAACAGTTTGTGTTCACGTAAGGCCAGGCTGATCATAACAATTTCATTGATGACATCTAATCCCTCCTATAAGTACAGCAGGTAGTCAATAATGCTGTTTAACAAATACGAACAAAATTAGGTGCATCATTAATCAATATTGCTATGTTACAGTCTGCCAACTGCTGTACAGATCCGTGTGGGGATAGAAACTTTAAAGACGGTAAAAAAAGACTCATATTTCATTTTAGTTCCTATCAGAACTTGCTACAGCAAAAACTATTACATTTCCTTTTTGTTATCTTCTAATTATCAGATAAGTAGTTCTTCAGATATCTGTGTTTAAAAGATGTGTCAGGCAGACTTTGAAGGTTTACATTTATTGGTACATTGATATTTTTCCTCAGAATTTCTGCAGCTCTGAGGATAATTGTTAGACCTGGCATGCTTGGCAAGGTTTGCCAGTAGCGGTCAGTATCAGAGGAGAGGTGCAGGATGGGGGAGACAACAATAAAATTGAAAAAAAAAGGAACTCACCTGCAAACTGCCACATCGCCGGTCTTCTGCTCTTCTCGTTGCTCCACTGATGGCACTGACTCCCAGCCTCACCTGCGACCAATCCTGAAGCTGCTCTCCTGCAAGACAGCAGCTTATGGATTGGCCTGAGCGTCAATGATTTGTGCTCCCAGGGAAATTGGGAGCCTGTGCTTTGCTGACTTCTACCCAGCAACACAGCTGGTTTGGAGAGAGCTTCAGTGTGCATGATGGGGTGGCTGGCCTGAGACGGCTGGCCAAACCATCATGCGCACTGACAGCAGTGCCCACCGCTCCTCGTCGGTGCCTATCATCCCCCTAGCCCTGCCCCAAGACTCAGCCTGGAAAGAAAATAAAACAATAATAAACCATGGTTTTTTATCGCTTTTTTTTAACGCTGCAGGTAGGTGGGCGGCACTACTCCGCTATCGTGGAGGAGCCGCTGCTGCAGTTTCCCCTGCATTTTTGCCTTCTGACCTCCCCTTTTTCTGGGCATTTTAGCAGTTCTAAAGTGCATATTCTCTGTACTCAAAACATGGTAAAATTTGCTAATCCACAACACAATATGCATATTTAATTTACTTATAAGTCCCTAGTAGAGTGCACTATATGTGCCAGGCCCTATAAATTAAATGCTACTAGTGGGCCTGCAGCACTGATTGTGCCACCCACTCTGTAGCCCTTCAAACATGTCTCAGGCCTGCCACTGCAGAGCCAGTGTGTGGAGTTCTAAACTGCCATTTCGACCTGGCAAGTTAACATACTTCCCAAGCCCAAAACAGCCCAATAATTACATGTAGCTCACCCCTAAGGTAGGCCCTAGGTGTTGTGTTGTTCCTAGGAATCCCCAGGACCTACACGTTTTGGATGACCTAAACTGAGGGACTGGTGTCCCAACCGCTTCTGGACACCCCCACAGGATCTGTCAGTCATTAGGCCAGCTAGCTCTACAGTGCCACTACCACCCCCCTGTATCTTACAGTGGTGTAGGTAGGCTCTGGCAACCACTGAACATGACAACCTTGAATCCTCATGGATCATGGAAAACAGTACAGTATTTTTTGCTCAGTCACTCGTGCTCGCTTTCTCTCAGAAAATACACTTGACGGCGATTAGGACGTTTCATAAGTATTTATTGGTCCAGCGTCAGTCTAGTGTAAAACATATTTGCTGCGACAATCAGGAGACAGAAGCATACGAAAGAGATTGCTAGTACCAATATAGTAAATAGTAGATACATTTCTACCATGGTGCTAATAAGATGAACATAAGCAGATCAGATAAAAACAGTAGCACTTGCAAATTCCTTAAATGCTCACCCTAAGTAATTTGCCTAAATGTACCTAGCCTAGATCTGTATGTGTAGCATGTATATGCGTGTAGCTATATATATGTACTGGCACGCCATTGTTTGGTTGTTGAAAAACATCAAGAGTAATTCTATTGGCCAAGAGAACACCAATGGGAAAGGCGGACATTGTAGAAATATCCAACCGAACATGGCGTACCTTGAAACAAGCTTTTACAGCATTGAAAAAGGCGATACACGCCGAAATGCGTCTGCTGGTAATAAAAGAGCTTTTTTATTAATCCAGCGAGTGCTCCTATGTTGTTGAGTTGCTGTGTAGCAGAAATGAGGCCCCACCCTCATTCTATGGATAAAGCACCCACCCTGAGTTCGGAGATCGTAGTGGGAGTTGTTGTGGGGATGTTGATTCGATCTCCTGAACCGCCGCCGCCAAGTTTCACCTGTCGACTACAGAAAAGTTGTGAGTTATTCAAACTCGGGGATGTCTGGCTATTGAACTGATGCCTGCGGAACGAACTATGTGTAAAATCCGATGGCTGTGGTGAGGGATGTACCGGCGAGCCATTGTTTGGTTGTTGAAAAACATCAAGAGTAATTCTATTGGCCAAGAGAACACCAATGGGAAAGGCGGACATTGTAGAACTATCCAACCGAACATGGCGTACCTTGAAAAAGCTTTTACAGCATTGAAAAAGGCGATACACGCCAAAACGCATTTGCTGGCAATAAAAGAGCTTTTATTAATCCCGCGAGTGCTCCTATGTTGTTGAGTTGCTGTGTAGCAGAAATGAGGCCCCACCCTCATTCTATGGATAAAGCACCCGCCCTGAGTTTGAAGATCATAGTGGGAGTTGTTGTGGTGATGTTGATTCGATCTCCTGAACTGCCGCCAAGTTTCACCCGTCGACTACAGAAAAGTTGTGAGTTATTCAAACTCGGGATGTCTCGCTATTGAGCTGATGCCTGCGGAACGAACTATGTGTAAAATCCGACGGCTGTGGCGAGGGTCATACCTGCACACCATTGTTTGGTTGTTGAAAAACATCAAGAGTAATTCTCGTAGTTGGAGATGTTGTGGTGATATATATATATATATATATATGTGTGATCAAGGCCCCTTGGAGCCGAAATGCGTAATGCTGCTAGTGCTTTTCTGAACACAATTAATTAAAATCTGCACTTACTTGTGGTCCGTGCTCCTGTACCTGCCTGCTTGTTTGCTTGGTGAAATCAGAGGTTGGAGTTTTCGCGAAATATAGAGGCCTTTTTGTAAATCATTATTTGATTGCCATATCCCATTGCCGTGGGTTTTGCATATGTTTCTTTTTATGCTTATTTCATTATGGTTTTGTTTCCACGTAATTTAGTTTGTTTAAACTATCATGAGCTACAATAATGGGTATCATACCTACATTTGTTCAAAACGTGATGTTAGTCTGTCTTCTTATATGAAGAGACCTTAATTACCATATATATTTTTCTTTATGTCTATTTATTTGTCTTGTGACCTTTTCCATGAGCACTTAAATACAGCCACTTCCGGGTCAGGAAGTGACTTTGACAAAGACCGTGAGGTTGAAACGCGTCAGTCAATAAACTTTTGCTCTTAAAAAATATCCTGAGTGCGACTTTGCCTTCTGTTGTTCGACTGGAGGATTTGTACACATTATTGCGGGTCCAGCGCCCGCCTGCTCGCACCAACCCTGTCTGGTGGATGAGGTTGGATGAAAGGCTGGAATCTTCCTTGTACTTTTCCTTTCCCGATTCCCGCCGCTGCTGTGAAAAATCACCGTGTTCTTCGAGCCGGGTTTTGTCGGGACCGGTTGCCAGGTAACAGCATGGGCTTCGTTCCGCAGAGAGACGCAACACGGAAGTGCTGCTAGCTCCCGGTGCGGAAGTTGTCCTGCTTGTGGTTAGCGGATCCCGTCTGTGACAAAAGAAAGCGGCAGGGGTGCTTCGTTTGCCTCTCTGACTAGTGGTGTTCCACTGTTTCAGAAGGCGTTCACGGAGGAGGATATTTGCGGAAGAGCTTGGATTTTTGAAAAGCGTGGGCTGGCTGAGACCGTGAGTCGGAGACAGTGAAACAGAATTGCCACGATGAGTGAAGCAATCAGGAAGCGATTGGATGTTGCCAAATCGCTTTTTTCTGAAACGGATGTATCACCTAATTCGAGTGGTGATGGAACAGGAACGTCTACGAGTGGAACAGCAACTACGTTGAAACAGGACCTATATAGGCTTGAAAAACTATATAAAAAGGAGATCAACAGAAGCTGGGAGGTTATTTCCCTCAACAACTACATAGAGGTGGAGCGCGTCCCAAGGGGTCTGCGAATCCTCATTACACCTACTTACCAAAATCCTGATCCGCAGCTCCTCGAGGAGTGGTCTGCTCTCATGGCTGCCACATGTAAAAATATGTTGGGTCTTCTTGCGAAATATGCCGCACTCGAGTTAGAGCAAATCAGTGAGGAGATTAAATCTCTGCGTGAGATGCTTGATAAACATGAGTCGCAAAGTGAAATATCCAGCTTTTTCAAAGATATGGATGGAAGATTACTGAAATATGAGGAAGGCATCAAAGCAAAGAAGCGCTGGAAGTTTATTAGAGATCGCAATGATTATGCCCAAGGACGCATACTGACTTTTGGACGCAAATATGATGCAGCAAGGAAAGACCTACTACAAACTGAAACTGTTAGGACTCAGGAATTGGAAACCTCTGAATCCAGCTCTGAGGCACCATCTGACCTGGATGAACAACAGAGTCTTTCGGCAACGGCACGAGGACCCTTCCCTTCCCACACAGAATACCGTTTTTTACGGGAAAGCGTGAGTGGAAGGAAGAAACCACTGCGAGGAAGAGGAAGAGGCGCAAACAGCGAACAAGGAAGAGACAAATCAGGAGAGGAGGCGAAGGCCAAAGAAAACGAGACGCCATATGGGAGAGGACAACGGCGATCCAAGCGCAACAAGTAATGGGTGAGTTAAACCACAACAATTTATCTATTATTAATATCTCCTCACATTCCATTACCCCTGATGAACGCTCAGTGCTTGAATTAGGCCTATCCTTTTGCCCTACTGCCAATTTTAACTTTCCCAGAGCTCGCATTGACATTTTTTTATTTATAAGGAAACTGAAGCTCCTCAAAACACACGCGCTTAAACATGGCAGGGCTACTCACACTGAGATTTCCCAGCTTGAGCCTACGAGTGGTGACATGAATATACTTACCATGTCTGACATTGAGACTAATGCCACACTAAGAGAGATCGAGCTGGGTGGCAAAGATTGGGTCTCTGACCGTGAACTGTTAGCTAACATGGGGATGGAGGTCGATCGCAGTTCTAGGAATGATTTTAAACCTAAATCCAGGTTTAATCCTGTGACGCTACATGATGGCATTGACGCCTTCCATGAAAGCATTGTCTTTGATCTCGTGACATTATGGGAGAAACAAAACAATACCTTTGCTAGTAACCTTACGCCAGCTCAAAGAATGGGCCTACAGTCTCTCCAAAAGGCTGAGTCTTTTGTTATAAAGCCCTCAGATAAAGGGGGCAATGTTGTTCTTTGGGATCTTGGTAAATACAAAACAGAAGCAAGACGACAGTTGGAGTACTCAGGGAGTTACCTGAGGTCTAACCAGACAGAATACTCCAGGACTATTACTCAATACCATCTATTACTTGAGAAATGGCATGGACAAGGAACTCTGAGACGTAATGAGTTCCTGTTCCTTATGATTAAGAAGCCTATGGTCCCTGTCTTTTATATGCTCCCTAAAGTTCATAAAAGTCTAACTGAACCTCCGGGCAGACCCATCATTGCCGCCAACCAGAGCTTACTTGAAAACTCTTCCATCTACCTTGACTATTTCCTCTGTAAATATGAGTTTAATTTGCCATCATATTGCAGGGATACCATGGATTTTCTATCTAAAACGCAGGGTATTCCATGGAAAGATTCATATGTATTTGCTACGATTGATGTGGTGTCTCTTTATACTTGTATCGAGCATGACTTGGGCCTGAAAGCTTGTAAATACTTTTTTAGAGATAGACCACTCTCCATGTTTGATCACACTACCTTACTGTTGGATATGTTCAGCTTTTGCCTTCACAACAATTGTTTCCTTTTTGAAGATACATGGTATAGGCAATATACTGGGGCGGCGATGGGAAGCTGCTTCGCCCCCAGTTATGCCTGTATCTTCATGGGGTGGTGGGAGGCGGAGCACCTTTGGCATCCAGGTAATGAGTGTTTTATGGATAATGTGATCCTGTGGACCCGCTACATTGACGATATTTTTCTGATTTGGGATGGTTCACAGGATTTGCTTCATGATTTTATTGCAGGTTTGTCCATCAATGAGCTAAACTTAAGTTTTACTAGTAAAATACATGCTACCACCATTGAATTTTTGGATGTTCAGGTTGAGGTAAGGGATGACTGCATACATACAAGCTTGTTTAGAAAGGCTACTGCAGGGAATAGCGTGCTACATGCACGTAGTCATCACCCAGATGCACTCAAGAGAAGCATCCCTTATGGAGAGTTGCTCTGCGCTAAACGCAATTGTAGTTCTGCTGAAGCCTATACTAGGGAAAGTTTGAATATGTTTAGCCGTTTTAAATCACGAGGCTACTCAGGTCAAACCATTAAAATAGCTACTGAAAAAGCTGCAGGGAGGGACAGAAACAGTTTGTTGGTCCCTAAGACCACTAACAAAAGAGCTCAGGAAGTAAGACTTATCACCACCTTCTCGAATGCATCACAAGCCTTACACAGGATAGTTAACAAGCACTGGCATTTAGTCAGGCAGGATGTGGTTATTGGTAGATTGGTTAGTCCCAAGCCACACATCACCTATCGCAAGTCTAAATCCCTACAAGATACCCTGGTACATAGTCATCTTACACATAGGAGCATTGGCTCGGGTTCATGGCTTAAGGAACTCCCGGTTTTTATAAATGTGGCCGGTGTAAGGCCTGTAGTAACAGCCGCAATGTGAAAAGCTACCCTTTGCCAGTGGGCAGGGATGAGAAAATCTTGTCATTTATAAACTGCAACACCGAATTTGTGGTGTATGTCATTGTCTGTATTTGTGGCCTGCGCTATGTCGGCAGCACCATCTTTCCTGTTAAAAAGCGTATCCTTGAGCACTTGCGCGCAGTGAGGAACAGGGATCTGACTTATACTGTAGCCAAGCATTGCATGTTGGAACATGGTGGGACAGTTGATGTCTCCTCTAAACTTTCTTATTTTGGAATTGACAGGGTCCCAGTACATCCCAGAGGAGGTGACCGTGAAAGAAATCTCAGGCGCCTGGAATCGGAGTATATCATTCGCCTGCAAAGCAAGACCCCCGGAGGCCTCAATTGTGAGGAAGACCTTCATGTCCATTTAGGCTAGAAAAGATACTATATACAATTGGTGCCCCCTAAATACCCTTAGGACACTGTATATATTGCTATCTTCCTTCTCCTAACCTGGGTTTTAATGTTAAATTTAATCTTAATTTCATTTGATCTCATTTTATTTTTATTTCTGTTTTCCAACGTAGGGTGCCTGAAGGGCCTCATTCCCCCTTTCCTTTATTATATTTTTTTGCTAATTTTTTGGCCTTGTTTAATTTCTCCTCCTAGAATTATCTGTTCCTCTATCATTTTCCTATTTGAGGAATTCAAATCTCCGTTTCAGCATTATTGTCGCACTGTAATTTATTATTTTTTCAAGCGGCTGCTTGAATTTATGGTTTCTCCCACTCCGTTTTTCTCTTGTATAGCACCTAGGGTGGGTTTTAATAGTGCTCTTTTTCTTTTGTTTTCATTTAGTTATATGCTTTAGTTCTTGTTACCTTGTTGCTTTTTTACTTTTCCTGTACTTGTCGAATGGGATCTGGCAGGCCTTGTATTAGGTTAAATATGGGTGCAGTGGTTTTCTTGGCCACTATGTGCCTTTCAGCCTCATGAAATGTTTCACTTGTTTGCGCACTTGCGCAGTGAGGCCTTTTTGTAAATCATTATTTGATTGCCATATCCCATTGCCGTGGGTTTTGCATATGTTTCTTTTTATACTTATTTCATTATGGTTTTGTTTCCACGTAATTTAGTTTGTTTAAACTATCATGAGCTACAATAATGGGTATCATACCTACATTTGTTCAAAACGTGATGTTAGTCTGTCTTCTTATATGAAGAGACCTTAATTACCATATATATTTTTCTTTATGTCTATGTATTTGTCTTGTGACCTTTTCCATGAGCACTTAAATACAGCCACTTCCGGGTCAGGAAGTGACTTTGACAAAGACCGTGAGGTTGAAACGCATCAGTCAATAAACTTTTGCTCTTAAAAAATATCCTGAGTGCGACTTTGCCTTCTGTTGTTCGACTGGAGGATTTGTACATATATATATTCACTGAAAAAACCATAGGTTTTAGGGACAGTTATAGTTAGTTGGACATTGCACTCGTACAAAACCCGTGAAATTCCCCTGTTATAGTTAGTTCAGCTAACTATAACTCACGCCCGCAATGCACTGCTGATGACGTCACATATTACATCACTCATGACATGGTCAGTGACATCACTGATGACATCACTGATGACATCTCAAATGACATCACTGATGACATCATCCAGTGACTGTGTTTCTGTAAAGTTTAAATATGTTTAATATATATAGGGAAAGGCGTATTGAAGAATGAGTGGGTGTATAAGTGTCTGAATGGATGATTTAATACTTGAGTGACTGACTCTACAAGTGAGTGATTAAACGTATCTTACTGAATGCATGGGTTAGTGACTAAACTGTGTGAATGTCTGTATCCGTCTGTTTGTTGGTGTGTAAGTGGATGCATGGATTTGCGAATAGCTACATGATTGTCTATATGGGTTATTGATTGGTTCTCTGAGTATCTGTATGGCTGCCTGAGTGTTTGTGTGGGTGGGGTGTGTGTGACTCTATACATAGATGTGTGAGTGGGTGATTCACTGGGTGCATGATTTCAAGAGTGCATCTGTGATGGACTGCTTGGGTGGGTGAGTGTGTGTATGGGTGTGTTAGTGAGTGAATGTATATCTCAGTGGTACATGTGCGAGTAACTACATATGTAAAAGGCAGTATATATGTGTGTTAGAGTATTTAAATGGCTATAAGTGAGAGTGTGTTATTGTGAGAGTGGCTGTATGGATGCGTGTGTGCTTGTATCAGTTATTGTATAAGAGCGTAAGAATGTGCTAGTATTTGTATGAGTAAGTGAGCTGGTGTGTGTATAACTGTATAGGTGAGTAAATGGGTGTGTGATTAATTTTTTGCATGACTGACTAGGTGTGTGAGTACCTCTATGGATGAGTGGCGGTGTGTGAGTGTTTATATAGGTGTATGAGTGCATATGATAGTCCTGTACTGAGTGACTGTAAGTACGAGTGACTGTACAGGTGAGTGAGTGGATGTGTGTGTAGACCTAAGAATCAGTGAGTGGGTATGTAGTTTTAGTGTTGGAGTGTCTGTGGTTTTGAGAATGGCAGTCTGTAATTTAGAGTGGGTGTATCAAAAGTTATATTAGGGTGTGAGAAGATGCATGAAATTATCACATGGATGATGTCATCAGTGATGTCATTTGAGATGTCATCAGTGATGTCATCAGTGATGTCACTGACCATGTCATGAGTGATGTAATATGTGACGTCATCAGCAGTGCATTGCGGGGCGCGAGTTATAGTTAGCTGAACTAACTATAACAGGGGAATTTCACGGGTTTTGTACGAGTGCAATGTCCAACTAACTATAACTGTCCCTAAAACCTATGGTTTTTTCAGTGAATTTCAAAGGTTTTTTAAATGCTAATTTCTAACTATAACGTGCCTGAAACCTATGGTTTTTTCAGTGAATTTCAAAGGTTTTTTAAATGCTAATTTCTAACTATAATGTGCCTGAAACCTATGATTTTTTAAGTGAATTTCAAAGGTTTTTAAAAGCTAGTTTCTAACTATGCCAACAGAGGTAGGACATGTGAAGAAAGAAGAAAAACGCACAGAAAGAAGCAAAAGATGTGCAGAAAGAACCAACAGAGGAGCAGAAAGAGGCCTTGTTGCAAAATCATCCTGTGCCCACAACTTTTTCAGACGGGTACTGGTGGTAACTGACTCCGACTAACCAGAGCCAGTGCGCGTTTGCACAGTGGTGAAGGGAGGGGGCCTGAGGTGACATGTGTGCAAACGCGCTCCGTGGCACGTTTTAAGTTGCGGGATTAAGTCCCCTTGAATCCTGAGGGTCCCTGGGGCCCAACTAGCCCCCAGGTACCTACAGTTAGGACCACAGAGCTGAGTTGCAGAGAGGCGTTCCGAGGCCACGCACCTTTTTCACCTCTCTGCAACGCAACTCTGTTGTGCTTACTGAAGGTACCTGGTGGGCTAGTTGGCCCCCAGGATTCAAAGGAATTAACTCCCCAACTTAAAACGCACCACAGGGCGTGTTTGCGCACATGTCACCTGAGGCCCCGCCCCCTCCCTTCACCACTGTGCAAACACGCCCCGTGGCGCGTTTTAAGTTGGGGGATTAGGTCACCTTGAATCCTGAGAGTCCCTGGGGCCCAACTAGCCCACCAGGTACTTCCAGTAAGCACCACAGGCCTGCGTTGCAACGCCTGTAACAAATTGTGCAGTTGTGTTTAGGTAGTGAAGAGGGTCGTGCTGGGGGTAGTGTTTTAGGGTTTAGGGTAGTGCAGTGGTGTTTGTGTAGTGTAGGGAGTCGTGCTGGGGGAGTGTTTTAGGGTTTAGGGTAGTACAGTGGTGTTTGGGTAGTGTAGGGGGTCGTGCTGGGGGTTAGTGTTTTAGGGTTTTAGGGTTTAGGGTAGTGCAGTGGTGTTTGGGTAGTGTAGGGGATACTGCTGGGGGTAGTGTTTTAGGGTTTAGGGTAGTGCAATGGTGTTTGGGTAGTGTAGGGGGTACTGCTGGGGGTAGTGTTTTAGGGTTTAGGGTAGTGCAGTGGTGTTTGGGTAGTGTAGGGGTTCGTGCTGGGGTAGTTTTTTAGGGTTTAGGGTAGTGCAGTGGTGTTTGTGTAGTGTAGGAGGTCGTGTTTTAGGGTTTAGGGTAGTGCAGTGGTCTTTGGGTAGTGTAGGGAGTCGTGCAGGGTGTATTGTTTGAGAGTTTAGGGTAGTGCAGTGGTCTTTGGGTAGTGTAGGGGGTTGAGCGGGGGTAGTGTTTTAGGGATTAGGGTAGTGCATTGGTATTTGGGTAGTGTAGGGGGTCATGCGGGGGTAGTGTTTTAGGGTTTAGGGCAGTGCAGTGGTGTTTAGGTAGTGTAGGGGGTCGTGCTGGGGGGAGTGTTTTAGGGTTTAGGGCAGTGCAGTGGTGTTCGGGTAGTGTAGGGGGTCGTGCTGGGGGAGTGTTTTAGGGTTTAGGGCAGTGCAGTCGTGTTCGGGAAGTGTAGGGGGTCGTGCTGGGGGAGTATTTTAGGGTTTAGGGTAGTGCAGTGGTGTTCGGGTAGTGTAGGGGGTCATGCTGGGGGTAGTGTTCTAGGGTTTAGGGCAGTGCAGTGGTGTTCAGGCAGTGTAGGGGGTCGTGCTGGGGGTGGTGTTTGAGGGTTTAGGGCAGTGCAGTGGTGTTCGGACAGTGTAGGGGGTCGTGCTGGGGGTGGTGTTTCAGGGTTTAGGGCAGTGCAGTGGTATTCGGGCAGTGTAGGGGGTCGTGCAGGGGTGGTGTTTCAGGGTTTAGGGCAGTGCAGTGGTGTTCGGGCAGTGTAGGGGGTCGTGCAGGGGTGGTGTTTCAGGGTTTAGGGCAGTGGTGTTCGGGCAGTGTAGGGGGTCATGCTGGGGGTGGTGTTTCAGGGTTTGGGGCAGTGCAGTGGTGTTCGAGCAGTAAAGGGGTCGTGCTGGGGGTGGTGTTTCAGGGTTTAGGGCAGTGCAGTGGTGTTCCGGCAGTGTAGGGGGTCGTGCAGGGGGTGGTGTTTCAGGGTTTAGTGCAGTGGTGATCGGGCAGTGTAGGGGGTCGTGCTGGGGTGGTGTTTCAGGGTTTAGGGCAGTGCAGTGGTGTTCGGGCAGTGTAGGGTGTCGTGCTGAGGGGTGGTGTTTCAGGGTTTAGGGCAGTGCAGTAGTGTTTGGGCAGTGTAGGGGGTCGTGCTGGGGGGAGTGTTTTAGGGTTTAGGGTAGTGCAGTGGTGTTCGGGTAGTGTAGGGGTTCATGCTGGGGGTAGTGTTCTAGGGTTTAGGGCAGAGCAGTGGTGTTCGGGCAGTGTAGGGGGTTGTGCTGGGGGTGGTGTTTTAGGGTTTAGGGCAGAGCAGTGGTGTTCGGGCAGTGTAGTGGGTCGTCTTGGGGGTGGTGTTTCAGGGTTTAGGGCAGTGCAGTGGTGTTCGGGCAGTGTAGGGGGTCGTGCAGGGGGTGGTGTTTCAGGGTTTAGGGCAGTGCAGTGGTGTTCGGGCAGTGTAGGGGTCGTGCAGGGGTGGTGTTTCAGGGTTTAGGGCAGTGGTGTTCGGGAAGTGTAGGGGGTCATGCTGGGGGTGGTGTTTCAGGGTTTAGGGCAGTGCAGTGGTGTTCGAGCAGTAAAGGGGGTCATGCTGGGGGTGGTGTTTCAGGGTTTAGGGCAGTGCAGTGGTGTTCGGGCAGTGTAGGGGCGGTGCAGGGGGTGGTGTTTCAGGGTTTAGGGCAGTGCAGTGGTGTTCGGGCAGTGTAGGGGGTGGTGCAGGGGGTGGTGTTTCAGGGTTTAGGGCAGTGCAGTGGTGTTCGGGCAGTGTAGGGGGTCGTGCAGGGGGTGGTGTTTCAGGGTTTAGGGCAGTGCAGTGGTGTTTCAGGGTTTAGGGCAGTGCAGTGGTGTTCGGGCAGTGTAGGGGGCGGTGCAGGGGTGGTGTTTCAGGGTTTAGGGCAGTACAGTGGTGTTCGGGCATTGTAGGGGGTGGTGCTGGGGCTGGTGTTTCAGGGTTTAGGGCAGTGCAGTGGTGTTCGGGCAGTGTAGGGGGTCGTGCTGGGGCTGGTGTTTCAGGGTTTAGGGCAGTGCAGTGGTGTTCGGGCAGTGTAGGGGGTCGTGCTGGGGCTGGTGTTTCAGGGTTTAGGGCAGTGCAGTGGTGTTCGGGCAGTGTAGGGGGTCTTGCTGGGGCTAGTGTTTCAGAGTCTAGGGCAATGCAGTGGTGTTCGGGCAGTGTAGGGGGTCTTGCTGGGGCTGGTGTTTCAGGGTTTAGGGCAGTGCAGTAGTGTTCGGGCAGTGTAGGGGGTCGTGCTGGGGGTGGTGATTCAGGGTTTATGGCAGTGCAGTGGTGTTAGGGCAGTGTAGGGGGTCGTGCTGGGGGTGGTGTTTCAGGGTTTAGGGCAGTGCAGTGGTGTTCCGGCAGTGTAGGGGGTCGTGCAGGGGGTGGTGTTTCAGGGTTTAGTGCAGTGGTGTTCGTGCAGTGTAGGGGGTCGTGCTGGGGTGGTGTTTCAGGGTTTAGGGCGGTGCAGTGGTGTTCGGGCAGTGTAGGGTGTCGTGCTGAGGGGTGGTGTTTCAGGGTTTAGGGCAGTGCAGTAGTGTTTGGGCAGTGTAGGGGGTCGTGCAGGGGGTGGTGTTTCAGGGTTTAGGGCAGTGCAGTGGTGTTCGGCCAGTGTAGGTAGTCTTGCTGGGGGTGGTGTTTCAGGGTTTAGGGCAGTGCAGTAGTTTTCGGGCAGTGTAGGCGGTCGTGCTGGGGCTGGTGTTTCAGGGTTTAGGGCAGTGCAGTGGTGTTCGGGCAGTGTACGGGGTTGTGCTGGGGCAGGTGTTTCAGGGTTTAGGGCAGTGCAGTGGTGTGCGGGCAGTGTACGGGGTTGTGCTGGGGCTGGTGTTTCAGGGTTTAGGGCAGTGCAGTGGTGTTCGGGCAGTGTAGGGGGTCGTGCTGGGGGTGGTGTTTCAGGGTTTAGGGCAGTGCAGTGGTGTTCGGGCAGTGTAGGGGTCGTGCTGGGGCTGGTGTTTCAGGGTTTAGGGCAGTGCAGCGGTGTTCGGGCAGTGTAGGGGGTCGTGCGGGGGCTGGTGTTTCAGGGTTTTGGGCAGAGCAGTGGTGTTCGGGCAGTGTAGGGGGTCGTGCTGGGGGTGGTGTTTCAGGGTTTAGAGCAGTGCAGTGGTGTTCGGGCAGTGTAGGGGGTCTTGCTGGGGGTGGTGTTTCAGGGTTTAGGGCAGTGCAGTGGTGTTCGGGCAGTGTCGGGGGTCTTGCTGGGGGTGGTGTTTCAGGGTTTAGGGCAGTGGTGTTCGGGCAGTGTAGGGGGTCTTGCTGGGGGTGATGTTTCAGGGTTTAGGGCAGTGCAGTGGTGTTCGGGCAGTGTAGGGGTCTTGCTGGGGGTAGTGTTTCAGGGTTTAGGGCGGTGCAGTGGTGTTCGTGCAGTGTAGGGGGTCGTGCTGGGGGTGGTGTTTCAGGGTTTAGGGCAGTGCAGTAGTGTTCGGGCAGTGTAGGATGTCGTGCAGGGGTGGTGTTTCAGGGTTTAGGGCAGTGCAGTGGTGTTCTGGCAGTGTAGGGGGTCATGCTGGGGGTGGGGTTTCAGGGTTTAGGGCAGTACAGTGGTGTTCGGGCAGTGTAGGGGGTCGTGCAGGGGTGGTGTTTCAGGGTAGTGCAGTGGTGTTTGGGCAGTGTAGGGGGTCGTGCTGGGGCTGGTGTTTCAGGGTTTAGGGCAGTGCAGTGGTGTTCGGGCAGTGTAGGGGTCTTGCTGGGGGTGATGTTTCAGGGTTTAGGGCAGTGGTGTTCGGGCAGTGTAGGGGGTCTTGCTGGGGGTGATGTTTCAGGGTTTAGGGCAGTGCAGTGGTGTTTGGGCAGTGTAGGGGGTCTTGCTGGGGGTAGTGTTTCAGGGTTTAGGGCAGTGCAGTGGTGTTCGTGCAGTATAGGGGGTCGTGCTGGGGATGGTGTTTCTGGGTTTAGGGCAGTGCAGTAGTGTTCGAGCAGTGTAGGGGATTGTGCAGGGGGTGGTGTTTCAGGGTTTAGGGCAGTGCAGTGGTGTTCGGGCAGTGTAGGGGGTCGCGCTGGGGGTGGTGTTTCAGGGTTTAGGGCAGTGCAGTGGTGTTCGGGCAGTGTAGGGGGTCATGCACGGGGTGGTGTTTCAGGGTTTAGGGCAGTGCAGTGGTGTTCGGGCAGTGTAGGGTGTTGTGCTGGGGCTGGTGTTTCAGGGTTCAGGGCAGTGCACTGGTGTTCAGGCAGTGTAGGGGGTCGTGCTGAGGCTGGTGTTTAACGGTTTAGGGCAGTGCAGTGGTGTTCAGGCAGTGTAGGGGGTCGTGCTGGGGCTGGTGTTTCAGGGTTTAGGGCAGTGCAGTGGTGTTCGGGCAGTGTAGGCGGTCGTGCTGGGGCTGGTGTTTCAGGGTTTAGGGCAGTGCAGTGGTGTTCGGGCAGTGTAGGGGGTCGTGCAGGGGCTGGTGTTTCAAGGTTTAGGGCAGTGCAGCGGTGTTCGGGCAGTGTAGGGGGTCGTGCTGGGGCTGGTGTTTCAGGGTTTTGGGCAGAGCAGTGGTGTTCGGGCAGTGTAGGGGGTCATGCTGGGGGTAGTGTTTCAGGGTTTAGGGCAGTGCAGTGGTGTTCGGGCAGTGTAGGGGGTCGTGCTGGGGGTGGTGTTTCAGGGTTTAGGTCAGTGGTGTTCGGGCAGTGTAGGGGGTCTTGCTGGGGGTGATGTTTCAGGGTTTAGGGCAGTGCAGTGGTGTTCGGGCAGTGTAGGGGGTCTTGCTGGGGGTAGTGTTTCAGGGTTTAGGGTGGTGCAGTGGTGTTCGTGCAGTGTAGGGGGTCGTGCTGGGGGTGGTGTTTCAGGGTTTAGGGCAGTGCAGTAGTGTTCGGGCAGTGTAGGATGTCGTGCAGGGGGTGGTGTTTCAGGGTTTAGGGCAGTGCAGTGGTGTTCTGGCAGTGTAGGGGGTCATGCTGGGGATGGGGTTTCAGGGTTTAGGGCAGTACAGTGGTGTTCGGGCAGTGTAGGGGGTCGTGCAGGGGGTGGTGTTTCAGGGTAGTGCAGTGGTGTTTGGGCAGTGTAGGGGGTCGTGCTGGGGCTGGTTTTTCAGGGTTTAGGGCAGTGCAGTGGTGGTCGGGCAGTGTAGTGGGTCTTGCTGGGGGTGATGTTTCAGGGTTTAGGGCAGTGGTGTTCGGGCAGTGTAGGGGGTCTTGCTGGTGGTGATGTTTCAGGGTTTAGGGCAGTGCAGTGGTGTTCGGGCAGTGTAGGGGGTCTTGCTGGGGGTAGTGTTTCAGGGTTTAGGGCAGTGCAGTGATGTTCGTGCAGTATAGGGGGTCGTGCTGGGGATGGTGTTTCTGGGTTTAGGGCAGTGCAGTAGTGTTCGAGCAGTGTAGGGGATTGTGCAGGGGGTGGTGTTTCAGGGTTTAGGGCAGTGCAGTGGTGTTCGGGCAGTGTAGGGGGTCGCGCTGGGGGTGGTGTTTCAGGGTTTAGGGCAGTGCAGTGGTGTTCGGTCAGTGTAGGGGGTCATGCACGGGGTGGTGTTTCACGGTTTAGGGCAGTGCAGTGGTGTTCGGGCAGTGTAGGGGGTCGTGCTGGGGCTGGTGTTTCAGGGTTTAGGGAAGTGCAGTGGTGTTCGGGCAGTGTAGGCGGTCGTGCTGGGGCTGGTGTTTCAGGGTTTAGGGCAGTGCAGTGGTGTTCGGGCAGTGTAGGGGGTCGTGCTGGGGCTGGTGTTTCAGGGTTTAGGGCAGTGCAGTGGTGCTCGGGCAGTGTAGGGGGTCGTGCTGGGGGTGATGTTTCAGGGTTTAGGGTAGTGCAGTGGTGTTCGGGCAGTGTAGGGGGTCGTGCAGGGGCTGGTGTTTCAAGGTTTAGGGCAGTGCAGCGGTGTTCGGGCAGTGTAGGTGGTCGTGCTGGGGCTGGTGTTTCAGGGTTTTGGGCAGAGCAGTGGTGTTCGGGCAGTGTAGGGGGTCATGCTGGGGGTAGTGTTTCAGGGTTTAGGGCAGTGCAGTGGTGTTCGGGCAGTGTAGGGGGTCGTGCTGGGGGTGGTGTTTCAGGGTTTAGGTCAGTGGTGTTCGGGCAGTGTAGGGGGTCTTGCTGGGGGTGATGTTTCAGGGTTTAGGGCAGTGCAGTGGTGTTCGGGCAGTGTAGGGGGTCTTGCTGGGGGTAGTGTTTCAGGGTTTAGGGCAGTGCAGTGGTGTTCGGGCAGTGTAGGGGGTCATGCTGGGGGTGGTGTTTCAGGGTTTAGGGCAGTGCAGTGGTGTTCGGGCAGTGTAGGGGGTCGTGAAGGGGGTGGTGTTTCAGGGTTTAGGGCAGTGAAGTGGTGTTCGGGTAGTGTAGGGGGTCGTGCTAGGGGTGGTGTTTCAGGGTTTAGGGCAGTGCAGTGGTGTTCGGGCAGTGTAGGGGGTCATGCAGGGGCTGGTGTTTCAGGGTTTAGGGCAGTGCAGTGGTGTTCGGGCAGTGTAGGGGGTCGTGCTGGGGGTAGTGTGTTAGGGTTTAGGGTAGTGCAGTGGTGCTTGTGTAGTGTAGGGGGTCGTGCTGGGGGTAGTGTTTTAGGGTTTAGGGTAGTGCAGTGGTGTTTGTGTAGTGTAGTGGGTCATGTTTTAGGATAGTGCAGTGGTGTTTGGATAGTGTAGGGGGTCGTGCTGGTGGTAGTGTTTTAGGATTTAGGTTAGTGCAGTGGTGTTTGGGTAGTGTAGGGGGTCGTGCTGGGGGTAGTGTTTTAGGGTTTAGGATAGTGCAGTGGTGCTTGTGTAGTGTAGGGGGTCATGCTGGGGGTAGTGTTTTAGGGTTTAAGGTAGTGCAGTGGTGTTTTTGTAGTGTAGGGGGGTCATGTTTTAAGATGCAATGCTCCAATACCCGACCAGTCTGCACTAAATAAAACTGCATAAAAACTAAAAATAAAAAGTGTCTTGCACACTTTTGTCATTGGGCTATATGTGGGCTACATCTGGGTAATATTTGTGCTACATTTGGGCTCTTTTTTCACTGGTGGCCATCTTGGAAGACTTCTTTGTTATGAAGTTTCCTAATTTCTTCATTTACTGCAGTCTTCTCAGTAGGAAATGCTTTCAGTTTTTTACTTTGATTCCATCAAGAAGGCATTCAGATGTGTCTCACATCTGCCATAAATTCAGAATGTTAGCACTCTAGTTGCTCATTAGATCACTGGAGTAAAGCTACTGCTCACCAGGGAGTTAACTGGTAGTCTGCTGCTGGTATTGAAAGTGATTGTTTCAGTCTGCATGTCAAAATTTTTATAATGAAATAGAAGAGGATATGAGATCTCACTTAAAACATGCCCTAATTTTTCTTTCTGCAGCACTAACCATAATTTCTATTTCAAAAAGAACCCCTCATTTTGTTCCTTTTTAAATTAAATGTTTTAAGTGTTACCGGTTTATTCCAATCAAGATGGCTTCAGGTGTGCCATACTTTTGTCATAAGTAAGGCTGTTAGCGCTCTAGTTGTTCTTTAGAACACTCTGGGAAGCTGCAGTAGAACACAAAGGCATCAACTGGCAGGCTGTTCCTGTTGAAATATAACAGGAAGATATTTGAGATCACACTTGAAATATGTCCTAATTTTTCTTTCTACAGCACTAACCATAATTTCTATGACAAAATGAACCCCCTCATTTTGTTCCTTTTTAAATTAAATGTTTTAAGTGTTACCACTTTATTCCAATCAAGATGGCTTCAGGTGTGCCATACTTTTGTCATAAGTAAGGCTGTTAGCACTCTAGTTGTTCTTTAGAACACTCTGGGAAGCTGCAGTAGAACACAAAGGCATCAACTGGCAGGCTGCTCCTGTTGAAATATAACAGGAAGATATTTGAGATCACACTTGAAACATGTCCTAATTTTTCTTTCTACAGCACTAACCATAATTTCTATGACAAAATGAACCCCATCATTTTGTTCCTTTTTAAATTAAATTGTTTAAGTGTTACCAGTTTATTCCAATCAAGATGGCTTCAGGTGTGCCATACTTTTGTCATAAGTAAGGCTGTTAGCACTCTAGTTGTTCTTTAGAACACTCTGGGAAGCTGCAGTAGAACACAAAGGAATCAACTGACAGTCTCTGCCCTTGTTGGATGTACATGTTTTACTGAGAATGTCAGACTTCATTCTCACATGAGTGAGAAAGATAATGTGAATTTACAGAAAATATGCTCTCATTTTAGCTTCTGGAGCACCTTCCAAACCTCCATGGGACAAGCATGAGAAAATAGTGTTCTCTCAAACATGATTCATGATATCCCAGCAGAAGGTTTTTCACATGGTAAAATCACCTTAGAATACACCACAATTCCTAAAATTAGTATGGTACCATCAACAAATAAATTCTAATGTAACTAAAGCCTGTTATCACCCTTTATAGTTCTCCTTTTGGTGACCCTCAAAATCTTCTATTCACTACAATGCATTTCAATGAGGTACTATCATTTATATTGGTCCCAAGATGGCTGCCAGCAATTCCAGGATGAAGTGCTGACAGCCAATCAGATCTCACGATGACATGTGTGGTTAGGCTCCGCCCAGATATATATGTGACTTTACTTTTGATTTTCTCAGGAACTACTGAACGGATTTACACCATTTAAGCAAAAGGCACGACACTGAACCAAGGGCTACCTCTTTGCCAAATTTGGTGTAATTCCGTTCAGCAGTTCGGGCTGTAGCTGCGACTAAAGGTTCCTATGGAAAAATGAATGGGGAAAAAGCGTTTTGGGACCCCCCTTTTTTCTCGGCCCCCGCTTGACGTATCACCCCGAGACTTTCAGGATAGGAGCGGACCGGAGCGCCCCAACAAGTTGGAAACTTTCGCGAAGATTCGTCAACCGGCGCCAACGTTATTTCAAATAGAATGTCGCGGATTTCCTATGGATAATAGGTTTTAACTATAACTATCTACTGGCGACCGCCAGTAGATAATATATATATATATACACTCCAACAATCTTTCCAACTCGTGAAAGAAACGGCACTCTGGGGCAGAGAAGGATCAGCATCTGTTTATTTCATCAGGCCTCACCGGACAGGATGTGTTTCGGCTAAAAACCATAGAAAAAATACTACAATGTTTCTAAGCAACACAATATCATGAAATAATTATTAAATTCTCAGGGTAATACAATAATGCTTATAAATTTCAAGTCATTCTTGTTGTTTGCAATATTGTTGCCTTTCAAGGTGAATACCTTCGATTTAATTTCACAGGCTAAAAATTAAATTAAGAAATATGCACTGGATAAGCATTTGCCAATGTCCTCATAAAAGCATTGATATTATGCCAAAGGCAAATTCAAGTGATTTAAAACAAATAGTAAAAAATGGCAAATTACAACTAAAACTGGGATCCTGATTCCCGTATAAGCAAGCAACATTCATGTAGTGCCTACTATTCATAGTACATCCGCAAGTGGTAAACCTAGTATACTGATATTCAATAAACAGTTAAACAAGTCATAGAGTGTCAACATATTGTCCGAGATCTCCGATAATTGGGGCACACTTGTACTCCAAATTGGAAATAGTCTTGTGTCTCAAAATAGACATTAGTTATCCCTCGCTATGTTGTAGGTTCACAACCCTTTTTAAGTGCACTGTTGCCTCTCTGAATGAAATGTCTCGGCCCCAGTTCTTTTCAATGCGTTTTAGTCAAAATGCATCCCAAAAAACAGCTTACTCCAACTCCACTGTTGCCGAAATAAAACACAAGACAGCTGATAGCAACAGTACAGCTTACTGAAGCACAATTCAAATTGAAATTTCTCCAAAGTTATATTTACAGTAAGTGCACATACTTTCTCCAAATACGGCTTAGTTGCCTCACACTGGGAGCTTACCGATACAGATGTATAAACCTGCTGCTGCTCAACTCCGGTGTCCAAATTGCCCAAACATAATTGCGATTCTCCGTCCCCCACCGCACAAGGGGGGTTTGGGGGGCAGCCGACCTTGGGAGGTCTGCCCCCCGGGCAGTTTGGGAGGGGGAGGGGGCTCTGACTGGGTACGGCCATTTTGGGCTTTTGGGCTGCATGGGACTAGCCCAAATGCAGCCCAAGTATTATTTTATAGCCCAAGGGGTTTATATTTCCCTGTCGCGCTCTCCCAGCCACCATTTTAGGTTTGGTGACCTGGTGGCTGGGATTAGCGCGGGGTTTTTGAATTTTGTCAGTTAGGTGTTGAGAAATAGTGTAGGGAAATTTTTGACTTACCGTGGTATTGTAGCGTGATGGCAGGCGAGGACTATCGGGTGCTGGAGGCTGTTCGACTGTTGAGTGAGGCGGGCCGGCTGGATTTAATTATGCCGGTGGCCTCCTCCGGCGCGCGCCCCCCTCGGCGCGCATCTGCGGGGGTAGCGGCGCCGGTCCTCGCGTGTTCGCCGCCGCGTTCTGGTCACCCCCTGGCTGTGCGGGGGCGTGAGGTGAGTGCGGGGGGCAGTGCAGGACAGGCCGCGGCCCCTGGGATAAGGGGATCAAGTTCGGGGGCGGGCGCCAAAAAAGGAAGGCGGGTGCCGTTAGGAAGGCCACGGGGCAGGGGAGCGGCTCGCGCGCCAACCCGGCGTCGCGTCCATCTCCCCCGGGCCGTGGTAGGAATAATGTGGCCGGAGGTGTGCGCGGCACCTGCCGCGTGTCCTGTGCGGCGGGCGGGGCGATGAGGAGTGAGGCGGGCGGGGGCCTGCCGGCGGAGCGTCCGTATCTCACGGAGCCGGCAGACCATGTGCAGGTTTGGAGCCTGCCGCGGGCCCAGTGCGGCGGGCGGAGCAGTTGGGAGGGAGGCGGGGCGGGAGCCTGCCGGCGGAGCATCCGTCTTGTACGGAGCCGGCAGGCCATGTGCAAGTTGGGAGCCTGCCGGCAGGGTGTCTAACCCTGAGCGAGCCGGCAGGCTCAATGAAGATAGGGTGGAGTGGGTGCATGTTGGCAGGGCGTCTAGCCCAGAAGAGGAAGGGAGGCATAGGGGGGAAAAGGAGCGTGGGCGCTCAAGGATACGAAGAGCGCCCTCACGTGCAGGGTGGGCACAGGAGTTTGTGGAGGCCCCATTTTTAGTGTCGGGGGGAGGGGAGGAGGGGGGTCTGGTCAAGGGTTTGTCAGGGCCTCTGGAAGTGGAGGCCCCAGGCGCAAGGGCAGGTAAGGGGATGGGCGGTGGGAGGGATGACAGCACGGGACTGGATTTGGGAGAGGGGGACATGGGGGCACGCGGAGGAGGGAATGCAAGTTTGGTGGTGCAGGGGTTTCAGAGGAGCGGGCTCGGGGGAGGTGTTAAGGAGGTTTTGGGGTCTGAGGATGAGAGACATATGGTTTTGGGACAGGCGGTGGGGGGGGCCTTCGGGGATGAGGGAGAGGGGAGTAGCGATATTACGGAGGAGTTGGAGGAGGGCGGGGGGGACAGGGATTGGGAGGGTCTGGATATATTCCAATCTTGGAATGAAGGGGTTCAGGGGTTAGACAGGGTGGGCAGGCTAGATGCGTACATGAGTCAGGGAGGGTCTTTGGGTTTGGGGGCCAGAACTGGGGGGCAGATGCAAGATAGGGGGGGCACGGCGTGATTGATTTGCAGTGGAGTGAGGAGGAGGGGGAGACAGGGGGGTCTGGGACGGGGTGGATTTAAGGAAGGTGGGGCAGGCTTGGGCGGCCAGTACTTTAGGGGTTGGCAGGAAGAGGAGCTGGGATGGGAAAGGTACAGGTGAGGGGCCCAGCACACCAGACCATCCCTTTTCATTGCAGGAGGTTTCGCAACGCGCGGCACCGGACTTGGCAAGGCTGGGAGCGGCCTGTCGGCGCCAAGGAGAAGGGAGGGTGGAGCCTGGGGCGGCGTGCCCAGTACCTGCGAGGGACCCCGTCATGGTCGGTATAAGTAGGCCCGGAGCGGGCTCACCGGCCCGTCCACCCACCAGACCCCCACGGTCTGGGGGGCAGCATCATCGGTGGAGCAGCATGGAGCGCCAGTTGATTGAAGGGAGGAGGGGGCACTCAGCCCCTCCGGTGGAGCGTGAGGGTGTTTTTCAGGAATTAGATTATGGAGAGGATAGTTTGGAGGAAGGGGAAGTGAGGGATGATAAGGGCGTGGGGGGGCCCAGTAAATCTGTTGTAAGTGTGTTTCAGATGTCACGACGCCCTACAGAGGTCACGGGTCGGACATCGCGGTGGGACAGACGCTCGCCCCCCCTGGAACAGAGAGACGACAGACAGAGGTCGGCTTCGTTAGCGCCAGGTAAGCAGCGACCTCGCATGGTGTCAGTGGGGGTGGGGGAGGGGGAAAAAGGGGAAGGGTCGGGGGGTCGATTTCAAAAGGGTAAGTATGTGCAGGATGCGAGTGTGGGGACGGATGGGTCATTGCCGGCTGCTCCGGGGAGCGGGGAGGGCGTCGGCTCGGGCCTGGTGTTTCTGGATAGTGAGGGAAATAAAAAAGCAGATACCAAGGCAGTGGAATCTGACCCTAAGTTAGAGAGCAAAGAGTTGAAGGTGAAACGCTTGCCTTACATGGGCGTTACAAAACCTTTGGGCGCCCATCTAATGCTTGCCACTAAGGAAAAAATTTGGAAGGGGGAATATGTGGAAATGTTAAAGCTCCTCCACAGGGAAGTGCGGGCCAAAGAGGGGTCAAAGGAGGAGGAATATGAGTTGGCCAAACGGCCTAGGGTGCCGCTCACCATTGAGAATTGGACGGCGGCATTTTTAATCTATGCGAGTGTATACTGCGAGAAGTTTCCGGACCGATGTGTGGCCATGTTTAAGTACATGGACGTAATTCGGAAGGCCCAGTTTACGGGGGGCGGCTTTGCCTGGGCACAGTATGACGAGGAATTTCGGGCGCGTATGGCTTGGGATCCCGAGGCCAAGTGGGGGGAACTGGATGCTGACCTGTGGCAGCATACGATGGGTCTAGCTGGGGCAGGAAAGACCATATTCACGGCCAGTGGCTTACCACTGGTGTATCGGCCCTTTCAGGGGCGACCCACCCGGGGGGGGTGGGGCGGGGACAGACAGGGGCACGAGGGGCATGTTGGGATTTCAATAAAGGCCTATGCACCAGGGAGTATTGCAAGTTCCGTCATGAAAGTTCAGGTTGTGGGGGTCGGCACACGCTGGCCAATTGCTGGGGGGAGGACAGAGTACACAAGGGGGGACACAGTGGCAGGCAGGGGGTTCAAGGGGGGACAGCAACAGCAGTTTTCAGGGGAAGGGGGCTAAGGGGCCTGGGGCCAAGGGCTCGTACTCCGGTTAGGATCGAAAAGCTGGTGGCGGCCTTGGAGACATATGACAACAAGGGGGCCGCGGACCGGCTACGCCGGGGATTTTTGGAGGGATTTCGACTGGGGTATGACAAGCCTAGGACACGACGATGGGCGGACAATTTGAAATCGGCAAAAGAGCACCCTGAGGTGGTGTTGGAAAAGCTGGAAAAAGAGGTACAGGAGGGCCGCATGGCGGGCCCCTTTTCGGTTTGGCCATTACCAAATTTAATTGTGTCACCGATTGGTGTGGTACCTAAAAAAGACCCAGGTCAGTTTCGATTGATCCAGCATTTATCGTGGCCCGAAGGGAGCTCTGTAAATGATTTTATTGATGAACAAGAGGCATCGGTGTCTTATTCGTCTGTTGACGTTGCCATGTCACTGGTGGTGACGGCGGGCGCAACGGCGATGATGGCAAAGTGCGACATAAAGTCTGCTTTCCGGCTTCTGCCAGTCCACCCTGAGGACTGGGATCTTCTGGGCGTCCATTTTGATGGTAAATGGTACGTGGACAAGGCATTACCGATGGGCTGCTCTATGTCATGCGCACTTTTTGAATGTTTCAGTACTTTCTTACAGTGGCTCTTTACGGAACGAACGGGTCACCAAGGAGTTACGCACTACCTGGATGACTTTTTCTTTGTGGGCACCCCAGACTCCACGGACTGCCAGTCAGCACTGGACAGTTTTACTGAGATCATGGGGGAATTGGGAGTGCCTTTGGCACCTGAGAAAACGATGGGACCCTGCTTGGCTTTGTCATTTCTGGGTATTGAGTTGGATTCCGGCAAGATGGAGGCAAGGTTGCCGGTGGACAAGCAGCAGCAAATGTTGGGCCTGTTGGAGACAATGCTGTCCAGGCAGAAAGTGACTGTGAGAGAGATTCAGGTGCTGCTGGGCCACCTCAATTTTGCGTGTCGAGTGGTGCGGGTAGGTCGGACTTTTTGCAGGCGCCTGGGGAGGGCGTTGGCGGGCCACGGACCGCCCCACCATCATGTGCGACTGTCGGGGGGGGTGCGGGAAGACCTGCGGATGTGGCAATTTTTCCTGCAAAACTTCAATGGGATCCCCCTAGAGCGAGAGGACGACATGGTGTGGGACATTCAGATTTTCTCGGATGCAGCGGGAAGCGAAGGTTTTGGCCTGTTCTGGCAAGGACATTGGTGCGCCGAACAGTGGCCAATGGAATGGGCGGGGGGTGGGAGGAGCATTGCGTTTTTGGAATTCTTTCCCCTGGTAGTAGCTATCACGCTGTGTTGAAACTGCTGAGAGTGTTTGTTCTGGGTTGTTTGCGTTTTGATATTGCATTTCGGGCATTGCATGTTCCTGGGGTGGACAATGACATAGCTGATGCTTTGTCTCGTTCACAGTGGGGGAGATTCCGTGGACTAGCCAAGGACGCGGACGAGACCCCGACCAGCATGCCCCGGCATTTGTGGAAAGTAGGCAACACAGGATGTTGCAGCTGGTTTTAGATTCGCTGGCGGTTTCCACGCGACGGACGTACAGCATGGCATGGGGGGAATTCCTGAATTCTGGTGCACGGTGGCGCAGCTCAACGAGGCAGCGACAGGAGGACGTGATACAATTCATCTTGGACCTAATTGAAAAAAGGTTGTCTAGGGTTACCATCGCGGGGAAGTTGGCGGGTATCGCGTTTATGGGGAAGCTGTGGTGGGGCTATGCGCCCTCAGCGGGCGAGTTAGGTACGCGGATGCTGGAGGGGTGGGCCAGGGAGTGTGGGCGGTTAGGCAGGGTCCGCAATCCAATGTCGTGGGATTTGCTGGTGAAAGTGCTGGGGGCCCTGTCGGAGATATGCTTGAATGATCATGAGACTTTGTTATTCTCTACGTTAATGGTGTGGATGTTTTTTGGGGCGTTTCGGGTGTCTGAGTTGCTGGGCACAAAGTTATCTTTGGGATTGTTATGGTCGGAGGTGTTTTTGCGGGAGGGGGGTGTGTTTATATGGCTGCGTAGCGGGAAGACGGACCAGCGGGGCAGGGGCCAATGGGTGTCTTTAAGAGCTAGCCAGCCGCAGTCCACCTGTCCATACAGATGGGCGGTACGGTGGATGGGGGCCAACCCCTCCGCGGAGGGGAGGGTTTTTTGTCATGCCAATGGCAAGATAGCTACCGGTTATCAGTTACTGTCCGTGATGCGCAGGGCGCTGGATCTCTTGGGGTTTGAAGGGAAAGGTTTTGGCACGCATTCATTCCGGATCGGGGCGGCTTCAGAGGCTAACAACAGGGGTTGGGAGCAGGGGGATATCATGCGTCTGGGCAGGTGGTCTTCTTCTTGTTATCAGCGTTACGTGCGCAGCGCGCAAGGGGGGGTTTAGCGCGGTTGTGCTATTTGCCTGGGGGTTTACATGTTTTTCTTGTTACAGGTTCAGTGATGGGCCCCATGGCCCAGGAGTTGGATATCTGGATCTTGGGGCACTCTTTCGTCAAGTGGGCACAGGTCCAGGCTCGCTCCAGTTACTTCGGAGAGAATTTGGGGTTCAATAAAGAGCTGTTCCATGTTCATTGGCGGGGAAAAGGGGGTATGCGCTGGCGGGAGTTGGTGGCGGTGCTGAATGACATTTTGCGGGCTGGTAGGTGCCCGGATGTGCTTTTATTGCACTTGGGAGAAAATGATATGGTGCAGGAGACGGGTTTAGTGCTCATGCGCCGTATGAAGCGGGATTTGCAGTTGATCAAGGGGCAATGGGCGGGGGTCACCGTCATTTGGACAGAGTTTATGCCCCGCAGAGTTTGGAGGGCGTTTCAGCCTGCGGCAGTAGACAGGGCAAGGCGTAAGGTGAACACGGAGATGATCCGTTTTTGCAGACACCTGGGTTTTCATAGGGTGGTGCATCGGGACATACGGTATGACACCCCGGAATTTTTTAGAGGAGATGGGGTGCATCTGTCTAAGATGGGCATGGACCAATATCTTTTGGAAATAAGAGAGGTGTTAGCCAGATTATGCGGAGCCAGGTGAGCAACTAGGGGAGGTTTCCTAGGAAGCAGGGGGGCAGGAAAAGGGGAGGCGGCGTTGTCTCTAGCTCCCGCCTTTTCCTGGGTGGCGTGGATTTGTTCAAAGTTGGCCAAGATTGCCGGATGTTTTTAGTTAAAGGTTGGTAGTTTGGGAGCAGGGTCAGGAAAAGGGTAAACAGGTAGGATAAGTTTAGGATAATTTTAGATTAGGGGTTTTCGGAGTTACAGTTGCAGAAAGGCAGGTACAGGTTGGGGTCATTGGAGGACAGGACTGGGAAATGCAATGTTGGGTAACGTTGGGTAATACGGTTGTTATGTAATGTTATGTAATGTTATGGAGTTTTAATTTGTATTCGGAAGGGTGGGGGACTTGATGTGGGGATCATAGGGGTGGGGGAGGGACCATGGGGTCAGGTAATTTAATGTATAGTGAGGCGTTAGTTTGTAAGGCAGTTGCCAGTGGTTAATAAAGTGTGATATGCACCTGTTTCAATAAAGCGGCCTTTTACACACACAAATCTGTCTCAGTCTGGCTTGCCCCCATCCCTCCCAAGGGGGGCTTGGGGGGCAGCCGACCTTGGGAGGTCTGCCCCCCGGGCAGTTTGGGAGGGGGAGGGGGCTCTGACTGGGTACGGCCATTTTGGGCTTTTGGGCTGCATGGGACTAGCCCAAATGCAGCCCAAGGGGTTTATATTTCCCTGTCGCGCTCTCCCAGCCACCATTTTAGGTTTGGTGACCTGGTGGCTGGGATTAGCGCGGGTTTTTGAATTTTGTCCCCGCCCTCCCACCCCTTTATTTGGGGGTTTTCGGGGCCCACAATTTTTTGTGTGGCCCCTTGTCCCTTTTTACGTTGTATATTATTTGGGTGTTTTATTTTGGTCATCTTGTTGGAACAGGTTCATAGGGGTATGTATGCTTTGTATTGTCGCTTGGAACAGGTGCTGGCGTGGATTTGTTCAAAGTTGGCCAAGATTGCCGGATGTTTTTAGTTAAAGGTTGGTAGTTTGGGAGCAGGGTCAGGAAAAGGGTAAACAGGTAGGATAAGTTTAGGATAATTTTAGATTAGGGGTTTTCGGAGTTACAGTTGCAGAAAGGCAGGTACAGGTTTCGGGTCATTGGAGGACAGGACTGGGAAATGCAATGTTGGGTAACGTTGGGTAATACGGTTGTTATGTAATGTTATGGAGTTTTAATTTGTATTCGGAAGGGTGAGGGACTTGATGTGGGGATCATAGGGGTGGGGGAGGGACCATGGGGTCAGGTAATTTAATGTATAGTGAGGCGTTAGTTTGTAAGGCAGTTGCCAGTGGTTAATAAAGTGTGATATGCACCTGTTTCAATAAAGCGGCCTTTTACACACACAAATCTGTCTCAGTCTGGCTTGCCCCCCATCCCTCCCAATGAACAGTGCGGTGCCCAGCTCCGAACCGTAGCAAACGTCTAGTGAGGGGTCCGGATTGCAAGAAGAAAGGCCCTGCCGGGAGCACATGAGGGCTCTCCACGCCGCACCTTCACTCCAACCGACCTGCCTCCACTTCCCCAGTTGCATTCCATCTGTTCGGGGGCTCGCCGACCTGCACAATGCTATCTCCATAGGTTGCGGTTACTGTCGGCGTGCTCCAGAACTCTGGTGGTGCACGCAAAAGCGCTACCACTAGCGCTTGTAAAATACTCCAGCAATCTTTCCAACTCATGAAAGAAACTCTGGGGTGGAGAAGGATCAGCATCTGTTTCTTTCATCAGGCCTCGGACAGGATGCGTTTCGGCTGCGCAGCAGCCTTTGTCACCTAATGAGCGCCATCTTGTGAGCAATCTTTATATTCTTATATGTAAAAACAGAGAAAAAATACTACAGTGTTTCTAAGCAACACAATATCATGAAATTATTATTGAATTCTCAGGGTAATACAATAATGCTGATAAAATTCAAGTCATTCTTGTTATTTGCAATATTGTTGCCTTTCATAGTGAATACCTTTGATTTAATTTCAGAGGCAACAAATAAATTAAGAAATACGCACTGCATAAGCATTTGCCAATGTCCTCATAAACGCATTGATATTATGCGAAAGGCAAATTCAAGCAAATTAAAACAAATAGTAAAAAATGGCAAATTACAACTAAAACTGGGATTGTAATTCCAATATAAGCAAGCACCATTCATGTATTGCCTACTATTCATAGTACTTCCGCAAGCGGTAAACCTAGTATACTGATATTCAATAAACAGTTCAACAAGTCATAGAGTGTCAACATATTGTCGGGATCTCTGACAATTGAGGGTCACTTGTACTCCAAATTGGAAAAAGTCTTGTGTTTCAAAATAGACATTAGTTATCCCTTGCTATGTATTAGGTTCACAACGCTTTTTAAATGCACTGTTGCCTCTCTGAATGAAATGTCTCGGCCCCAGTTCATTTCAATGCGTTTTAGTCAAAATACATCCTGAGAAACAGGTTACTCCAACTCCACTGTTGCCTAAATAAAACACAAGACAGCTGATAGCAACAGTACAGCTTACTGAAGCACAATTCAAATAGAAATTTCTCCAAAGTTATATTTTCGGTAAGCGCACATACTTTCTCCAAATATGGCTTAGTTGCCTCACACTGGGAGCTTACCGATACAGCTGTATAAACCTGCTGCTGCTCAACTCCAGTGTCCTAATTGCCCAAACATAATTGGGATTCTCCTTCCCCCACCGCATGAATACTGGGGTGCCCAGCTCCGAACTGTAGCAAACACCTGGTGAGGGGGCCGGCTTGCAAGAAGAAAGGCCCTGCCGGGAGCACACAAGGGCTCTCCACACCGCACCTTCACTCCAACTGATATATATGTATGTAGCCAAGAAACACCTTGGGAAGAACCATTCCCCTAACCTGATGGTTGAGAATGAAGGACCCCGTCTATGCTTCGAGGATGACACCACGCAAGGGATGTCAGACCGCTGCCTGTCAAAGATTCAGCATGCAGGATCCCGTGTCACCTTGGAAGAAATTCTCCTCTAATTTGTAGGGGGGAATAAGGTTCTTTTATACTAGAGTGGTCACACCAGGGTTTCTTCGAGAATCAATATGTTTTGAAAACAACCATAAATGTTTTGGAAGCAATCATGAATGTTTTTCCAAACAAATTTGATCATGCACAGCTGGCTGTTGGCCAAGGATGAAAAAAGTGGTGACCCTTAAACAGAATAATTATACCGTGCCTGAGGACATGTTTATGTATGTCAGGTACAGAGATTATGATAGAATACTGAGGGCCTGGTGTCAAAGAGACAGGAGCAAGCTACTAGGTAAAAGGTCATCTGTTTAAAATTGTTATTGTCGTGTGGATGCGACAAATGTATGTGAAAAGGGTTTACATGAACGGACTAGCCTAAAAGACATGACATAGGTAGCCCTACGGGCAGGGTGCAATGTTTTTAAAAGTTAGGACATGTACCTTTGAATTTCACCTGTCCTGGTAGTGAAAAACTGGTACGTTTGTTTTTCACTACTGCAAGGCCTATCTCCCCCATAGGATAACATTACAATGTGATTACCTTAAAACAACTTTTAAGTGTAAGTTCCAATTAGAAAAAATGGAGATTTGGAGTGTGGATCATAATTTATGGTGAAAATCGAAATTTACATTGTAAGTCTGAAAATGCCACTTTTAGAAAGTTGCCTTTTTCTTACTTTGACCATTCTGTGCCTCTGCCTGTCTCTGAATACACATCTGGGTTGGGTGACAGCTGGGCTTTTTTGTATTCCCTCCAGACAGTCGCACACAAAGGAAATTGGGGTGCAAATTTGCATCCTGATGGGCCATCAACAGGCTGATGGGCCTTCCTAAGGTAAATTGGGAAAGAGGAGCATACACTTGCACCTGAATAGGGCTGTGCCTGTCCCCACACAAAGAGCTGCATACCACCTGAAGTGAGTCTGGAGCCAAAGCAGGAAAGGCAAGTACCTTGTGATATTCAAAGGCCTCTGAAGTCTCCCCACTTCAAAGACATTCTGATGCATCTGCTCAGCTACGTGGATTGGAACCAACGCAGGGAGTCCTCAACACCACCCCAGGCAGCTAGAGGACAGGAAGGAGGAGAAAAAGTTCAAATTGGAGCTGGCTAAGCTCAAATCGGAGAAGGCCTAAGAGGAGAAAAGGCTAGTTTTGGAGATAGGGGAAAGCCAAAAAGATGTTGGCTATAGAGGATAAAAAGATAATGTTGGCTCAGGAGTTGAGCCTGAGAGAGCTGGACATCAAAGCCAGACAGGTGTAGTCCAGCATTTCTTCCATACCCTCTGACAGGAGGGTCCATATGCCCAAGGGTCTGGTGTCTAATTGTGGGGTGGGAGACAACATGAACAGATAGTTTGAGGCCCATGAAATTGCACTCCAAATGCACACGGTCCCTAAGGTGGATTGGGAGGCTAGTCTTTGGATACATATCCCTAGTGAGGAGAAGGACACTCCACTAGCCCTAGAAGGTAGTGACAGGATGAGGTATCCCCCATGAAGGAGGCCCTAATCAGAAAGTTTGGTGTGACCCCAGAGCAATATAAGATTTGCAAATAGACCTGGCTGGATTGTGTGGATACTTTTTGCAAGAGACTGGGCAGTCGGTTGAAGGGCAGTGAGGTAAAAGATTACTAGGTGCTGTATAATTTGTTTGCAACAGAGCATATGTTTAGTCTTTGCTTTTCGCGGAAGGAGTAAGGAGTTCTATAAAGGGCCCTAAACTAGTTCTATGGGTCAGGTTCCCTTCCCCTAATTCATAAAAAGAAGAAATGGATCACTGAAAATAATTCTGCATGGAAGGCTCCCATGAAGTGCTATGAGTCCCCCAGGAAGGGCATTACAAAGGGGATGCCAAATGTCCCAATTGGGCACACCTTTCACTGGTGGGCAGTTACTGGGGTTGGCTAGTGTAGCGCTTTGGGAGGAGATTGCCCCAGATAGTTTGAGGGAAGTGTAGAATTGACCCTAGTATCCTTAGGTGCTGAAGAGATGGTACAGAGAACGCACATGCCTGACAATACTAGGAAGTACAGACTGTGGGTATCTATCAATGAGCAGAGGGTGAAGGCGCTGAGAGACACAGGAGCCAGCTTGACAACAGGTGTGATTTGGTGCCTTCAGAGGAGGTAGACCCTAACATGTTCCACCAGGTTGTTGCTGTTGATAACCGTGAGAGCACCTATCCTGTGGCTCTTGTTCCCTTTGAGTGTGGGAGGGGTCCTCAGGTCTGCTGAACATAACGGTGAGTCCGTCCATGTCTGTTGATGGTCTGTTGTGCAATAACCTGAAGCACACCACCTTTAAGGAAATGGAGCTCAGGTCACACCTGGAGATGATGGGGTTGCCTGAGGGGCTGTGTCTGACCACATCGTCCATGGCAGCTCGTGAGTGTGGTCAGAAGGGCCTGGAGTCTGGAAGATTGGCCCAGGTACCTGCCAAAAATAGGAAGAAGAAGGGGCACAGGAAATCTGCTCCTGAAATTCCCACTGACTGGGAGGAGGCAGAACCTGAGGGGGATGCCCCAGTACCTGCAGGAGAAGATGTGGCTGAACTGGGGAACCTGCCTGAGCTGACCAACTGGCAGCAGGAAGGAGGTCCCTCCAGGAAAGAGTTCTGCAAAATGCAGAAGGAGTGCCCTATTCTTGTGGGCCTTCGACAGCAGGCTGAGGCCCAAGCAGCTGATCTCCTGTATAGTGAGCCTAAGGTTCCTGAGCCTGGTGTAACATGTTTGTTGGTGGTACCCCAGCACTTTAGGACCTTCCTACTGGGTCTGGCTCATGATGTGACACTGGTGGATCATTTGGGGCAGTACAAGACATTTGACAGGCTTGTCACCCACTTTTATTGGCCTCAAATGTAGTTCCTGTCCTACCTGGCAAGAGAGTGGCAAGTCAGGGGAGAGGTGATAGGGCCCCCCTGCAACCTCTCCATGTTGTTGGCACCCCTTTTGGGCAGGTTGGCATTGGCATTGTGGGGCCTCTGGATACCAAGGCAGCCATGGGCAACAGATTCTCTTTGATTTTGGTGGACCATGCCACCTGGTACCTGGATGCTATCCCTCCTAGGACAGTGACTGCGGCTGTTTTGGCCAGGTCCCTGATGGGGATCTTTACCTTTGTGGGTTTCCCCAAAGAGGTGGTATCTGATTGGGGTACCAACTTCATGTCCAACTGCATGATGGCCATGTGGATGGTGTGTGGTGTGGCCTATAAGTTCACTACTCCTTACCACCCCTAAACCAATGGGTTGGTTGAAAGATTCAACCATACCCTCAAGGACATGATTATGGATCTACTTGAACCCATGAGGTGTAAGTGGGACGTCTTCCTGACATGCCTTTTGTTCACCTACAAGGAGGTTCCATGAAAGGGGGTTGGCTTCAGCCCTTTTGACCTTCTACATGGAAACCCTGTGAGAGGACCTTTCAGTTTGGTCAAGGAACATTGGGAGCAAGCTCCCAAGTAGCCACCCAGGATATAGCTGGCCACATGCTGGCGTTCCACAACCAGACAGCCCACTTACGGAAGCTCGCCCGGGAGAACATGGAAGCTAGCCAGGAGGACATGAAACAATGGTACGATCAGAATACCACTGTGGTTGAGTTTCAACCTGGTTAAAAAGCGTGGGTAATGGAGCCAGTGGTGCCCAAGGCCCTGCAAGACCATTGATCTGGACCTTATGAGGTGAAGGAGCAAAAGAGTAATGTCACCTACTTGGTGGACCTCAAGACTCCTAGGAACCATTTGAGGGTCTTGCATGTGAATGGCCTCAAGCCCCACTTTGAGAGTTCTGAGATTACCATGCTTCTGGTTACTGATGATGGCGTAGAAGAGGAGACTTAACCTCTCCCTGACCTCCTATCTTCCAAGGAGCAGGATGGGTCAGTGGAAGGTGTCAGCCCTAATCCTAGATCAACCGAGAGACTGCCGCTAGTTGCTGAGTCAGTTTGCCTCTTTGTTCTCCCTTACCCCAGGAATCATTACATGGTGTACCCATGATATTGATACTGGGGACATCACACCAGTAAATAACAACATTTACAGGCTGTCTGATAAAGTGAAGAATTGTATCAAGGAGGAGGTTCTCCAAGATGCTGGCATTCGGGGTTATTGAGCCCTCAAACAGCCCATGGTCCACCCCAGTGTTGTTGGTTCCAAAGACTGCCCCTCCAGGTGTCACACATGAACTTAGCTTCTGCGTAGACTACCATGGGTTCAGTGCAGTCACCCAGAATGAAGCACACCCCATCCCCAGAGCTGAAGAGCTCATAGACCAACTTGGAGCTGCCAAGTTCCTCAGCACATTTGACTGAATGTCTGGGTACTGGCAGATTGCCTTGATCAAGGGGGCTAAAGAGAGGTCAGCATTCTCAACACCAGAAGGGCACTTCCAATTCCAAGTCATGACTTTTGGGTTGAAGAACGCCCCTCAATTCACAAAGAGGAGCTATAGAGGAAACAAACACCAAGGGCGCCCTCCACTCAAAATGTCATTCAAAATGAAAACCCTTGATATGACACACACATCTAACATACTTTATAATATATGAGGTTCCCCTATTCTATATTCAGGAAGGGACTGGTTCTAGTATTAATCTAGGAACAACACCCATGTGTGTTTTATGTTTTTAGAAAAACAGGTCCAGTACCAAAGGGTGGAAAAAATGCAAATTCTACAAAAACAAGGATAGAAAGCGCCTCACGGAAGCAACCACCAATGAGCGATTGGCAGGTTCTCACCAATTTGCTCACTTTATCATCATCGGCAAGAACCCTTTTTTCTAGTGAGGAATAAATTATCTCCTCCCTCTAAGGGGACCCAAGTGGTGTTGTCGAGTTTTGTGCCACACATAAACACAGTTAGATAGACAAATAAACAAATTCCACATTCTTCTGAACTTGTTCAGGTGTTGGTTCCTTCCTATGCATAGGAAAGCTGATGATGATGATAAAGTGAGCAAATTGGTGAGAACCTGCCAACATTTTATTTACTTTATTTTATTTTTAGAAGCGGGATGTAAGGGATATAGTGGTAACGGGTGGGGAAGTGCATTCATTCTTAGGTGATACTAGATGATTAAATATGTAATTCAAAATGATTTAGGAGCTGAATTGGCTTCCTCTTGAAGCCAGAATCCAACTCAAACTAGCATGTATCACCCAAAAAGCGCTACACGCGCAATCCCCTGCATATCTCGTCCAGAAAATCATGTTTTCGGGAGGAGCCAGAAACTCCCGGTCCGCCAGAGACTTCGTGCTCCAGCCACCCTTCTTCCGAAAGGAAAAAACTTACAATCATGCCTTCTCTGGGGCCGCACCAAGAATCTGGAACTTGCTGCCGTCTTTCATCAGAAGAATACCCTCTCTGTCAATTTATAAAAAGGAAGCTAAAATCTTCCTAATGGGCAAGTTCCTCCCATAAATCTCATTCATTGCGCACACCGCTTCAGCAGCATTGCTTATGTCTTCTGTTAGATTCTTGACTGCTTGGTTGCTCTTGTCTTTGACCTGTTACTCCCTCAAATGTAATTGCTGGATATCTCTGCATAATGCTCATATGTTCGCTGCTATGAATAATGTATATACCCTTTTATTCCCAAGTGTAGTCACTTCTTCTATCCCTATTTATGTTTATTGTCTATTTCAAACTTGTAAACAACATGTTATCTCTGTAAAGTGCTCCGATACCCTAACGGGTCACATTTGCGCTCTATAAAACTCTACAATAAATAAATAAATAAAATGTAACATTTTCAAAATAATTCATGCAAATTAATTTAAAACTATTCAAATAAGTTTTTATGGGTGGAATGTAAGGGATATAGGAGTAGTGGGTGGGGAAGTGTGTTAATTCTCAAGTATCATTTATGATACCTGAGTATAAAATATGTAATTTTATTTGAAATGATTTAATAATTTTAAAATCATTTATGTAATTTAATTTAACAATGAGTAAATCATTTTTAGGATTGAGATGTAAGGGATAAAAGGGTAATAGTTGGGGAAGTGCATTAATACTTATGTATCAAGTATGATACCTGAGTATTAAATGTGTAATTTTATTGAACATGATTCAAGATTTTTAAAATAATTTATGTAAATTAATTAGATAATATGCAAAGAAAGTTTTAGGGGTGGGTTGTAAGGGATATTGGGTTAATGGGTGGGGAAGTATATTGATACTTAGGTGTCAACTATGATACCTGATTATTACAGGTATAATTTTAAGTAATACGACTTAATATATCTGAAATAATGTATGCAAATTCATTTAAAAAATATGTAGTTTTTAGAGTGGGATGTAAGGGTTATAGTGTTAATGGGTGGGAACGTGTATTAATACTCAAGCATCAACTATGACACCTGAGTATTCATTGAAATAATTGTTGTAAACATTTTATATTATCTAGTTTTTAACATATTTATTCTTTTTTTAAAAATCTTAGTATTTTTTAAATATTACAACAGAAATCTATTTTTTTTAAATAGTAATGCCAACTAAAATTAGTTATATTATTTTACTCATGTTTTAAAAAAGGCAAACATTTTTTTAATGAACAAAGACTTTAAAAAAATTTATAAAATAAAACAAAATATAACTTAGTTTTTTTTAAAATATACAACATATTTATGAATAATGTTTCCCATGGTTTTCCATTGATTTCAATGCAAGAAGTTGTCCTTTTTAGTTGTTACTTTTCCAGCTTTACATAAATGGTTCAGCATCTGTTTCTACAGTTGGTGGATCATCGCAGTCAAGATCAGAAGCAAGGAGGAGTGTGGTCAGGTGAGAACAATTTAATTTACTTTTAGAATGTATTGGTTAGGAAATCTATTTCCAAAGCGAGATGTAGGGAGGGATATTTGCATTTTTTTCAACATAAGTTGAAAAGAAGTGAAAATAATGTTTTTATTTCTTTTGAAACCTATTTGAATAAAAAGCAACATTTTGATTATTTAGCGTTGTGTTTTTTCACATTATTGAACTTTGGAAGGAAAAGTCAATGATTTCGAAGGAAAAAAACCTCCAACTCTTCAACTATTTTATTTCTTAAAATTTCTTGGGGGATTGTTTCTGATTTTTATGTTGGAAAATAAGCACCCTGGGAAGTGGGAAGGGTATGCCCAGACGTGGGTCCTGTGCTCACTATGCCACTGGATTCAAGCCAGCTTTGCTGATGAGGGGTGATACCCCGAAAATGGTCCCAGGATGCTTGTTTTCCGGTCCAGGGAGAACCTGACCTGGCAGTTCGGGCTGAAGTGTTCCCATGGAGAGTATGGTCAAGACTGATTTGCATGTGACTGGGTCCAGATTGGGGTGGCATGTGAGCAATAAAATGATGGGTTTAACCCAGATCTGTGACTGGGGTGAATGTTTGACAATTTTCAGAATTCGTCTATCATCTTTTTGTGTTGCTACTGTCCAGCACCTTCCCTGAGTTAGCACTTGACATAGTTGGAATAGTAAATCTGCCCCTTAGACACTGTCTAGCACCTTACCTGAGTATGAAGATTGCGGAGTTAGAATAGTAAATCTGGCCCCAAACATCGCCCAGTACCTTCCTGAGTTCACACTTGGCAGATTTAGTATGGTAAATCTGACCCCAGACACTGTCCAGCACCTTGCCTGAATTAGCACTTGGTAGAGTTACAATAGTACATCTGCCTACAGTCACTCTCCAGCACCTTTCCTGAGTTAGCACTTGGTGGTGTTAGTGTTGCAAAGTCATCCTGTGTGCCCTGTGAACCCTCACTTTTTTTGTTGCTGACTGGTACTGGTGGTAACTGACACTGACTGTCCCTGGTCTCTGTCTAACCAGGCCCAGAACCAGCTCTATGTTGAAAACACACACATTCATTAGGGAACACTATGTGTAGAGTACACCAATACTTGGCATGACTTACCCTATAAGTTCCTAGTAGGTAATAGGGCAATGGGAATAAAACTACATTTAAGTCCCTAGTTATGTTATGTTATGTTAAAAGTACTTATTAAGCGCGCATGCACCAAGCGGTTTCATGGCACTGAGAATAATAGAGGAGACAGCATCAACAGGACAGTTGGCTTACTCATATGCCTGAGAAAACAGCCTGGTCTTGAGTTGTTTTCTGAACTAGTATGTAATAGGGCATGGCAGTTTAGAGGGTTGCAGACTTTGTTGCACTTGCAGGTTTGCACTTCCGAGAGCCTGAGGTCATTTTAAAAGCAGCCTGTATTGCAGCACTGCTTTTAAATGTAAATTGTGCCCAAACTTGGCTTTGATGGTGTAGTGCTAGAGGCACTCCTATGTGTTGAAACCACGTGATGACCTTTGACTACCATTATTTTAATTGACTTTTGATGTTTTACTTTATCCTAGCATTAATGTACAACATTATGTTTCCTTCATGTTCACTTTTCCTTGAAGATTTATTTCGTGTTTCTTTGTAGTTTTACCAGGGGGAGAGCTTTCACAGAATAGCACAGCCTTGCAAGAACATAACGTATGGGATGTGCATTTGAAAGCATGAGAGAGAGAGGTGTGGAATGTACTTCTTGGTCTCAGAGTGCAGTGATATAAGCAGTGTTGCTCAAATGTTCATTATGTTGTACATTGGGATATGAAGTGTGTGATGCTATAGGCAGTGGTGCACAAATGTGCATTGTGTTGTACATTGGGAAGTATTATGAAGTTCTTACTATTGACTTTGACATGCCCTCATGCCATCTTGAATTCTGACTCTGTCAGCTAGCTTGAGCTTTAGCGCACACAGGCAGGCCCCCATATTTCTCAAGATGTTTAGGCTATTCACGTTCAAGGTTGTTTTGCTTTTGGAGACTGTTGACTGTACTGCTGGATGGAGACTTTCGTAAGCTTCGTTAGGATAAAAGCTGGAATATGTGAGAGTGCAGAAAGAACGTGAGAATTCCTTTGCCTTTGGAATGCCTGCATGGAAAGTGGCCAATTTCAGTAAGTTTCCGTAGTGCAGAGGAGGGCCTCTTGGAACCTTCTAGTGTGTTTTGAGATTATAAAGCTGGGGTTTTGTTGACTTAGAAACTAGGATTTGTTTAAAGTCCGAATGGGGACGGACGAGTCTACTTCGGCAGAACCCGGTTTGCTGAGGCTTCTAACCCTGGCTGTGAATCCTACAGTGTGGAGTGGGCTAAGCTGCAGTGTTTGCATCCGGTGAGGTGTTTTATTCTTTGAGATTGACTTTGTGATGGGTGAGTGCACATTCAAGTCTCCAGTGGTTATAGTCATCTGAGGTGTTTTCTTTGAGTATTGACTTTGTGATGTGTGAGTGAGTCTATGTGCACATCCAAGTCTTCAGTGGTTGTAATCATCTGATGTATTTAGTGTATATATCTTTCCGATTTCTTGAAACGGACATCCATATTATTATCTGCTTGCATTTCATTTCATGTACTTTATTCTATGAATTTAACAGTTGCATTTGCCTACTTATAAGTGTGATATTATTGCTTGCACATATATATGTATATATATATATATTCACTGAAAAAACCATAGGTTTCAGGCACGTTATAGTTAGAAATGAGCATTTAAAAAACCTTAGAAATTCACTAAAAAAACCATTGGTTTCAGGGACGTTATAGTTAGTTGGACATTTCACTCCTACAAAACCATAGAAATTCGGCCGTTATAGTTAGTTCAGCTAACTATAACTCGCGCCCCCGCAATGCACTGCTGATGACATCACATATTACATCATTCATGACATGGTCAGTGACATCACTGATGACATCACAGATGACATCTCAAATGACATCACTGATGACATCATCCAGTGACTGTGTGTTTCTGTAAAGTTTAAATATGTTTTATATATATATATGCCAAGGTGTATTGAAGAATGAGTGGGTGTATAAGTGTCTGAATGGATGATTTAGTAGGTGCGTGACTGATTGTATAAGTGACTGATTAAGCGTATCTTACTGAATGCATGGGTTAGTGAGTAAACTGTGTAAATGTCTGTATCAGTCTGTCTGTTGGTGTGTAAGTGGCTGCATGGGTTGGTGAGTAGCTACATGACTGTCTATATGGGTTATTGATTGGTTGTCTGAGTATCTGTATGGGTGCCTGAGTATCTGTGTGAGTAGGTGGGGGGTGGGTGACTCTGTGCATAGATGTGTGAGTGGGTGATTCACTGGGTGTATGGGTTGAAGAGTACATCTGTGAAGGGCTGTATGGGTGGGTGAGTGTGTGTATGGGTGTGTTGGTGAGTGAATTGATGTCTCAGTGGTATATGTGTGAGTAACTACATATGTGAAAGGCAGTATATGTGAGTGTTGGAGTATATAAATGACTATATATGAGAGTGAGTGATTGTGAGAGTGGCTGTATGGATGAGTGTGTGCTTGTATCAGTGATTGTATAAGAGAGTAAGTATGTGTTAGTATTTGTATAAATAAGTGAGGTGGTGTGTGTATAACTGTATAGGTGAGTAAGTGGGTGTGATTGATTCTTTGCATGACTGAGTAGGTGTGTGAGTAAGTCTATGGATGAGTGGCGGTGTGTGATTGTATGTATAGGTGTATGAGTGCATATGATAGTGCTGTATTGATGAGTGACTGCATGTATGAGTTACTGTATGGGTGAATGAGTGGATGTGTGTGTGTGTGTGTAGACCTAGGAATCACTGAGTGGGTATGTACTAACTGCTATTGGTGTGTCTATGGTTTCGAACATGGTAGTCTGTATTTTAGAGTGGGTGTATAAAAGGTTATATTAGGGTGTGAGGAGGTGCATCAGATTATCACTTGGATGATGTCATCAGTGATGTCATCAGTGATGTCATTTGAGATGCCATCAGTGATGTCATCAGTGATGTCACTGACCATGTCATGAATGATGTATAATGTGACGTCATCAGCAGTGCATTGCGGGGGCGCGAGTAATAGTTAGCTGAACTAACTATAACGGCAGAATTTCTATGGTTTTGTACGAGTGAAATGTCCAACTAACTATAACGTCCCTGAAACCAATGGTTTTTTCAGTAAATTTCTAAGGTTTTTTAAATGCTAATTTCTAACTAGAACGTGCCTGAAACCTATGGTTTTTTCAGTGAATTTCAATAGTTTTTTAAATGCTAATTTCTAACTATAACGTCCCTGAAACCTATGGTTTTTTCAGTGAATTTCAAAGGTTTTTTAAATGGTAGATTATAATATTTATAAAACTTATCTTTTTTTCTGTAAATTGATTTTTTTTTATTGATATTTTGGAACTTTCATGTCCTTTAATTATTATTTATCTATTTTTTTAATTATGTAATATCTTGTGTCTTCTAAAATATATATCATTTTTTTTTTTTAGGAAAAAGTGGAGTCGCGCACCCATTGTGTAGCCATCTCGGTGGGTGCGCGGATTTAAGCCGCCATATTGCTAAAGTCGTGAAGTATGCGCGTTTGGTGTGCGATGGGTACGCGGTGCCCGGCCCCGCGTAACGTCATATACGTTTTGGGTCGCGTCATGTGCGCGCTAGGTATGTGACCGGTGCACGGTGCCGGGCCCTGCGTAACGTCATATACGTATGGGGTCACATCATGTGCGCGTTTGGTATGCGACGGGTGCACGGTGCCGGGCCCAGCGTAACGTCATATGCGTATGGGGTCACGTCATGTGCGCATTTGGTATGCGACGGGTGCGCGGTCTCGGGCCCTGCGTAACGTCATATACGTATGGGGTCACGCTGGGTGCGCGACTCCTGCAAATTTTTTTATGTTTTAAACCTATATGTATATAACTTTCATGTGTATATCAGAGCAAGAGATTATTTAATCTATTTATAAAAATGATATATTTGTACTTGTAATAAACTTATATTATTGTTAAATATATTTTCGCGAAGTCGCGTCAGGTGCGCGCTGGTTGCGCGCCAGGTGCGCGACCCCCATGTGACTTTAAAAGAAAGCATTTCATTGGTTCATAAGGTTTTCCATTCTAGCAGTTCAAGGACCCCACCCATTTTTATCATTCTGTCTGCAGCTTCATTGGAGAGACACCTGTTGTGTTTTTGCAGCTAGTTTGTATATTTTCTTGGTGTTTCTTGGAGATTTTTGGAAATGGCTTCTTCCAATCCTGAGCAACAACATACTTCTGATGAAGAAGAGATTGAAGAACCACCTCCTAAAAAGAGACCAGAATCCATCGTCTGGAAATTTTTACCATCCCAGATGGTGAAAAAAAAGTGAATGCAAGGAAGTTCAGCTGCAGTCTCTGTCCAAGGGTTTTGTCTAGAGGAAGCGATAAAAAATACTCTTGTGGAACATCAAGCATGTACAAGCACCTCCAGACAATACATCCAAAACATTTAGCATGAGAGCAGATGCGACGTGCTGAACAAAATATGCAGCAAGGTAACCAGGGAGCTGATCCCAGCACTTCAGGAGAGTCAACTACATCATCTCGAGGGCCGGACATATGCTCAGAGTTCGCAAACTTAAAACAGCACTGCATAAAATGCAATGCCATACTATGTTGTGGTGAACAGTCTGTGGATGCTGTTTGTTCTGCAGCAAGGAACCATTGCTGCTAATTTTTAATTTTTGGGGGAATGACTTTACAATTCTAAAAGTTAAGACTTTAGCTTGTTGCTTTTTTTCAGTTTTCCAAAAACACCAAATTAAATACAAAATAGTTCAAAAAAACTTAAAAACAAAAAGAAGAAAAAAAAGAATTCTTTTCAGAACTACCTTATCTGGTTTAAAAAGAGAAATAACTGCATGCTAATGTCTGGATGATTGCTGAAGTATATGTGTAGAACATAATTGATTCAAAGAGTGCATGGGAAGTGCATGGTTATTGTATGAGTGCATAAGTCCTGCCCGCTTGATTGCACAAGTGTATTTGTAATCCTTGAGTTATTGCATGAGTGGATGGATAATGCCTGGGTGATTGCATTAGTATATAAATGGTGGTTGAGTGATTGGAAGAGTGTGAATGAGAAGTGACTAGGTGGTTAGAGGACTGCATGGGTAGTGTACATGTGATTGTAGCAGTGTATGTGTTACTGCCTGGGTCATTGCATGAGTACATGGGTACTGATTGGATGATTAGAGTAATGCAAAGAGAATGCATGGTGAATTTATAAGTGCTTTGGTATTGGCAGAGTGATTGGATAAGGACATGGGACTGGATGGGTGATTGGAGGAGTGCACGGGGAGTGACAGGGTGATTGCTGCACGGCATGAGTACTACCTGGGTAATTGAAGGTGTGAATCAGTAGTGTGTAGGTGGTTAGAGGTCTGCATGGGATGTTGATAGGTGATTGTAACAGTGCACGAGTTAGTGCCTGGGTCATTGCATGAGTACATGGGTAGTGACTGGATGATTACAGAGCTGCAAGGAGAGTGCATGGTGAATTTATAAGTGCTTGGGTTTTGGCGCACTGATTGTATAAGTACATGGTGCTGGCTGGGTGATTGAAGGAGTGCATGGGAATTGACAGGGGATTGCTGGAGTGCATGGGTACTACCTGGGTTATTGGAGGAGTGAATCAGTAGTGTGTAGGTGGTTAGAGGCCTGCATGTGAAGTGCACAGGTTATTGTAGCAGTGCACAAATTAGTGCCTGCATCATTGCATGAGTATATGGGTAGTGACTGGATAATTAGAGTACTGCAAGGAGAGTGCATGGTGAATTTATAAGTGCTTGTGTTTTGGCGCAGTGATTAGATAAGGACATGAGACTGACTGGGTGATTGGAGGAGTGCATAGATAGTAAGATGTAGATTACTGAACTGTATAGGTAGTGCTCACGGGATTGTAGAAGTGCATGAGTTAGTGCCAGGGTCATTGCATGGGTAGTGACTGGATGATTACAGTACTGCAAGGTGAGTGCATGGTGAATTTATAAGTGCTTGAGTTTTGGCGCAGTGATTACATAAGGACATGAGTCTGACTAGGTGATTGGAAGAGTGCATAGGTAGTAACAGGGAGATTACTAAACTCTATATGTTGTGCTCAAGGGATTGTAGAAGTGCATGAGTTAGTGCGTGGGTCATTGCATGAGTACATGGGTACTGACTGGATGATTAGAGTACTGCAAGGAGAGTGCATGGTGAATTTATAAGTGCTTGGGTTTCACCGGAATAATTAGATAAGGACATGGGACTGTCTGGGTGATTGGAGGAATGCACAGGGAGTGACAGTGTGATTGCTAGACTGCATGGGTACTACCTCGGTAATTGGAGGAGTGAATCAGTAGTGTGTAGGTGGTTAGAGGACTGCGTGGATAGTGCACATGTGATTGTAGCATTGCATGTGTTAGTGCCTGGGTCATTGCATGAGTACATGGATAGTGACTGGATACTTAGAGTGCTGCAAGGAGAGTGCATGGTGAATTTATATGTGCTTGGGTTTTGGCAGAGTGATTGGATAAGGACATGGGACTGGCTGGGTAGTTGGAGGAGTGCATAGGTAGTAACAGGGGCATTACTAAACTGTATAGGTAGCACGCAAAGGATTGTAGAAGTGCATGTGTTAGTGCCTGGGTAATTGCATGAGTACATGGGTACTGACTGGATAAATAGAGTACTGCAAGGAGAGTGCATGGTGAATTTATAAGTGTTTGGGTTTCGCCGGAATAATTAAATAAGGACATGAGACTGACTAGGTGATTAGAGGAGTGTTTAGGTAGTAACAGGGAGATTACTGAACTGTATATGTAGTGCTCAAGGGATTGTAGAAGGGCATGAGTTAGTGCCTGGGTCATTGCAGGAGTACATGGGTACTGACTGGATGATTAGAGTACTGCAAGGAGAGTGCACGGTGAATTTATAAGTGCTTGGGTTTCACCAGAATAATTAGATAAGGACATGGGACTGTCTGGGTGATTGGAGGAATGCACAGGGAGTGACAGTGTGATTGCTAGACTGCATGGGTACTACCTCGGTAAGTGGAGGAGTGAATCAGCAGTGTGTAGGTGGTTAGACGACTGCGTGGATAGTGCACATGTGATTGTAGCATTGCATGTGTTAGTGCCTGGGTCATTGCATGAGTACATGGATAGTGACTGGATATTTACAGTACTGCAAGGAGAGTGCATGCTGAATTTATAAGTGCTTGGGTTTTGGCAGAGTGATTGGATAAGGACAGGGGACTGGCTGGGTAATTGGAGTAGTGCATAGGTAGTAACAGGGAGATTACTAGACTGTATAGGTAGCACTCAAAGGATTGTAGCATTGCATATGTTAGTGCCTGGGTCATTGCACAAGTTCATGGATAGTGACTGCATACTTACAGTGCTGCAAGTTGACTGCATGGTGAATTTATAAGTGCTTGGGTTTTGGCGGAATAATTAAATAAGAACATGGGACTGTCTGGGTTATTGGAGGAGTGCACGGGGAGTGACAGTGTGATTGCTGGACTGTATGGGTACTACCTGGGTAATTGGAGGAGTGAATCAGTAGTGTGTAGGTGGTTAGAGGACTGCATGGATAGTGCACATGTGATTCTAGCACTGCATGTGTTAGTGCTTGGGTCATTGCATGAGTACATGGATAGTGACTGGATATTTACAGTGCTGCAAGGAGAGTGCATGGTGAATTTATAAGTGCTTGGGTTTTGGCAGAGTGATTGGATAAGGACATTGGACTGGCTTTGTAATTGGAGGAGTGCATAGGTAGTAGTAGGGAGATTACTAAACTGTATAGGTAGCAGTCAAAGGATTGTAGAAGTGCATGTGTTAGTGCCTGGGTAATTGCATGAGTACATGGGTACTGACTGGATGATTAGAGTACTGCAAGGAGAGTGCATGGTGAATTTATAAGTGCTTGGGTTTCACAGGAATAATTAGATAAGGACATGGGACTGTCTGGGTGATTGGAGGAATGCACAGGGAGTGACAGTGTGATTGCTGGACTGCATGGGTACTACCTGGGTAATTGGAGGAGTGAATCAGTAGTGTGTAGGTGGTTAGAGGACTACGTGGATAGTGCACATGTGATTGTAGCACTGCATGTGTTAGTGCCTGGGTCATTGCATGAGTACATGGATAGTGACTGGATACTTAGAGTGCTGCAAGGAGAGTGCATGGTGAGTTTATAAGTGCTTGGGTTTTGGCAGAGTGGTTGGATAAGGACAGGGGACTGGCTGGGTAATTGGAGGAGTGCATAGGTAGCAGTAGCTGTCCGTGGTAGGAGTGCCGGCCGGGCGGTGACGTGGGGCGGGGAGGGGCAAGGTGGGGTAGTAAACCACGGATTACAGCTGAATACAGGTAAGTAAACATTTAAATAAATAAAACAAATTTTGTTGCGCGCACTGCATCGCATTCGGCGATGCAGTGCTCTAACGAAATCGTTTATTTATTTAAATGTTTACTTACCTCTATTCGGCCTTAATCCGTGCTTTACTACCCCCCACCCTGCCCCTCCCCCGCCCCACGTCACCGCCCAGCCGGCAATTCCTACCACGGACCGCTACTGATAGGTAGTCACAGGGAGATTACTAAACTGTACAGGTAGCACTCAAAGGATTGTAGCACTGCATGTGTTAGTGCCTGAGTCATTGCATGAGTACATGGATAGTGACTGGATACTTAGAGTGCTGCAATGAGAATGCATGGTGAATTTATAAGTGCTTGGGTTTTGGCGGAATGATTAGATAAGGACATGGGACTGTCTGGGTGATTGGAGGAGTGCATAACTAGTAACAGTGAAATTACTTAACTCTATATGTAGTGCTCAAGGGATTGTAGAAGTGCATGAGTTAGTGCCTTGGTCATTCCATGAGTACACTCAGCATACATGCAACTGTATAAATAGTATCTGAACAGATAGATAACTCATTACATACGATCTAGTTAAGTAGATAAGTCCAACATACCACAAAGGGTAATATATGGTGGTTTATTTTTGAGTTACATCTTGACCATTCAATCTACAAATATGCAAGATCATTAAACTATACCTCACAACAGACTTAAAAAAGAAGAGCAATTAACAACACATTTAATGATCTTTTTAAAACCACATATATCTTCAGCTTTCTATCTAAAATTATTTGGCATCATTCAACTATACCTTTGCTTAAACTACAAAAAGAAACCTAATTAACAGCACCTTATTTCACCATTCTATCTTTAATTATATGCCATAATTTAACTTTACCTTCTGTACAAACTAATAACAGAAACTTAATTAATAACACCTTATATGATCATCATTCAAACACCACAGTTGTGCTGCATCCTTACCAAAGTATCTATAATTATGCAGTATCATTAAACTATACCTTTGTAGAGAGAAGACAAAATGATGCCTAATAAACTACACCTTATATGAGCATCTTTCAAAATACACATTTGTACTGCATCTTCAAAAAACTATCTAAAAATATGAAGCATCATTCAGCTATACCTTTGAACAGACTTTAAAAAATATATATTATTGTGCAGACTGTTTTTTAAAGAAACTTCAAGTACAATGAAACTAATTGCAATATACATCTCTACATTTAATAATATATTTCAAACAACACAGTTTTAGAATCATGTCAAATCTTTTTTAAATAAACATCAAAAATATATAACTCACCTTGCAAATAAATCTGTGGAATGAAAAATCTCACACACTCAGACAGGATTTTCTTTTACACACAGTCAATATAAATCACCAGACTCAGCAAGGTAAAACCAGTAATGGCAAGGTTTCCCTCTCTTTTTCCATACAAATACACATAAGCAACAAATGACATTGCTTCCCAGAGTTTTTTAAATTGTAAAACACAATTCCATTGGTCACAGATAATAACCCTTATCAACTGACTTCTTCACCCCTTCTGCCTAATGTCAGTTTCCATAGTAACAGGTCATGCAACATTCAACTTAACTCACAGGTCACAAGTTCACTGCACAATGTTGCAAATGAGATCAGCAGGTGTGGTTGGCGTTGCAAAACATGACCTTATCCTTTCTGCTGTACCTTTCAAACATTTTTTACTAACCAATAAAAAACTTGCTTTTTAAACAAACTAAAATGCACCCTATTTTTGAATGTACAATGTTCTGAAACAGCCAATAAAATCTCTACTTTCTTTAAAACAGAATCTTGTCCACCATTTTAGATATCTCTCATTCTACCAACTGACTACCTCAGCTACAGACATCTTTTCATTAACTACAGTCATCACTTCAAGATGATTTCAGTGTGGATTGTTGGGCACAGCTATGTATTCTGGTGCAAAAGGTATGCTGAACGCAGAGGTATTGACAAAGACCTAGCTTTGCAAAATGTAGACATTAAATGGATTGGACAGAGAGGATTAAAGTGGCACCAATTGATGCCTGTGGTTAAAACCTTTTGCATCTCCAACCCCCTGACCTCATGATTGTGCACTGTGGTGGCAATCACCTAGGCACATTGACTGGGGTAGGTCTGGAAATGCTAATGAAGGACACCTTTGCAGAATTGATGTTGCTTTTCCCCCAAACTGCCTTTGTATACTCTAACATATGCCAAAGACAGAAATGGAAGTGGTCAATTAATTTTGTCCTCTGATTGAGAAAGCTAGAAAAAATGTCAATAAAGCTGTTTCTGCTTACCTCAGAGACCATAGAATGGGCTCCATATATAACAACAATCTACATTGCCATATGGAGGGCATCTACAGGAGTGACGGAGTACACTTTACTGATGAAGGGAACAGAGTGTTTCTCAACAACCTGAAGCTCCCAGGGACCCTCAGGATTCAAGGGGACTTAATCCCGCAACTTAAAACGTGCCACGGGGCGCGTTTGCACACATGTCACCTCAGGCCCCGCACGTTTTAAGAGGTAGTTTTAATCCCCCTGCCCTATTATGTACTAGGGACTTACAGAGGAGGTCATGCTAATCACAGGGGTACCCCAACGCATAGTGTTCCCTAGTATATGTAGGTGTTTTCACTGTATTCTAAGTGTCTTTTAGCATAGCACTGGCTCGGGTTAGTCAGAGTCAGTTACCCCCAGTACCCGTCTGAAAAAGTTGTGGGCACAGGATGATTTTGCAACAAGGCCTCTTTCTGCTCCTCTGTTGGTTCTTTCTGCACATCTTTTTGCTTCTTCCTGCACTTTTCTTCGTCTTTGTGGACTTCTGTTGCTTCTTTCTGCATTTCTTTTGCTTCTTTCTGTGCGTTTTTCTTCTTTCTTCACATGTCCTACCTCTGTAGGCATAGTTAGAAACTAGCATTTAAAAAACCTTTGAAATTCACTGAAAAACCATAGGTTTCAGACACGTTATAGTTAGAAATTAGCATTTAAAAAACCTTTGAAATTCACTGAAAAAACTATAGGTTTTAGGGAAAGTTATAGTTAGTTTGACATTGCACTCGTACAAAACCCGTGAAATTCCCCCGTTATAGTTAGTTCAGCTAACTATAACTCGCGCCCCCGCAATGCACTGCTGATGACGTCACATATTACATCACTCACGACATGGTCAGTGACATCACTGATGACATCAGTGGGACAAGTGCCAAGGGGTGCCAAGGGGTTTAAGGATTTTATTAGCCCCCAGTTATGAAGCGCCCGATCGTGACATGATGAGAGAATGGGCGGAAACCAACTTAGACTCGTCACGTAAGCTTTTGTTAATTCTAGTTAAATATGCGGAAAAAGATTGTGCCAGATTATCGGAAGAAATCATCAAATTAAATATAGAACTCGAAGCAATGGGCCAACTTGAAGAAGTAGAGAAAATAAAAAATGAGATGAAAAAAAGATTAAAAAAGGAGGAAGACACGATAAGAGAACGTAAGGCATTCAAGTTTCATCGTGACAGATGCGACTACGAGTGTGGACAGGTGTTTACCTTCGCACGAAAATATGACACCATGAAAGCTGTAAAATCGGGCTCACGACAAAATAATACTCTGGAAGTAACCATAACTAACATGCAGCCAGATTTAACTTCGGCGTCTGATGCCAGCTCCGCGGCGGAAAGTGAACCAGAAATGGAGTCCAGCAGGAAAGCAAGGCAACAATCCGCCAGGAAGTTTTCTTTAACTGAGGAGGTAGATTTTTTATGCCAGGAACGTCTACAATCCCTACGCTCGAGAAAACAGCAGGGCAATCAGGAATCAGTAGAAGCAGAAAGCGCAGGGAGAGGCGCAAGGCGAGCAGAAAACGAAAGCAAAAAAAGGCAGCCGAAATGCCAACAGAAACAATATTGGCGGAAATAGCACCTAATACCACGGAGCCTGAATACAAGACAGTTCTAAATTTAACGGACACTGTATTGAATAAGGCGGAGGAACAACTTCTGGCTTTGGGGCTCTCCTATTGCCCCGAGAGTGCTTTCAATTATGCGGCCAGTCGTGTAGACATTTACAAAAGTGTCAGAAAATTAAAGTTACAAAAACACTTCAGGCAACTAAAGAGGTCAAAATTGGTGGCACCATCCAAAACGAATGATGACATGATTAATCAGACACAGGAGGATGAAATGGCAGAGGTGGTCCACAATGATTTGGAGAGTCAGTTGGTTGATGTATTACAGGACCTATTAAAAGAGGGTGAGATCTGGAGCACTCATCAAGAAACATCTAGGTCTCCTACCGATATCCACAAAGCAGGTCAAACACCATTCAAGCCTATGTCTACCTTTTATCCCATGATGCTTAAAGATACGATTGATGCATTCCAAGAACAAGTTGTGAGTGATTTAAAGAACCTTAATCGTAAAATCCAAGGCACAAATAAAAATGACAATACAAATAAGTACAAAAAGAACAAAAAAGAACTACAATACCATCAACTCATGACTAAATTAAGAAACAACAGTGAAATAGTCGTTAGAAGTGCGGACAAGGGTGGTAACGTGGTTTTATGGAAACGAGAGGATTATATTAAAGAGGCAATGAACCAACTGAATGATAATACTTGTTACTGTTGCAGCAATAGACAAGTTTTGCATGCAATGTATGGAATGTACAATATGAAATTGGCAGCTTGGAAAAATACGGGGCTGATATCCATGGATGAATATAAATACCTGCGGAATGATAATCCAATAACACCTAATATTATATTTCATCCCAAAGATTCACAAGCATGCAAGCAAACCACCGGGCAGGCCAATTATCTCTGCTAGAAACAGCATCTTTGAAAAAACATCAATATATATTGACTTTTTCCTCCAGGAATATGTTCAAACATTGTCATCTTACATTAGAGACACAGGGGATTTTTAGAAAAAATGCTTGATTTTTCGTGGCGTGATGACTATTTACTCATCACGCTTGATGTGACCTCTTTGTATACATCGATCAGGCACAAGGATGGCCTTAGAGCCATTCAGTACTATCTAGCTCGTAGAGGTCCTGAATATGCTGAACATACTAATATGCTATTGAGTATGGTGGAGTGTTGTCTAACAAACAATATTTTTATGTTCCAAAATGTCTATTTTCAGCAAGCAAGGGGTGTTGCCATGGGAGCCAGCTTCTCCCCAGCTATGCATGTTTGCATATGGGCTGGTGGGAGGAGCTGGTTCTCATGAAAGAACACAATGAAGTCAGTGACCAAGCACGTAAAGACGTGGTGGAGGTTTATTGATGACCTCTTCCTAGTGTGGCATGGCACGCAATCAGAAGCAGAACGTTTTATTGCCCAAATTAATAAGAATCAACTTAATTTACACTTTACTGCCTGCATTAGCAAAAAAACTGTACATTTTTTGGACATCGAAGTATATGTTGAACAAAACAAACTAGAAACACGACTCCATAGAAAGCCAACAGCAGGCAACGCCATTTTACACGCCAGCAGTGCCCATCCAGGGCACCTAGTACAAAGTATACCATATGGCGAGCTGCTACGGCTTAAGCGCATTTGCAGCAATGATCAGGACCTACTCAAAGCTCAGGGTGAATGTCTAAAGAGATTCAGTGAGAGGGGGTACAGCAAAAATGTCTAGATACTGCCCTCAAAAAAGCAGCCGGGAATCTAGAGTGTCCCTTCTCAGATCCAAACCTAAGGGAAATGAAATTACGGATGCACCTGATAAATTCAGGTTCATCCTGAAATACAATCAACAGGAGGGTGCAGTAAGAAAAATAATCAAGAAAAATTGGTACCTGATCAGACAAGATCCCATAATTGGTACCATAGTCCCAAAACAACCTGCAATAACATACTGCAGAGGTCAATCAATGAAGGATGTCTTAGTTAAGAATGATCCATGTGGCCCACCAATAAAAAGTACATGGTTATCCCAAAAATTAGGATTCCACAAGTGTAAAATTTGTAAAGCTTGCCAACATGGAATAAATATGATCAGTTACAAGACTCCATTTGGTGAAAAAGAAATGATGATCGACAAAGCGTTAAATTGTAAAACCGATCATGTGGTATATGTGCTGGAGTGTCCTTGTAAACTGAAATATGTGGGCAGTACTATTTTACAGGGCCACAAAAGGGTGCTCCAGCACATAAGGGCCATTAAGAACAATGATCCAGCATACCCAGTGGCACACCACTTTAATGAAATACATGCTGGCAACCCCAAAGATCTCAAATACTATCTGATCGACTTCTATTCCAATCAACAAAAGGGGCGGTGACCGAGAGAGGGCACTCCATAAATTGGAGATGCAATACATCTTAAATCTCAACACCAAATACCCCAAGGGGTTGAATGCCACGGAGGAATTACACGCTAGTCTATATAACTGAAATCTCAGGGGAGGTGGAAAATAAAGTTTCATTGTAAATAATAAAATTCCTCTCTTTGTTTGCACTTGGGTATTTAACCGTGAACCTATTAACAAAGTAATCAAATTAGTCATGTACATATATAAATTCATATATATTTATTCAGGTTTCTTTTAGATTTGTCCAAAAAAAGTTTCTCTATAGCATAGCCAAAACCGTCTAACCCGCCTCAAATATATAATTTTTTTTAAATTCTCTCTTTTTAATTATTTAGTTTAGGACAGTTGACACACAGGGAGGTGTATAGCACATGTCACCCCTTTTTTTCACAGGTTTAGTATATAGTAACAAACTAAGAACTGGTAATACTAATTAAACAAGGCATGTTGTGGTAGCTACATAAATGAATTAATTCTATTCTTAGTCCGCATTTGGGTCCAGTACATATACAGATGAGGGGGTTCAGGCATTTTTAACCAGGACCCATATAAAACAAGACAACATTTTGTATTCAAGAATTCTTATAATGATGGGTATATTTATATATTTATATATTTATTATTTTGTTTTATATATTTATGTATTTTATGCGATTGGTTGTTTAAAAAATGCATTTATGCAGGTACTAATGAGTATTATGTACTGTTTACTTTTTTACACTTTTATGTATAATACCACAACGAATTACATTGGCAAATGGTGATCAATTGCTGCCAAAAGTTGTTTCATGTAATGTAATGCATGAAGGGTAGATTTCCTTTTATTTATTAGTAGTTCTTAGTTTGTTTTAAATGCACAGGGCACTTTAAGAAAAAGTCACATGGTACAAAAAAAGAAAAAAAGTGAAACGTATTTAAAACTGTCAAGGCTAATAGCGCGTCATGTGATCAAGTCATGTGATCAAGTCCCTGGAGAGGGGCGTCATGGCAGCTGCATCTGTTTGGGAGTCTAAATAAACACTGCAGTTTGACGAATTTTGGTGGTCCGCGCTCTTTCTTTGGGCCCTGGAAACTGGCTAATCGAGAGGGAGTTTGGTTGGATAGATATATATATATATATATATATATATATATATATATATATGTGTGTATATATATATTTCTATATATATTTCAATGTTGTTCATTTGACATCTGGGAAAGTCTTTTTGTTAGAGAGTGTTGCACAAATAAAACCCCATGCTTTATTCTGAAAACAGTGTTTTGATGTGTCTCCTTTCATAAAAGTGAAATCCCTTTCCTGGTGGTGTGTTGGTTTTATTGCTTTGTCGTGTTTGAGCCTCCATGTGGGAGGGCGGTATTTTCTATTATTTGGCGAAGAAATACAGGTGGTAGGGGCACTTACAGAGTGATAAACTACAACATTTTGGCCTTTTATGTACCCCCAGGGTCTCCGCTAGGTGTCCAAGGGCTGGGGGGGTTCCATGCAATTATAAGGAGGGCCCTTAGAAAATATGTTTTATAGGCCCTGGGGATAGAGAAATTGCACATTTCACTTTCCCCAATGTAGTAAAGTGCCTTCCAAACTCAACTTTGGTACTAGGAGCCATGTGGAGTAATGATCTACACTGTTTTTGCATATGCAGGACCCCTAAGGTCTCCCCTAGGTGTGCCAGGGATGGGGGGTCCTGTAACTATAAGCAGGGGCCTTATAAAAGGTGTTTCATATGCCCTGATGATGGAGAAATTGCACATTGCAGATTCCTCATTGTAGATGCCTAGCCCCATAAGATAACATACCAATACTTTATAAATGCATAAATATTGCTCGGAATTTAAAAAAATACCATTCTAAGACTTAGGGGAATGGTATAGATAAATCCAACAATATGCCATTGTTGAATTTATCCTAAGGCATACAGGAAAGAAGTTAAACGTTGTCGAATTTATCTTGAAATGTACAGAGAAGACGTTATAAGACACAATGTGCACTTTCTTGGATGTAAGCCAAAATTCCACCTTCCTGTGATCTTCCCTGATTAGCAGGATTAACTAGACTGCTTTGATGAAGTGATAAGTGGCTCACACAGGTAGAGGCTATCTGTTGGAAAGAGCTCTGCTACACAGGAATGCCAGAGCAGGGGGGAGGGGTCATACAGCATGAAGCTTCAAAGGAGGAATAGGAAAGGCCCCTGCCAGGTACATCTACCCCATCCCCTTTAACCCAGCAAGATGGCAGTCTTAAGGAAGGAATCTGTAGACGTTAGGAGGAAGAGAGCTATGGAAATGAGCCACACTGGAGGTTGGTTTTGCTAGTTCTTGCTCCTCTGCTGAGATCTTAGCCATACTGAATTTTGGAGGAATAGTGCTTTCTGGTTGAAGATTATGCCACACTTTGGAGGAAGTGGTCATGTTCTGGGGTGTTGCCCTGCACCTCATTGGACAGGAGCTCTCTCCAGCTTGACCCAAGAGAACACTGAATAAATATGTGAAAGGAGCAGAGCCTCTCAGATCTGCTGCTTGAAACTAAGAGAAGAAGAAGTTTTGCCAAGCTGGAAGCTTGATTTGCAGCATCGGGCCCTGCATTCTGACTGACTGTGCCTGCGGCATTATCTGGAACTACAGCCCTGTGGATGTACCTTGCGTCAAAAGGAATAAAGAGTGGACTCCCTGCAAGCTACACGTAACAGAGCTCGCCTGGACTATCACCACCAAGAATCCCCTACCTGGAGTGCGTCCAGTGGATTTGTAAGGTTTTGTTCAGGTGAATTGTAAGAATTGTGGTCCCAAACATTCAGGGAACATTTTAGACCTTCCATACCCTTGGACTGTGTTTTGGTGACCTTGGACTCTCGAGAGGAACATCAGACAGAAGTTCCAGAGGTTTGGAGATGTATGGAGCAACTTTTGAAAAATGCTCCATAAGGGGACTGACTCAACCGCGAGAGCCAGGATTGCCACCTTCAACCACGAGCCATCCTGATCTGCTGGTTCATCCTACTGAAAAGCTCCAGAGGTCCGACTTCCAGAGTTTGACTGGGAGCTCCCTGAAAAGTAAGCTGGTGAACCCTCACTGAATCCTGCCCGTTGAAGAGAATCGAGGGCCCCAGCAGAACACGCTCCAGAAAGGTTTCTAAGTTCAAAAGTAAGATTTTCACCGAGGCCTACCGTGAGGGCTCCATCACAGTTGGCCTGAAACTTTGACTTTGTCCTGGTCATGCGTGACTAGATGTCCCAGATTGGTGCTATAGGTTTCTAAGTGCTACAAAGTGTATATTCTTTAAAAATTCATATCTCTGGTTCCTTACATTGGATTTCTATCGTTTTAGTGTAATTTTAAAGATAATTTTTTTCCTACTTTTATAAATTGGTGTTGGATTTTTATCATGTGTTGTGGCTTAATTATTTACTGGTAAATGCTTTACATACATGTCTCCTAAGTTAAGCCTACCCGTGCACAGCCAAGCTACCAGGGTTGAGAATGGGAATAATTTACTGAGACGTATTCTGAGCCCTAGACTGTGTTAGTGGCCTTATTGCCAGTGGTAGATGCATATTTACCACTACTAATAACCCACTTTCCAACAGTTAGAATAGTATATCTAGCCTCAGACACTGTCCAGCACCTTCCCTGAGTTAGCACTTTGGTGGAGTTTGAATAGTAAATCAGCCCCCAGACACTGTCAAGCACCTTCCCTGAGTTTGCACTTGGAAGAGTTAGAATAGTAAATCTTCCCCCAGTCAGTGTCCAGCATATACTCTGAGTTTGCCCTTGGTGCTGTTAGACTCGTAAAACTGCCCCCAGACATTGTCCAGAAGCTGGCCCGAATAGACTGCAATGTATCAATTTTTATTTTCAAATTTGAACATTGTCACTGTTCAGGAAATATTGCCATTAAATTAAAAAAGCAAAATATACATGTATTTTATCTTAAAATATTGTGTAATTTGAAAAGGATCACAATCGGTTTGGTTTTTGTGATTTTGAAATTCAACTGAATAATTGGCTGTAAATGTACAAAATAATTTTGAGATTTCTATCCTTATCAATATAGCTTTCTATTTTTACACATAGAAATTGTGGAAGGTAAACTTACTTTGACAGACAGATAGCAGTGTTTCATAGTATGTCTCATAAATACTCCTCTTCACCCAGGTATGTGTGGTCACCTCAGATGTCAGTGTAATACTGACTACAACATGGTGAAAGCCTTGCTTTTCTATGTTTTTTAAGGGTTAATCATAATTTACAATAAAATAAGTGCTGTAAACTATATTGTTTGCTGAAGCAAAACGTGACTAAAGATAGAATTATTTTTTGCTGGAAAGTAATGTGTTTTTGACCTTCCTCACAGGGGTTGTCCACTATCTTGGTTGGGGACTGGGTGCTTGGTTCTGTAGAAATTAAAAACATTGCACTTTTATATTTATGTTGTGTAACTATAGAAGAAAGTGTGTGTGTTGTGTTCTAATGTGTTACATTATAATATATTTATCTGAGAAAACAGATGAGTAGTGTTGTGATGTTTTGCGTAGTGTTGCGTGATGGTATGATAGATGGTGAAAATATTTGCATGTGGTTGCGAAGCATTCCGTTGAGTTGAGGCATGATGCATTAAAAAGTGTTTTACTGCATAGAGATGCACTAGTATTGATCCATTTTAAAATTTTGGCAAAATTGCTTTCTGGTACACTAAAATTGATTTGCCTAGTAAAATATTTTTTTTATTTACATTTATTTGTATTCTCTTTTTCTTTTACAAAAATAATTGTGTGGCAAAGGTTTTTCCATGGTAAATGTGTGCGTGGTAATGGTATGCATTGTTATGGTAACTAAATGTAACACTGTGTATATTTGTGTCAAAGGTATGCATGGTAAAGATATATGTGTTGGAAAGATGTGTTTGTTTTACAAGTGTTATCACATGGGGTTTAACTTCAGTCCAGGCAAATCTTACAGTGGGCTCCTAATTAAAAAACTGGTGTTGAGAATCATTTATGTTGAAGAACCTTCTCCCAGGCGAGATCCTTCCTGTAGGAAATTGGGTTACTCGTACAGGGTGGGTGAAACCCTAATCAAGCAGCAACCACAATTTTTGTTAGGGCTAAACACAAGCAAACTCCATGTTAACCTATGCTTAACCTTCTGTTAGCTTGGCACAAAAGCAGTCAGGCTTTTCTTAGAAGCAATGTGTAAAGTATTTATACAGCACTTCAAACAAAAGAAGGTGAAAATGCAACACAAGGAAAATCCCACACCAACTTAGAAAAGTATGGGAAAATCAAATAAATGATTTGGCACCAAAGCAACAGGGGGCAATATAGCGTCTGAGTGAGGCCACCGCTTACCTCTCTCTTCTCCCAGCAGAAATCTTCCTGAATTACGGAGAGGGTCATGCGCTGGAGCTGTGGCCGGTTCGGGAAACTTTACGGGATTATTCCGGCTGAGCGGCGAGTCGAACGCTGGGCGCGCTTTCCCTGTGGAAGAATCGGATTCAGCTGTAGTCGTTGGGAGGCTCTCACACGGCTGCTACTGATGGCAGCGGTGGAGGCTGTGCACGGCTGCGGCTGTGGTCCGCCCTGGATGTTTGCAGACAGTGATTGCTGGCAGGGAGATGGACAGATCGGAGAGCCAGATAAGATGGCTAACCGTGCAAGGGGAAATTACGGACGGCGCCCCATGCAACCTCTACTTTATGATACGAAGGCAAGAAAGGAGAAGCTCGGGCTGGTAAGGGGGACAAGGCAGAGGTGAAAAATAGAATCACATACATAAACTGCTTCTCGAGGTATGCAGGCACCTGGGGCACCAGGGGGGTCGCAACCTTCTATTCTGAGCATTTTTCCACCCTAAGAGACTGGGGGGAAAAAGAAAAAGATGGGCAGGAAAATCTTAAAAAAGGTAGTAAAGGGAAAGTGGACGATCCAGCTCATACTTTTACTGCTACATCTGGAGACCAAGGGGAGGAATCTGAGGCACCCGAGAATATCTCCGCTAAAAATGTGAGCCCCTGGACTGCAGATAGTGACAATATCATCCTAGAGGACCCCTACATACCAGTCTGGTGTTAGAAACAGCAAATAGTGATCGCTGTTTTCCCAATATGCTTTCGGATATGCCAATTGACAAGGGGGTCGATTTGACACCGGATTTAGCAAGTGGAGACAGACCCTGTGCATCTACGGGAGCTGAAATTAAAAGAAAAACCACTGAGGCAGGATGTTTGTCCCCGGACTCTTAGGAATTTTTTTTTCCTTTACTGAAGTTTCAGAGGTGTCTGATACAAGTCTATCTGATATAAGCGATGGTGGGGTCTCCCCCTCAAGCAACAGTAGCCTGTAAGAGAAGGTTGTCATTCCCAAGAAGCCCAAACGGACATCCAGGAGAAAAGCCTGGAACAAGAGCCCGGGTGGTATGGAGGGTTATGGCAACCAGATTGTAGAAGTACTAGGATGGGACTATTCAGCTACACAATTTTTACCCCCAGAAACCATAAGTGAAAAGGAGAAGCTATCAACTGGGAATCCGGGGGACGATGCAGAGCCATCAAACGATGGAAACTGGCTGAACCTTCACTATTTTTAATTCTACAATACCTGCGATCATTTCAGGAGGATGTTAAGTCCGATAATCGACAGGCACGGTTGGCTTCGTAAAAACTCCAAGGGTCCGTATGGAAGATAGGGAAAATCTAGACTGATATTTTGCAGATGCTAAACATGGTTGAAACACGAACCAAAGCACTTGAAAATGAAGTTGAAACGCTCAAAGTTCAGGCTACATTACAGGAGGGTACTCTAAAAGATGTTATGTTGAAACTTGAGGATTATGAAAACCACCAGCGCCGTAACAATTGAAGGCTGCTTGGGGTCCCTGAGAACTGTGAGGGCAGTGACATAAGACATGTGTAATTAATATGTTAAAGGGATCCCTCCCCGAACTATCCTCTTGGGATTGGGACAATGAGGTCCAACATGTCCATCGATTCCCTCTGTCATTGTCAAGGCAGGCATCCAACGAGCCGGCACGACCTCGATCTGTATTGGTCTATTTTGGTAATTTTTTATTGCATCAGGCAGTTTATGATTTAGCCAGACCTAATGTCAAAAGAAGCTTTGAGGGATTCTCATTCTTTTCCAGACCAGATTTTGCACATGCCACCGTGGAGAGGAGATGGAGGCTTAGACAGCTTATAACTCCACTTCAGTCTACAGGAGCAGTAGTATTTTTACAAAACCTGGCAAGGTTAAAAGTAGTTTATCATGGTCAAAATTGTAGGTTCACTTCTGAAATTCAAGCCCAGAAGCTCCTGGATGATATTCTAGTAGGGGCCCTTGGGGGTAAAAAATAAGTTTGAATATATGTAGGCATCATGTTGAAATGTTGCTTTATGGGGGGATAGCATTTGTTACTGAGCATTTGAGGCTAAAAAAAAAAGAAAAATAAGAAAATGGGGTGGAGGGAGAGGAGGAGTCGTCCAGACGTCCTCATGCAGGCTTATGAATGAGCCTGGTTGCCGAAGTTGTGGTGGTGGGTAGGGGGGAGACGGTGGAGGGAGGAGACCCTCAGACTGGCGACAAAGAGAAATGAGTTATTGTGCTCTTTTTGATATGGGGTGTACTTTGGGGGAATGGTTGTGCCATTGTGTGGCTCCAGAGTCAGCTAGGTATGGGTAGACTTAGAGTGGTCACTATTAACATTTGTGGTCTCAACGACATTAAGAAAAGACAGAAGGTTGCGGCTGGGCTAGAATTGTTTGGTGCAAATATTATCTGTATGCAGGAAACGCATATTGAAGAGTCACAATTGCATTTATTAAAATCATTGGGGTATAGGTTAATCAGTGCAACAACGCAGGGGGCTAGGGTTAGGGGCATAGCCATTTTGGCCAAAGGAAGTGGGATTCAATTTACACGATCATGTTCAGACAAGTATGGCCAGTGGGTCATTACGGAGTGCCAATTAAGTTTGGGAGAGAAACTGATACTATGTACTCTATATGGGAGTAATAGTGACGACCCCTGTGCGCTTGACACCATTTCTAGTGAACTTGCCCACTGGCCACTCCCACTTATTTTATGTGGGGACTGTAATATCAATTTACCTTGTGATTGGTCCATGGAGGAAGGGTGGGGGTATACGTGTAGGAAACCAAAAGTGTTTCAGGCATTGAAGAATTTGTGCCAGGTTCATGGTCTGATTGATTGCTGTCATATGCTAAAACCAAACAATTTAGTATTTACTTATTTTTCTAATCTGCATATGACCCACGCTAGACTTGATTATATATTCATGTCTAATATATTAAGCTCAAAATGCCACATAGAGAAGCTGCCACAGTTTTTATCAGATCAAAACCCGTGGGTCCTTGACTTAGAGGTGGATATATCCAACACTAAATCAAGACTGTGGACTTTCGAGAGAACGCTGCCAGTAAACAAAGAGTATTGCACACATATGAGGCAATGGATCCCTATGTTTCTGGGGGATAATCTGGGGAGTACATCAATTGAGATGGAGTGGGATGCCTTGACAGCCGGTATCCGGGGGAAACATTGAGATACTCCCTGAATCATAACAAACGTGCTAAGCAAACAATGAAGCATCTACTAGGATAATTTGGTGGTGGCTGAGGAGGGTCTAGTGGGGGCTGTTCATGGGGAAGGGATTCAGAGGTAGAACAATGATGGGTGGCGATTGCTAAAACCACTATTGTCTTGGTGGATAAGGCAATGAGCAAATTAACAACTCAAAAAGAAGCAGCATACGAGCTCAGTGAACAAATCAGTCGTCATCTGGCAGTACGGACCAGGCAACAAATAACGTCTAACCTAATCCAAGAAATTAAAGACCCGATTTTAGGACAGATCACCGATCCAGATCTGATCTGGGCTGCATTTATGATGTATTAGCAAACCCTATATACTGCCTGCACTGGGATTGAACAGAGTGATATTATGGAATATCTCGACTCAGCACCATATTTAAAATTCTCTAAAGAGGATCAGGAGAGTCTAGACAACTCTCCACAATGAGTTGAGATTTTATTGTCCATAAATAGCTTAGCAAAGGGGAAGGCAGCCGGTACAGATGGCATCCTGACCGAATTTTATCTCATTTTTTACCCTCAGTTAAGAGGAATCATAACTGGTTCATGGTCCTCAGCTAAAATTGTGTTATTTTAAAAAAAAGAATAAATCTTCTTTTGAATTGGGTTCCTACCGCCTGATTACCTTGATAAATGGTGACTCGAAAATGTATTGAAAGATGTTGGCTATGCGACTCGCACCAATAATTTATAAGACTATTTTGGCACACCAACACGGGTTCATCCCCAGGAAGTCTACAGTTTATCATATCAGGAGAGTTATATCACTTTTTGATGTTACCAATGTTGCAGGAGACCCTATGGCTCTTATCCTATTGGATGCAGAGAAAGCCTTTGATAGGGTCTCCTGGCAATACCTCTGGATAGCAATGTCTAGACTTGGTATTAGGGATGGGTTTATCCAAGCAGTTAAAACGTTATATGTCGAACCCCCGGCGGCGGTGATGGTGAATGGCATTCTTTCTGAAACAATTTTCATCTCTCATGGAACCAGGCAGGGTTGTCCTTGCTCTTCTCTTTTATTTGTGGTTTTTATCGATCCATTTATCTGAAGGTTAGAATGCAATAATTAAATTCCGGCAATATGGGCTTACTCTTGACCTCGACAAGCCCTTAGGTTTCTCTCCCTATCGAACCCCAATGCTATCCCAAACTCGAAATTATACTATTGGGCTTCCACGTTGATCTATAGCCGCGAGTTGTTGAGGGCGAATCATGATAATATACGAACAGACAAGGTCCCATCTCCATTTGAACTTATGTTTGGGGGAGAGGCTGGAGGATGTCTGTGGCGGCAATTACATGACAGCTATTATAAAAAAAAGTCTGTTTTAAGACTCTCTTTAGTGTTTTTAAAGTGTGGAGTGCTGTACGTAGAATTCTGGGAATTGGTAGATTATCTTTTTATACACCCATATCTAACAATCACAGTTTACCTGAGATCTTCGGAGATAACCAAATGGAAAAATGGGCGAAGATAGGAATTGATCAGATTGGCTGTTTTTTCTCCCCCTCAGGATTTCACTCCTTTTATGAGATGAAAAAGGAATACAATGTTGATTGGAGGGACATTTTTACATTTCTAAAAATTCTGGATTTTCTTTTACGGAAAGGAGGTGGATGGGTTAATTTTGAGAGAGTGGAAACCATTGAGAGAATAGTTAAAGATAAAGTCATTTCTATTGTGGAGATGTATGGTGTCATTAATTTAGTCATGTCCGACGATTTGGATAAATGCTCTCAAAAATGGCAGATGAAAGTGAGGGTTTCAGATAATACATTTAGTATGCGTATGAGATGTCTCAATCTATTTTAATGTCTGCTAGGCTACAAGCACAGTTTTATAAGACGTGCTTTTTTTATACTATACACCTAACAAGATAGCAAAATGGTGGTCCGGAAAGGGAACGTTCTTCCCATGCTGTGCTCTTTATAATGCAGATATTATTCACATTTTTGCATCATGTAATGTTTGCATAACATAATTAAGGATATATCAAATTTTTTATCCGAGGTTTTAAAAACAGAAATAATATTATCTAGTGATGTGATTTTGTTAGGGATATCGAGTCAGATCTGCTGGGGAAGGGGCATGAATTGATTTTTATCTCAATGGCGGTTTTAAGGCTGTGAATCGCTTCTGCTTGGCTGGACTCTAGATCCCCAGGTTTTCAGCAATGGCTGGCCATGCTTTTACCAACTTATAGCTTGGAAATAGCCATTTATAAGGGGAAAGGGAGCCGCCCCCGCAGTAAAGTAAAGGTATGAGAACATGGGATCCCCTGATGGTGTTGATTCAAGATCAGGGTGGAATAAGATAGATTTTACGTCATTATCCCCCCTCACTGTTCCTGGGAGTAGTATGGCCTTTATATAGTATGGAGGAAGTCTGCACGTGTCACTTTAAGATTCTGATGGAGTCACGCTGGATGGGTCTTGCTGGGTAGTATTGTATTGACACTTTTCTTTGGGATATGCATTTATACAATGTATATTAATTGATGTAATGTAATGTATTTGATTATTTATGTTTAATGAATTGAAGTTGTTTCCTGTCTGAGGGGGTGGGTGGCAGGGGCGAGGGTGGGGGTGATTGTTTATGGAATTAAAACTAATAAAGATTTTTTTTTTTTTAAATGACACCAAAGTAACAAAAATCCAATCAGTAGAACCGGAGGTATGCAATTATATATATTTAAGAAAAAACAGTGCTTAAAAGCACCAAGCACCAACTGAGGTGTTCTGGTTGGACCGGACCAGGGCAAAATCAAAGGTTCAGGATGACTGTGATGGCGTGAGAGGCACATACAGGGACCAAGTTAGGCTCCTTGAACAAAGTACCCTAAAGCCTTGTTGTGAAGTGTTGCGAGATCCTGCATTCAGGCATCAACACCCAGTGGCAGTTCTGTTGAGCTACAGACTGTGATGTGAGGTCCTGTGTCAAGGATGGTTTTCTCAGCAGCAATTCTGGGGAGCTGCGGGGCTGTGAAGCGAGGTTCTGCGATGAGGATGTGTTGCAGAGTGGCAGTTCCGAAGAGCTGCTCAGTCCTGAGTCAGGATGCTTCGAGCAGCGGCGGTCCCAACGTGGAGCAGGGAGGACATGCATTGCTCTGCGTTGGTTCTGCCAAAAAGATCACAGCTGGCTGGGAGAGCACCTTCAGGTCCACCACCAATGGTCCAGGACTGGGGTGGCATCACTTGGGAGACAAGACTCACAACAAGTACAGTCAAGCTGCAGTGTTCAAGTTGGTTGGAGCTTTTTCTGTCTGCTGTTCCTGAGGCACTAATAAGGAGGCCAGCCAACTAGCCCTTGTAGTCATTGGTGGTCCTGGGTTCAAGATGCAGGTCCCGTACTTCTCACTCAGGCACAATGGCAGCAGAGTAGCAGTCCTTCTTGTAACAGAGCAGCATGGCAGTTTTCCTTCTGGGTCTTCCACAGGTTTAGATGTGTACTGAAGAGTTGGGTGTGAGGCCCACTAGTTATATTTGATGCCAGCTTTGAAGTAGGAGATGTTTCTAGAGGTTGCCACCCCCAGAGGTGTTTGGAATTTCCTTCCTCCCTGCCCTATCCCCATCTTGTCTGAGACAAGTGTGAAACACTTTGTAAAAGTGCTGAGGCATAGTCTTTGTGATGTACAAGTGTGGTAGGTGACAGCTCCTCACCCTTGTCCTGACAGAGGTGGCCCATCCTGCCAACACTTGGTTCCCCTTTGTCTCACTGTCTGGGGGTAATACACAAAGACCAACTGCCAGCTACATCTAGACATGTGACCCAGGATACAGACTGTAGGAACAAAATAGTTGAGACAAGAAAATACCAATTTTATAATAGGGGTATTTCCAGAATTGTGATTTTAAATCAGACTTTACCATTAAAGAGAATTTTAAAATACAATTATTTAAACACCAAACTCGGTATTCCTACCTGCTGCCAATTATAAGTTATCACATTAAATGTAATAAAGCCAAATGTCATCCTATGCAAATCTTCTCCTATGGGAAAGATAGGTCTTGCAGTAGTGAAATGACACGTAAAAGTAAAAAGTACATGCCATATTTATTATTTTGCCAGGTCGAAATGACAGTTTAAAACTGCACACAGGCTGCATTGACAGGACTGGGACAGGTTTAAAAGGCAACTGAAGTGGGCAGCACAGTGAGTGCTGCAGGCCCACTACGAGCATTTAATTTGCAGGTTGGGTCCTGGTACTACCCCTTTACTAGGGGTTTGCAAGTAAATTAAATGTGCCAATTGGGTGTAGACCAATGATACCATGTTTTAGGGAGTGAGCATATGCACTTTAGCACTGGTCAGCAGTGGGCCAACGAAAACAAGATCAGCAAAAAAGGAGGAATGAGGCTAAAGGTTTGGGTAAACGCCACCCTAAGGCTGACAGGTCAAAAACTTCCCCTACTACAAAATCGGAACCAGCCAAGCATTTCTAATTTCCAGAGGAACAAAGAGATAGGCCTTCTCCCAAAGAGTCATTGAGCAGGATGTCTGAGAAGGCCGTTACAAAATTGGAAAAAATTGCATACTGTCTAATGTATTACAATTATTGCGGAAACTCTTATTCTCTAAGAACAGTCTACACCGATTTTCATCAAAATAATAGTTTAAGAATTACATACACTTTTATAGATTTTAACAATCAATTAATTCAGTGAGACAACAAGAGCATTGAACCTTTTTGTACATTTTGCAAGCCTGGTGGCATTACATTCCATGAGCGGTTTTCACAAAGCCACCATTCTGTAGAGAGAAAAAATTCTAACAGCGTGAATCCAGCTTCAGATGATCTCCCTTTAAGAAAAAAATCATCTGAAGTGCTCGTCTTCCTCTGCTATACTCTCGGTGTGCTAATTGTGTAAGTCTCCTAGCAATGGAAAAGATCACAGCAGCAGCAAGAAAAAGAAACAGCATGAAAGATCAAGAACATTTGTAAAATAGAGCAGTCCCTCAAAATTACATTAAACCATTATTCCTACAGCGCACAAATTAGAGGTTACCAACACAGCAGAAACGAAGACAGTGGGTTAGGCATGAGGTTATTAGCTCAGCTATTTCAAACCTAGATAGCAGCCCTGTTCCATCTGCCTTATGCATCAGAGAAACTGCTACAAGAGACAGTGTACACAAACGAGATTGTGGTAAACAGGTTGATGTCACATTGAGTGGATATACATACAGTGGCCAGCCTGTTTAGTGGCTGTTGAGGGAAAATCAATCAGATTTTATTTTTAACATGATGTTTTGCACAAATTATACATCACAGCATTACACAAATATTGTTGGAGAGAAAGGATGCCATTGGATGGTTGGACCAATGTGTCACAGGCTAATTAGACATGAATGTAGAAAGAGGTACTCTTTGAGGGCAGATTTGAAGACATAGTATGATGAGATTGCTTACCGGTCGGCACAAAGCAAATTCCAATATGGGGATCAAAATGAGATGAATGTTCTGGCCTACGATACAATGGAATTGTCACAATCGCAACATCTTGGCAGGTGGAGCACACCTGGGTAGATCTACTAAGCCCCATGAAGAAGAATACGTATCCTGCCCTCTTTAGAGAAAGGGAGAACTAGCAGGTGCCTCTCACTCCTCTCTACACAAGTTTCGCTCATTCAGAGTAAGTCTCATCTGGAATATTGTATATACGTACAAATCTCCACACAATTGGTGGTACTTTACAACATACATTTATTTATTATACCATAAAACATGTATATCAGAATGAGGGTAATTATAATGGTAATCTCAGCAGTTATAATATCAAACAAAATGAACATTTGGAAGACATCATGCATAACTCATACAAGTCCCTACATTCCCTGTTCAATTAGTGTAGACCCACTTAATATCTATAAAAGGCTTCTCATCCTCATGATTGTTAAGGTAGCTGAATGTTTTTAGCGCTCCCTAAATATATGTATGCCAAGCTGTCAAGGAATTTTTGCACAAGTTATGGATTTTGCAGTCAGATATTGGCACTTTAGCATGCCCCCTTCTCAATCAGTTCCCATGTCTCCCCTCCCAAATGCTAGCATAACTTATTACTTTCTCCTGCAATTATTCTCTGTGGAGAGGGGAGCAGTGTCTTGCATCATCGCTCCATAACAATAACAATGCTGCTGTTATAGAAGCACACGGTAAGGCAAGCAAATAAAACTATTTATATTTCCTTTCAAGTCTGATTTTTATGAGACACGATGGCCTTGTAGCTCTCAACACTGCTTTTAGCCCTGCAGCTTCCAGAAAGCAGAATGTTTTCAGTTCTTTACTTTGTTAGCATGACTAATTTTAACTTAGAGGCCTAAAAATAATGACTGTAGAGAACATTCTATATTAGCACCAGGCAGTATATTCGTTTTCTAGACCTTCCTGCGACACCACCCTCAAGAGTAAGAGCCCGATTCTGACTTTGGCGGTGCCGCGCTAGATCTGCCCTGCCACCGCAACGCCAAAGCCGTGGTCAGATTAGCAGTTTCCTCCTGTTTGCTGGGGCAGATTTTTGGCGTTCCCACGGTGGTTCCTCTAAAAATGGCCAATACAATGGGAACACCAAAAACAGTGTCTGCACGGCATGGACTGAAAAGTCCATGCCGTGCAGGAACTGGTGTGCATATACACAGTGGGCACATGTTGTGCCCCCCTGCATGCATCCCCATGTGGAGGAGCACGGGGGCCCTGGAGGGCCCTTGTTTCCTCTCTGCCACGGTGTTCCTGGAGGAAGAACCTCCATGACACATCTGCTGAGAGGAAACTCGTAATATACTTGGTGGGCAACGGCGTTCCCGCCAAGCATATTGCAGCCTCCTGACCACTGCAACACTGCCAGGGAATGGCGGTTCCCTTGCAGCTGCAATGGGGCTCTGGCTTTCCCACCACCCGACTCATAGCAAGGCGGTCGGGAGACCGCCACCACAGTGCCCCTGCGAGTCTGGCAGTCTTTGGACCACCAAACTCGTAATCAAGTCCTTAGTGTTTTCATGCTGGCACACAATCACGGCCATCTTGTAACAAGCCTGTATTATGGAAAAATCCCAACACACATGAAGAAGCTAAGCTTCAGATTGGCTAGGAAGTTTTCACTCGCTAATTAAGTGTAACCTCCCACTAGGAACATATAGCAGGAGGGCTAGGGAGAGATTATTTGGGGATGGTCATATTGACAACTTTAGATACTATTTGCAACAGTTTAAGCTCAGCTCACTCTTGTGTGCCCACCTGCCTGGTCTAGCATTGATATTTTGAGCTATGGAATTTTGACATGGTATGCGTTTCAATACACATGACTCACTATAGCAGAATTCTTATCTCGCTGGCAAGAAGAGTTAGATTTACAATTTGATTTTGTCAGATTTGTGGCAATGACAATCCCCACAGAACACTGCTAAACCATGAAATCCACTCAGTGCTGCTAGAAATACCGGTTTCTGTTAATTTCTTGTAAGGTATCTTCAATATTCAAAACCTGCCCCAAACATCACCAAAGTTCAAATTCACCATTGACAGTGAAGCGCACCTTTTTGTAAATTGAAAAACTTTACGCCTCATACGGGAGTTACTCCCCCTGTACATGTGTTTGCAGCCAGGGTCACGGAGGTAAGACTCCAGCCTTATAAAAGCTCCTACCTGCTGATGAGAATTAAGGCTCTTTTATCTTCATGTAATGTTCTTCCATCAAGTTAACAGCGCTGAATACAATTTCGATTTAAAATGGGATTTTCAGAGTAAGAAGCTATACATTTTAAACCAAAGGAAAGTTAGTTACTAAGAAATGAAGTGCACTCTTGCCAAACTTTTAAAAAGACGCATCGCGGAAAAGAAGAAAATGACCGAGTTCAACGGGGTCACTGTGACAAAGCGCGGAGCCACCGTTCTGTCCCTGCAGCCGTCTGCTTCGACTGGATGCTTAACGCTCTAATGGACTATTTAAGACATTTCTTTGAGCAATAGTCACGTAGATGTGTTTGAGATAAGCTGCTAAGGCACTAATCCGCCAGTACTCATGGCTACATTTTGTGTCTTAATGGTGCCGAAGTGTCTTCGTAACTGAGTTACTTTAAGTACCAGCCTTTTTTCTAATTTCCAGCTGGATAAATGAAGGTGATATGATTCAGCACTGCTCAGAGGACAGGACAAACCCGCCCTGTACAACAGAAAGCTTCGATTTATTAAGTTACAGCAGACTGCAAAAATGCGTATTTCTTTGGAAAGCTACTTTTATTTTATTTCGCATTTCGCTATTCTCTAAATCTTCACGCTTTAATAAAAAAAAACCATAATTTTAATGTATTAAAATGTAATGTATATTCATATCTAACATTATGCAACAATATATTCTCTAAACATATATTCAAGGGCAACGGTAAAGGAGAAAACTCTAAACGTGGAAGGTCTCTGCTGTTATCCAACTTGGAAGCAAATTGAATGTTGGAAACACGGAGCCATTGAGCAGTAGTAAACGTTAAACGGTATAAGTGGAATTCGTGAAAATAGCAATTTGCCTGGAACTGAAGTTTCATATTACTTCAAATATTTTATATTTAATTTTGAGAGATTTAAGCTAGAATAGTATTTCCAATCTATGCATGCCTGGGTGTTAAAACTTCTGTCTATTTTGAATATTTCTGAAAATAGTTATTAAAAGTGACGTTTAGCTTCTGATTAGTTGGGCCATTTTTTGCATATTCCTTTTTTTGTGAGTAATCATTGGCCATAATATTTGGTCTAGCAGAAAAAAAATATTTTTTTCTGTGTTCTATGAAATGCCAGTTTTGTTTCACAATATGGTCGTCCATATAAACAAATATAGACAGAGAAAAAACATTTGCTTTTGTCAAGTGAAAGCAGAGGAACAATGCAAGGTGCATGCACACATTCACAAATAAATCCCAAATATATTACATGTGTAGACATGCAGACTAACCCTGGGCAAAGCACTACGCTACGCTCGCGTAGTTTGCGAAGTTTGCGCTACTTCGCACAACGCGAATTGCACGTAGCACAGTGCAAACACGCGTAGCGTAGCGTAGCGTAGTGCAGCGGTCATTTTTTGCTTGCTCGCGGTCCTCAACGTCAAGTTGGCGACCGCGAGCAAGCAAAATGACATCCCGGCGAGACTTTTTCCTCGTTCGCGATCAGCAACATCAAGTTGCCGATCGCGAGCGTGGAAAATAAACCTCCTGGCGAGATTCTCAACACGGGAGGTCAGGTTTCTCATTGCGAGTGGTCGCGTATGCTCGCGACCGCTCGCGATGAGAAACTACCAGTCCGCGTTGAGAGCTGCCGCCGAGTAAAAATCTACTCGAGCGGCAGTAAAAGACAGCTCGCACTGTGCAAGATGCCGTTTTCAATGATTGCACAGTGCGGACAAGCATCCGGCACTGTGCAATCATTGCGAACAGTGCACTACGCAGTTCGCGTAGTGCTACGCGTAGCTCGCGTAGTGCGAACTGCACTTTGCGTAGCTTCGCGTAGCGCTACTTCGCGAACTACGCCCAGGCTTAATGCAGACACTCATACAAGTAGCCTATAGAAAGGCAAGCACGTATGATAGCAAACCACAGACAAATATGCATACAGTACAAACACAACAGACTTTTAAGGACACAGGAGTAAAGTCACAAAGCACGATAGCTGCCTCCAACATGAAGGAGCTAATGCATTATCCACGACTCCAACAAGGGTCATATAGAGGTGAAAGGAAGGGTAATGTAAATTTATTTTTATAAAGCACGCAATTACCCAAAGGTGTCATAGCGCTAGCGGTTTATCGGCAGAAGGGAGTAAAGAGAAGGCAGATCACTAGGCTTACCTGAGTGATTCAGCGAAGAGCCATGTTTTTAGCTGCTTCCTAAACTGCAGCAAGTTGGATTGGGATCTCAAAGTTAGGGTACTTCATAAGTGAAGGGTGTCAGACTCAACTAATTAGCCATCCCCTTCTCTCACAAAAGGATGATAAGGTACAGAGCAGGATGATCTAGAACTCCAGGACTAGAAGATGGCAAAAATATGCTGAAAAATCTCTTGGCTCATGTCAGCAAAAAGCTATAGTTCCTCATCCAGGAGTGAGTTGTTTTAGCAAAGGCGGCCTATGTTCATAATAGCCAAGTAATACCATTGCACAGAGGTCAAATGGAATACAGGCGCTGAACCAGCATAGAACAAAAGATATAACGGTGCACGTGGCAAAATAAATCGTATGGACACATTTATTTGAGAGATATCTACCAGTGATAAAACAGTCCACAATCCTCCTTTTAGAAGAAACAAACTTTAAAGATGGTAAATGATTTGCTCTCTTTTGGCGTCTTAATCTGAGCCACAATGCAAATCACAGAACATCTGAATGTATGAGCTTTGCATACTTAAACTAATACTTTAAAATGCTGGAAGAATAAAATAAATTAGAATAATAAGAAATAATTTAATGTATAATATTCAAATTCAGTGGGAAAATCAAGCTGAAATGAAAACAGAGAAATGGTTAAAATATTGCATAGATCAATAAAAAGGCACCAGATTACGGAATGGGAAATAATAAAGAAAATACTTCTTCCAATGGTTTAGATCACTTAGCCCATTTGGCTTCAAGAGGGTTAAATACAAAGCAAGATATCCACAATCAATGAAAACAGACATTCCAAATGGTTAAAAGTGGAGAGCAATGCTCCATGGGCAATCACTACACAAACTCATTCTAGATGTCTTAATGCACTGGAAGTTGTGCATAACATCAGGGCCGGACTGGCTACCGGGCGTTTTGGAATGCTGCCGAGCTGGGGGCTGATTTCGTTGATGGGGACCTGCGTGTGCTGAACGAAATTCGTTTTGCTTTGTTGATTTCGAAGCACACGCAGGTCTCCATCAACGAAATTAGCCCCCACCGCAGTGACATCAGCCCCCAGCTCGGCAGCATTCCAAAACGCCTGGTAGCCAGTCCGGCCCTGCATATCATTCAGTCACATTGAATCATGCTAATTATTTCAGGTGTTGATGCGGCTATTTCATTTCATGTCAGTTTCTTTCAGGAATCCCTGGGACAGGCTATCAGGACTCTGCCCAGTACGGTAATCGTTTCTAAGGGGGGGTTCAGCATAGGGAACCATTCCTCACAGGACCAGTTCGCCTAACGCAACCAACTTTCATTCCACTTGGAATTGTAGAAATCAATTAAATTGGAAAATATTGTGGCAGCAGCCTCCTCTGCATCCTCATTGAAGTCACTAATTCCAAGAACAGAAAGTTCCCAGTAGCAGCCAAGACTATTTGCGAAAACACAGGCCAAAATATCACAAGATAATTTCTGCCTAACTAGGATTAAGTCTTTTTCAACAGTAGTGTTCCAGTGGTTGATCTGGAAAAAATAATTCCTCCACAGATGTAAAAGTAATTGTGCTACTTCTTCTTCAAAGTTCTAACAAAGTAGATATAGACATCTAACCACTGATAAATAAAATCCCACAACATATACTCTCACTTTTGCAGAAAATTGATGCAAGACTTTCCTGTTATGCAAATCCCACAAAATGTTCAGAGCAAAGCAAATTTTCCATATGGAAAGAAAACTAATGGGAAACCATAATTTTATTCTGAATGAGAGTAGTTACAAAGTGATGCATTACACTGCCATTAATATTGCTTCATGATGTTTTATTTGGTAGAGCCTTCACATTGCTGCTTAGAGGAATATCTATCTATCTATCTGTCTATCTGTCTGTCTGTCTGTCTGTCTGTCTGTCTATCTATCTATCTATCTATTTATCTACCTCTCTATAGATATAGATGTAGATATATATTACCTACTGGTGGTCGTCAGTAGGTAGTTATAGTTAGGATCTAGTTTGCATATGAAGACCGTTTTGTGCTTTGCCACTAACTTTGGCGCCATTTGACGTATCCTCACAAAATTTTCAAAATTAGTATGACGCTGACTTCAGCTGCTGTCTTGAAAGTTTCGGGGTTATTCCTCAAGTGGGAGCCGAGAAAAAGAGGGGTCCCAAAATGCATTTTCCCCAATGCAATTTTCCATAGGGATTTTAGACATGACTACAGCGCAAATTGCTGAACAGAAAGACACCAAATTTGGCAGAAGGTTCAGAAAGTGACCTTTTTGTAAACTGGTGTAAATCCATTCAAGTAGTTTTGGAAATACTAAGGGAAATCCAAATGTGTATGTATATATATATACCTGGTTGCATGACACATCAACAAACATCATGGGGGCAACATTATGGACCTGAGATACTTTGTCATAGATTTTGTCCCCAATGACATCAGGGGACGAAATAGAGAGATTAAATTGCGCAGACTGGAGTCGCGTTATATTATCTTGCTGAACAATAAGATCCCTCACGGTCTTAACTCAGACGGAGACATGTACATACATCTGTGATACCACTTACCCACATTTATGTGGAGATCCCTGCCTGCATACCTTCAGCCCAGTTCTAGTGTTTTAAGCCACGCGCAGAAATTAATCTGCAGGTCACTTTCACCATTTATTGTTTTTTTCACTTGAGTTTTCTCCACTTGAGTGGGCTTTGCAATTTTACACAAATATTATGCACTTACATTAACGTTTTTCAACTAGAGATATTTTCAAATCTTGGCTGGCATGCCCCTGGCCCATTGGCATGGTCTGGCAACCGTTAGCATCAATGGGACACTTGTCCATGGATGGCTCACTAATGACAACACCAATGGGGATGCAGTTTGAAGGATTTGTGGGGTGTACCTTCCCCCTTTAAAGCATTTTTCTCTACAGTGTCAAACTACATCACATGTAGGTATGTGTAGCTAATATGCTTTTGCTTTCATGTGCTTTCATTGCCACTCCTGCTATTATGCCTCTCACATGGGACTTAGGTCGTGAATGTGCCGCCAAGTATGCTCTCTATTTTGATATTTAAATGCAAGGTGTGAGTTAGATTGCATGTAATCATACTAAGATGTACGCGATTTGGAAACTCCTTCCACGAAAATCTGTTCAATTAATTTTCTTTAATTCTAAATTTAAATTCGGTCAAAAGATTTATGTCGATTTATATTTGGTTCTGTGAATGTTATTAATTCCAGGCATCATGTGGGCAATTTTGTCATGTTGTAACATGTTACATTTTGTATTTCGTTTTGTCATTATAATTTCTTGCAAGCCCTTGTCACTTTCCATTGTTGTAGTGCGCACAGTATATTTTCTGTGGCCACTCTTCAATTTGGTAACTCAAGTAGTATTTAAAGGCCTGTCAATGGCGGCCGCGCTATGTGAACAAGGTGGCTGTGTCCACCGAAACGCGTCGTCCAGCGTTCATCTCTGCCTAAAATAAATTACCTCACTGTTTCCTGGTTGTCGGTGCCTGCTTGTATCTTGGAAGGAGCAGGTCGTTCTGCTGATATATATATATATATATATATATATATATATATATATATTCACTGAAAAAACCATAGGTTTTAGGGACAGTTATAGTTAGTTGGACATTGCACTCGTACAAAACCCGTGAAATTCCCCCGTTATAGTTAGTGCAGCTAACTATAACTCACGCCCCCGCAATGCACTGCTCATGACGTCACATATGACATCACTCATGACATGGTCAGTGACATCACTGATGACATCACTGATGACATCTCAAATGACATCACTGATGACATCACTGATGACATCATCCACGTGATAATCTGATGCACCTCCTCACACCCTAATATAACCTTTGATACACCCACTCTAAATTACAGACTGCCATTCGCAAAACCATAGACACTCCAACACCAATAACTACATACCCACTCACTGATTCTTAGGTCTACACACACATCCACTCACTCACCCGTACAGTCACTCATACTTACGGTCACTCAGTACAGGACTATCATATGCACTCATACTCCTATATAGACACTCACACACCGCCACTCATCCATAGAGGTACTCACACACCTAGTCAGTCATGCAAATAATTAATGACACTGCCATTTACTCACCTATACAGTTATACACACACCAGCTCACTTACTCATACAAATACTAGCATATTCTTACGCTCTTATACGATCACTGATACAAGTACACACTCATCCATACAGCCACTCTCACAATCACACACTCTCACTTATAGCTATTTATATACTCCAACCCACATATATACTGCCTTTCACATATGCAGTTACTCACACATGTACCACTGGGACATACATTCACTCACTAACACACTCTTACACACACTTACCCACCCATACAGTCTATCACAGATGCACTCTTGAAACCATCCACCCAGTGAATCACCCACTCAAACATCTATGCACAGAGTCGCACACACCCCACCCACACAAACACTCAGGAACCCATACAGATACTCAGACAACCAATCAATAACTCATATAGACACTCATGTAGCTATTCACAAACCCATGCAGCCACTTACACAGCAACAGACAGACGGATACAGACATTCACCCAGTTTAGTCACTAACACATGCATTCAGTAAGATACGTTTAATCACTCACTTATAGAGTTAGTCACGCACCTACTAAATTATCCATACAGACACTTATACACCCACTCATTCTTCAATACGCCTTTCCCTATATATATTAAAAATATTTAAACTTTACAGAAACACACAGTCACTGGATGATGTCATCAGTGATGTCATTTGAGATGTCATCAGTGATGTCATCAGTGATGTCACTGACCATGTCATGAGTGATGTAATATGTGACGTCATGAGCAGTGCATTGCGGGGGCGCGAGTTATAGTTAGCTGAACTAACTATAACAGGGGAATTTCACGGGTTTTGTACGAGTGCAATGTCCAACTAACTAACTAATTTGTAAGGTTTTTTAAATGCTAATTTCTAACTATAACGTGCCTGAAAACTATGGTTTTTTCAGTGAATTTCAAAGGTTTTTTAAATGCTAATTCCTAACTATAACATGTCTGAAACCTATGGTTTTTTTCAGTGAATTTCAAAGGTTTTGTAAATGACAATTTTTAAATGTATTGTTATATTTATTTTTTTATACTGATTTACTACATTTAAACTATTTATTTTTAGATATTTTATTTTTTAAATTACATTGTAATTACATTATACATTACATTACAAAATATACTTTCTCAGAATGAATTACTTTAGTTTAAATACTTTGCAAATAGGCAATAGACTTTTAAGTACAGTAGTTACAGTTGTTGCAATGGGCAACACAATTTCAAACACAATGCAACATTGAGCTCAATGTGAATTTCTAGTTAAATTCAATTAGTTACTTTATGGATTACTTTTCTAACCACAGGACTGGATCCTAGATTCAGTCCTGGTACATCTCCTGTAAACAGTTGAGTAAAAGCGTTTTGGTTACAGTAGTGATTTTTAAGGAATATTATTGTATTTTAAAAGTTGACACTTAGAAACTTTTTCACATAGAATCACCAATGTTATCCTACGGGAGGAAATTCACGTAGCAGGTAAGTAGTGTTATCGTTACTTTTTCTTACTCAGTGGTGGATCCTGGATCCAGCACTGGTGCATCTCCTCTAAACAGTTGAAAGAATGCGTTTAAGTCATACAGGCGATTTTTAAGGAATATTTGTAGTTTGTGAAAATCGACACTTTGAAATTTTTCTGCTGAAAACCAGACAATGGATTCCTATGGAAGGAAATACAAGTTACTGGTAAATACGGTTAAAATTACTTTTCAGGATCAGTACTGGGCTCAAAGATGCAGCACTGAGGTCTCTCCTGGTAACAGGTGAGTAAATCGGAATTTGTAGTTCTGCTGATTTTAGAGGAATATTTGTATGTTTTAAAAATCGACAGAAACTTTTTCAGCAAAAAGCAGGCAATGATATCCTATGGAAGGAAATTCAAGTTACTGGTAAGTACGGTTAAAATTACTTTTCAGGATTAGTACTGGGCTCAAAGATGCAGCACTGAGGTCTCTCCTGATAACAAGTGAGTAAATCGGAATTCGTAGTTCGGCTGATTTTAGAGGAATATTATAAAGTTCCAAAACTCCACACTTAGAAGAATTTTCAAGTGAAACCAGTCAATGTTAGCCTATGGAAGGAAATTCAAGTTACTGGTAAGTACGGTTAAAATTACTTTTCAGGATCAGTACTGGGCTCAAAGATGCAGCACTGAGGTCTCTCCTGATAACAGGTGAGTAAATCGGAATTCGTAGTTCGGCTGATTTTAGAGGAATATTATAAAGTTCCAAAACTCCACACTTAGAAGAATTTCCAAGTGAAACCAGTCAATGTTAGCCTATGGAAGGAAATTCAAGTTACTGGTAAGTACGGTTAAAATTACTTTTCAGGATCAGTACTGGGCTCAAAGATGCAGCACTGAGGTCTCTCCTGGTAACAGGTGAGTAAATCGGAATTCGTAGTTCTGCTGATTTTAGAGGAATATTTGTATGTTTTAAAAATCGACTTAGAAACTTTTTCAGCAAAAAGCAGGCAATGATATCCTATGGAAGGAAATTCAAGTTACTGGTAAGTACGGTTAAAATTACTTTTCAGGATTAGTACTGGGCTCAAAGATGCAGCACTGAGGTCTCTCCTGATAACAGGTGAGTAAATCGGAATTCGTAGTTCGGCTGATTTTAGAGGAATATTATAAAGTTCCAAAACTCCACACTTAGAAGAATTTCCAAGTGAAACCAGTCAATGTTAGCCTATGGAAGGAAATTCAAGTTACTGGTAAGTACGGTTAAAATTACTTTTCAGGATCAGTACTGGGCTCAAAGATGCAGCACTGAGGTCTCTCCTGATAACAGGTGAGTAAATCGGAATTCGTAGTTCGGCTGATTTTAGAGGAATATTTGCACAATGGTGAAGGAAGGGGTGGGGCCTGAGGTGACATGTCTGCAAACACGCCCTGTGGCGCGTTTTAAGTTGGAGAATTAATTCCTCCTCAATCCCGAGGGTCCCTAGGGGCCAACTAGCCCACCAGATACCTCCAGTATGCGCCAGAGAGCTGCGTTGCAGAGAGGTGTTCAGAGGCCACGCCCCTTTTGCACCTCTCTGCAACGCCGCTCTGTGGCACTTTCTGGACGTACCTGGTGGGCTAGTTGGCCCCAGGACCCTCAGGATTGAAGGGGATTTAATTCCCCATCTTAAAATGCTCCACGGGGCCTGTTTGCACACATGTCACCTGAAGCCCCGCCCCCTCCCTACACCACTGTGCAAACGCGCCCCGTGGCGCGTTTTAAGTTGGGGTATTAAGTCCCCTTGAATCATGTGGGTCTCTGGGGTCCAAATAGCCCACCCTGTACCTCCAGTATGCGCCAGGGAGCTGCGTTGCAGAGAGGTGTTCAGAGGCCATGCCCCTTTTTACACCTTTCTGCAACGTAGCTCTGTGGCGCTTTCTGAACGTACCTGGTGGGCTAGTTGGCCCCCAGGGACCCTCAGGATTGAAGGGGATTTAATTCCCCATCTTAAAATGCGCCACGGGGCCTGTTTGCACACATGTCACCTAAAGCCCCGCCCCCTCCCTTCACCACTGTGCAAACGCGCCCCGTGGCGCGTTTTAAGTTGGGGGATTAAGTCCCCTTGAATCCTGAGGGTCCCTGGAGTCCAACTAGCCCACCATGTACCTCCAAAAAGCGCCACAGAGCTGATTTGCAGAGAGGTGTAAAAAGGGGCGTGGCCTCTGTACACCTCTCTGCAACGCAGCCCCCTGGTGCATACTGGAGGTTCCTGGTGGGCTAGTTGGCCCCCAGGGACCCCCAGTATTCAAGGGGAATTACTTCCCCTTCTTAAAACGCGCCAGGGGGCGCGTTTGCAGACTGCTGCAAGGAGGGGGCGGGGCCTCCGGCACGATGCTGGTCTTTTTTTTTTTGTATGGGAGGGGGGCTTCGTGGCCCCCCTTCCCTCAGCCACTTTTGGCCCCAGGGACCCCATCCCCCGGGGCCTGAGGATTTTCTTTTAATAAAAAAAAAACGGGAGGGGGGCCGCGTGGCCCCCCTTCCCTGGGCCTCTGTTGGTCCCGGGGACCCCCTCCCCCGGGGCATGCCCTCTTTTTTTTTTAAATTAAAATATTTGGAGGGGGGCCGCGTGGCCCCCCTCCTGGGCCACTACTAGCCCCGGGGACCCCATCCCCCGGTGCTGGCCCTCTCCGGTGGGGACCGTGGGGGGGGTCCCCAATACCCCCACTGTCCCGCCGGCTCCCCGCGTCCTTCGGGAGCCGGCATTGCTTTTCCACATGGGGAGCTGCTAAGATGCAGCTACACGTGTGGAAAAGCAATCGGCTTAGTTTTGGAAGAGAGAGCAGGTTTCCTGCTCTCTCTTCCAAAACCAAAGCAGTTTGCAATGACAGGACGGGAGCCGCGAGGCTCCGTCCTGTCACAGAAAACTACAGTGTCCCGGGGTAGGCACCTCGGGACACTGCAGGAGCCAGCCCTGGGGGTGGTGGTCCCCAGGGCCATCAAGGGCTCCAGGAGGGGGCCACGCGGCCCCCTCCCAACCAATGCACAGCCCCGGGGAGATGGTGGTCCCCGGGCGTGTGGGGGCTCGAGCCCCCCAACACATGTTAGTTTCATGAAAGGGTTTCAATGCTTTTGCATTTGACTCATGAGGGACATCTAGTAACGACTAGTGGAACTGCAGCTTGATGTAATAATAATTTCAATGCATTTGCATTTGACTCGTGAGGGACATCTAGTAACGACTAGTTGAACTGCAGCTCTTTGTAGAATTATTTTGATATTGGACACTGTAATATTCACTGCCCACTGCTAATCTCGTCCCATAATGCTTTGCAGGGCCTTTGGTTGGGATTGTATTTTTGCCCATAACTGTGCTTGGGGTGGTCCTAGGAGGAAGAGACCACCACTGAATTGTTCAGCATGATATGCTCTTTGTGTTCAAGGCATCTGCTTGGTCCTCCCCTTAGGTTAGGGGGGACCCCAAAATCATCACCTCTCTCATTGCCTACTATTTTCATTCTCAAAGTTCACTTTTGTGAATTGGGTATATGCTTTTTAGCATGTAAAATTGCTTTATCAAAGCATTTGTAGGTGTTGATAATTTTACTGCTACGCTACATGTTTTAGCACAGTTTTTGAACTGTGCTACGTACAATTTGTGTAGTAGCGCAAACTACGCATGCTCCGTGACCGTAGCGTAGTACTATGCCCAGGGTTAATGGGGACCCCATTCCCCAGGGCTGATAAGTACATTTTTCAGAAGGTAGACATGTGAGCCCCCCCTCCTTGAGCCTTATTGAGCCCCCCACTCAGGGCTGATTTGAAATTTGTGGTGGTGGTTGGGGAGCTGGCAGGGGCCACTGGGGCATTGGGGCTGCCCCCACAACTTTAACCATTAAATAAGTAGTGGGAGCCCAGGGTGGCCACCGGGGGCCACCACTCGAACAAAAATTAAAAAGGCATGCCCCCACTATAGATGTGGCTAGGGAGCCAGCAGGGGCCATAGGGGCCTTGGTGATACCCTGCAGCATAAACTTATAAAAATAATTTTAAAAGCCGGAGCCCCAGTGGGGCTCCCAAAAAATGAATAAAAAAGTAGAGAAAATGAATAAGAAATGAGAGGCAGAAGGCACTCATTTATTTTGCACTGCTCTGGCAAGGAGGACCCATTAATGCCCTAGGGCTTTTTAGAGTTATTTTTTTCATTCTGGTTGTGTCACAAGAGGAGGCAAGGGCACCACCAACCATTTTTTTATGTTGTGGAGAACTGCTGGGAGCACAGCAGCCTCCAGGCAACATAAAAAAAACAGTAAGTCTCCTGGGTTAATTAATCGATGACACCAGTAGGGCTTACAATATCTTTTTAAAGCACTCTGAGCCAGAGCTGTACGCTCTTCACCTAGAGAGCAGGGATCTCTTGTGGGCGGTTCAATGGTTACACTTTGTGACTTGAAAAATGGTTAAAAAAGCTCAAAGACATGTTACATTTTTTAAAATACTTTTTTGAAAATATTTTGTTACAATCATTATTAATAAACATTGAATATGTGAATTTTTTAAATATACGTCTTATTATAGTTATTGGTGAATTTTGACAAAGCCACTGTGTCCGCTTTACACTTTCTTAAAGACAATAGGCCCCCCCACTTCTTAGTGTTCTGAAGCTTAGACAAAGCCAGCAGGTCTGCTTTACTTAAAGTTGCACCCTTCATATTATTACATGAGTCAGCTGTGCACGATGGGAGGGCTGGGCAGCCCTGGCCCTCCACCAAACTCTAATTAGGAAATCTAGAATTACATTACTTTACATTTAAAAAATTCACTGAAAAAAACAAAGGTGTAAGGCAGATTATAGTTAGGCGAAATTGTCAGTGAAAACATACTGTTTTAAATTAACAAAATAACTGAAATTCACCAGTTATAGTTAATTCAAGCTACTATAACTCATGATTAAAAGTAACTATAACTCTCGCCCTGGCCATGACCTGCTAATTACCTCACATATTTCATCACTCATGATATCTTCTATGACATCATTAATAACATCACTGTTCCATCTGAATTGACATTGATAACAATAGTATGCATGTTATAGTTACAAATCGACCGTCTCAACATCAGATGTTTCCACCTTATAACTTACCCCCATATCAGGGACCACCCTACTGGCAGTTTCCCATGTACCAACAAGGCCCCCCACCCTTCTTCCAGACTGGGGCTGACCAACCTTTTTTAGACAGAGGCTGGGGAAGAGGAAGAGGGCGCAGAAGAGGTCAAAAAAGAGTCCAATGGCTGGATACACCGTCACGATCAGTAGAGACCAGGAGTCAAACCAGGGGGAAGAGAAACTAATTATTAACCTCTCTTTGAGATCCCTCACACCCATAGAAGAAAGGGTCCTACAGAAAGGTCTGGGCTATGTTCCAACCCCTAAAAATGACAAATTTCGAGACATATGCGAAGTACAGGGGTTCTTTCGTAAAATTCGTTTACAAGCTTTCTTCCAAGATCGAACACCACCACCCACCAATGACTCTGGTTTACATAAACCTTCTACTTTTACACCCAATAGTAGTATGATTCCTCCCGAAGTGTTGACTTTCGAACAAGCAGTGTTGAAAGATCTAAATAGTATGACAACTACTGCTCCATTCCATAACCTATCCTGTTACGAAACCACTGCTATTAGAACCTTAGCGAGTGATGTCAGCATCACCATAAAACAGGCAGACAAAGGAGGGGCAATAGTGATTATGTCCACATCGGACTACGATATGGAATGCCAGAGACAATTAAGTGACAGGAGATATTACACTCCTTTAAGGGAAGATCCTACTCCGAGATTGAGTAGAAGTATTTCCACTTTGGTTTTTACTGCAGAATCACAGGGGTGGATCACCAAGAAGGAAGCTGATTTCCTGGTAACAAAAGAACCTATAATCCCCTATTTCTATTGTCTTCCCAAAGTCCACAAGAATACTGTCCCGGTCCCGGGACGTCCCATTGTGTCAGGGATTGGCTCCATTTTGGAACCCCTGTCCAAATTTGTGGACCACTTCATACAACCATTGGTCAGGGCGACTCCCTCTTTCATCAGGGACACCACAGATGTCCTACGTCTACTCGAGGGCACTCAGCATCCAGAATCAGTAGACCTACTGGTCACACTGGATGTTGAGGCTCTGTACACCAACATCCCTCAAATGGCTACTCTTGAGGTGATTGAAGATGCATTGGTCAACAGTGAGTGGGACTCACCGACACCTGTTGCCTTCATACTGGAATGTGCCACTTTAGCACTTACAGAGAATTTCTTTGAATATGACACCCAACTATATCATCAAACACAGGGCACTTCGATGGGCAGTACATTTGCGCCAAGTCTGGCATGTATGTACATGTCAGCATTCGAGGAAAGAGAGATTTTTAGTCCTAGAAACCCATATACAACCAATGTGCTCATGTGGAAAAGATTCATTGATGACATCTTGATTTTGTGGACAGGAGATCGAACCACATGTGATGAGTTCTGCTCTTGGATCAATACCTTGAACCCTTATTTGAGATTCACATACACAATCTCTGAGACTGAAATTCCCTTTCTTGACTTACTGGTCAGATTAGAGGGTGATAAAATCTCCACCACCCTATATCGTAAACCGACCGATAGGAACAGCCTCCTACTTTTTAGTAGCCATCATCCTAGGGCCTTGAGACAGAACTTACCCTTTGGGCAGTTCCTACGTATTAGAAGGAACTGCAGCACGTTAACTGACTACAAAAAGGAGTCTGACACACTAAAGAAAGACCTTCTCCTACGTGATTACCCTAGACAGGTTATCAACACCGCGTACAAAAGAGCTCAAAACAACAATCGTGAGATCCTGTTAGAAGACAGGATTAGAGAACCTGACACGATCATCACATGTGTTACCACATATACCCCAGATTCCAACAGGATAAAGAAAATAATCCGCAAACATTGGGATATCCTTAATACAGGAACTCTGAATTTACCCACACCAAGGTTTGCGTTCAAACGATCTAGTAACATCAAGGATTTGTTAATCCACATGAGACCGAAGAAACAACAGAGCAAAGTGCAAAGAACTTTGTGGGATTTACCCCCGGTCATGGGGCATTACCCGTGTGGTTCATGCTCCGTTTGTCACCTTACCAAAGCCACTAAAGAAATGAGGTTTCCCAATGGGTTCAGCTGGAAGATAACTACACACACAAATTGTAACACCAATAATTGCATATATATATTAAAGTGCAAGTGTGACATGCTGTATATCGGCATGACTTCAAGGCCGGTCAAAATCCGGATAATGGAACACAGGAGTAACTTTAGGTGTCTGAAGAACAACACTAAAATGACCACCCATTTCAAAGAGGTACAACATCCACCTGACTCATTTGAATGGGGGGTACTAGAGGCACACCCGGGGATTTCCCAGAATGCTCTGCTCCGGATTGAACAACGGTGGGTCCTACGATTGGCTACTGACCAATCAGGGCTCAATGAAAATATCCCTTGGAGTCTTCTGACCTAACTGTTATCATGAATCCAATAATATCTCCACCGTTACTGATACATACCAGAAACATATAAATAACTGTGGTTGGTTTCAGTATTTATATGGCTTTTATCACACTTAGGGGTTTTCCCTTTGGCCAGTCCATCTGCACACTACTTGCATGAACCAGCTTACGTTTATAAGAGTACAACCTTAGTCACCTAACCATAGCTGGTTTATAGAATTATAGAACCCCATTACCCTCTCTCCAACCCCTCTGCTATGTGCCATTACAAGCACCGTCATTGGGCCATCACATGCCTTTGGGTCCTGAGATTAGTAACATGGCACTCACACTGACTACCATTACTACCGTAGGAAACATGGCAATCCTTTGGTTTAGTAGGTGTGATATAGTTGGTCTACGGGGCACTAGGGTTACCCAAGATGGCGCCCGCTATCAAGCTCGCGTTCTAGTTTCGTTTTGCAACATCGGTGGTTTACCCGGAAGTCCCGCCCCTCACTGCTAGCCGAGCGCGGGTACTTGTATGCGCTGTGTTGTCAATCGGGTACATTGCCCGGGCCGGCTGCGTGAGGGTAGGACATCCGCCGCCTTGTTCTCTATTTACCGTAAGTGATGCGAGCTTGCTTTCCTATGCCGCCCGGGCTCCTTACGCTACCGGCACCCTTCCGGTGCTGTGGGTCGTAGCTTGGTCGCTGCGGTGATATTTGTGGTTCCTTGTGCACCTCGCCCGGAAAACACACGTGTAGGAGCAGTGGCTCCGCAGGCAGCACGGGTCCCCACTCTCCCGCTTCTGACTCCATGTTTTCTACTTGCAACACGGGGTTGGTTGGTTACTGATAGGACGCCTGTCGCAGCACTGGCTGGGTAGTCCGATCATGTTACTGTGGGTGACTCCTTTCTCCACTTCAGTGGGGGCCGGGGACGCCGGCTGGGGCGCTGGTTGGGGTCCCAGCTATGTTGCTAAGACCCTGGGCATGATATAGATATATTTTTTATGTGCCCCCTTGGTCGTCTGACTCAGTCACTTGATGAGCTGCATACAGGGCAGTCGTGCTGGGTGCCCTTGTGCTCCGGTTGGCTTGCTCTACCTTCAGGCTACTGGACCTGGGTGATGTCAATTTTGATCTTGATCACTCATGCCTTTTCTTCTTCCCCCCCATCAGGACACTATATTTTAGTGTCTACTCCAGCCGGTACTGATGCCGCGCATCCATGACCCGATTAGGGTGAGTGTCTAGATGGTTGCTCTTTTTAGTTGCTCAGTTTTAGGATACTTTTCCAGTTGTTAGGATACTGAATACGCACATTAAGCATGCCACGAGTCACTTGTGTTCAGCATGCTTGAGCCGCATCAATAACACCGTGTGGTACTCTTGTTGCCTGTGTTTGGTTTTTATTTAGAACAGATTACTGGAACAGATTACCGCGACATTTAACGTGAATGTTGTTGTTCTGCTTCCCTTGCAGGTTGTGTTTTTTGATCTACAGGTACCACTTTTTAGGGTGCTGTAATGGTGGTCACTACTTTCACTCCACTTCTTTGTTGACCACTACCATTAAGTGTAGGTAGATCATCGTTGGTCCTGAAGAATTGCCCTTTAATATATTTTCAGGCAAGAAACATGTTGACCTTTTTTACAAACGCATAAATCTCGACATCCTCAGAGTATAGATACGCGTTTTCTTTCCTTTTTTAACCAGGGTAGGGGCCACATTTAATAAAATTATTTTGAGTGGACCTCCTCCCCTTTTTTACTTCCCTACACATTTATATCACCTACACTGATTTAGGGCCCTCACACGCACTTCACCCACCGGCATATGGAATAAAGATCTCCGCCAAGGAGGCCCCATCACGGGTGCCGATCGGGGATTGCAGCGCCGACCCGATAAGGAGCAGACCCGATGATGAAGCATGACACCTAGCAGGCTGGGTGTGTGAGGGTCTTTTTCCAAGAGGAGAGGATTCTTCTCCCCACTTTTCACTACCGCACATTTTTATGTGGAGTTCCTATATCGAAATAAACACTTCCTCTTGCTTTTTAATATTAGGAACTGCATACTTCTTGTGTTGAGGTTCATTCACGGACATGTATGCTGGACCTGGTTAAAGATTAGTCCGTTTTGTTTTTTTCCCCCCCTTTGATTGACGGATAGTTACAATAGTTACATGAGAAATATAACTGGTGAATTACAGTGATTTTGTTAGTATAAGATAATATGCTTTAACTGACATTTCCACCTAACTATAACATCGCATTATCCTTTGGTATTTTCAATGAGCAAATATATATATATATATATATATATATATATATATATATATATATATATATATATATATATTTATATTTATTATCTACTGGCGGTCGCCAGTAGATAGTTATAGTTAGGACCTACTTTCCATAGGAAATCCACAACATTCTATTCAAAATAACTTTGGCGCCGGTTGACTCCGGTCCACTCCTATCCTGAAAGTTTTGGGGTGATTCGGCAAGCGGGGGCCGAGAAAAAAGGGGGTCCCAAAACGTGTTTTCCCCATGCAATTTTCATAGGAACCTTTCATCGCAGCTACAGCCCGAACCGCTGAACGGAATTACACCAAATTTGGCAAAAAGGTAGCCCTTGGTTCAGAGTCGTGCCTTTTGCTTAAATGGTGTAAATCCGTTTAGTAGTTCCTGAGAAATTTGAAAAAGAAAACACATATATATCTGGGCGGAGCCTAACCACACATGTCATCGTGAGATCTGATTGGCTGTCAGCACTTCATCCTGGAATTTCTGGCAGCCATCTTGGGACCAATATAAATGATAGCACCCCATTAAAATGCATTGTAGTGAATCGAAGATTTTGAGGGTTACCAAAAGGAGAACTATAAAGGGTGATAACAGACTTTAGTTACATTAGAATTCATTTGTTGATGGTACCATACTAATTTCAGGAATTGTGGTGTGTTCTAAGGTGATTTTACCCTGTGAAAAATCTTCTGCTGGGATATCATGAATCATGTTTGAGAGAAAACTATTTTCACATGCTTGTCCCATACAGTTTTGGAAGGTGCTCCAGAAGCTAAAATGAGAGCATATTTTCTGTAAATTCACATTATCTTTCTCAGTCATGTGAGAATGAAGTCTGACATTCTCAGTAAAACATGTACATCCAACAAGGGCAGAGACTGTCAGTTGATTCCTTTGTGTTCTACTGCAGCTTCCCAGAGTGTTCTAAAGAACAACTAGAGTGCTAACAGCCTTACTTATGACAAAAGAATGGCACACCTGAAGCCATCTTGATTGGAATAAACTGGTAACACTTAAAACATTTAATTTAAAAAGGAACAAAATGATGGGGTTCATTTTGTCATAGAAATTATGGTTAGTGCTGTAGAAAGAAAAATTAGGACGTTTCAAGTGTGATCTCAAATATCTTCCTGTTATATTTCAACAGGAGCAGCCTGTCAGTTGATGCCTTTGTGTTCTACTGCAGCTTCCCAGAGTGTTCTAAAGAACAACTAGAGCGCTAACAGTCTTACTTATGACAAAATTATGGCACACCTGAAGCCATCTTGATTGGAATAAACTGGTAACTCTTAAAACATTTAATTTAAAAAGGAACAAAATGAGGGGTTCATTTTGTCATAGAAATTATGGTTAGTGCTGCAGAAAGAAAAATTAGGACATGTTTTAAGTGAGATCTCAAATATCTTCCTGTTATATTTCAACAGGAGCAGCCTGTCAGTTGATGCCTTTGTGTTCTACTGCAGCTTCCCAGAGTGTTCTAAAGAACAACTAGAGAGCTAACAGTCTTACTTATGACAAAAGTATGGCACACCTGAAGCCATCTTGATTGGAATAAACTGGTAACACTTAAAACATTTAATTTAAAAAGGAACAAAATGAGGGGGTTCATTTTGCCATAGAAATTATGGTTAGTGCTGTAGAAAGAAAAATTAGGACATGTTTTAAGTGAGATCTCAAATATCTTCCTGTTATATTTCAACAGGAGCAGCCTGTCAGTTGATGCCTTTGTGTTCTACTGCAGCTTCCCAGAGTGTTCTAAAGAACAACTAGAGTGCTAACAGCCTTACTTATGACAAAAGTATGGCACACCTGAAGCCATCTTGATTGGAATAAACTGGTAACTCTTAAGACATTTAATTTAAAAGGAACAAAATGAGGGGGTTCATTTTGTCATAGAAATTATGGTTAGTGCTGTAGAAAGAAAAATTAGGACATGTTTCAAGTGTGATCTCAAATATCTTCCTGTTATATTTCAACAAGAGCAGCCTGTCAGTTGATGCCTTTGTGTTCTACTGCAGCTTCCCAGAGTGTTCTAAAGAACAACTAGAGCGCTAACAGTCTTACTTATGACAAAATTTTGGCACACCTGAAGCCATCTTGATTGGAATAAACTGGTAACTCTTAAAATATTTAATTTAAAAAGGAACAAAATGAGGGGGTTCATTTTGCCATAGAAATTATGGTTAGTGCTGCAGAAAGAAAATTTAGGGCATGTTTTAAGTGAGATCTCAAATCCTCTTCTATTTCATTAGAAAATTCTGACATGCAGACTGAAACAATCACTTTCAATACCAGCAGTAGACTTCCAGTTAACTCCCTGGTGAGCAGTAGCTTTACTACAGTGATCTAATGAACAACTAGAGTGCTAACATTCTGAATTTATGGCAAATGTGTGACACATCTGAATGCCTTCTTGATGGAATCAAAGTAAAAACTGAAAGCATTTCCTACTGAGGAGACTGCAGTAAATGACAAAATTAGGAAACTTCATAACAAATCAATCAATCATGTCACTTATAAAGCGCACTACATACCCACGAGGGTCTCAAGGCGCTGGGGGAAGAGGGGGTGGTGCTGCTACTGATCGAAGAGCCAGGTCTTGAGGAGTCTTCTGAAGGCCAGTAGGTCTTGGGTCTGCCGAAGGTTGGTGGGGAGGGTGTTCCAGGTCTTGGCGGCGAGGTGGGAGAAGGATCTGCCGCCGGCGGTCGTTTTCCGGATGCGGGGGACTGTGGCGAGGGCGAGGCTGGTGGAGCGGAGCTGGCGGGTGGGGGTGTAGAAGCTGAGTCGTCTGTTGAGGTAGGCTGGTCCGGAGTTGTGGAGTGCTTTGTGTGCGTGGGTGAGGAGCTTGAAGGTTATCCTCTTGTTGACAGGGAGCCAGTGCAGGTCTCTCAGGTGGGGTGTGATGTGGCTGCATCGGGGGATGTCGAGGATAAGACGTGCAGAGGCGTTCTGGATGCATTGCAGCCGTCTCAGGAGCTTAGCCGTCGTTCCTGCGTAGAGGGCGTTTCCGTAGTCCAGCCTGCTGGTGACGAGGGCCTGGGTGACTGTTTTTCTTGTTTCGGTGGGGATCCACTTGAAGATCCTGCGGAGCATTCGGAGGGTGTTGAAGCAGGATGAGGAAACGGCGTTGACCTGCTTAGTCATGGAGAGGGTGGGGTCGAGGATGACCCCTAGGTTGCGTGCGTGGTCGGTGGGTGTCGGGGTTGTTCCCAGTGATGTTGGCCACCAGGAGTCGTCCCATGCTGAAGGGTTGGAACCAAGGATGAGGACCTCCGTCTTGTCCGAGTTCAGCTTCAGGCGGCTGGTACTCATCCATTCGGCGACGGCCTTCATTCCTTCGTGGAGGTGGGCTTTGGCGGTGTGAGGGTCTTTGGTGAGGGAGAGGATCAGCTGGGTGTCGTCGGCGTAGGAGATGATGTTGAGGTTGTGCTGTCGGGCGACGTGGGCGAGGGGTGCCATGTAGATGTTGAACAGCGTTGGGCTGAGGGAGGAGCCTTGGGGTATGCCGCAGATGATCTTGGTGGCTTTGGATCGGAAGGGGGCGAGGCGGACGCTTTGTGTTCTGCCGGAGAGGAAGGATGTGGTCCAGTCCAGGGCCTTCTCTTGGATCCCGGCGTCGTGAAGGCGTGTTCGTAGTGTGTGGTGGCAGACCGTGTCGAAGGCGGCTGATAGGTCCAGGAGGATGAGGGCTGCTGTTTCTCCGTTGTCTAGCAGGGTCCTGATGTCATCGGTGGCGGCGATGAGGGCGGTTTCGGTGCTGTGGTTGCTGCGGAAGCCGGACTGGGAAGGGTCCAGGATGTTGTTCTCCTCGAGGTAGCGGGTCAGTTGTTTGTTGACGATTTTCTCGGTGACCTTCGCGGGGAACGGGAGCAGAGAGATGGGTCGGAAGTTCTTGAGGTCCTTGGGGTCTGCCTTGGGTTTCTTGAGTAAGGCGGTGATCTCGGCATGCTTCCAGCTTTCCGGGAAGGTTGCTGTCTCGAAGGAGATGTTGATTATTTTCCGGAGATGGGGCGCGATGGCTGTACTGGCTTTGTTGAAGACGTGGTGAGGGCACGGGTCTAGCGGTGAGCCGGAGTGGATGGTGTTCATGATCTCGCTGGTGTCCTCGTCATTGATGTTGGTCCAGGAGAGCAGGCGGTTGGTGGTTGTGGGGGCAGTGGTCTCGGTGGTTGCCGGGGCGGTCGTGGTGTTGAAGCTGTCGTGGATGTCGGCGATTTTGCGGTGGAAGAAGGTGGCCAGTGAGTCGCACAGGTCTCGCGACGGCGGGATGTCGTTGGTGTTGGAGCTGGGGTTGGAGAGTTCCTTCACGATGTTGAAGAGCTCTTTGCTGTTGTGTGCGTTGTTGTCTAGGCGGTCTTTGAGTGAGGCCCTTTTGGCGGATCTGATGAGGTGATGGTGACTGCGGGTGGCGCTCTTGTGGGCGGCGTAGCTGTCCGCTGTCCGTTCGTGGAGCCAGATCTTCTCCAGTTTTCGGCATGTTCGTTTGGAGGCCTGGAGGTCTTCGGTGAACCAGGTGGCTTTCTTGCTGGTGTGGCTGTTGGGCGGATTCTTGAGCGGGGCGAGGGTGTTGGCGCAGTCGTCGATCCACTGTCTGAGGTTGCGGGCGGCGGTGTCGGGGTCGGAGGGTTCGGCGGGTGGGCTCAGGGCGAGGGTTGTGGTTAGCTGGTCTTCGGTGACTCTGCTCCAGCAGCGGCGAGGCATTTGTTCGGTGCTGTGGTGCGTGGTGGGCTTCCTGTAGGTGAAGTGGATGCAGTGGTGGTCAGTCCAGTGGGGTTCGGAGGTGTGGTTGAAGGAGACGTGTGGGCATGCGGAAAAGATGGAGTCTAGCGTGTGGCCGGCGGCGTGGGTGGGTGTAGTCACGAGCTGTCTGAGTCCGAGGGTGGCGAGGTTGTCGATCAGGGTGGTGGAGTTGGTGTCCTTGTTGTTCTCGAGGTGGAAGTTCAGGTACCCGAGGAGGATGTAGTCCATGGAGGCGATGGCGTGTGTGCTGACGAAGTCAGCGATAGAATCGCTGAACTGTGGTCGGGGTCCGGGGGGTCTGTAGATGAGGGTTCCTCTGAGGGTGGTGTTGGGATCGGTGTGGATCTGGAAGTGCATGTGTTCGGCGGTGCTGAGGGTGTCGTCGGTGTTGTTTGAGACTCTGAGGGTGTTCCTGTGGACGATGGCGATGCCTCCTCCGACTCCGTTGGTGCGGTCCCGGCGGGTGATCTTGTAGCCGTCCGGGATGGCAATGGCGATGTCGGGGGCTGAAGCGGGATTCAGCCAGGTCTCCGTCAGGAATGCGACGTCTGGGGAGGTTGAGTCGAGAAGGTCCCAGAGTTCGATGGCGTGTTTGCGGGCGGAGCGGGTGTTGAGGAGGATGCATCTGAGGTAGTTGGGTTCTTTCCTGGGCGGTGGTTTGGCGGGGCGGGTGCTGGCGAAGCTGCAGTTCCGGCAGGTGAAGGGACCTTGGGTGCGCTTCGGGGTGGCCAGGTAGCAGGCGTGATCTTTTCCGGGGTTGAGTGCGTGGAGGGTGCTGAAGTCGTATCGGCGTCTGTTGATGTGGCGGGTGCGGGGGATGCCCGGACCAGGGGTTCTGGCGCTGGGCGCGGTCCCGGCGCGGACGGGCGCAGACGTGCTTGCCTTAGGCGCGCCTTCGGCGCGCCAGCAGCGCGCCCGCTGCGCACGTCCGCTGCGCGGCCGCCATAAATGGGGAGGTGGGAGGGAGGAGCAGGGAATGGGGCAGCGAATGAGCAGTGAGGGGCGGGGCCGCAGGGCGCAGCGGCGGGAAACAGGCACAGAAAGGAAAAAACTAGCACAATCAGGGCAGCAAGGGGGCACAGAAAGGAAAAAACTAGCACAATCAGGGCAGCAAGGGGGCACAGAAAGGAAAAACGAGCACAATCAGGGCAGCAAGGGGGCACAGAAAGGAAAAAACGAGCACAATCAGGGCAGCAAGGGGGCACAGAAAGGAAAAAAACTAGCACAATCAGGGCAGCAAGGGGGCACAGAAAGGAAAAACGAGCACAATCAGGGCAGCAAGGGGGCACAGAAAGGAAAAAAACTAGCACAATCAGGGCAGCAAGGGGGCACAGAAAGGAAAAAAAACGAGCACAATCAGGGCAGCAAGGGGGCACAGAAAGGAAAAAAAAGTCTCCTAAGATGGCCACCAGAGAAAAAAGAGCCCAAATGTAGCACAAATATCACCCAGATGTAGCCCACATATAGCCCAATGACAGAAGTGTGCAAAACACCTTTTATTTTTAGTTTTTCTGCAGTTTTATATAGTGCAAACTGGTCAGGTATTGGAGCGTTACATCTTACTTGGACCCCTTATTGCGTATTTTGCACGAAGTACATGAGATTGATCTTGCGAAACATTGAACTTTACGATTCTGTTAACCTGAAGTTGCTCTGAACCGGGCTTTGTAACACCCGTTTTTACCTACTGGTTTAAATTAATTCTCACTGTATTGTATTAGGAAAGAGGATTTACTGTTTTTATGTACACTTTTATGATCTATGTTTCTAAATCAGAGCAAATAAAGTTTAATGAATTCTATGGCAGGACGGAGGCAAGGATTATGCATATCTTTCCTCACTTTATTTGCATAGCAGTTCAAAGAAAACGTAACACAACAATCATTAAACAAAAGACTACACAACCCATGAACCATTAGGGGGGTATTCTCCAAGGCAACTATAGTCCAATCATATCTCAGTCCATCGTATATAATATCGTGACGTCCCTTCCGCTTCCTCTTTCTTCACTGGTCATCAGTTAAGTGCATTCCTTACATTCTTGGCTTAATCTGACGTTGTTGCTGTTTGTATAGCGGTTTCTTGTGCACGTTATTAGCATTATTGCCTTGGTATTGTTTCATATTCCCTGCGCAGCAGGCTGTTGCCCGAGCACGTTCTCCCCCTCGCAGTTTCTCCCGCTGTGTGCTCTGCGCGCGGTGAGATCCTGTCAGGCGCATCTGGTCCGAGCGAGGCAGCTCCATCGAGCGCTCCCGCTGGTCTTTACGCGCGTTTGGGAATCCGGTCACTCCTTTAGTGTCCGCTTGATTCCCGACCAACCCTCGCCTAATTTTGACACCTCTACGCGGTGATTTCCCCACACGGCCACGTGAATTGGTATTGCGCCTCAGTCTATTCTTATAACAGCTTCGGGGAAAGCCCAGCTGTTGGAGCACCGGCGAGGGGGCTGTCTTAAGGATTTTAAGGGCATTTGTTCTGTGCTCACACCCTCTGCTATCATGTCTTCTCCAGAAGACCATTTTTACTCCTCCTACCAGGAAGTGGAGGAGGAATGGCCCCCAACTTCTCCCTCCAGCAATGGACCAAGCCCTCTCTCTGGCTATTTCTAGGGCGCTGGCTCCTCTTAGGGATCAGGTTGATAAGCTGGCGAAAAGCATCCCTGGGGTGTTTAGTGACCCAGATCTGGTAGTGGCGTGTCCAAGTAGCTCCCAGATGGGGAATAAAAGGGCCGTTAAGCATAACGCGGGGCACTTGGAAGGATTTGATAAACTTACGGAGACCTTCCTCAAGAGTGCGCGAACGCTAAAACATGCACCCTGCCGGGAGGAGGAGGGGCCCGGAGAAAATTGCGACACTGTCACCACTATTGAAGACCCCGACGGCGGGTTTCCCTTAGAGGGAGAGGGTGTATCGGAGGACGATTTCTCCTCCGATGAGGATAAGGACTCGGGGCATCCCTGGCGTCCAGAGTTACACTCCTCTCAGTCCCCGGTTGGGGACGGGGTCCACTCGGACATGTTCGAGCCTACCCAAATTTACCATCCTAGGTCGGCAGAGTGGACACCTGACGCCAAAGTGGCAGAGTATGTGGTGGGGAAAATCCATCAACCCCTTGAAAGGGAGGTCAGGAATAGGATGAGGGGAGAATGCCCCAGGCCCTCACTGAAGGGGAAGGTGGCACACACGCCTGAAATTGATGAGAAACTATGTACCTTTTTCTCCAAGTATATGAGGGATCCCAAGAAAGGAATTGATAGGTCTTGGACGTGGTAGGGCCCTTGACCCAAATTATTCAATTGACGGAGCGTTCCAAAGAGCCAGGATCCCCTTTGTCCATGGATATTGTGGCTGGTTGGGCGCACTACCCTAAACCCTAAAACACTACCCCCTCCACTACCCAAACACCACTGCACTACCCTATACCCTAAAACTCTACCCCCAGCACGACACCCTACACTACCCAAACATAACTGCACTACCCTAAACCCTAAAACACTACCACCAGCACGACTCCCTACACTACCCAAACACCACTGCACTACCCTAAACCCTAAAACACTACCTCCAGCACGACTCCCTACACTACCCAAACACCACTGCACTACACTAAACCCTAAATATACCCCCAGCATGACCTCCCACACTACACAAACACCACTGTACTACCCTAAACCCTAAAACACTACCCCAGCATGACCCCCTACACTACCCAAACAACACTGCACTTCCCTAAACCCTAAAACACTAACCCCAGCATGACCCCCTACACTACCCAAACACCACTGCACTAACCTATACCCTAAAACACGACCCCCTACACTACACAAACACGACTGCACTACCCTAAACCCTAAAACACTACACACAGCATGACCCCCTTCACTACACAAACACCACTGCACTGCCCTAAACCCTAAAACACTACCCCAGCACTACCCCCTACACTACCCAAACACCACTGCACTAACATAAACCCTAAAACACTACCCCCAGCACAACCCCTACACTACACAAACACCACTGCACTACCCTAAACCCTAAAACACTACCCCCAGCACGACTCTCTACACTACCCAAACACCACTGCACTACCCTAAACCCTAAATCTACCCCCAGCACGACCCCCTACACTACCCAAACACCACTGCACTACCCTAAACCATAAAACACTACCCCAGCATGACCCACTACACAAACACCACTGCACTACCCTAAACCCTAAAACACTACCACCAGCATGACCCCCTACACTACTCAAACACCACTGCACTACCCTAAACCCTAAAACACTACCCCAGCACGACCCCCTACACTACCCATACACCACTGCACTACCCTAAACCCTAAAACACTACCCCCAGCATGACCCCCTACACTACTGCACTACCCTAAAACACTACCCCCAGCACGACCCCCTACACTACTGCACTACCCTAAACCCTAAGACACTACCCCCAGCACGACCCCCTACACTACCCAAACACCACTGCACTACCCTAAACCCTAAAACACTACCCCCAGCATGACCCCCTACACCACCCAAACACCACTGCACTACCCTAAACCCTAGAAAAGAAACCCCCACCCCATGCCCAATCCCCCTTACCTCTCACTCCTCATGGTTCCTCTCTCCTCGTGGTTCCTGCTTCACGTCATCTCTGAGGGGCAGTGCACGTCGTTGTGAGGAAACGGAACAGCCTCTGTTTCCTTACAACGACATGGATCGTTTACATGTTTTGAAACGCATGGTCATTTACCATACATACCTTTACAACAAAATTCGATGTAAAGGCATGGGTGGTAAATGACCATGCGTTCTAAAAAATGCATAGTAATGACTTCGTGATGTACAACGCATGCGTGGTAATGCATGCGTTGTAATGGTATCGCAAAGTAAAAAGTCGTTGTAACAGCTGTTTACCGATCGAAGCTGGCCCCTGTTCTTCAGTGAGACGTTTATTTGATTAATTAGGAGGAAGGAATGTGGTTTTTTACCGAAAAGTGCATTCCCGGCTGTTGTATTGTGAAAGTGTCCGCGTGGCCTGGTTTCTACTTCCGGTGAGAGAGTGGAAGAGTCTGTTTGGATCTAAAGGAGTTCTGTTGTTGGACGGGGCCGGCGCGACATGTCATCAGAAAACATAGCTAATGGAAAGCGTCCTCCCTGAAGTGTGGAGCAGTGCCATGAGAGGTCATAGCGAGTTATAGTTAGCTGAACTAACTATAACGGGGGAATTTCTATGGTTTTGTACGAGTGAAATGTCCAACTAACTATAATGCCCCTGAAACCTATGGTTTTTTCAGTGAATTTCTAAGGTTTTTTAAATGCTAATTTCTAACTATAACGCCCCTGAAACCTATAGTTTTTTCAGTGAATTTCTAAGGTTTTTTAAATGCTAATTTCTAACTATAATGTGCCTGAAACCTATGGTTTTTTCAGTGAATATATATATATATATATATATATATATATATACATATATATATAATGCATCCCTATGGCAGTCGCCATTGGGTCGTTATGGCTAGGCTGTTCTCCATATGATAACCATTTTTTATTTGGTGCCGTTTGACTAATCTTCTCAAAATAATGTTCTTCTACCTCAACTCATGTTTCCCCTTTCATTTTTCCATAGGAAATTTAGACACAGCTACAGCCTGCATGCCTTAACGTATTTATACCAAATTTGGCAGAAAGCTAGGTCTTGGTCCAGAAAGCATGTGTTTTGAGATTTTGCATAAATTCACTTAGCAATTTTTGAGTAGTTAGGCCTCAAATATGTTCTAAATTTCTGTGCCACAGAGGATCCGCAGAGGTGACAGATTTCAAAATAAGATGTGATTGGCTGCCACAATATCAATGATGATGTGGCTGCACCCACCTTAGGACTTTGGAATCAGTCCAGAGTCCTGTAAAAATGTAAAAGATAGGCATAAGGGAAAGGGGGCAGGGAAGGGATACCCTTCCTCCCTAGGGCTAGTGCGAGTGTCCCAGAGGTAACCTCTCAAAGGGCCCAAAACACTTTAAAAAAAAGTTTTGGCACAAGTTTGCAGAGGATCCGTGAATCTGTTGCAAACTTTTGAAAAAAAACACTGCTAAATAAATACCCTTGGGGTGGGCCTGAGCCCAGGGGATGGTGCAAAGACACATATTTAGGGGAGGTGGGTGTGGCCCCTTGCCCAAGCCTGTGGGAGGCCTTGGGGACCCTACCCCGAGAGATAACATGAATAGAAAGAGGAGGGAGGTGCCCGGTCCCCCTACCAGAGCCTTAAAAGGCCCAGTGGACCCATCCCCTGGGCCAATACACATGCTGAAAGGGGAGGGGGGCTGCGTGCCCTCCTGAACTGTCTGTTAAGGCACTGGGGACCTCCCTTCCCCGAGGCCAATAAATATATTTAAAGGGAAGAGAGACCACGCATCCCATCTTTTGAGTTTGAGGACTCCATCACAAGGGGTCGTCTCACTAACTATGTTTTGGAAAGCCCACTCATGAGACCAAGTAGTTTCCCTTCCCACAGGAGCATGGTCAGGAAAACACATGTCTGATCCCACCCAATGGGAGCTTTCAAAATGCTTCTGTTGGGTGGGAGCGGACTCTCTTCAGTACCCATGCCCTAGGTACCAGGGGTACCCTTTACTAGGGACTTACAGGGGTGGATGAAGTTATGCCAATTGTGATACAGTTTTGGCAAATTGATCTGGCACTGGGAACCTGCTTAGTAGGGACGAAGTGCACTGACAGTTCAAAATCACATCAGTCATCAAGCAAGAAGTGGGGCTAACAATGTCAAAAGAGGCACTTTCCTGCAACATTATAGCTTCCTCTCCCGGGGATTATGCTCTCTCACCTATATGGCGTAGCCTCTGACCATGGCCCTGAGAAGTACTGCAATACGGCTGTCACATTAGACCCTACTCTCAAATTAGCATAAGATGACAACCTGCTCACTGCTGCATCTACTTCTTTGTAACTCTGTGCCTTATTTAACAATATGCTATCTTCTAATTTTGCACCTTATGTAACTGTTAGAAATGGAGGTCTCTAGCTGACAGAGGTTTGCACCCTGTCCAAGTAGGGATCCATATTCTAGTCAGGGTAAGGGGATTACACAGCTAAGATAACCCCTGCTCACCCGCTTGGTGGCTTGGCACGAGCAGTCAGACTTATCTCAGAGGCAATGTGTTAAGCATTTGTACAAACACACACAGTAACACAGTTAAAACACTACAAATGGACACCACACCAGTTTAGAAAAATAACCAATCTGTATCTGAATAAAACAAGACTAAATCCACAGAAATCTAACGTACACAAATCAAGATCTCACTTTAAAAGGGTTCAAAATAGTTCAGTCCATAAGCAACTATGGATGCGTCACTTTTAGCACAAAGTACCTGGGATGCACCAAAATTAAATATAAAAACAGGTGCAGGGGAGGTGAGGCACTGGAAAAGCGATGGGATGCGTCGGTTCCTTACTGCCAGCAGAGGCGATGCGTCGGTTTCTTACTGCCAGGCGAGGTGATGCATCAGTTTCTTACTGCAGCGCAGGGGAGGTGATGATCTGGTTTCTTATTGTGAGGGGAGATGATGCATTGATCTCTGGACACACAGCCTCCGTTCCTTACTGCTGAGCCACATCGATGAAGAGCTTGGTGTACAGGGATGATGCATTGAAAATCCAGACTCGCTGTGTCGACGGGGCAGTGGCGGAACAGGCACTGCAGCGATTTCCCAACCGCGAAGCAGGTGATGCATTGAATTCTTCTACCACACAGCAGGGCCTGCGCCAGGGTTGGAGCATTCACCACAAATGTCGGTGACACGGCGCTCGGGTTGCAATGATCTTTCAGCCGCACGGCAGGAGCTGTGTTGATTCTTCGGTCACACTGCAGGGATGCATTGGTTTTGCTACCAGTCGGCAGTGCTGTGTTGGGAAAACCGGTGCTAAGATTCGATGCGTGGATTTTGTTGGTTCTTATCAGCAAAACCCCCTCAAAGGGCCCAAAACTGGAATTGGCACCATTTGGCAGACCAGAACTCCCAGCAGAGGAGTTCAGGGGCCGCATTGGAAGTCTTTGATGGCTCTGAGACTTCTTAACAGGAGGCAAGCACACACAAGCCCTTGGACAACCTTGAAAAGCAGGAAGTAGAAAGCAAAGTCCAGTCCTTTAACTCCTAGGACAGAAGAAGCAAGCAGCAGGCCAGCAAAACAAAGCAACAAGCAGAGTGGCAGTTCCCCTCCTACAGAATCCAGCTCTTCTTCCTGGCAGAATGTGCTCTTGGTCCAGAAGTGTTCTAAAGTTATGGTTTCACTGCTCCAGTACTTATGCCAGTTTCTGCCTTTGAAGTAGGCAAACTTCAAAGGAAAGTCGTTGTAGTGCACAAGACCCTGCCATTCCATGATCTGGGTCCATGCGCACTACAGGGGGTGGAGACAGCTTTGTATGAAGACAGGCACAGCCCTAATCAGGTGTCAGTGCCAACTCCTCCCACGACTCTAGCTCAGGAAGACTCATCAGCCTGGTAATGGGCCTTCAAGATATGCAGGGCACACCTCAGCTTTCTTTCTGTGACTTTCTAGAGTGATTGCACAAACAGCCCAACTGTCACCCTCCCTCAGACATGGATTCCAAATCCAGGCAGAGTCACAGAATGGTAAAGCAAGAAAATGACCACTTTCTAAAAGTGGCTTTTTCAAACACGCAATTTAAAAAACAACTTTACTAAAAGATGTATTTTTAAATTGTGAGTTCAGGGACCCCAAACTCCAAATCTCGATCTCTTCCTAATTGGAAGTTACACTTGTAAGTTGTTACAGGGCAGCTCCAATGATAACCTATGGGAGACATAGTCCTTGCATTAGTGAAAAACGAAATTAGCAGTATTTCACTATCAGGACATGTAAAGCACACCAGTACATGTCCTACCTTTTAAATACACTGCACCCTGCCAATGGGGCTACCTTGGGCCTACCTTAGGAGTGCCCTACATGTAATAAAAGGGAAGGTTTGGGTCTGGCAAGTGGGTGCACTTGCCAGGTAGAAATGGCAGTTTTTAACTGTACACATAGACTATACAGTGGCAGGCCTGAGACATGCTTAAAGGGCTGCTTAAGTGGGTGGCACAATCAGTGCTGCAGGCCCACTAGTAGCATTCGATTTACAGGTCCGGGGCACACATGGTTCACTTTACTAGGGAGTTACTAGTAAATCAAATATGCCAATCATGCATAAACCAATCACCAATATAATTTAGACAGAGAGCATATGCACTTTAGCACTGGTTTGCAGTGGTAACTGCACAGAGTCCTAAAACCAACAAAAACAGGTCAGAACAAATAGGAGGAAGAAGGCAAAAGGCTTGGGGGTAACCCAACAAAAAGAGTCAGGTCAAACAGTAACTATCTCTGTTTATTGTTAAATGTACAGTTGTAAAGCTATACATTTTTATTGTGTGCCTTATGCAATGATCTGCTATTTTGTAGTTTGGATCTTGTGTAACAATCTTTATTTGTTGTAAAGCACTCTAGCACCTTTGGGTAAAGTCTAAAATGCATAAATAATTAGATAAAAACTACAGAGAACAACATATTTTTTGGTTGTTGTGGGCTTTTTTGCCACTTTGAGTAATGGTCTGCTCTAATAAGTGTGCATAGTGCTCATGGTATAAAACAGGAGCCATAACAAATTGTACTTGAGAAATAATGCTGCACTGTGTTTTTCTAGGTAAATAGTACAATCAAAAATGGGAAAACAGACCTGAAATAATGATTTTTCTCTAACCTACTGCAATTTGCAATCCAATTATCACTCATGCCTCCGACTTCCCACTGTGACCGTACGTTTAAGTGTTGCTCTGCACGTTCTCACCTCTTCCTAGACTTTCTGCTTGTTAATAATGTTTTTGCATTTCTCCTTAGGTTCACACAATGTGATGATAATTAATTTTGCTGTTCAGTCATTACATAGCTGAGCTCCATTTAGCAAGTGTATTATGAAGCACACAAATGCAGAAATTATGCTCCATTTTAAAATTTGTTTTCACAGCATTGATCAGCATGTTTAATGTGTGAGCTAAGTGAATACACACACAGGAAGCCTGCAAAGAAGACAACACCTTTTACATTTAAAAATGAAATCTCATGTCCTGAAATAAAATCCAATACAAAAATTCCTTAGTCTTGAGAGCAAAAAATTATTTACTGTATTAGGTGCTCACAGAGCACTGGTTGTAGGGGAATAATGGGGTAAGGCAGTGCTCAGTTCGTATGAAGGATGACAGACAGCAGATTTTAAGTAGAGTAGAATTTACGGCCTGATTTAGAACTTGGCACATCTGGTCCTGCCTACTTGGCTGTCAGCCTTCTCTATTTAGATGTTAGCGAGTTCATGGATGAAAGATCGCCCGAGTATCGCCGACTCTGGCAGGAATTTTCACCCATGTCAACACAGCAGAAGCTGCGTCAATAGGCAGAAGAGGCTGCTGGTGGGACCAGCCATGATTAACGCCAGGCCAATCACGATATGACTTTCCATCGAGGAAACTGTGGCAGGGATACCTCCTACTTTGAGTTGGCGGAATCGAAGCAAATGAGATAGAAACGTACCTTTTTTCTGTTCCCCACTTCTGTTATCGTCTTGAACCCCATTGTCCAGGTCATCCCTTTGCTGCTACTACTTGAACACAATGCTACTCAACTCAGTTGCCGTTGGGATCTAAGGTAAGCTTCTTTTACACTTGTCTTACTATGAATCGTATGTTGACAATTGCTGTAGCCTTGTGTATTTTGACATTGCTCTTAAATGCATTTTTTTTCTTATGTGTAATGCATTAATATTCATTTTACAACTCATCAAGAAAAAGTGAACACACCTGTATTGACACTTAAAAAGAAATTATGTTGTTGTGGGTGTTGTGCTTGTCGTGCCTTTGGGTGTGCATTCAACAGTGTGTGTGTGTTGTTTGTGTGCAATGAAATATGCACAAAAAGGGCATAACACATTACTTACATATATTTTTGAAGCAAACACAACATATATGTGTATTGACACATTAATAAGTAGCGCTTACCAGTCTCTACTCCACCAGAGACTCACACTGTCAAGAATCTACTGCTAGGACAACACCAGTACAAAAGGGAAATCTAGAAGGCTCGGCGCATACGCGTTGGTCTGACGGCGATGGAGTACTGTTAGCTACCAGAGGAGTCCGTCGCGTTGAATTAGGTGCATTGCTTAGGAGAAGGTAAACAGTCTGTTGATGTGGATGGTGGTTCAGCCAGCCCACATCTCAATACGGCGGGTGAGACTCCGTCAGCTCGAGAGAGTACTTGTAACCGCCGCCACACAGGGATAATGTTAGTCCCGCTAAGATCTAAATCAGGCCCTGAGTCTGCACCCTTAGTCAAAGAAGGAGGGTCTTAAGGCATTTTCTGAATTTAAAATGGTGGTAAAATGAGTTACAAATATCAAAGCCATGTGAATGCAAGGGTCTATCCCTGCAGGTTGTATTAACACTATTTTTCTCATGGCGCTTATTTTTACTTTTATGCTATAACCCAAATACATTTTATTGATTTTTATTATGATCAGAGCATGATATGAACTCTCACCCAATTAACTGATAGTATTGCACACCAGGTTTCAATTTGCTCTCCTCTTTCCTTGCGTCCCTAGATATATAAGGAATGGAGGTTTGTGTCATTAACCTCCCTTTGCCTTTCTGCCAGTGATCTGCCATTAGGCCAAATGCTCATAGAAGTCCTTGTTTCTTGATATGAGCCATTTCACACCTTAGAGCTGAGGTGAATAAATATCAGCCACTGTTTGAAGGGAGGTGACAGACAAGTCTGGGTAGTCTCCAGGCTGTATTCAGGATGCACATCAATTATAATAAGATTAGGCCAAAATATCTGACATTGGATGCTAGCCTGTTGGCATTGCCAAATATTGTTTTGTTCTGTCATGGTTGTTGAAAAACCTTATTGTTGGGGAAGCTGCTAGGCCATCATGAATCTAAAAAAAACATTGGCTAAAGGTAAAAATAGTTTTTTAGCCTAAAAAAAGCGCACATCACGATAGTGGTCCCTGGCACTGAAAGTAACTACTTTGTGTGTAGATGTGCTGCTTGTGAAAGACCAGCAAGCTGCAGCTCACAGTGACTTATGCCAATGACTGAAGTGTGTTAACCCTTTGCCCCATGATGCATGCTGGATTGGAAGGAAAATGTGAATGACACAACAGAATAATGCTTGATGTCTGGCTAAAAACCCTATAAATATGTCAAATCAAAATGCCCTGGCTAATATCAGACCTACAAAAAAAAGTTAATCGGTCTTGGCATTAGCTGCCAGCATTTTGCCTTTGCTAGTGCCTATTTTGTGACGTTTTGTAAATCTTTATTGAAACTAGATTCATAGAGAGACTTAAAAACAAAGATTGAGTTTTCTTGCAAAGACAAAAAGGTAGAGAGGCTTGCAAAGACAGATACATAGAGTAGCTAGAAAGTGTCTAATAGCTAGATAGATGGACAGATAATGTTGCAAAAATAGATAGCTGCATAGATAGCTAAGTAGAGATGGCTACATGTATAGAGAAGGTTCCTTAGATGGATGGAAAATTAAAGTCGCAACTAAATATAGATAGAAAGGCCACAAAGATCGATGGATGGATGGGTAGATAGATAGATAGATAGATAGATAGATAGATAGATAGATAGATAGATGGAGAGATAGGACACAATAGCACAGCTTCAATTAGTAATTTAACTGTTAGATATCTATATCAGCATGATATACAAGAGAACTGAAAGCAATCTGGAAAGCGATACAAGCATTACACACAGCACACAGACTAAATTGGTTTACGAATATAACAGTAGTCGTCAATCAAAACACATACCAACATGGCATCTAAGAGTGGTCTATGCATTGGTGTGCATACTAAAAATAGGATAACTTAATAAAGAGCACTTTCTAATTGACACGATCGGGTATGCTGTGAATTAGCAGCAGTTAGATAGACATAAGGAATTTCAAACAACATTAGCAGGAGACAGGAACTGATAAAGCTGGAATGTGCCCTGTACTCACATCAAAAGCAAAATTATGAGCTGGCAGAAAACGGTCTACTATCACATCACATCATACACTCAACCCAAAGGCCACACTAAAGTAATGATAAAGTAAAAACAAAAACACTGGCACTGAAGGAAATTAGCTTGTGTGTGGATGTGCTCCTTGTGAAAGAGCAAAATGAACTCTCTCAAAGTGAAGTTAGCCAGTGGCTGAAGTGTGCTGAACCATTGCCCGATGATGTATGCTGTAGTAGGTGGAAGTAAAATGTGAATGGCACAACAACAGTCCAATGGATGACAAGAGCTGACTGAGAGCCCCTTAAGTTAAGTATATTATTCATACATAGCAAAAGGTTTTGGCTAATGCCAAACCTAAAAATCCACTTTGCATAAAAGCATCAAACATCCATGCACATTTAACATTTTCACAAATTGAATATACAAATGCTGGTATGATGCTTTCTCTAACCTTTTTACTGAGGTAACCTGTAAAGTACTACTTTTAAATCTAAAGAAGACCATATCCAAAGTAAAAGCTGTACAAGCCTATTGAGTACTATTGGATATTGTTACCATATGGAGATGCCAACCACATTTGCAGAAGGTCTCATCATTATGCATTATTGTCTAAAAGGAGAGCCGCAGGTTCCCTTCCACGTTTGTTGAGGATCCTTTTTGTTCACTTCATATTTTCAGACTATTTTTCTTGAATTATACTTGCAGCCTTTGTTAGCAATTTTCCCTGCTATTTAATGCTGCAGCATTTTATATCTAATATATAATGGCCCTTCTTTCCTATGTTCTCCAAGTACTGCCTCTGGTAGGGGTTACATATGCTCATGAAGTAGAAATATTAAATATAGCTTATTGTTCTACCTTCATGGGGGAAAAAAGCACTTTTGAACCCTTTCAAGCAACCCATTTCCAGTCAAACAAACAATTTTGGTAGTTTTTACTATTTTATCCTGAGTCTTTACATTCACTATACCTCTACAAGTCAAACTGTAACACTTTTAGAAAATTTGCCTTCAACCACTCACATACTCTAACATCTAATCTCAATTGGATTATTTTAGAATACAATCCATTGAGATAGATGTGAAGTTTTTTTTAGATGACTTCTTCCTAACTGCAGATCAGCAGCCAAAAACTGTCTAAAGATTGTTGACAGACGATTGCTATGACGTCAACTTTTGTTCAGAATGAAACGTGACAAATTGAATCCTCAGAAACCCTCAGGGATTTGTGCATCTTTTCAGAAATTCCACCATTCATCTACATAACAAAGCTAAGATTAATGGCAATGTCACTGAAATTCACAATAATTCAATCAGCAGCAAACAACTAAAGTTAGACTTCAGCTCCACGTTTGATTGCATATTACTTGAACACAAATTTATGGCCCCCAATCCAACTAGAATAAAGGTTAGAAACAGACCAACGGAGCATAACTACACCTTTGTTGAAAGGAGCCTGCAATACATATGTAGGTGATCAACTACCATTAGAGCATATCTTATAATGCTAAGTTACCACATTTGTATTCATCTAAAATCTCACTGAAATGAATCAACCCATGAAAAGAGCACCATATTTGACCTCATCATTACCAGAAAACTCTAATTGGGTTGATAGTTCAATCATTATGCATTTTTTAGACCATTTTTAAATCTTCTATTCTTTCTCATTCAGAAAATTATGCTGACTTGTATTACAAAAGACAAGCACATCAACTTTAAACACCTTTCATCTTGCAACTCAACAATTACATCTCTTTATCACAAGAACCAATCATGAGACAAATTCCTCCAACCATCATTGCAATGAGATTAGCTTGGTTATTCTTAAATAAACTATCACCATGAAGGAAAAAAGATTTTAAAGTAAGAAATTGACTCATTTAATAGCCAATTAGATTTAGAAAGAGAAGCTCTCTCAGGGCAAGTCATCATGAATGTCATGAAACTTGTCAGTCCTCAACCTGCAAACCCACCTGCAAAAACACAAATCTGGAAACTTTTTAGACATTCTAAAACAGGTTAAAAATCCTCCTCCCTTATTAGCAGTCAGCACATGAATAACAAATGTGAGGAAGTCAACAAAGTAATCAACAGAAAAGTAAATGATTGAGGACAAACCATGGTCTTGCCTTCAAATCAACTGCATATTTCCACAGTCAACACAATATCTCTCAAAAACTTTTAATGTTAACAAGATATCTTAGTGGGAACGTATTAAATCCTTTTGTAACTTCAATCTTTCCTATCTTTTTTCTACCATATCCCTGCTACACTGGCATATGACTTATATATATATGCCTTTTTTACCATAATGGATGAATTATAATGTTTCTGTAGCACCAAGTGAGTTACCACATTATCTCAGGATATTCCAAGTCTCAACTGTTGTGAAACCAAATGTGAGCTCCGAAAAGCTTAAACAATTTCTTTAAAAAGCTTAAACAATTTCTTTATAGCCTCAGTAACACTTCTAAAAAAACAGTAATTGTACCTAACTCTGGTTTTTGTCTCTGAAAACAGTTTACTAGACGATTTACAATGAAGAATTTGATCTGCCTGCAGAACAGAGACAGTCATGCTACAAGGTGCTGATGAAGTTCTACCTATTCTTGGCAATGGTGACTCCTACCTGTTTAGTGTGTTGACCTGCCAGCAGTATATGGTTAATGATAATATCCTAAATGAAATCCTAAACTATTGCATAGACATTTTAGGAATGGTCCTAAGTTGGTTTCCTCTTTTTATCAAATCACTTACAGAAGACTCTTCTTTCTGAAGAACCCTATGCCCCACAATTTTCCATCCCTTCTCGCTCTCTTTATAAGATATATCTTGATCCAATTGTGTGCTTGCTACAGAATTGTGCAATTTCTAGCCATCAATAAGCAATGTTATACTTGAAGATCTTGATAAGTAATATTTGTTTCCCTGCTAGGACACCTGAGATCATATAGAAATGGATAACTTATTATCAACTCAACCTAATCCTTTCCAAAGAGATTTCTGGTTACTTCTGCAATGTTCCAACAGTAGTGAAGAATGAACTACATCATTGACCAAGTGGTCATTGGATTCCACTGTGGACCTGACTGGCCCTCCTCACTAGTCTTGCATGGCAACACTCCTGTCCTTGCCACCTGTCGTAGGGGTTTTGAGATCATATCAGAATATTAAACCAGCAAAGTGGAATAAATCATGACTGACACATTGGCAACATCCCCTGCTCTGCGTCTGCCTGGTGGGGGTTTCACCACATAAGCAGTAGCTATTCTCCTTCAACTCAGATGTCAGCATTAGATTTTAAAATACCCCTAAATACATAACCAAAAACAAAGTTCCCTCAAACAAAACAAGTAACTACAAAGATATAAAAAGCAAAGGTATTAGGTTAGTAAGAAAACTATGAGAAAACAACTAAAATTATAAGATACAAAAACAAAATACAAAACACACATACACACTTTGAAATAATGAAAACAACCTTGCTATTTTTATAAAATTATATTGAGTGTGAACTTGTCAATTAATGAACCTATATACCCTAATATACCTAAATAACAATTAAGATAGTGTATGAGTGCCACAGATGCCCTACACTAACATCCTCACTCTCACTGCGAGACTGCATGTCCTGCCTCTCTTGCAGCCTAAAACAAACCATAAATAGTCAGGCATTGCCTAGGTTTTTCTACACTTCTGAATGCCCAACTACTGCCTTAAAGTAACTTGACTCTTTCTAGTGCATTTAAGGCCTCTGTTAAGTTGACCAAAATCTCTACGAGTTGAACTTTTTTTTGTCATAGTTTAATAAAAGGAAATATAAAACACATTTGTTTGGACGTTAGATTAGCTATTCTTTTGACTTTATTGCAGTTTGAAATGATGATTCTTGAACCCTCACCTGTCCTCACTCGTCGATAAGACTAAGACCAAGCTTGCTAAGGAAGAGACAGGCATACGTGAAGGATTGCTTTGTTTCTGTGAGCTACATGGCCAGGATTTTTTCTTACATTTCAAATATATAAAAGTCTTTGACAACACTCACCCCCCTCAGGATCACAAGTAATGGAATGAAATGATCTATGCAGCACATGCACTTATTTCAATATGTGCAAGGGTGCCTGCATTGGTGCTAGGCAGCACATTGTGCGCCATGACTGGGAAAAGACAGGACTGTGCCATATTATGTTAAATACGGCACATTCCTGCACTTTCCCTGTCACGCAGCATAGCAAGGTGACTTACTGTGCTGCTCTGTGTGACTTTTTGTTAAATATGCCCATAACTGTCTGTGGGGTAACCACTGGCAGAGATGCATTGTCGAGGTCCTCAGTAGTAAAAGGTGGGTTGTTACCGGGCCAGTACTTAATTTGTAAAAAAGTTGTATCAGGGTTCTTGTCAGGAGACCACTGCAACTTGCACCACACATTGCCCCTGCCATTCAGCCAATGATCGTAACAACAGAACTACTAACCATCACACTCCTACAAATGTGAAAATTGGGACTATTCCAGGCCCCCAAAGCAATAAGGATGACTTGGCCAGCATATAATAGTCATTTTTAATGTATATTGAATTAATAATTAACTGTTGTTGTGGTCTTCTAAACTTGACAAACAGTGCCACCTTGTGGCAGACTGTCACAAGCACCGGTGTTGACAATTATGTGTTGGTGCTGCGCTCCGGAGACCTCTGGTAAAAATTAAGCACTGCAGGGAACACTGGAGACTGTAGAGATCAGATTAGGGATGGTGGATAGATCATGCTAAGAGGCTGCCACAACTTTGCATTGCTCTTAGCAGATCTGGGAGATGGTGGGGGTCTTGAGGTTAGACCTTCATTGCTGAGCTTTCGAACTATGGCAAAGACATAATCCAGTTTTGGAATAGAAGAAGAGAGAGCAGGTGAGGAAATACAAGCCTTCTTGCAATAGGTTACAACCCTATCCCAGGCCGACTCCGGGTTTAGATAAAACTGTGACCACTGGCCATCTACGATCCCCAGCTTAGCTGGGAACAACCCTACAGTCCTCAATTTCCTCTTCACCGGCATAAAGGATGAGTGTTTGCACTGCAGCGCTAGGGTGTAGTCCTGAAATAATATAATTCACGCACAATTAGTTGGGATAGATTCTTTCTTCCAGTCATCAAATAGGATAGAGTCATCATACCTATAATTGAGAAGTCTGGCCAATATTGGCCACTGTGGCGATCCAAGTGGTGGTCATTGCAGCAACACCCTATGAACTCTTTCCACTACAAAATGTGGGGAGAGGGAAGCTGCAGCCACATCAGTTTCAATAAAACCACAAGCTTCTTCAAACTCAAGGCCCACAGACAGGCCAATGACTCGAACATTATGAACCAGGAAAACTTTCCCGCATCATCTTTTCTATCTTCCACGCTCTGCAGACCATTAATGAGAGATTGCGATCATAGAGATAAATCTTCTGTACAGGGATGAAGATCCTTAATGTGGAGTTTATTAGTGGTGATTTTTTGGTCAACTTACAGTGGCTCTTGTGCAGCAAGGTTCATTCAATGATTAAAGCATCAACTTTGGCCTTCAAGGCAATGGGATTTTATACCATTGCTGCAAGCATCCTTTCTAGCTTATCCGGAGAATTATATGAACTCCCACAGAGGTCAGATATGGGTGACGAGTTACTTGCCTCATTGTTTAAGGATTTCACCTCAGGCAAGTGCAGAGAGTCATTAGCTGAAGAAAGTTTATACATATCCTTAGCTTTGCCCATTCGCAGGTGGGTGCCCCAGCTTTGGCTGGGACGTTTAGGTTATCCAGAAATGACCCGAGGCCAAATTAGACTAACTCCTTACTAATGTAGCAGTCATTATATTGTAGAGATGCTAATATGATGGAGAAATTAAAAAGACAGGCCCGCCTCATCCAGTGAAGTACACCAGTCCTTGCCACACATCAGTACAGCGCGTTCTGGGGGCACAAGGAATCTTTGGAGATGCCATGAATATTCACAGGTGCAGCGACATAGACTGATAAATATCCGAGTATGTCTTCAATAGCGCACCCACACCTCACAGAAGCCAAGCAATTTAATGAAGGGATTGAGTCCCGTGTGAGACACAATCATGTTGAATCATTGTGTCATTGCGACTCAGTGATATATGCCAATAGAGCTCAAGCAAGCGGGAAGGAGGAATATTGAAGGGAAAAATCTTGCAGTTAGACGGGCAGCTACTGGGAAAGGAAATGTCTGTTATACCAGGGGTGGAGCTCAGGGAATTCGAAAGTGGGCCCCTCATGTCTTTGCTGGCATGTATTAGGGAGGCAATACCAAAATCAAGTCATGGTACGTGAAAAGGCCCAAATCAAAAGAAACGCCATATCAAGCCCAAAGGTCAGTGCTCAGGGAAGCAAGAAAGAGCAGTCCAGTGGAACTGCTCCCTCCTCCACAATCAATGGTCAGCACACACATGTATTTAGTGGTCAAACTGACTTGAGCTCCGTGGAAGGCACCTGGGCTGCCGGTGCTCTGGAAACAGGATACCCATGCTGTTAGCACAAATCAGCTCCATATGACATGCAGTTCAGGCCCAGGCCCAGTAAAACCCTGCAGCAGTGAAGGCTGACAATGTGTCTTCACCCCTCTCTCTCACAACGATCAACCCTGCAGGTAAAATCAGTTGAGTCAGTCAAAACTCCACAGACGGAGCTTGGCTGCACCTGTCTGGGATCAACAGAAGAGCTATTGGTGCCACACAGGAGAAACCACTGTATGGCACAGAAGCGACAACCTCCGGCCTGAAAGTTGGAGATGGCCTAGCCTCGGCTCTGATAATCTCCTCCCAGTAGCTCAATCCCATAGACTAAGATAAGTAATTAAATGGAGCCTAACAGCACTATGGATGCTGAGGGATAAAGGGAGACCCACGGAGCACCTACAAATTATGGCCTCAGTAATGGGCCAATAAGCAATGCCCCTTCAGAGCCCAAACTGTGACTGAATACGCTTGTCATCTTGAAAGTGCCTTGACATATGAAATTTCAGACCTGTTTGCAGGAAGGCAAACAAGAACAACTGAAAAAGTGGGTAGGGTTGCCCACAGGAACTTTCACACCATTGGTTGGGGAGTACCCCTGAGTCACCCCCACCCACTAACTAGTGCCAGATGTAACTGTGACAGTGCAAGGCACCTACTTAGAACACTGCTGGACAAAAAACATACCACCCAGACCGAAGCTGCACCCCTTGGCATCTGTGACCTGTGAGAATAACCTGAGGAGGCTGGAGCCCATTCTATTTGAATCCAAGGATAGAAAGCTTCCAAGAATCATAAGGTTGATCCCTTTGGTTGCTCCAGGAACATAATAAAGCTAAAAACAACATTCCTGTGAAGAATCCCAGCAGACCAGTGACAACTAGACTTTGCTGTTGCCTGACACTCTGAGAGGCACTATGTGCTCCCCCAGAGGATTAGGAGGACTTAGAGCCTTGAAAGTGTACCACTGTGGTTGTTTGGTCACTAAAAGAATTGATCCAGCGCTACACTTTATCAGGGATCGATACTCATCAATATTTCATACAAATTGGCCATACACATTCACCCAACTCACAAATCCCTGTTGCGCTGGATGGTCAAGTTTGAATGTCGTGAAAAATTATTTCCTTCACAAATTCACGTTTAATATTTCTAAATACATAACTAGACCTATGTATCAACTCTCTTTCCTCTCGGTCGACGGACCAATTAGTTGAGTAGTTGATGGTAATAATAGAACTAACTAACTATCTAACCAGCTAAATAATCACAGACTCTCGGTAAGATTAATAAAGTTTATCTCAGATAAATGTAATTAATAAATGCTCATCGCATACAGGTTGCAATGCAAACAATGAATCCCACAAGGAGACAAAATCAATTAACAAAATGCAAACAGTTTTCATACTCATCATCCATGAACGATATGCATATGAAGGAGTGGATAGAAAGAGAGACATAAGTTTCAGCGAAATAATGTGAAACAATATAATACTTATGACGGAGTGGCTAGATGAAGAGACATAAGTTTCAAAAACAAAATTACATTTGCAAATGATTATGCAAATTATGAGTCAGAAGATAATACAAACCCAAAGATCAATGAAATACCACCACCCTGGCCAAGGGAGTAGTGGGGGTCCCCTGAAATAGACAGGAAACAAAGATTTCAGGAACGGGACAGGACAAGGACGGGAACAGCTAGGCCTCTCTGTAAACCGACGGACAGCGACGCATCTCCCCTCTCAATCTCCTACCGCTGCAGCTCCGCACTAACCACACCCCCAAAGGCACCCTATTTATATCCTAAAACCTGCATGTCCAACCCACATTAATTGAAACATTGCACAGAATTCGACTGCTCATTGGATGCTTGGGGAGGTGGTGTATCACACCACCGTGATTTCATTCAAAATTTCTTCATGCCCATTGTTCTACCCCCTTTCCCATTACATGTTGGTTGACTGTCTATACAATTTTGTTCTTGCTACATTTCATTAATTTCTCAGCCACGTCTGCAGAAGAAGTCGTGAATCCCACGGCCAGTCTCATCTTTTCGCAGGCAAACAATGTTCTCTGAGCTGATCAACCTTGAACTTATATAATCATCCGCAGCGCTCAGCACTTCTGTCGGTTTTGCCAGGTCATTCTTGCTAATTTTTCAGCCCCTCATCTATCCGGTTAATTTAAGAAAATACAGGCCCATTCGGCTCACTATGACAAAATAAACACATACATTCATTAATTACATGGAAATGCATCCTTCACTGTTTACCACCCACCTTTACACTATTCCCTGTTAATATATTCTTAGCATAAGCTTCATGCAAAGCAGTATTATTTATTATCGTTTTCAAACCAAGATGCAAGATGCGAAATACGGCCTAAACGTGCATTAATCTCATTTCTTTTGAAACGCAATGTAAAATGCGGCCTAGTTCTTTCGTGTATTAGTTCACATTAGTGCATGCATGCGCAAAGCGGTTTCCCATGTAGCTCATGTGATTTGCGTGTTAGTTTACACTGCACACTGTTAATAAGTATTATGGGGGAGTTAATTCGAGCAGGTTTCTTTTTGCGAAAAACTGCTCCATCAATCCCCCCTCTGATGGCTTCTTGGAGCCATCATAAAATACCCACCATACCAAGTGCCATCTTTATCTATCTAAAGATCAGTATTCTTTTCTCTTTTCATCATCTTTTCATCTAACTCCTTCATTTCGTCATAGTAATCTCCTTTCATATCTTCTAGTTCTATCTCATCTCTTTTTCTCTTCCTTGTTTTTCGTTTGTTGTTTGATTCTGTCATCTCTTTTCTTCCACATTGACACTTACAACATTTATATATCGTTATTATCACTAAGGCTACTCCAGCTACTGAAATCATTGGCATTATTATTTTTCCTAATAAACTACTTCCAAAGGTAGTAAACCATTTACCTACAGAAGAGAAACTTTTACCAAGTCTCTCCCAGACACCGTCAACCTCCAGTTGGGACAAGTCTTCATGTAATTTCGTAATATTCTTAATATATCCCTCAATACCTTTACTTTTGTCAGGGATATAAGTACAGCAGTGTTGAATTTTCAACATGCCACAGACTCCACCCTCTTTTGCCAATAAGATATCAAGGGCAAGTCAATTTTGCAAAACCATTGATCTGATTGCAACCATTTCGGTGTCAATCATCAAGAAGCCACCACCAGTATCTGTCGATAAACGATCAACCACTGTGGACAATTTTCGAATTTTATGTGAATTCAGAATGACTCCAACTGATGGTATCAGTGCACCAAAAATATCACCTACTATTTCTGAGAAACTAGCTCTCTTCTTACGTGTTAGTCCTTGTTTTATTTCATTGATTCTGTTATTACTTTTGTCTACATGGTAGACCTTTGGGAAAACAATTGCAAAATAACAACTACCATACCAATGTGCAGGTAACCTGTAATAGGCTTTCTTACCACACACATAATAGACTCCTCGAAAAATAGGATCAGTTCCACCCTTCAATGCCCAACCTCCAGAAATTTGGTAAGTATGCTCACATTCACTAGAACCAATGAAATAATTATTATAGTTAGTTTTCATTCTAAGCAAGCAGATTTTCCCCTTTTTATACCAGTCCAGGGACATTGCAGCATATGTCTCGGTTTCTCATCATTTCCTTCTCTAAACGCCCATGGTGGTACCTGTGACTTCTGTTCAGCAGTTTTCCTTTGGAAACTTTCTCTTCTATATTCTACCATATCTATGAATACTTTTTCTTCAACCCGCAAACTACATGTTAGATTGTTTTTGTAAGCATATCCTATATCTAGTGTCTTAGTAATATGGAAGAATTCTCCCATATAACGTGTATTTTTACTACTTAAAACCTTGTTTAGTTCCTTTATAATAGGTATCTCTGAAAATACTAAATCTATATTGGAATAATGATACTCCAGCTTCCCGTCACGTAGAATAGGCTGGTTAAAACACTGCAAAACACACCATATGTTAAAGGTAGGTGATGATAGGTCACCCTCTGAGACAGACGAAGGTAATTGCATGCACACATAACAATGACTCACATTCATCGTATTAACATACTCGTACAATAATTTTGTAAAAACATTTAACGAGAAATCACTAATTGATTTATCATGATGGAAAATACTTCCATCTATCTGTTTTATGTTAGTATTAGGGGTTTCTTTAGTAACATCTCTCACTCTTTCGCTTATTACATCATTAGTATTGTTTCCATTATTAGCTACCATTAAAATAGGTACAATGACAGTTAATAATATCCACATAAATGTCAGTAAAAAGACACTACATGAGCAAGCTTTATTTCATCTACGTTTTAGGCTTGATTTTGGATGTTCAGTCACTTTAGCTTCGGCCATTTTTGTATTTCTACTAAAAATTTAAATCTATAAAAAAGAAAATCTGAAAAATAGTGTAATCCTACACTTCAAGGCTTTCTTCTTTAACCCTTTCTTTTATTTATTTTTCTTTAAATCTTCTGAGTCTTTCCATTCATTTCGTCTGGCAAGGTTTCACCTTAATTTTTCACAGTTCTTTTATGGTGGTTTTAATTTGCTTTCATCCACTTGCTCAGTGCCTGTACCGTCTTTTTCTTCACTTGGATCTGAGCTTTCAATTTCTTCCAAGATCACGTATGTCCATTCCGGTGCTGTGTATTTCTTGCTTGGAATTCTTACTCTCCTTGTTTTTCATACTAAATCTTCTCCTGACTCTTCTGGTTCTACTTGACTTGAAACCTCATTAATCTGCTCTGGTCTTCTTTTTGTCTTTCTCCTTACAAGAGTGTATTTCAGTCTTTTCACTCCACTTGGCCAATTGTCACCCTTTCTCGGTCTTTTTGTTTGAACTACTTTTTCACCCTCTTCATCTGGTTCATAGGTTCTTTTATTTGGCCTTTCTTCTATCTGTTCTTCTTGACTTTCAGTAACTTCCTTTTCTTCTGGTTCTACAGCAGTCTCATGAGACCCAGTAACTGGTGCCCACTCCACTTGACTTGTGCTTGGCTGTTCGTCATTTGTTTGTTCTTCAGAATCTGTCACTCTAGATTCCTCAGCTTCACACACTTCAGCCTTTGGTCTTTGGCTTTGGTTTACCAGTTGCTGCTCTTCTTGTCTTTCAAGTGGACTTGGGACTCGTCTGGTGTGGCTCGCATGGATCCATTTTGGTAAGCGACCACACTTCACTGCTGTCGTCATCACCAGAATCACCTGGTAAGGTCCGTTCCACCTGGGTTCTAAACACGATTTCCTCACGTGTTTCTTCATGAGAACCCACTCTCCAGGACTCAGATCATTAGCTTGATTTGGCTGTGTCGTAGTGGCATTTTCTCCAACCTGGTGAGAAACAGAATGCACCAGATCAGCCAATCCTCTGCAATAGTCAAGCACTAGATCATCAGATATATTCATCAGTTTGTTCGCCGGTATAAATGCTTGTCTCATTGCTCTTCCCATTAGGATCTCATGAGGACTCAAACCCGTCTTTTTGTCAGGAATGCTTCTAAGACTCATCAATACAAGGGGTAAAGCATCAGGCCATCTCAGTATTGTGGATGCACACACCTTTCCTAATCTAGATTTTATGGTGCCATTTATCTGTTCAACCACTCCAGATGCTTTGGGTCGATAGGCACAATGCAGCTTCTGTTCAATTTGCAATGCTGCACAAATCATCCGAATTATCTCATTGTTAAAATGGGTTCCTCTACATGTTTCTAAAGTGACTGGAAATCCGAATCTAGGTATCAGTTCTCTTAGAAGTAGCTTCGCGACTGTTAAACTGTCATTCCTTCTCGTTGGATAACAGACAACAACCAACACATATTTCAGCCCATTGCACGGGGGGAGCTCAATAAAATCCAACTGGAGTTGGGTGAATGGTCCTGCTGCCTTTCCAATTCGTCCCCAACTAACATCTGTTTTTCTGCCTGGATTTTGCTGCTGACAGGTGACACACCTCTGGCAGAAACTCTCTGCAATGGTCCTGAATTTTGGGTTATACCATGATTGCTTGAAGAGCCTGATCATAGCATCTCTTCCAACATGTGCAAAGTCATGGTATACCCTTGCCATTTGGGATAGTAAACTGTCTCACATGACTGGTCTTTCGTCTATATAGACCCACACTTCGTCCTCTGCTCTCTTCCTGCAGCCTGAATTTATCCATATTCCCTTTTCCTCATCACTTGCTTCTTCCTGTAGCTGTCTAATTTCATCCCAAGTTTCAAATGACGAAGAAAACATAAGATGGCAATTGGTATTTTCTTTTTCCATCCCTCTGTTTAGAGCAATAAAATTTTGTGCACAGAAACGCGCTACTTGATCCGAGTATCTGTTGCCCTTCGTGACATAATCATCTCCTGATTTATGTGCGGAACATTTGACCACTGCAATACTTTTGGGCAATTGTAAAGCATCCAATAAATCTTTTACAATTTTGTTGTTTCTTTTAGGAGAACCTGAAGAAGTCAGAAATCCCCTTTGCATCCATAGCTGTCCAAAGTCGTGGACAACTCCAAAACCATATTGACTATCAGTAAATATGGTTACCCTCAGGCTTTTGAAAATTTTGCATGCTCTAATCAGAGCTATCAATTCAGCAATTTGGGCGGAGTTTACCCCATTTAAACAGGATGCTTCTAGAACTCCTGCTATGGTGCAAACAGCATAGGCAGAACACAATTCTCCTTTCTCATTTCTTAAACATGATCCATCAACAAACACCTCACAATCTGGTTCTTCTAATGGTACGTCCTCAATATCAGGCCTGGGTTTCGTGCACAACTCTGTCACATCCCAACAATCATGATCCGCCTCTTCTCTTACTTCCTCACAATATGAATTCGGCAACAGGGTTATATCCCACATACAATCAGCACAAGTGAAATTAAGTTCACAGTAGAACAGGGGAAAATAATTAATATCTTTCAGTGTTGCACATACTGCTCATTATTACATATGACAATAAGGACAGAGAAGATTTATAAGACAAAGGGCATAATTTAGATTTGAGTGATAAGTTATGTTAGACCTGAAAGCCTTAAGGTGGTCTTCCCCAAAACATTTTGCCTTCCTTTCTGACTTTGTTTTTGCTGGCCTTATGATTCTGTGTACTTGACCACTGCTAACCAATGGTAAAGTGGTTGTGCTCTGTCTTCTAGATATAGTTATAATGGCTTATATCCAAATGGCATATTTAATTTACTAATAAGTCCCTAGTAAAGTGGCCCTACATATGCCCAGGGTCTGTAAATTAAATGCTACTACTGGGCCTGCAGCACTGATTGTGCCATCCACTTAAATAGCCCTTCATACATGTCTCAGACTTGCCAATGTAGAGCCTGTTTCTGCAGTTTTGTTCTGCAATTTCAACCTGGCAAAATACACCTTTTGCCAGGCCCAAACCTTCTTTTTTAATACTTATAAGTCACCCCTAGGGTAGGCCCTGGACAGCCCAGAAGGCAAGGTGCAATGTGCAATGTATTTATAAATTTGGATATGTAATTTTACGTTTTACATGTCCTGTTTTAAATCCTAGCTTATGATGGCATTACATTTTTTATTACTATTCTGAAAATCTCACTTTTAGAAAGTGGGATCTTGCCTTAGCCAGTTAGTGCCTGTAGCCTGTCTCTGGTCACATGCCGGGGTGTAGATGACAGTTAAACTATTTGTATTCCTCCTACAAAGCCACACACAATAGGTAACTTGGGTGTAACTGGATGAGCCATCCCTGGCAGGATGGGATGAAGGAGCTAGGTGCAGCCCCACACACCTGAATAGACTCTGCCCTAGCTCTACATACAGGGCTGCATACCTGCTACAGTTAGTCTGGAGCCAAGGCAGAGAAGGCAGGATGCCTGGGGACTTCAAAGGGAAACCTCAAGAAGCTTCTCCCCCACTTCAGTTGGGTATAAATACTGGACCTCAGACACCACCAATTCAGTACACTTCTGGACCTGCGGATACTCTGCTGAGTTGCTACAAGGACTGATAATCTGCTGGACTGCTGCTCTGAAAGAACTGCTACCCTGTTATGTTATGTTAATTAATTTTGTAAGGCGCACAGCTACCCAACAGGGTTTCCCGGCACCAGCCTGAGAAGAACAAAAGAAAAGCAGAAAATTATTGATTGAACAGCCAAGTTTTCAAACATTTGCGGAAGTTCCCGTAAACAGTTTTGTTGCGAAGTGGCATGGGAAGAGAATTCCACAAAGAAGGACCTAGACAAGCAAAAGATCGGCCACCCATCCGTGACAGTCTGATCCTGGGAACCGAAAATTTAGCCTGGGTAGTCGACCGAAGAGGGCGTGAGGGCAAGTAAAGGTGGACCAAAGCTTGCAGGTACTGAGGAGCCGAGCCAGATTTGATCTTAAACATATAGCTCAAGGCTTTGAATAAAATCCAGTTCTCTACCCTGAGCCAATGGAGTTCACGCAGAGAGCCAGAGATAGAGGCAGCTCTGGTAACATGGCATAGCAATCTGGCAGCAGCATTCTGCACCACCTGTAGTTTACGTATCACATCCTTATTAACCCCCAGATACAGAATGTTACCATAATCCAGTCTAGAGGTAACAAGAGCCTGGACTACGGTTCTCTGGGTAGGACAGGGCAACATCCAGATGATTTTCTTAAGCCATTTCAGGATGGTGAAACAGGTGGCGGCCACCTTCACAGCTTGTTGCCTCATTGATAACTGTCAGCAATGATAAAGCCTAGATTGCAGACTTGGTGGGTGGGCTGGGGTAGAGCACCCATTTCCACAGGCCAATGTCGGGGGCCCCAAAGATCTTTATTTTTTCCCAGAATCAGAACCTCCATTTTTTCTCCATTAAGTTTGAGAAAATTGGCTTGCATCCAAGATGCAATTTTCCTCAGCCCGGACTGGAAAGCAGAGGACGTAGACACCCTTTCAGCAGAGAGAGTAAACATAATCTGGGTGTCGTCCGCGTAGGAGAACAGAGAGAACCCGGCCTCTTCTGCAATCTCCGTCAGAGGTCTAACGTAAACATTAAACAGTAGCGGGCTAAGGATAGAGCCCTGGGGTACCCCATAAGGAGACGAGTGAGTTTTGGAGCTAGCCGTAGAAGAAAAAACCTGGAACGTACAGTCGGTAAGAAAAGAAGCAAGCCAGTTGAGTGCCGGGCCAACAACACCCAGAGATTACAAGGCTTTCAATAACACGGTGTGAGACACCATGTCAAAAGCGACACTCAAATCAAGTAATATGAGGGCCACCGTATCCCCAGTGTCCAAATGGTGCCGCAACATTTCTGTAACTCCAAGAAGAGTAGATTCAGTCGAAAAACCGGCTCTGAAGCCAGATTGAGAGGGGTGTAAAAAGTTTTGGGTTTCCACAAAATGGGACAACTGTAAATTGATGTGTTTTTCCAAAATTTTTGAAAAAGCTGGAAGTAATGAAATAGGCCGAAAGTAAGAAAGCTAGGCAGGATCAGCATTAGCCTTCTTCAAAAGTGGAAGAACCATTGCATGTTTCCACTCTAGCGGGACAATTGCTTCCTGTAGGGAGGCATTAAGGAGTTCCATAATTATCGTAAGTGAGGGCAACTCGAGCTGTTGCAGCACAGAGATAGGGAGGAGATCGCAAGGAGAGCCAGATTTAATACTGCCTAAGAGCCGCTTGAAGGAGTTCATGTCTAAGGGCAACCAAGTTTCCAGTATATTGGTGGTTTCAGAAATCTCAATGTCTCCTTGTACAATAGTTCCGGTTACCAGGGGAGGGGTGTAGGCTTGCTGTATGGTGTTCCCTGGCTTCTCACTATTCAGCATAGAATATATTTTTTCAACTTTGTTAAGAAAAAAGTTGGCAAGGTCTTTGCATTGCAATCCACTAAGAATGAAGGGGGTGGACTGTGTTTCTGAACCAGAAAGTTCTTTGACCATCTTAAACAAGGTCTTTGAGCAATTCTGTGTGCTGGAGATAGTAGAGGGCGTGATAGTCTCTTTTAGCCAGTTTATATGTGAGTTTGGTGTCAGGCGCATAGTTCTTCCTCCAGCGTCTTTCCAAAGCTTTGCATTTAGTTACCCTGCTGTGCTGATCTGTTCCCTGCTGCCCTTTGCCTTGGTGAGAAAGAGTGGACCTGACTCTGTTGAACCCTGAACCCAGATTGACTCCAAGGGCTAGTTTTCTGGCCTCCTGATCTGAAGCCTCAGGGACATAACAGGCTTCCAACAATCTTCCACCTGCACCTGCACCTGGACTCTGCAATCTGTCAGTCTACCATGCCAAGTGGTGCCACCCCAGTCCTGGACCCTTGGAAGTGGGATTAAGGTGCTTTACCAACCTCTGTGGATACAGCTGAACCGACACATCTGCTCTGCTGTGTAGCACAACCTAGAGCAGAGCTGACGCATCTCTGCTGCTGCGTGGATTGGACCTGTCGAAAAGACCTGCACCGCATCCCAGCTCTTCGGAACTGCTGCATTGCCCCAACTGCACAGGTCATCGCATCCCTCGTCGATGGCAGCCTTGACGACACCGCCATACTCCACATTGCAGTCACACTGCTCTTCGAAAATGACCCCTCCCTGACTGCATGCAGCATCCTTGGCACTGTACTTTGCATCGCAAGCCCCGTTGATAGGATCCTCTATGACGACACAGGCCCTCGCACCACAGCCTCACCACATGTCAGAACCAAAACATCACTACAGCTGTGTGGTGCATCTTCGATGCAGATCAATGAAATGCTCCGCGAACCAGGATTGAAGGTACTGTGTTCAGCAGACCTAACTGGGGCCCTGTAGCCGGCCGACGCTCCACCATGGTTGGCCTGAACTTGTGACTTTTCCTGGTCCGGTGCAACCAGAAATCCACAGTTGGCCCTTTACACAATTTGGCACTATTTTAATTAAAACCGTTGAAATTCGATATCTACGGTTCTACTAATTGGATTTTTGTTGTTTTGGTCTTGTTTTATTTATTAAAGATTACTCTATTTTTCTAATTCTGTTGTGGACTCCTTTTGCAGTGTATTTTCGCTGTGTTACTTTTTGAAGTGTTGCACAGATACTTTACATATTGCCTCTGAGTTAAGCATGACTGTCCTGTGCCAAGCTACCCAAAGGTTGAGCACAGGTTAATTTAGGGTTTGCTTATACCTCCACCCTTAGAAGAATTGTGGTTGCTCCTTGAGACGTTCTGTCAGGAATGTTTCATCATCATAGAAATTAAATTGTATCAGAGAGAACTCAGAAGTCGTACCTAACCTTTCCTGCTTATACTAAGCTGTGGCAAATATTCTAAGAATCACATGCGATTCACAAAACCGATTAAACTTCGATTCCATAATTGGAGCCATTAAGCGAAAAACTGTATTTGTATTCTGTGCACTTGCTGCTACGTGAGAGGGTTCACTATTCGCTCTCATCGTGCAATTCTGTCAACCAAATCATTTGATTGCACGTTTCCACAGTGTGATCTTTGTATTATTGGAATAATATTTTACTCTATCTCCTGAAAATGGTCTCTCCTCAGGTTCAGAGGGGTCTCTATATGTCATCAACGAAGTGGTCTGGCTCGAAATACTTGCACGTTATAGTGATAGCAAAATATTGTTAATCCACAGCCAAAAAGTAAGGCTTCCTTGGGTGCTCTGTAAGTAGAATGCCCTGGCTCACATTGTAAATTTTAAAATACACAATCAATCTTTTTGTTTGTATGCATTACATAGTCTAAAGACAACCTTCCAGCTGTTACTGATTCTGTTGATCTGCTTTTTTACATCTGCAGAATACAAAGTGTAGGGTGATCCTATGACCTATCCGTTATAGACGTTTATGAATATAAAAGATTGGATGCTGAGAAGGACGGTCATGTTTGCTTCTCAGATCCAAGTGCCACCCTGTCTAAATAGTACAAGTGAAAGTTGTCAAGTGTCTCCTTAAGGGGGTCCCAGTTAGGAGAAATAAAGTCACAAAGGACATAAATCCTCTTTGGTATTCTTATCGTTTATGATTGAAGATGGAGATATTTGCAGAAAAGGATTGTCAAATCACCAAACACTGTCTAAAACTAGGGACAGAAAAAGAGCGAATGAATCTCTTTCCTGTAATAAATTCAAAGGGGAATCTGGCCATAAGGGGCAGAAAAATCAACAACAAAATAGAAGCAAATAGGCAACGAATATGACGAAAATAAGGGAGTGAGTGTTGCAACCCAGTCATCACTCATGAATGCCTCCTTTTTATGTTCATACAATAACTGACAACTGAACAGATCTAGCTATAATGAAAGAGCTTATAGAATGAACATCAATATGGTTCAATGTAACTATTTCCTGATTTGCCATACTTTTTATCAACTTGACTCGACTAGTCATCCTGCCCATCCAATTACATCCTCCCAAAACATATTATAAACATAATTTCCTCACTATCCCTTAGCAAAAGGTAAACATTACATGGGCATGTTGTAATACATAGTTTCCCAGAGTTGAAGCTAATGTTTTTGGTTGCTCATGGCAAGCAGTACATCACATATATTTATAACACATGTAAGGCCTTATTTACAAGATTTTGCTGGAGGGCAGCGCCGCAGGCCTTCCAGCAGAGCTGCCCTATGGCAAAAGGATAGTGCAGGAATGCACTGTATCTATCAGATACAGCAAATTCCTGTCGTTTTCCCTTGAGCTAGCACACAATGGGCTGCCATCTGCCAACGCAGGCCCCTTTGCACCATGGTGCAAGGGTGCCTGCGTTGCAGGGATAAATGTTTTGTGCAGGAAGGAAAATCTTCCTGCACAAAAGCAATCACAAGAGGCTTTTCCTCTTTCTATATGTGCTGCAGATTGCAGCACATATAGAAAAGGAAAAACGAGGAGAAACAAAGGTATTTCTCCTCATTGCATCTCCCTTACACATCCCATGGGGAGGCGTAAGTTTTTGGCACTGCCTCAGCGTTACGATTACGTGTAAATCTGGGGCAGTGTCAAAAAGCCATGGGTGTTGCTAGGAATGCCCCTTTAACGCAGAAAACTGTATTAAAGGGAATGATATTTACAAGGCTGCATCAAGTCATGCAAAGTGGCTTACTAGCGCCTGATAAATATGGAGCAGACGCCTGCACCACTGGAGCGTAGCAAAAAGTGACACTCCGGTGGCGCAGCCTTATTGTAAATGAGGCCCATAGTATCTTCTCACTCGTTCCAGCAAATAGGAGATTCAGATAGGTAGTAAAGGTTCCACAGCCACAAAGTAAAGGTCATTCGTAGTAGGTACGGCATATAGAATTATAGGTTACACAGTGATTGGCCATTAAAAGCTCGACATGGCAAGATTGAAAAACATCTTCCTTTAGATGAAGAATTTATTCTGCACAAAGACAGTCCTAATACACTCCAGCGTTGTTTGAAATGTTAGTCATACTTTAAAGGGACTAGATTAACACCTACATGATGAGAACAGCATGTGAAATAAATGTGATTCAGTAACTCATTGTGTAGCAGGATATGACATGGACACAGCAGGCCAAAATACAAGGATGGGATGGGCTCATTCTTCCCCTCCATATTCATGAACTGTAAATGTGGCATTGTAAGCAAGTCCTGTCATGTGGGTTTATTAAAAAGTATAAAATGCGGTAGCTCTTGAATTCTGGAATATATTTTCTGAGGTTATATGTGCATATTCACATTTTAAAGAATGTATTTTCTTGCTTACTTTAATTGCTTTTGCTCAGAGAAATAAAATGTGGATACATCAAAACGATCAGGTGGGGAAATATTTAGGGGCAGATTTACAAGCCCCTTGCGCCACCGGTTCTTCACTTTTTGTGACGTACCGTTACTGCTCCATATTTACAAGGACAGGAAAAGCCACCCTGCGTGACTTTTCCTGTCCTTGTAAATATGGCCCCTTTACACGCAGCACTTTGCGTCAAAGGGGTGTTCCATGGGTGTTGTTGTGGGTGTTCCCACGCAGCACCCATGGAACCGGACACATTTCCTGATTTACGAGGAATCGTAAATCTGGAAATGCGTGTGAATGCTACGCCTCCTCAGGGAAGGCGTAGGGAGGTGTAACGAGGAAAAATGTATTAATTTCTCCTCGTTTTCTTTTCCTCTTTCTATGCGTGCTGCATTCTGCAGCACACATAGAAAGAGGAAATCACCTCTAATGATTGTTTATGTACAGGAAGGGTTCCCTTCCTGCACATAAACAATCATTGAAAAAATGCAGTTTTTCAACTTCTATGTGTGCTAATGCAGCACACATAGAAGTAGAAAAAGCATTTGCAATGCAATCGGTCTCGCCTTTGGGACCTTATATGTATTTAGCTATGCAGCACATTAGCCTGGGTGCTAAAACATCTACTTTTCTTTAACATGGAGGGAAAGTAAGCCCCAAACTGCGTGACACACCAGGTATGGGAACACATGTAGAGAAATATTGCCTTTCAGCGGGGAATTGTATAGACCAAATCTCTGTTTTTAATATAAAAGCAGGGCCTTCGGTGGTCATATCACTGAAAATACAAGATTTGAAAAAAATATTATTGTTTATTTGTGCTTTGGGGATAAGCCTGTCCCCTCGTGCCAAGCTACCAAGGGGGTGAGAGCAGGGGTTATCTAAAGTGTGTATCCCCCTTACCCTAACTAGAAGCAAGGTCCCTACTTGGACAAAGGTACCTACCTCGGCCAACTAGAGATCCCCAGTTCTAACAGTGAGTGCTTAAACATGAACTGAGAAACACTCCTGCCCTGATGGCAATGCTATCAGTAAACTAACATGCAAGTCAGTGATCATGTCCACCTTATATGTGGGCTCAATTCTTATTACACATGGAGCAAACGTTTAGTCTATTTAATCAAACGAAAACGTTTTTACAGCAGAAATGCTGAACTCACATATTTGAAGGTGCACTCATGCGAGAATGAAGAACAAAGTGACTGTAAAATAAAATATTTGCCAATGACCACACAATTTGACATCGGTTCAAAGGTTAAGTAAATGACAGGTCGAGTATGCTAGATGTCCCCTCGCTTTCCCCCACAAAATAAAGTTCACGCTCACTGCCTCTTCCACCCTAATCCAGGTTCATTGTTTGCTGTAGACAATTTTAATCTGAAATGAAAAAATGTATGCCTTGTACCCATTTGGAACCAAAAAACAAGAAACTATCCCGTCTAAAAGAAGAGGTGGAAGTTGACATGCAAGCACAAACTGCAAGGACAGTGTGCTTGTGATCAGCTCTTTCAGAAGTCAACCAGTGGCCAACATGGACTGATTTTTTTGGAAGCACCGAATGTTGTCATCCGCAGCCGTTTTTATGAAGGTGCTCGGCTTTTTCCATTCCCATTTCTCTACAGCCAGCCTGCACTTTGCTTCTTTCTGCCCTGAAGTTCAGTCCTCACTTCTACCTTGGCATGTGTGTGGACGGTACAGCGAGCGCAGTACTTCACCAGACAAACATACCCTGCACAAAATGAACAGACCAAGCCACCGTAGTCTTATCACAGAGTTCTCCATTTGTAATTCTACTCCAATGGAAGCTGACATGGGTAAAGTTTTCTCTTGCAGCTGTGACGCAACTAGGCAAATGGTTTTGCCATCTCTTTTTTCAGAGTGATAGCTCTTCAGTTGAAGAAAATATATTCTTCTGTTTAATGTTTTTAGGCATATCATTTTTATTTGTAGTACATTCATCATCAAAAATTTAATGTCACTGTCTTAAATACTTTTCTACTTCTAAACAACAGCCAGATATCTGGTCTTCCTGTGACTGCAAAATGTTACAAACTTTTTCAACTTGGCAAAACGTTTAGAAAATATGTGTTTCCCTGTAAAACTAGGAGAAATGCCACTATTCCAAGATGGCCGCTACGCTTGTAAGCCATCCGAGAACTATATCCGTGGCAGCATGATTGCCACCACATTAGTGAAGCTTTTCCCTGGCATACATTTAAAGACTTTTGCAGCAAAGGAGAGCGAATGTTCGGCAAAAAATACACCCATAGTGCCTGATCCCCTCAATTGCTTGTCTGACATCACATATACAGAGCTTGCATGCCCTTCACAAGGATGGCATACGGACTGGCAATCAGATTGGAGCATAGATCAGCCAGGTGTGTTATGCTGACGGCTGACCCATCCAGCACTTGGTGCCTAGGATCAAGGGCTGTGCTTCCAATTTAAAGCTTGTTAACTTTATCGGTGTAGTTATTTTAACAAGTCTTAAGCGGCACTCACCACCTCCCGGCCCTCGGGCAGCCCGCAGTCCGACACTTGCAGCAGCTCGGTTCCGCTGGCCGGGTCCAGAACGGCCACCGATGAATCCATCAGTGCGGAGCAGTGGTGAGGCAGTCAGGGAGGAGGATGCCATGCCGGCGACTGGCAGGGCATGACTAGAGGCTCCGGGGGTCAACAGGCGCAGTTAAACAGGAGCCGCTGCCGCCCAGTCTCCGTAATGCGAAGCACAGCGCCATGTCCACCTACCGCTGAGAGGAGGGAGCGAGCAAGCATGAGCAAAAGGGGCGTGATAGAGGTGTGAGAGAGAAAAGCAGGGTCGGGTTCAGCGCTTTTAATGGAAAACAAGCATTTGAAGGCACGAACGGGGAGGGGGCGGTGGGCGAGCGAGAAGGGATCGGACTGCGGGGGGGGAAGAAATTGCCTCGCGCGAAATGCAAAACTGAAACGAGCTTGCCTCGAAGTAAAAAAAAAAAGCAAGGCACATTTAAAAAAAGAGATCCCCGAAAAACAACAGACCCAAAAAAAATGCACTAATACCAGTAAAGGGGCCAATAGCCATAGGCGTGCCCAACAGGGAAAAAGGAGGGACATAAAACACGCTTACCCAATAGCAAGTAGTACATTTTGAAAGACACACTCAATAACAAATATGAAAACGGAGGCGGAGGCTCACCTATTAAAGCATATACTGCATGTCTCAACAAACCAGCGCATGCGCTGCCTAGGCGAGACCTAAAAACGGCATTTCAGATTGTTTTTGTGCAGGAAGGGAACCCTTCCTGAACAAAAACAATCTCCCCATGATGCAGACATCTTTGCACCATGATGCAAGGGTGCCTGTGCCGGCGCACAGCAGCAGTTTGTGCACCAGTGCAGCGGAAAGCACAGAGCTGCGACATATTGTTGTATATATGTCCCATCCCTGTGCTTTGAAAGTGACTCAGTGCGGCGCAGCCAAGTGGCTTGCGTTCCACACTGAGTCACTTTCTTGTAAATCTGCCCCCTGATGCGTAAAAAGCACAGTGGCCCCAAGGGGAAAAGGGGATATTAAGGAGGATAGAAAGCAGTATATTTAATATTGTTCTAAGCAGATACACGGATGAAAAGGCTGGAAAATACGCTATTATATCTTAAATGCGGGACTACTGGAAAGGGCTGAGAGGGAGAAACACGAGTTTAAGTTCAGGCGGGTGGGAATACAGTCTGTGCGGACTGGATTCAATACTTCCAGTACGGTCAGAGGAGGCTCTCATGATTCAGGTCACTCTTCCAGACATATTTGAGTGTCTGTGGTGGTGATTACCTGCCTGTGCTCTAAAAGTTATTTCAACTTTTATTTGAATACAAGGCCCGAAAGCAAAGAGATAGTCCTACCTGTTGCTGCTTGAATGCTAGTGCAAACTCACAGCCTCTCACTTGAGGCAAGTTTCTTTCTTAGTAGGCCCACCTTATCTATGCAGCTGAATACAAGTTAGTGGCGACAAAGTGGTGTCTGGGTTTGCCTGCTCATTTCAAAACCAATTGTTTTTTTCACATTATGATTCTTAAAACAAGTTTAAACTACCAGCATGTATTGTTGTTCATTAGTGCTTACTCGTGCATCTTTGGGGGTGACCAGAACGATCTTAATAGTGCTCCTACCGCGCTGTCAATTCACTTGAATGTGCTTTTGTATTATGGATTTACCAACCCACCTAGAGGACACAGGTAAATAACAGTGCAGAGCAACAAAAACATCTTAGACTAAATTCAATGTCCGCAATTTACGCTCAAATAACAGCCAAGACATAAAGAGGTGAAACATGTTCCCACTACATGGCAGGGATGATAATAAGATAAAACACAGGATGTATTGTACCTCTTACCAACCTACAAAGTGCATGTTTTCTTAATACCAAAGAGTAGAGACACAGAGTCTATCAAACAGTAACTCTTTATTCGGCCTATATAGTTCATAAAAGCACATAAAAACACCCACAAGTCAAATCCTGTCACAGGTGTACATACAGACGTAGATAGATATAGAATACCAACAAATATATAAAACATGATTGTGGCGTACACTAAAACAATTACAGATTCATTGCTAATATACGTAGCATACCATGATGATATCTGCTAGAAACCAAGTTAAAATAAAAGACATCTAAGAATAAAGAAGAAATGGTTATGGCTCAACAGTTTAGGGGCTCATCCTAATAAAACCTGACAAACAAAATCCTCAATTTTAGGGTCCACTATGTTAGAAGAAAATAATGGGGGCCACTTAAAACCATTAATCTACTCATCATCATAAATATCGTTATACAATTTGCATAAACATTCATAAAAAGCACGTTATTAAGAAGATTATTAATAAAATACTGCTATAACACAGAATTAATGATATTTTCACAAATTAGCAAAATGCAACCCTGCCAAAAACCGGGATAAAAAACAGCAGACTTTAGGCGTGTCTAATAATTGCAGGTACAGTGAGGCTGGTCTCAATTGATTAAAATTCAAAGGCATAAAGAGAGGGCGAACATACTTTGTCTTAAGACTGACCAGTTAGGACAAATAAAAACAAAGTGTAAAGTGTCTAGTGCAGTAGTCAAATCACATGTGCAAGAAGAGCGATCTGATGGTTTATGCCACCAATCAACAACTGTGGAAACAGGTTTAAACAAAAGTACGTTAGCAGTCTTCTGTGCTGAGCTGACATATCCAGAGTTAAATATATTTCCATTTTATTTGTGGATTTCATCATCATAAAGTGCTTGTAACTTTCTTTATGTTGGGCCGCTTGGAGCCTTACTTCTCTTGTAGTTAGCCAAAAGGCCTCTTTGACCCGAGCTATGTCCGATTGCATATCAACTCTGTGGTGATGAACAGCTGAGGTTTGCCCAACGCCCGGAGTTGTTTTGACATAGATTAGCCACGGTATGTGGTGGCTCAGATCCATATTCATACAGTCAATCACAATCTCTCTATTAAATTCTAGCTCACTCTTAAGCCACAGATAGAACCAAAGAAGTATTGGTTGGAGTTGAACAAAATCGTAAATAAAATCTGCTCACATCTCTTCCTGCACAATTTCCTCTGGAACACTCTGGGGGATTTGTGATAACCTCCTAAAACATTTGTTTTCAGCAGTTTGTATTGGGCGACAGGATTTATATCCCCAAATTGCTGCACCAAACACCACGGTCGAGACACACTTCACGTTATAGAGATGTAATATAGATTTAATGTGGCCATCTCCCAGGCACTCTGCAAAGGATTCTATGATATGAGCTACCCTGTTAAAAGATTGTATATGTGCTCTTACCAGAGGTCCCCAATTTAATTAATTATCCAGCACAATACCTAAATAACAGAACCTATCCACTTTCCCTAAACAGAGTAAAACACTAATGAATATAGTTAATCAAGACCTGAAGACTAAGAGTAGCTGTTTGAAAAGCAATAACTGCAGATTTCTTTCATATAGGTTAGCAAAGACACAAGAACATTGCATGCATAACAGGTACAAAAAGAAAATCAATGTTCAGGGTCTATATCATTTCAAATGGCAGCAGGTTAAAGAGTAACATGTTGTAGTACTCTCCTATATATAAACTACTTTTAAATGCCCTTCTGCACAGGAAATAAGACTTGATCAACAGTTTCTATAAATGTTGGTCAAAGGCTTTGATCACACAAAGTAGATTTCCCTTGGCCCTCAGCCTTTAAAGGTATGCCTACAGATGTGAAAAACAGAGAAAATGAACTGATGCCTGTGAGATAGTGGTGGTAGTGACTCTGACTGTGCCCTGGGCTCTGCTTACTAGACCCAGGGCCAGTGCTCTGATTATAAGGTATATGATAATTAGGTTTAATTACAATTGGTACTGACAGCCTAGCTGTAAGTCCATAGTTTATAATAAGGGATGACGGTCTAGAGATCCAGTACACTTATTGCACTAAAGTGTGCACTACTGTGCTGCCTGCTGTCATGTTAAAGGGAGCCAAGCTTTTCAGGCTGCATTCACATTAAAATTATATGCAAATTTGACTGGAATTAAAGGTTCATTAAAAAGTCTCAAACTACCTTATTTTTACATATAAGTCACACCTTGCCCCAATGGTAGGGCGACGTGTGACCATAAGCAGAGACATTATAATAGATATTTTATATGCCCTGGTGGGGGCAAACTGCTAATTTATTTTTCACTATTGTAGCACAATGGCTCCATAGGCTAGCATGGGAATACTTTATTAAAGTATACCTATTGAAAGAAAATAACTAAAAATATACTTCAAAGTATCAAAATGACAGTTAGAAGTTATAGAACTTTCTTTTCTGTAAGACAAAATCCAGCCTTCCTGCAACCCTGCTCAGATTGGTCAGCATCTACCAGGCTGAGCCATGCTGTATTAGTGAAGTGTGAAGTGGCCTCACTAGAGACAAAGGCTTTCCTGTGGGAGGAGAACTGCAAGCTGCAGAACATAAGGTAGGATGGGGGTGGAGTAGCAAAACTTGTCTTCACTGAGGGAACAACAGTTTAGGGCAGTCCAGGCTCACCCCCACATCCTGCACCCCGCAGACAGGAGCCCCATTAATTAGATTAGTGAAGGGGCTGGAAGGGGAGTGTTAGGGAAATTTAGTCACATCAGTGGGTTGGCTTAGCCAGATCTAACCTTCCAGGAGAGAGTTTCTCCAATCTGGATTTCGGAAGGATAGTGCTTTCTGGGTCAAGAATATGCCACACTTTGGAGGAAGTGGTCATACACCTGGGTGGCACCCGGCATCCCATTGGTCAGTTGTACCTCCCTGCTACCCAGGAACACCCAAGAACTGTGAATAAAGATAGGAGCATTGCCCAGCAACTGAGATCCCTGCCTGAACCAACAAGGAGAACAAGGATTGCCCTGCTGGAACTCTGATCTGCACCCTAAGGATTGTACTCTGAAGGAAAGCACCTGCTGCACAATCTGGAACTACAGCCTTAAGGACTTTGCCTGGCTTCACAAGGATTAAGGAGTGTGCTCTGGGAAAGCAACAGCTTAAAAGTGCTCCACCTGCACCATTTCAACAAAGAAGGACCCATCTGGAGTGCATCCAGTAGACTTTTAGGGAGATGGCCAGGTGAGTTCTAGGAAATGTAGTCCCACCACCCCAAGGACCATCTCAAAGCTTCAATACCCTTAGATGTGTGTTGAGAACACTTTGGAAGCCCAAAAGGACCTTCTGGAAGGAGATCCAGAAGTTTTGAGAAGTTTGGAGAATTTTAGTTAAAAAGTTCTATAAGGTAACCGAATCGTCGACGAGTCAAGCAGTCGATGTCGAATCACGACCCAGCCTGGATTTCAGTTTGTCCTGCTGAAATCTTTGGAGCTCAAGACTCCCAGGATTTCACCAAAGCTTTGCGCTGAACCAAGCCGCTGTCGTCAACTCGAAACCAGGCCTGACAAGGAGCCTCGCTCGATGATGAGAAGAAAAGCTTCAGTGCAAAGGTAACATTTTGACCCAGGCATTCAGCTGAGAGTATTCGATCAGGGCTCCATTGCAATTGGCCTCAATCTTTGACTTTGTCGTGGTCAAGCATGACCAGATGTCCCAAATTCGCGCTTTGGGCTTTTAAGCACTAGAAAGTGTTTATTCTTTAAAAATTCAAATCCCCAGTTCCCTACTTTGGATTTTTGTCATTTTGGTGTCTGTATGTTCATAAAATATAACCCATTTTTAAAAATTGATTTGGGATTTTTTTGTGTGGATTGTGTCTTACTTATTTAATGTACTGATGTTTTAAATGCTTTACAAACCTGTCTACTAAGTTAAACCTGACTGCTCATTGCCAGCTACCAAGGGTTGAGCAAGGGAATAATTTACGGAGACCTTGACTGCACCTTTTATTGTGTTTATGGCCTTATTACTAGTGGTTGGTCCCTACTTATCACTACTAATAAACCACTTTCCAACAATGCCCCTTTACTGGTCCATTATGTCCTTTCAGAAATATGGCCAGTTTGTGGATTAATGATCAGTTCTTCACAGACTCAGCAGGCTATTCATGGACCTCCGTCAGTCTACCTCGCAAGCAAGCACACAAACAAGGCATATAGACTGATATAATTCAAGCCGCCATCTGAGAAACAGAGTAATTGTGGTCAAATGGCAGCAAAAATGCCAAGTGCATAAACAAAAGCAGCTAGAAACAAACAAAATCAAGAAACTTAGCATTATATTGTTTCATATATATATTCCCTACATTACCAAAATGTAATTGCTAATCAATAGACCTATACCATGGTGAGAATTGAGGTAAAGAAGCTCTACACCTGAATCACGGTGGAAAAACATAAAAATTGAGTAGTTTGTAAAGACACTATCCTGATTTACAATGAACCTATAATGCTTCAACAGGGTGAAGAGCTTGGATTTTACTTACTTTACTGCTTTTAGCTCTCATTTTGATAGTTTATCCTATAAAACCAAAGGTTTCCTAAACTTTCAAAATCTAAGGGCTGATTTAGTGTTTGGCAGAATATCATCTCCGTCAAATTCTCAATTTAGAGGTTGGCAGACTGCCAGGTTTATGCCAACAGAGTAAAATATACTCTGGTGTTTGTGTTGCAAAATGTTCCTTTTCTTATATAAAACTCTCCAATGAATTTCAGGTCTTGTTTGTGCTATACAAATACAAAGAATTAAAGATAAATTAAATAAATCATCTCTTTTCAATATTGCAAAATGTTCTGAATGCAGCAGTGAACAAGGCTACAAGGTTAAGAATATTTGATCATATCTTCAGACACTTGTAGTGGCTCCTGGTTCAAGACCAAATTACACGTTAGGGGGTGGTCTTCGGTTTAGATGCTGGGAAGCCCCTTTCTGTAATATCCTGCAGGTATCTGAATTATGATACTTATTTAGTAGCCATAAGTGAGACGGTTATGCTCAGACTTCAATCTCATTGCTCTCTGAACCTGAGGACTCAACATGAACTGCTACGGCATGGAAATATTGTGATCAGAGTATTAACTGACATAAATAATATGTAGAAACATCACCTAATTAAGTTAAAAATAGAAAACAAAGACAATGAGACAATAGTTTGGTAAACAATATTTAGGCCACAATGTTTTGTCAGATAATATTTGTGTCTACAATATGCTGACAACCAGCTGCAGCTCACTTATTAGGTCTAAAATGCAAATAAGTGTCATGCTTTTGTTGTGGTTCAGATGGATGTGGTCTAGTAGTTTGTGTTGTACTGTACCTTTTAGAATAGACCAAGACTCATTTCCTCGTATTTGGTCCCTTTCTGAGGTGGAACAAGGAGCCAAAATAAAGATGCCTTATAATGTGGACCAGAGGTGAATCGCGCAAAGCAAGATGGCCGCCTCCTGGTTGCTCTCTTCCGATGCCCTGCTATTGTGTAGTTCCTATAAACCTATATAGGATCTGCGCGTTTAGACAACATACACTGTAGGATTGGTGTCCGGACTGATTCTAGACACCCCCACCGGGTATGTTAGCCTGTGGTACCAGCTAGCTCACAGTGCCACTAGAAACCCCTCTTACCAAAGAGAGAATAGTTCTTGGCAACTATCGAACATGACAACCCTGATCCCTCAGGATCGTGGAAACAGTGTGATACTTTTCGCTCAGTCACTCGTGCTCACTTTGTCTCAGAGAGATACACAGAATAAACGGTGGGGACGTTTTTCAATAAGCATTTATTGAACCTGCGTCATTCTAATGTAAAATAGGTGTGCTGAAACAACCATTAGACAGAAAACAGATGTAAATGATTAGAAGCATTAACAGAGTAAAAGGATGGTAGACTTCTACCATCGTGCTAAAACAATGAATACAGGCAAGTATATGAAATACATGACAGTAATACATGCGTACTCCTTCGATGCGACCCTAACTAGAAGTACCTAAGTGTACCTAGCATGTAGGTAGGTGTAAAGCCAAGAATCCCTCTAGGATAAAGTCAGCCCCATTACCTGAAGTGAGAGACTGTGGGACCCCGTCTTGGTCTCGAGATGGACACCCCGCAAGGGATGTCAGACCACTGTGAGCTGAAGTGTCTGCATGCAGGAACCTCAGCGTCTCTTGTCAGTGTGTCGGCACGGAAGTGCTTTTCTCCTCTGACTACCTCAGCAAGATATGGTGTTTATATACCCAAAGTGGTACCCTCAGGGGTTCCAGCATGCTGTGTCATGTCGGACCTAGGATTGCGGAAGGATTGACCCTTGTACATAGTTATTATGCAGGAGATGGTAGTCCTGCTGAGCTTCCAAGAATCCTCATGCATAATGGATGAGGCTAGTTTTCAGGGAAAACCCTACGTCCTGTAAGCAGTACCGTAACTGGGTAAAAGGTCAGTCCCAAGAATCATTAGGTAGTGTAATGGTAGGGGAGAGTATAGGTGAAAGTTTAGGTAACTACCTGAGCCTATATTGGGGTACCTATATGGAACATAACACTGCTTATCGACGATAACATTTCATTTCAAGGCTAGCTTTACTTTAATTTTTGGGCATAATTCTTCTAAATACTGTCATTGTTGCATGAGAATACCTTTTTTGAAGCGTTTCTATGGGTTTTCACATTGTGCTGCCTCCTGTACCTCTTTCCGGTCTCTTCTGCACTTTGCTGACAAAGTTCCTGTCTGGAGGGCAGATCTACTTCAAGGAAAGGGCGCGGCTGAGGACTCAACCACTCCTATAGCTGGTGAAGCTGCTGCACAGGCTGCTTTTGTGTTGCCTAATATTTACCCTTTTCTTTATCTTTTGTTTTTTTGTTTGCTTATTTATATATTACAGTATTTTTATTACTATGGAGGGGGAAAATATGCATGTAATTAATAACAAATGTAAATAAACAACTTCCCCTCCACCAGTCAATTCAAAGATTGTTGACACTAATGAACCTTCATTATCCACTTATTAGAATTACAAGCAGTCCATGCTAATACAGAAAATATTGCATCATAGATCAAAAATATCCATAAAGACATGGCAAGTGTCTCTATGAAAGTCTCTGACAATACAATTAAAATTCAATATAACAAAACAAAAACTGACAGTGTTTTGCCCACTGCGGCAAAAATTATGCCAATGAATACTCTTTTACTTGATCTAGAAAATCGCAATTGGCAGTACAACTTGCACATCTTTAATTTGCCAGAAGATGTTGAAGGCAATGACTGCAGGAGGTATTTGGAAAACATATTAAGTGGTTTATTACAGTTAAAGTTCACAGAAAAATTCAGAATTGATAAGGCATACAGAATTCCTTTGCATTGTACCCCAAGTTTCACCAAACCTGATCAAATAATCTTTAAAGTACTGCTTCATCGTCATTTAGTGTTGATTCGGAAAGCGGCAAGAGAGATCCCATCTTTAATGGTCAGCGGTAACAAAATCTTTATACATTAAGACTTCGCCAAGGAAACTCTTAAAATATGCCAAGAGTTCACAGAACTTCGACCACAACTAAATAGCACTGGTTTTAAATATGACCTTTTTGATCCGTCCACTATGAGAATATAAAAAATGGCTTTTCCAAGTCCTTTCACCGCCCTGGTGATCTTCGTGCCTCTCAAGACCAGCATTCTCTGCGCTCCATGGATACGAATGAGACTGATACTTAAATCTTTTGATCTGGTATTTATTTGTAGCTCTATGTTTTTTTTTGTTTCTCCTATTTCTCTTTTCATTTAATCTTTAGAGCTACATTTTACTCTCACAAATTTATTTTTCTTCTTTCTTACTGTTCTTTTTCTTTTATGAACATTTATGACGTTAATAGAATTAAAAATGTTTCTCTTAATGTTGAAGTGTTACAACACCCTATTAAACATATTAAAGTGTTACATTACTTAGCGATACATAAAGATAATATTTGTTTACTCCAGGAGACTTGTATAGATGATACAGTTTTAGCATACATGAATGCAAAATGTGGGTTGGTAATGTTGTATCTTCTCCTGTAGTTAACAAAAAATGGAGTTGCTATTCTTTTTGCAAACAAATTACCTCCCCATGTACTAAACAAATGTTCTGATGCTGATGGTCATTACCTTATAGTTAAAATTAAAATTGATAATTCCTTTTTACGCTTGATTAATGTTTTTGGCCCAACAAATGATGACCCTCATTATTGGTCTCTTTCTACATCTGAAGTGCGTAACGCTCCACTTATTATCTGAGGTGATTTTCATCTAATACATGACCCTTTGTTAGACAGAGTATCTCTACCCAAATATATTCCTCCTAACACTTTTTTTACTCTCAAATACTTTTTTAGAAAAACTAAAATTGTAGATATTTTGCACTTATAACACCCAACAGATAAAAAGTTAAATTGTTTATCTAACCCTCATAATTCCTATTCTCCAATAGATTATTTATTAGTATCTTGTCAATTACTCCAATCAATTCCTGACCCTATTATTCATAATATTGATATTTTTGATCATGCATTAATTTCTTGTGTTTTACAACTCAACTCCACTCAATAATCTCAGCGTAGAGGGCGTATGAATATTAGTGTTGTTCTTAATGAAAAAATAAAACAAAACTTTTGTCTGCAATTCATGACTATTTTTCTTTTTATTCAGAAGGTTGTATTTCTACAGTAAATCGTTGGGAAGCTTTTAAGGCATATGTTAGAGGTGTAACTATATCCATAATGGCACATAATATTAAGTAATTTAATTTAAAATTAAGGATTTGGATAAGCAAATAGCTAAATATGAACTCAAATACAAAATACACTTACAAAAACTCAGTTATGAATTAAATCCCATATTAAGTAAGAGGGCAGGCATAAAAATTTCTGATAATAAGGCTAAATTTTGTTTCAGTGCTAATAGGTCTGGAAGCCTTTTAGCAAACTAAGGGCCAGATATATCATAGCTTTTACCGGTCGCAAACAGGCCGATTCACAGAATTTGCAAACGGTAAAAAGCCTTTTGGGATGTATCATCCCAAAAGGCATTCACAAAATAGGTAATCACAATTCTTGCGTTTACCTATTTAGCGAATGCAGTTAGGGAATTGCAATTTGCGATTCCCTAAACGCAATGCAAGAGGCATTCTCAGAATGCGACTTTGCATTAAGGAATCGCAAATTATCACCAACTTCAAGTTCGTGGTAATTTGCAAATCCTTAGAAAAATGCACAATTTTGCATTTTTCTAAGTGCCATGTGGCGCATACACATGCCCTTAGGGCATGTATGTGCGCCACATGTGCACACTTACCTTTTTGGGGATGCATCAGGGAGGTCTTTTGGCCCCCTATCACCCTTGAAATTGCATTCGCAATTTGCGATTACCAATTTGGTATTCGCAAATTGCGAATGCCTTCCCATTCATTCCTATTGGCCTCTTGGCCCATAGGAATGAATGGGAAGGTATTCGTTAATAGCGAATCGCAATTTGCGATTCACTTTTAATGAATATGTAGAAATCGCTATTTTTTTTGCAAAACCTACATACATTGCATTTTGCGATTCTATAATAGCGAATCGGTAAAATTCGCTATTATAGAATCGCAAGATGCAATGTTGATACATCTGGCCCTAAATTCATATAAAAAAGATACAGTTCAAATTAATGCAATTCAAGGTCCAAATGGTAAGATTGCATTATCTCACAAAGATATTGTCATTGAATTTTTGAATTATTATTCAACTTTATGCAGTAATCATCAATCTACTGATACTCCTCATATTGATAATGTTTTAGAGTCTTGTGGCGTACCTAAAATTTCTCAGTCAGTTAGAGAAGAAATAAATGTACAGATTTCCCTACAAGAGGTTGAATCAGCTATCAAATCCCTTACATTGTGTAAATCTCCTGGTATGGATGGTATTCCTGCTGAATTTTATAATGACTTTTCTCCTCACCTCCTGCCTCATCTACGTAAGATATTTACTCAGTTAAGCATGTGAGGAAAGACTTTTGGGTCCTTCAATGAAGCTTTGATCATAGCTCTCCCGAAACTTAATAAAGATCCTACTATTGTTTCAAATAATCACCCTATATCTTTAATTAATCAAGATTGTAAGCTTTATGCAAAAATTCTTGTAACCAGGTTGGCCTCTGTGCTTGACACTCTTATTCATACTGGTTTCATGAACCATAAACATTCTGTAAACAACACAAAACTTTTATTCCATTTGATTGAAACTGGTCTATCCTTACACCCTCAGGAGCCCTCACATTAGATGCTGAAAAAGCTTCACATAAAGTCCATTGGCTGTATCTATTTCGTACCTTGTCTGCATTTAATTTTGGCCATTTATTTATTTGCATAATATCAGCACTCTATTCTGGTCTGTCCACCAAACTTTTTATTAATGGCCAAATCTCTGGAACTTTTTGCTTTTTAGAGGTACCAGGCAAAGTTGGCCCTTATCACTTTTACTTTTCCTCCTTGCTATTGAATCATTACTCAATGCCATCAGAAACTGTATTGGAATTTGAGGTCTTATTATTAATGATGTTTCTATAACAACTTCAGCATATGCTGATGATGTACTACTTTATATTATTAATCCTGACTCTTTCATTCCTCCTTTATTAAACTCTGAAGTGGGATGTTTTAGTTAATGTATATACAATTGTCAGTCTTTTTATAGGGGCAGGATCTTTAGTTTTTTCTAAGAGATTTTAAAGTAGTAACACACGTTAATAAGGGTTCATTGTCTATAATATGAGTAACAAAAGATGACATCTGCAAGCTAGTGCAACAAACAATGAGTGAAGGAAAGAAAGAATTAATTAATTTGAGAGACTGATGGTTGCTTGGGGTCGCATTCCAGACCATACTGTTCAGCCCACAATGCCACTCTGGACAGAAAGCACCCATATGCAAATATGCTCAGATGTGCTCTCTGTGGTCACTGTGCCACAGGACTCACACTGTACTTCACTGACAAGACATAAGTAGGCCAAAACAAGTCTATGAGTGCTTGTTTAGCCATCCAAGAAAACCTGGCCAAGCAGTAGGACCAAGACTGATTTGCATATGGCAGGTTTTTGTCTAAATTGGCACAGTGGGATAAAAATGCTAGCCTGGAATGCAGTTCAAGCAATCACCAGTGGCTGAGGTTAATGCAGCCATTTTATTCATCAGTCTGCTGCTGGTTGCATCTGCAAGGTAGTGACACCAGGACCTGAAACAAAAAGCACAAAGGCATAAGCAGTTTTTGAATACCAGTATTAGTGCATGGCTACTGGGCAAAGCTTGCTCCTTTGGGCTGGATCTGCTAGACTGGGCGTAAGTGAAGATCATTAAGCTTCAGATACCTAACTGAAAACTTCAACCTTCACGAATTAGAACACAGACAGTAGACCCCTAGAGCTAAATGGAGAAAGCTGGAAAATTGCTACAATGAAGCACTGATCCATGACTATGTATATGTCAAAGGAACAGGAGCAGTTCTCAATAGTAGCTATGATAGTATGGTTAAAAAATCAATATATTAATAAAGCCCACTATCAAGGGCTTACCCAGGTTGTTAAGGTGAGGGCCTATAATGAGGGGGAGGGCCTTTAACAACTGGTAAAGCCAAAGGCAGATGGGCTATTAGAACATTCCACCCACTAAGGGTAGAGTGCTCTAACTTAAAAAGGGAGAATTATTAAGACAAACATTGGAATGCTGGAGCTCCGGGCTCCAATGTTCTAATACAGAACACAGACATCTCACAATGATGGTACGAGGAGCAGGCAATATTCCCTTTAACTGAGAACCACTACTGTGTGGCAACCTACATTTGTGTGGCTGTCAGACTGATCAGTGGTTAAAAAAAGCTAAATCAAGATGTCCTTTAAAGAATCACACAGACTCTAATCCAAAGTGAAACAACAAGGGCTCCTGGCTATAGAAAAAGCTAAATGGAAGTGAGCATGGTCATTATCAGGAGCTTACACCGCTAGGCACTGGACACCTGAATCCAGAAAAAATATCCCATTCTATATCTCCCCTGCAAAGGCATGCCATCAGAGCAAAAGAGGGCCCGAATAGAAGAGGTCAGCTGCAAAAAACATTCAGTTTTGTTGTTTTAGAGAAGATCAGGAGCTATGCATCACATAATTTTAATTACAATTACTAATCTATTTTTAGTCAATAATGAGAGTTTTGGCATGATTTAAGGGGTTTTATTAGTCAAGTCTTTTAGTAGTTCATCTTTATTATAAATCACAAGTTAAATTTGTATTAATCTCAATCATCAATACATACCAGAAGTAGGAAATCGAAATTGGTTATTGGAAATATATTAATTGCATAGAAGCATGTTCCATAAAAGAAAGAATTCCTATTCTAGAAATGGTGTGAGAAATTGTGTAAGTCAAAACCCATAAAGAGCTCTAGTTTGAGAGAGTGAGAGAAAAGCATAAAGCTTTAGCATCAGAAGTCAGCTGAATAAATCAAAATATCACTAAAAGAAGAACTTCTCATAAAGAGAGGTTCATGAAGGGTCTGGGTAAAATGGAAGTGTATGGCAAAGTTTATTAACGGACTCTTGGAATGCGCACTAAAATAGATAACGCATTTCATTAATGTTGCATCTTTTGGTCTTCCTCCTTCAGCCAGCAATCATCTTGCGATTCTCTCATGGGAACAGGAGCATTCCTCGTCTTCTCACAGAAAGCACAATGGCTTCTACATAGCAGATTTTAATGTTGTTTACTTCTTAACGACTAGTGGCTATATCTTGTACATTCATAATACATTTTCTTGGTTAAAACAACTTTTCCATGAGAGATTTTCATCTCTGTATCATTCTAAATAATAAACTTGTCTATTTGTTAGCAGGAACCATTTTATAAGAAGTAACATTTGCAGAATTATATGAAAACATTTAAGCAACTACTATTCTTTATGAAAAAATATGTTCATGAAAAGGTCATGAAATAATAATTTTATGCACATATAGCATTCCTAGTGAGGTCAGCTTGTCAGCCATTTGAGGACTAATATGTGTAAATATGGTTGACTACTAAAGTTTTGCATTTTAAATGCATTATTTTTTATTAAAGCTTACATGTTAATTCTGCACATTATTATCAACTGTATTAATTCCTTGATATTATTAAAAATGCTGCCCCAGTTGTATGAAGTTAAATAGGTATTTACATGCAATACTTTTCATTTAACTTCTTCTTTGCCAATTCTGTGTATTTTTAATTGCTTTAGGACCCTACCCTTATGGTACGTGCAAGTCATACTTATGTAGATGTTCTCTCTATATATGTTCTCTCACACACATAACCTGTCCATCCCCATCTACCTTTTCATCCTAATCTCAGTGCTACATAAAATAAATAGAATGGATTTAAAACATGCACAGTAACTCCCTCTGAATCGATGTGGGTTTATGCTAAGCAACTTAATTACAAACTCAAATATTCATGAATGTACTTGTGCCACAGTTTAAAATCAGAACATAATGCAGCAATCTAAAAAGAGACACAGAAATAAAATCCAAGCACAGAAAATAGCATGTGGCACAAAATGCTCCATGAGGAAAAACTCAAATTGATGAGACACTGTCAAATTGATGAGACAGTGCCATGGAGTGTCAATTAACTTTTTTGTGAAGTGGGGTCTTGGTATTAGATCATAATGAAAAGAAACTTGTACCAACCGAGTGTCCATTACCAACGATCGCACACTGATCACAGAGCTAGTCTAAATTTTGTTCTGGGAAAGAAAATGCATATGTAAATTGATTATAAAGTAGCAATACAGCTGAAAAAGTAATTATCTCCAGGGTACTCAGCCTACATTTTTGCCTAGTTGCATATTTCTTGAGGCCAATGAGCATACTACAAGATGCCACAGTAGACATTTTAATATCGGATCACTTTTTGTCCCATTAGACAGCGGGGCGAATTGTCGTAAATGAGGAGACATTATTTGAACAATGCGAATTATGGTTTACAAGTAGGAGACGATTATTTTGGATGACTAAACTCCAAAGCGTATTTTGTGCCTAATTCTATCTGAGGGTGTGTTTCCTCCATTTCCACATAGATTCCTTAGGAAAGTGAGGAAAGGATGGATTCAATTAGAAATTCAAAAATTTAACTTGGCATGCATGTCTCTTATCTTTATTTTTATAGGCTAGAAAAATATTTAAAAGCTTTGCATCCTGATCAGTGAAGTTCATATAATTGGAATATGTCATTTTGGTTTAAAACTGTAGAGTATATTGTGCAAAACACCCTTTACAATGCAGCATTTACCACGCAATGCCTTTACAATGCCTTGCCTTTACCACGCAGGTATTTACCATGCGTATGCGTTTACCGAGCATGCCTTTAAAACAAAATGGTAAGTATATATCAGGTAAGTGTACAAGTTTGTACATATATATTCAATAAAAGAAAAAAGGTTACAGGGACGTTATAGTTAGGCTTGGATTTCACTCATACAAAACCAGTGAAATTCAGCAGTTTTAGTTACCTAAGCTAACTATAACTTATGACCCTGCAATGCACTGCTTATGACCTCACATATTACATAACTCATGACATGGTCAGTGACATCACTAATAACATCTCAAATGACATCACTCATGACATCTGATGACATTCTTACTGCATAATGAGACTGCTTATGGTATTGATGAGCAGGAAAAGTTATTAGAAGAGAGGCTAAAAACTCTGATAAGCTGGGTATGACGTATGAGGCCAAATAGACAAGAGTGATACTCTTATAGATATTACTTAGAGTCACGAATATTAGCATTGAATGTTGTCCCAATAATTCTGTGCATTAGGTACTCTCAAGTTGGAAATAGCTACTGTCAAAATAGAGCAAAGAAGAAACTGTGAGAGTAGAAGAGAGTCCAGTCATGACAGCACCACAGCGAAGCAGGAGCTGTCTCTTCTCTATCCCAACCCCTTTCCTCCTTTTTGGTGAAGCCTGGCCAGAAACCTAGGTGTGTGTGCCTAGGTGGGTGTGCTGCGACTGTGGAAAACCAAGGTACCCGACAGTCGGTGGCTGGGTGTGTGAGTACTGTAAGGGTGTGGTTTTGTGTGTGTGTGAGTGGGTATGTAAGTGGCTCTATTTGTCTGTGAGTTGCGTGCTACTAAGTAGGAGGGGGTGAGGTCAAACAGGCAATGCCTACAGGTGATTTTGAACTTCTGCAAACTCATTGTCATTTAAAGGGAGAACCATGAACTCTGCTCTCAACAGGAGAAGCTAAGAAAGATCCCACTCGTCATAGTCACTACAGATTGTGCTCTGATAGATCAACAATGCATTCACCTTCACCAAAGATTTCAGATTATTATTCAATGTGGAATTGCACGAAAAACATGCTTGCTTTGTCTTCGCCACGCCCAGGACATTAGGATCATTTGTCCTTTAAAGAAGTGGAGCTTCCACTGTGGCACCTGCTATGTTTATATTTGGAAATGACTCCCATTGATGTTTAACATCTGTGAAATGAGCATCAGGGTCAGAATGGCCAGGCCATAAATTAATGGCCCCTGGGCCCTGGCCTCCTTATGCTGGGTGCCCTGGAGCCCATTCAGGGCACCCATTGTGCAATGATGGGGACAGAGGGGGGAGCCTCAATGTCCCTACGGTCCATGCCTGCTCCCCGCCTCCAGCGGGAGTCTAAATTGCTCCACACATAGTGAGCAGCAAAAAATGCTGCGCCCTGCATTTGGGAGCATTCTTTTAATCTGTTTTCCTGCCCACTTCACAGCTGGCAGGAAACCAGATGAAAAGTCCGCTTCCAGCTGGTGGAAGCCGTTTTCCTGCTCCCGCCCACTGGGAGAGATCTAACTGTTTGCTCTCACTTGGCAGGAGCTTTCAAAGTTCTCACCAAGTGAAATCAAACTGCATCTCGTGATGGTGGGCACTCTAAGAGATAGTGAGAGATAGAAGGAGCTGGCCCATTAGTGGCTTTAGGAGGGGGGCCTCCCTGCCCCCTCCTACAATTTTCAAGGGCCTACTCTCTCTAGGTGGTGGTCCCCGGGGCCAAGAACAACCCAGGAGTGGGGCTGCATGGCCGACCCTCCTTCTAAAAAAAATAAGAATGCCCCCAGAAAGTGGTGGTCCCCGAGGCTGTAAAAGGCCCAGGTAACTGGGCCTCTCTCCCTTTGTTATTTAAATGTGTGGCCCAGGGAGTGGTGGTCCCTGGAGCCCTTAACTGACAGTGGAGGAGTGGTCCATGCAGTCCCCCTCCAATATATTTATAAAGCTCTGGGGAGGTGCTGGTCCCCTGGGCTCTTAAGAGCTGCAGGATGGTGCCTGCATGCACCCCCTCCTGATTTTTAAGCATGTCCCCGTGACCTGGCCCACCTAGGGGTTGAATTTGAGAGAAGCACAGGAGGTTGTGCTTCTTTTTTTTGCCATGAATCTTCGCAATGTCGTGGCAAAAATAAAAAAAAGCTTTTTGGCCCTGCCGTGGTCTTTGGGAGACCCCAGCACGAGGTGCTAGGGGTACCGGTATTCCTATCTTGCCCCCTGCTCTTTATTTTCTATATCAAGAGTAATGTGCAGAAAGTCAAAACTGATTATCATGCCAAATTGGAGGAATGGAGAGGATTGTAGTTAATCAGTCCAGATGAATACAAGTACTTGTGTAAAATTTCCCTAAAGTCCCATAGTCAAAAGCGCTTTTAAAAAAATCAGAAGCACTTGTGCTAGGTACAAATAGCCAGAACAGCCAACAAGTGCTATGAGTTGTGTCGGACATTTGAATAGAGGACCACACTGCCTTAGGATTACCGACAGACCACAGACCCGATGTGCCCGACATGGCAGTTATTATGCACATTCCGACACAACTCATAGCTAGATAGAAATTCACTAATGACGTTACAACTGCTTCCATATTGATGCTTTACACCTTGAAAAAGTCACAGGCTTGTATGCCAGAAGGGGGCGAGATACGTGTTGGCTGTTCTGGAAGTTCTTACCTAGCACAAGTGATTCATATTTTTTAAGAATCGCTTTTGGCTATGGGATTTTGAATCACTGAGCGGATTATGAATCGTCCCTGAATGGAATTTTTGGATTAATTACAACTTAATTCAACTTGCATTGGTTTAATAAACTATTTCGTGATATGAATGGGAGAGGGGTTCCCCATTTTCCAAGGCTAAGCAATCACTGATACATCCTCATTAAAGTAGGATGATCCAATAGACAGAATCCTATAACCCTCCAACTTTGTCCTATGTAAGAAATTTGCCTTCTTATGTTAAGGTCACTGGGGACTTTTAGAAGCACATTTATGACTTCCTTGGTGTGAGGACTATTGTTTTATTGATGTTTCAACTCTTTACCAGCATTAATTATTCAGATGGGATACATGCTGTGGAACATTTTTGCGAACTAGACCGGCAAAATTGTACAGACATACTGAAATTATCATTTCTAATATCAATTGGTGTTTAATAGATACATTTTTTGTTGTTCAAAAATCAGATTTTATGACAAGTGCGTGGGGATGGCAATGGGCACCTGCTTTGACCCAAGCTACTCATGTTTAAACATGGACTGGTAGGAGGAGAAGGTGCTCATCATGGAACACAAGACGATGTGGGAGGATCATGTAATTACATGGATTATTTTTATTGACTGCCTATTCGTCATTTGTAAGGGGTCAGAAATGTCTGCCAGTGATTTCATCAATCAAATAAATCAAAACCAGCTGAATTTACATTTCAGTGGCACAATCAGTAGGTGGAGTTCCTAAATTTACGGGTATTTGTGAAACAGGGCAAGCTGAAAACTTGTCTTTTCAGAAAGTCTACCATAGGTAATTCCAAATTGCAGGCTGACAGTTTCCACCCAATGCACTTGAAGGTCAGCATCCCCTATGGGGAGCTGCTCAGGTTAAAAAGAAATACTAGCTTAATTGAAGATTGGCACAATGGAAAAGATGATATGATAGTTTTAAGGAACAAGGTTACTCCACCAACACTTTGAAACCAGCACTCAACAAAGTACAGGCTAAGAATTGGGAAAACATTCTGTTTCACATGGTGAACAAGAACGAAATGAATAAACAACTCATCAGGATGATAACTAACTTCTATGAACAGGAAGGAGCCTTCAGGAAATCATGCAAAGACATTGGCATCTGGTGAGAGGAGATGCTATGTTAGAGCCTTCTTTGGCAAAATCACCACAGCTAACATTCTGGAGTGCATTTTCAAGTAAAGATGCTCTGGTACATAGTATCCCTGAGACAGACACTTCAGGAACTTGGTTACAACAAGGCAATGGTTTTTGCAAGTGACATAATTTTAAAGTGTGCCTATATGGAATCAATAACACCTTTCAGTCCAAAATCTATTCTGATTGAAGGCATGTATAACTGCAAGACAGAATTCACAGTTCATGTACTTACTTGTAAATGTGATCTAGCTTATGTAGGCAGCACAATTCTACAAGTCCACTGTCAAATTTTTCAACATCTGAGGGTAGTTAAAAACAGAGACTGGTCGTACCCAGTGGCCAGACATGTCCATGATTTGCACAATAATGATGTTGGTTTTCTATCATATTTCGGGATTGATGCAGTCCCCAAATATTTAAGAGAAAGGGACCGAGAAAGGCAACTTAGAAAATGGAATGCAAATACATAATGAATCTCGATATTATGTTCCTGAACGGGTTGAATGTTGAGGAAGAATTGTATGCATTCCTTTAAGATGTGATGAATTGAAAAAGGATTCCCAGTTTAAGTGCTCGATTTGTGTTGCATAGATATTTAAGCATGCATAAGAGGGCTCATTCACAGTGTAATAAGTGAGACAGCAACACCCAGATAAAAGGCACTTTCATAGCAAGCCAAGCTGATAGAGACAAGAAATAGTGACTAGCTAGGCATTTATGCTGACATTGAAATGCCATTAGTCCATAGATTTTGGTGTATCACACCTTAGTTATTCACACTTTATTTTGAATAGATTATTCTTTAAAGGTTTTTTACAGAAATATTAAATGGATGTTGATACAGTCTGAAATAATCATTAGTTAACTACTTTAATATATAGTGTTTGTGCTGAATTTAGAACTTGTATTCATGCAGTGAATGAAGAAGTCTATGGTCAAAATGATTTATCAAGGACAAAGCGTGTACTCAAACAACAACAATGGGTTGAGCAAGAATAATGTATTTAAACAAAGTATTTGACTATTATGCAGATATAAAATTATTTGAATTAAATGTAGCATTGATACGAATTATAAGAATTGAGGACATGGTTATAAATATTATGAAATGTTTTGTTGTTTAGGTTGTGTCACTTTGACTCGGGAACTTTTTCTGAAGAGTAGAGTCTTTCTTTGAGGTAACTGTCACATGGTTGTATTTAAACAACACTAAAATGCTGCGCGTTGTGTAAGCAAGGTCACTGAGTTGACCAATATGCGTTCTGTGAATGTGGTGAATGAAAACATGAATATTGTAGATTGTGATGGCTGTGCCTCTATCCATGTGGATTAAAAGGAATGCAGGAGGTGATGTCTCTATGTGTATACATGTATATATAGATAATGCACGCGCACACACACACACATACACATATATAGATAAATATATATATATATATATATATATATATATATATTCACTTGAAAAACCAAAGGTTACAGGGTTGTTATAGTTAGCAAATAGAATGATGTCATCAGTTATGTCACTGACCACGTCATGAGTAATGCAATATGAGGGGTCATAAGCAGTGCATTGCGAGGGCATAAGTTATAGTTAGGCTTTCCTGTTTTCAGTTTCTATTTTTGGTAAATTCTGGTGGGGTTTTTTCAGTGTTTTCAAGTGATTTCAATACCTTAAAAAAACTGTGGTTATCAGTGGTTACACATTTTCGTGCCATTAAAAACAATAGAAACAGTGTTTTTCTGGTGTTTATGGAAAGTTTTGCTTTTATTAATGCTTGCTTTCTGCACTGATAGTGCATGGTATATAGACAGTGTACGTACAGTGTATATGAGGTCCAAATACATTTTGCAAATCAAACTTATTGAAGTACACCATACAATACTTCTTCAGTGAGTCTTTGGTCATGTGTGCTCGCTCTTTCCTTCCCATGTAAACTTATATCTGTGAAAAGGCCCTCGCAACATTGACAGTTAAGACGGGCAACGCCAAAACAGCCAGTACACAATTTGCTAACGCTGGCCACTGACCTAGCTTTCCATGCCAAAACTGGTGCACTTGAAGATTGCGATTCTCTGGGCAGGTTCTGCAACATTTGCTTTGAACTGGGCGCTTAAGCCTTCAGAGTTACTGTAGCGGTCAAGAATGAAACAGCACGTTTGAAACTACAATGTAAATTCCCCTTTACGGAAGGAATCTAGAACTTGTACAGAGCACCACAGTGAGGTTTCATTGACTTCAATGCCATGGTTAGTGAAGGGACATTTCTATGGATCATTGCAAGCCATTTCTCATACATTGTAAAATAAAAGTTCCTGATTTGCTCTTCAACATTGCTTTGCTTACCAAGTGACAAGCACTCTAACATGAAACATGTTGCCGTTCCAAAGTCACTAAAGGTGTCGCCCAGCCTACTTTCAAGGAGATGTTTCACATCTACACCAATTATGCTGAACACTTGGCAGACAAAGCTGTTTCCAGTCTCTAGTTTTTTTATTACGTCCACTACAGCAGTTATATTTTCCTGTAAAACTCCAAGAATGCAGTAGTGTATTTTTTTTCACATTACTATCAATATGCGACTAAAGATCCTCACATTGCTAGCCTTTGGCATTACCACTCAGCAAAAATTCTGTAAACGGTTGCCACATGGACAACACAGTTGGGATGACTCTTTCTTTGATGCAACACAAAGCACAAAATGAGAAATATTTGCATTTTAGTTCCAGCGCATAACAAAACAGTGAACCAGAATGGACTAAAAAGTCGATAGCATTCTTCATTAACTCTGAAGATTGTAAAGATGCTTTCAGCATACCATCTAACAAGTGGCAAAGATCTCTTACAGGATAGCATTTCAGCTCAGGTATCGATTTTGACAGGTCATCACACAACTTTTTCACATACGTAGCTAAATCACTGCAAATACAAAGAATATCACTCCAATCTTTGTTGAACTTGGAAAGAACCTTTTTGCAGCAACATTCCAAGTGACACTGCGTTCCATGTTTTCCAAACGTCTGGTGTCATGTTTTCACCACTATTCCAGATGCTTGGTGATAGCACCCTTTTCACATATACTTGTCACTATACCTTGCTTTAAATGTTTAAAGCCTGAGGTGTTGGCAGTTCGCCTACTATCAATACTGACTCACTAGAAACTGGGGGCTGATGTATCAAGGGTTTTTACACATTCTCTGTGGGTAAATGTGATGGCACATATTGGGAAAGGTTCTTATGAAACCAGCCATTTTACCTATCAGTGGAAGAATCAAACACAGCCAAAATATCAAATATGATTTTGACATTTCTTGATTCTCTACAGTTTATAAAATAATTAAACAAAAAAGCAAAAGGAAGAATAATGTTAGCCCAGTCTTTCTTGCTGCTTTACAGTTACAGTTTAAAGTTACATTGTATTGGCCCCTTCAGAAAGAGAAAAATGACTTTCACTCTCCTTTTCATTCTTTGTATGGCATTTAGTTTGTTGTTGTGCAGGTGTTTTTTCAGTGTTTATATGTTTACACTGGTGAGGGCTATTTCCATTTCGGTGGGGTTTTATCAGTTATTATAGGTTTAAACCTAAAACCGGACAGCCGTAGTTGAATTTCACTAGTTTTTTATGAGTGAAATCTGAGCCTAACGATAATGTCCCTGTAACCTTTGTTTTTGTCAGGAAATTCCTATGGTTTTTTAACTAGTAGTCGCATTTGCAGAGTGTTGGAGAAAGGGGGCAGGGCCTCCGACCAGCTCTCAGGAATCCCGCTGTGACAGATGCACTAGAAGTAACAGGAGGTCTTCTGGACCCCCCAAGAAAACTCAGCATCTAAGAGGACTTCGCTCCCCAACCAGCAATACGCCAGGAGGTGCATTTGCAGAGTGATAGAGAGAGGGGCCATGGTCTCCGAAGACCTCTCAGCAATTCCACTGTGTGGGTCTTACTGGAGGTAACAGGAGGGCTTGTTGGCCCCCAAGGACACTCTAGAGCCAAGGGGACTTTATCCCCCAACCAGCAGTGCACCAGGAAGCGTGTCAACAGAGTGGTGGAGAAAGGGGGCGTGGCCTAGAAAGTCCTCTCATCAAACGCGCTCTGTGGGATTTACTGAGGTTAACAGGATGGTTTGTTGGCCCACAAGGACCCTCAGCATCCAAGGGGACTTCATCCCCCAACCACCAGTGCACTAGAAGGCTTGTTTGCAGAGTGGTGGATAAAGGGGGCATGGCTTCTGAACACCTCTCAGCAATCCCGCTGTGTGGGGCTTACTAAAGGTAACAAGAGAGCTTGTTGTCCCCCGGGGAGGTGGTGGTCCCTGGGGCTAAGGGGGTCCAAGAGGCCCCCTCTTTATAAAAATAAAAACCCCAGGGATGTGGTTGTCCCCAAAGCAGTGAGAGGCCCAGTATTTAATTGAAAAGAAGCCCCGGGGAGGTGGTAGTCCCCGAGGCATTAGTAAGCCCAAGGAGGGGGTCCCATGCGCCCCTCTTAATATGCAAATGCACCCACGACTTGGCCCACTCAGGGGCCGATTAATAAGGAATCCTGGGAGCACGCGCTTTGATTTTTTTTTTTAATTGTTAGCGGGATTTGCTGATCCAGTGCGACTTCCACCGAAAATGAAAAAAAAAATGCTTTTTGGGCCTTGGCCCACTTAATAGGCCTGGGGAGTCAGGCTCTTCTATTCTGCCCCCTTTTCTTTTTTTAATGTTTTTTTCTAGGACTCGGTTCAACCGAGTAACAAGATGGCTGCCAATACTTCCTGGTTTCAAACCAGAAGTGTTAGTAGCCAATCAGATCTCATCACGAGATTGGGAGGGGTAGCAGATCCTCTGCATCCCCAGTTATACAACTGGAAATTTCTTTACATTTCTCAACTACTGAACGGATTTGCAACCAATCACAAAAAGGCACTTCCCTAAAGCAATATCTACTTTCCTGCCAAATTTGGTGTAATTCTGTTAAGCAGATCGGGCTGTTGCCGTGTCTAAAGTTTACTATGAAAACTAACTTGGGGAAATTGTGTTTTGAGACCCCCTCTTTTTCTCGGCCCCCACTTAACAGATCACCCGAAACCTTCAAGACATCAGCTGAATTGAGCGTCGTACTAGTTCAAAAAATGTTGCTAGGATACGTCAAAAAACGCCAAACTTATTGGCAAAACAATAAACGTTCTTCCTACGGAAACTAGGTCCTAGCTTATCAGTAGGTTATATCTGGTATTCCAGATGGTAACAAATATTTCATGTAGATATATATACATTTACATAAAAAAACAAAGGTTATAGGGATGTTATAGTTAGGAAATGGAATAAAAAAAACCTTAGAAATTCACTGAAAGAAACCTAAAGGTACAGGGAAGTTATAGATTGGCTCATGTTTCACTCCTACAAAACCAGAGACATTCAGCAGTTATAGTTAGCTAACTATAACTCATACACCACAATGCACTGTTTATGACCTCACATATTACATTACTCATGACATGGTCAGTGACCTCAATGATAACATCACTGATGACATCTCAAATGACACACTGATGACATAATCCAGTGACTGTGAGTGATATAAGAAAGTTTATAAGTGTTAAATATATATACCAAGGTGTAATGGTGAATAAGTGGGTATATGAGTGCCTGTATGGATGAATCAGTGGGTGTGTGACTGACTGTATAAATGAGTGATTAGGTGTGTCAGTGTATGTATGGGTGAGTGACTGGTTGTGTGAATGTCTATAAAGGTCTGTCAGTTTGTGTCTGAATGGGTGTATGGGTGTCTGAGTGTCTGTTGCGTGGGTGAGGGGGTGTGTGAATGCCTGTATGGATGAGTGAGTGGGTGAGCCAGTGGCTGTATGGGTTAGTGAGTTTGTGTGTGAGGGGCTGTATGGGTGAGTGAGTGTGTGTATGGCTGTGTGGGTGAGTGAGTGAATGTGTCAGTGCTAAATGTGTGAGTAAATGGGAATCTGAAAGGCAATATAGGTGAGTGATGGGGCATATGAGTGAGTGAGTAAATGAGAGAGTGGATGTATGGGTGTGTGTGTGTGTGCTTGTGTCAATCTGCATAACAACATCTCCCTTTCTACCAAATTTGGTGTGATTCTGTCCAGCAGTTTGGGCTGTAGGTTTGGGCTGTAGGTTCGACTATGAGTCCTAACACAGAAAAACGCACTGTATTTGAGCCCCCTTTCTCTAGGCCCCCACATAACATATCACCCCGAAACTTGCCATGCACAGCAAGACTTACTATGACACGGTTTTGGGAACATTTTGTGAAGATTTGTCAACCAGTGCAAAAGATATAGGCAATCCAAAAAACAATTTTCCTATGGAAACTAGGTCTTAACTATCACTACCTACTGGCAGTCGCCAGTAGGCAGGTATAGTTAGGACCATGTTTCCATAGGAAAGGTGTTTTTGACTTGCCAATATCTTTGGTGCCATTTGACGAATCTTCAAACTATTTTCCAAAGAAAATACCTCAGTGAATGTTCTGCATGGGAAGTTTTTGGATGATTTGTGATGTGGGGGCTGAGAAAATGGGGGGGGTCAAAAAGTGTGTTTCCATGTCAATACCCATAGGACCTTTAGTCAAATCTAAAGCCCAAAGCACTGGATGGAATTACAAAACATTTGGCAGAAATGTAGATATGCTTACACAGATCAAGCTTTCAGTTATTTGGTGTAAATCTGTTCAGTAGTGGTTGAAAAATTTAAGGGAATGAAGATAGTGATATCTGTGACTTTCATGAGTTTTGCGCTGAATTTATGAATGCACATACCAACAGAAGTAAATCCGAATCATTGGTACATTTATAGGGAAGATGGCGCCACTTGGGAAAGTTCACACATGTATCCATTCAATGGCTAGTATTAATATGACGGTGCTGCAGGGTAGAGAGAACCACCAATCCCCCTATCACGTGGCCTAGGCCAACACAGCAAAGCATGCACAGTCCCCAGCACACGTCCAGAATGTAAAATGAATATTTGATGTGATAGTGTAAACACAAAATATTAAATTTAGTAGTAATCCTCTTTTCTTTATTCTTTTCTTTTTCCGACACTGTGTTGAATTCTTAGCCAGCCAACATGAGTTTCCTCGCCAAAGGGGAAATTGTCCAGCAACTTTTTCAAGGCTCAAGCATCTAGTAGTGAGACTTTTCATATGGTGATAATTCCATTCCACATGGCGTAAAAATTATTCTTCAGTGTATGAGGTCCCAATCCGAACCCAAGTACAACAGGCAATCCAAATCCAGTTAATGTAGACCAGCACACTTGTGCAGTCAAATAGATTTAGATTTTTCAATCCTTAAATCAGTAAGGCATCCATAAGTCATTTAAATATTGTTATATCCTTCTTTAGATGTGTTACAGCCTTAAGCTGTAGTTCTTTGCCCAGTGTTCCATTTTGGTGACATCCTGTAGAATGTTCAGGTGTTGCCTAGCTGTTTGATTGTCAGATGACACTGTGATTTGAAAAGGCTTGGAAGCGGTTGGAAACTGATGTAGGTCTGCCTCGATGTTTAGGCTGTGTAGTTATTCTACATTAAAACTGGACTAATCTCAACATCGTCTCCCAGCCTCATCTCTACAATTTGTGGCGACGAGGATGGGATTGAAAGTAGTTACTCCCCCGCTGATTCCCATTGAATGTCCTGCTGGACCATGGTCCAAAGTGGGTTTGGACATCATGGGACCTCTTGATATATTACCAGGAGGGTGTCGTTTTGTGCTGGTTCTGATTGATTATGCCTCAAAGTGGCCAGAAATAAAACTTGTCAGGGAGGCATCCACTAGCATCATCCTATCCTTTCTCAAGGACGTTTTCATGCGGGAGGGGTTCCCAGAGACCATTGTAACAGATAATGGTACTCAATTCACCAGTCTAGATTTTGGTAATTTTCTACAATCATGCAATGTCAAACATGTAAGAAGTTCACTTTACCATCCCCAATCCAATGGGCTTGTTGAGCGCATGAATAGGGTGGTGGGGGATTGCATTAGGTGGGCCAAAGCTGAAAATTGTAACATTCTTGATTCGCTGGAAAGCATGTTATGGTTCTATAGGACAACTCCCCACTCTACAACAAAAGTTTCTCCCTTTGAGCTCCTAAGGGGAAGAAAAGCGAATACTAACTTCAAACCTGCCTGGATGAACAGGTGGATTAAAGCGGTGCCTGATATTGATTCTCTTATGGAGTTGGTAAGGGAAAATGTTTCTTGTTCACAACTCAAACAAAAAACATGGTTTGACTAAAAGAGAAGCGTAAAGATGGTTCCCGTTGGAGTTGGAGACAGGGTACGCATTAAGTCTCCTTTTCACGTCAAGAAGGGTGAGAGCAAGTTTGGTCCACCCGTTTCTGTCACTAAGGTGGGAAGGAATGCTATTCAGATTGAAGGGGGAAAGTGGTGGAATGTGTGTAAAGTTGTAAAAATTAAAAATGTCACTTCATGCTCTTCCTCGTTATCTTCCGGTACAGAGGTTAGTGGACCTTCTGAGGTTCCACTTAGGAGAAGTGCAAGAACAAGGGTTATTCCCAAAAGGTACCGGATGTGAAATGTCAAGGTACCGGATGTTTAATGTCTTATTACCAGGCTTGTGTTATTTATCCATTTCAGTATGATGTGTATTAATGTTTTTTATGTTCTCTATTCTCTTGTTATTTTGTTTTTGTTTTTTTAAAGTGAGAAAGGAGGGTATGTTATATCCTTCTTTAGATGTGTTACAGCCTTAAGCTGTAGTTCTTTGCCCAGTGTTCCATTTTGGTGACATCCTGTAGAATGTTCAGGTGTTGCCTAGCTGTTTGATTGTCAGATGACACTGTGATTTGAAAAGGCTTGGAAGCGGTTGGAAACTGATGTAGGTCTGCCTCGATGTTTAGGCTGTGTAGTTATTCTACATTAAAACTGGACTAATCTCAACATCGTCTCCCAGCGTCATCTCTACAAATATGAGCACCACACCTTCAGTACTTTCACAAATTCAGACCGATGTCAGAATTTAATACTATCAAACATGGGGAAAGGATGAGTAAGTCCAAGTAAGGTGTCCCCGAATACGAAATGCCCTTTGAAATCGGCTTCCTGAGTCCCACGTATCGGGTGATACACAGTAATCCATCTCTCTATCGGCAAAAAACAGCGTCCTCCAGTACGAGGATGCTGTTTTTTGTCTTACTCATCCTTTTCCCCACGTTTGATAGTATTACATTCTGACATCCGTCTGAATTTGTGAGTGGCTGTATGGATGTATGATATATGAATAGCTGTTTCAATGAGTGAGTGGTTATCTGAGTGCCTGTATGTATGAGTGAGTGGGTCAGTTAGTGGCGGTATGAATGAGTGACTGTATGGGTGAGTGATTACTTGTGTGAGTGGTTGTATGGGTGTATGAGTGGATTTGGGAGTGACTGTATGGATGGGTGTGTGGGTATATGGTTGAGTGACTGGTTGTAATGTTGCAGAGATTCTGCGGAGTCCCAGATCTATGCTTGGAATCATAGAACCTTCATAAGCAGGGGCTGAGTCATCCTACCACCTGAGTACCCATGAGCCTGGGACCGAGTAGCTATAGTGTCTCACTTGTCCTCCTACTCACTCACAGAGGAACAAGTGATTAGACACCCCAGAACACAACACTCCTGACCCTCTCAGGAATCATGGTTGCAAGATAAACCCTTTTGTTCTCATACTTGTACTAGTCCACAATAAGATCTGACAGAGACACGAGAAAAGTTTAAAATGTTTATTTTAACTAGCATGCTCTAGTATGCAGTGTACGTGCCACAATAAGTAAGAAGAAGCCTAACACAAACACGGTCAGCATAGTAAGTTGTCCATAAATCATAAAAGGAGCCATCATTATATAAGACAGGGTAGCCTAACCTCCTCCCCTTCAACAGAAGCAAAGTAATTATATATCAGCAGATCTCTGGGTATTATCAGCAGACCCCGTACCTTAGCATGCACAGATGAAAGTTCTACATCTAAGGTGCTGTCACAATTTCTTCCCTGGAAAGATTCCTCTCCAAGTGTTGTTACCTATTGTGAGCATAGCTATATGTCAAAGTACCTGTTCCCAAACAACAGCTGCATTTGTGTGTTTTGTCTTTGTGCTGAGGCCTGATCAGAACAAAATAACAAGGAGCATTGTTGTTTGACCTTCTCCTGGTGTGCACACTAAATCCCAGGAAAGGACAGAATGTGAAAACAACAGCAGTATCTTTGTGAAAGTACAATGTGGCACAAAGCAAAATACGTTTGCATAGTAATGTGCGCAAAGCAGAGGGCAGTCTGCAATGTGCTCATGCTAACATAGGGATAACTACAATGGGCCTGCACAGGACATTTGGCACGCTCCCCTTGGTCAGGATGGCAGCACCAAAATGACAACAGAAATCAGGGGATAAGCAGAACCAAAGCATTCAAAATAGGTTGTAGTCAGTGTCTCCTATAGAGACTATGGCCAAATTGGAAGAAAAGATTTATAGTGAAAAATGTACCCAATTACAGTGTATCACCAGAACCCAGGATATATGATGCCAAGTGAAAAGGCAATGATTCCAGTAGGAAATCCGAACCTTCCAAATTAGACATGTCAGCCATCCAGTTGAGCAGGTCAAAGGAACAAACATGCTCCTTCTTTCCAGTTGTCGACAAGACCATCAAAGGACAACCTGTGTTGATTTAGATGAAACTGAGATCCAGAAGACGGTGAGCAGTTGCACAGGGATCACCTACGGCCACTGGCCACAATGATGGGTTGTACATGAGCTGCATACCTAAGGAACAATCCTGGTTATGGGCCACTAAGTCACCCATCAACAGTTCGAAATCCAGGGCAGTGTGTGATGGTGCAGCAGGCAGACATCCAGGGCCCATTGAAAGGGGCACCGGATGCAATGGAACACAGGTTGCACACAGGTGAAGTAAGCATAGGCGAAGGTTAGACAAAATTCGACATCCAATGCGTCTCTGGGCACCATTCCAAAAAGTTGTAGCATTCACTCACGGTACAGTTGCAGCAATGTCTGTCCGGGCAGAACCACAAATGGAGCAGCCATTGTGGAAAAGCAGGAACAGCACAATGATGCCACAAATTAAGATGAGCATCAGCGGGAACCCACCGAGCACGCTGGAAAAAAATAGAATGTATAAAAGCTGGGATTACTCTAAAAATAGTTTGAAAAGATGTCACGAGGCCGGAGCCCACAAGTTAAAAAAAAGTGTGTCAGGCCCGTGGTATCAGACGCATTAAACATTTGATGTATCAATTCCCCAAAATGTAAGGGGAGATTTATGTTTAAGAATGACTGTATTTCACTAGACGTTCTCGCCACCTGCAATTCGAAGGTATCATGTGCCAAAGTGAGAGCCACTTCTTGATGAAACAATAAAGCTTTGAGTCTGATTAGCTTATTGAAATCTGTTTTCAAAGTTGAAATGGAAGGCCATAATAAACTATCTACACTCCCATGTGGAGGGGGACAGAACGTTGTTGCAACATGTAACTAACGGGGAAACAGACACCACATACAGGATTCCCACCCTCAGACTGCAAGACCGCAACAGTCCTGATTATTAGGGGCTCACTAGCATGTTTCATAGCCACTGATTGCTGTTTACATGTCAAATTAATTGGTAAAAATAATGTGCTACAATTTAGATAATGACAAGGAACGTTTCCATTATTAAGTGTTTGCAGTGCCCAGCCAAATTGCATAACTGATCTAAGCTTATTCTGACCATGATACAAGGTAGACACTTCAGTTTGCACAATAGCAATTACAGATGACACAATATTATCTGAAGTATAACTATGAGATGACAATGTATTAATACTATCATCGACAACAGCAATCAATTTATCTAAATTATCTCAATCAATTTGGCATAAACGTACTGCAGCTTCCAGTTGCAACAGTTTCCAAAGTTCATTAGATGCATCATAAACAAATCGTTTTGAACGTGGGGATTTGGGACCCAAAAGGAAATCAGATAAGATTATATCTTCAGATAGGAGAGAAAGATGTTGTCTCAGGTCAGACAATGTGGAATGTTCTAACCATTGTTGACATAATTTACCTATGGAATAAGTAGTACAGTGTTGTAAGGCAGTGTTTGTGTATAACGTGGATCTGGTCTATTTCATTTGTACCCAGAAGTAGTGTTCACAAAATGAGAATGACAAACATTCATGTTAAAAGGCCATAATGACCACCCAGTTGGAGCTATCATAGAAGAATTAAATGTAACATTTCGTATCAAACTATTTAGTCTTCAGTATAATTTGTATAAGATTGTCAATTATCAAAAAGAGCTAAGGATGAAATAGTGGGAGTATTCAGTTCTTTAATCTTAGCCAAGCCCAGACAAGTAGTCTGTTAGACCGTGTCATTAAGAAAGATAATTTGCATAGGAATCAGACATGCACGGAATAGTGATTCTGTGCCTTGGACTTGCCAGGACTTTGCGCCCAATACTGATTTCAAATCAATATTGTCCTTCCAGAAATCATATACTTTTTCAGGGCTAGGCTATCAATAAAATGGACTTTGTAAAGAAACAGGGGAACCCTATAAGTCGAGAGGGACCAAGGGTAAGCAAGGAACTAGCTATCCCTGGACACCGTCGTAGCAGGATCTTGCAAGATTGCGTCACCGCACGTAAGCTTCCATTTTCGCTGTTTCTCCCGCATCGGGGTCCCCAGTACGCCCAGACCTGGCAATTTCCTCTCGATAGCGAGTTCCTTCAGGTCCCTAACCAGGGACTCTAACTCTCTCAATTTGGAATTCCCACAAGGGATGTGTACCGCCACCCCGCATTGTTTCTCCGGACATGCACTTCTCAGGCATATATCGATGCGTCCTGATGACGATCCCCCTATCTTAGTTGGGATCGAAACGTTGTTGACTTATACATCTTGACTCCTAAGAGTTTCCTTCGGATTTATGTGGAGCACAAGATGTTTCTCTGTATTGTGATTGTTTTTAATGTGCAATTATTGATGGAGTCACTACATATGTAGATTCCTGAGGTTTGGAAATCTGCTGATTTCCAACCTTTTACCCACTGTATTTTTGTATATGGACTTTGGTTTGTGTTTCATATTTGTGCCTAGAATAAATATATTGTTTCTCCCCATGGAGATTTTCGACACAGATCTCAATACGGCTCTGTTTAACATTGGCTCTATATTTTATTGGAGGGACTGCTGTCTCTTATAATACATCATTAAAATGGATGCATATATCAACTTAGTCTGAGTAAGCATATACTTTTTTCAAAAGATTGAGAACCAATTTAAAACAGTATGATGCTGGGTCTTGTTTGCTGCCTTTATTTTTCTTCTTGGTGCTCATTCCTGACCCATATTCTTCCTCTTTCTGCTCATTTCACACCTTTATTCTGCCTCTTTCTGCTTGTTTGTCACCTTTATTTTTCTTCTTGGTGCTCATTCCTGACCTTTATTCTGCCTCTTTCTGCTTGCTGCTGTCCTTTATTTTGGGTCTTTCTGCTCATTCTTCACCTTTATCTTGCCTCTTTCTGCTTGTTTCTGATGTTTATTTTGCCTCTTTTTCCTCATTCCCCCAGGACTGCCAGGGGAGCCTCAAGGCCCCCTCAGTCCCAGCCGGCTCTCAGCCTCATAGGGAGCCGGCATTGCTGTTGCATGAACGGAGCTGCTGGAAATGCAGCTTCTTGCATGTGAGAGCAATCTTTCATCCCTTTCCCTGCCCACATGTCTACAGGAAGGGAAAGAGATGAAACCTCCTCTTCCAGCAAGCGGGAGCACTTTGACACCTCCTGTCAGCTGTAAATGGTGTGTTTGCTTTCGCTTGGTGGGAGCTGTCCAAGCTCCCGCCAAGCAAAATCAAACATCTATGACCTGGGGGTGGGCACCCCAGGACATAGCAGGAGCCGGCCCTGAAGGTTGGGAGTCCCCAGGGCCATACATGGCTCCAAGAGGGGGCCCAGATGACCCCCCTACTTCTGTTTGCATGGGCCGTCCCGGGGAGGTGATGGTCCCCAGGAACGAGAACAGTCCGGGAGGATGCCCCCCTCCTTCCGGAGTCATTTTTTATAGCCCCGGGGACATGGTGGTTCCTGGGACTTCTAGTAGCCCAGTAGGGGTGTTCCTCACAGTTCACTTCCTTTATAAAAAACAAAGCCCTAGAGAGGTGGTGGTCCCTGGGGTTTCTAGACGTCCAGGAAGGGGGCTGCGTAACCCCCTCCATTATTTTCCTAAAAAGCGCCAGCGAGGGGGTGGCCCCCGTGGCTCAAGAGCCTCAGGAACGGGGTCCTGTGTGTCCCCCAATTTTTTATAAAATGTCCCGGGACCTGGCCCACCCGGGGGCCCTTTTGAAAATAAGCGTGGGAGCCTGCGCTTGTTTTTTTTTTTTTTTAATGTTGCTGTGAATTTGCATTATTATTTAAATAAGCTTTTTTCCCTGCTGGGACCCCAGGACAAAGGCTTGGGGTTCAGGGTGTTTCAACCCTGCCCCCTTTTCTTTTTTTTCTCTTTTTTTTTAGACTCGGCTGAGACTGAGACTCAAGATAGCTCCTGATACTTCTTGATTGAAGTGTTGGCAGCCAATCATACCTCAGCATTTCCCTGCACGTGCTCATTATTATTTGCAAAGTCGTTGTGCCCCAGATAAACAATTTTGGATTTCTTTTAATTTCTTGAAAACAACTCAATGGATTTACACCAAATAACTTGAAGCATGAGCTGCGAATAAAATCTATTTTTCTGCAAAACTTGTTGTAATCCCGTCCAGCGGTTCGGGCTGTAGTCGTGTTCAAACTTCCATTGGAATTAACATGGGAAAACACACTTTATTTAATCCCCCTTTTTCTTGGCCCCGCTTGACAGACCACTCCAAAACTTTCGATGCACAACAAGAATCACCAGCACATTTTTTGGGGAAAATCTAGTGAAGATTTGACAAACAATGCTAAAGTTAAAGGCAAGTCAAAAAATGCTTTTCCCATGGAAACTTCATCCTAAGTATAACTACCTACTGGGGACTGCCAGTTGGAGATAGATATATATATATATATATATATATATATATATATATATATATATATATATATATATATATGTATATGTTGCTCGCTTGCAAAACAATCCTTTGAGAATAAACGAGAGTAGACCCAGATTTTGTGTTATTTTTCAATTTATTACACCGAAGAACCAGTCCGCCATGACGCGTTTCGGCAGATCCCTGCCTTAATCACATGACAGTGCTACTGCTTGTGGGATACCTATTTAAAGTGACAGTGTGCACTGGTCATGACAATAGACATAGAAAAACATTTATGTTGCATTGTTTGTATCCTTGTCAATAATATATGCATAATGCATTTGAGCAAATCAACCTAATATTTGTTGTATTACCCTCATAATTTTTATATAAAAATACAATACATTCTTAAAATAACCCTGATATTTTCGACAATAATTGCATGAATGCTTTAGGATACAATAAATGTATTTCTTGTCATCTAGACCATATACAAACCCATAACAATACTAAAAAGTGCTACCTATAGTGTTAAAATGATATATTTACATGTGCAAAAATACTAAAATTTCATAATTAACCTAACAAGGCATATCTTATTTTGACTTAATGTCATATCTTGTAGTTGATAATCCTTGAAAAAAGTGCAAGTGTGCAAGTGCAAATATCGCAAAATATCTTATCTCAATCTGATTGATCAATGATTGATTCCCATGATTGTAAAATATATAAATATACACATAAATATAAATATCAATAGAATACATAAATATACATATATATAAATATAAATATCAATAAATACATAAATATACACATCTAATACTACAATTCAATCACCACTAACAGAATAAAAAACCTGTAAAAAGATCTAAAAAGATTTCAACTTGTGTATATCTACTTGCATCGTTTGACTCCATGTTTTATACTTTGATGAAACTGGCTAAATAACCTCCTACATTAGTTCACCTATTCCTACAAATCCCATACGGTCCACATAAGATAAAGTATTCCGATTGGTACATCTCAAATTGTGATTTCATATTTAAATATTTTCAATTTTCAATTTTTATATATACAAGTTGGAATTTATGGGGAGTATATAGAATTCAATGTATCTTGTACCTTCCGATTCTGCACCATAATTTTGCCAGGAGTTGAATTCTTTATATTAAAAACATATTATAAATAAGTATGCAGATCCTCACTCATATTAAGGCCTCCTGGTTGTTTTGTATCTAATTCCAGGATATAGCGTGTTTCAAGCCTTCTCAATTTTGACTCCCGATCACCACCTTTCCTTTGTGGGGGAACAGCATCTATAACATAGTATTTTAACTGATTTAAATCACTATTGTGTTCTTCATGGAAATGTCTCGCTACTGGGTAGCTTTGATCTTTGTTCTTGATCGCCCTTATGTGTTGTAGAATTCTTTGTGGACAGCCAACTTTGTGCTGCCCACATAATTTAATTTACAACTACATTCCAACACATATACGGCATGATCCGTTCGACATGTTAAATGTTGGTTTATTGTTTGTACCTGATCACTAAAGGCAGTAAGATAAGTGGTTCTATTTGAGCCATGTTGACATCACAGTTCCACAAGTGTCCCCACTTCAGGACACAGTCCCCATTGGCAACTTTCGTTAATCCAGGCAGCAGCGCAAATGCCAAACCATAGGCTCAATCAAGGAAGCCTTACGCGTTTCAGACACTTAGCATGTCCTTGTTCACAGGCAACGTGCGGCAGTCAAATGAAAAGGCACATAGACTGCTGTTACAATCACTTCAATACCTTTATTGGTCCCAGGTGTGGCCTGTCATTTGAGATGTCATCAGTGATGTCACTGACCATGTCATGAGTGATGTAATATGTGACGTCATCAGCAGTGCATTGCGGGGGCGCGATTTATAGTTAGCTGAACTAACTATAATAGGGGAATTTGTATGGTTTTGTACGAGTGAAATGTCCAACTAACTATAACGCCCCTGAAACCTATGGTTTTTTCAGTGAATTTCAAAGGTTTTTTAAATGCTAATTTCTAACTATAACGTCCCTGAAACCTATGGTTTTTTCAGTGAATATATATATACACACACACACAAACACACATATATATAATAATTTTATTGAAACTTTAATGTGATTTTTGCATTTCTTTTGAAAGTTGGAATTCGCTTAGCCAGATTAGTAGTGCATTTTGTAAAGTTTAAAATGTGCACTAAAAGATTCTACAAATAGTTTAAGATTCCAAGTATATTGAAAGGAATGAGTTATATTTGTAAAATGTCAAACTATTGGGTAAACAGACATTTTTAAAATGTAGTAATATTTTAGTATTCAGTTAGAGTTAGATTCGTTTTATTATTTACATAAAGAAAAATTGATATTTAAAAAAAAAATTACATTCTGTTTTGTTTATGGAATTGTAGAATTCATAAAATAATGTAAGGTATTCTTGGTATGTCTGAACATGTTCATGTATATTAACTAGCTTTTGTAAATGAAAAAGGTTTACTCTCTTTTGATCATTTAATTACTAACCAAATATTTCTAAATGTTGTTTCGCCAAAGTTAAAAAAAATTGAGCTTGTTGCATTGGCTTGATGTGAGTTGCAAACATATTTTTAACAATCGTGTTAGCCTTGAGTAAAACCTGTAGATGAGCTTCCAGCTTTCTAATTTATAGATTACAAATCGCTTATCATTTTTCAGAACCATCAGCAGTTCTTATGTTACCACTCAGAACTTGTTAATGTGAGAAATTAGTGTGCTAGGATCCATGAAAGAACAAAGAGATGCAGGCAAATCAGGAAAGCTGTAAGACCCAAGTTTGACATCATGACCACTCACACCCAGTCAGAGAAAAGTCTGGTGGAAGACCTGTCTCTGGTGGTTGTTGCACATTAGGCATGGGCGGAAAACAATAGCCTCAGTGATTAGTTAGAACACATACAGCCCAAAAAATGGTTAAACACATCTGGATAAGTGTGCGTAGAGACAGCAGGAAAAAACAGACACAGTACAACTATCTATGGGGGTGTGTTTCTCACTGGCATTAGCGATTAGCTCACCATGTGGCATTTTATGCACTTTGCTGATTTTTTCTCTTTTCCTTTGCAGCCCTACTGAAACTTACCTGCTTAGGGTCCCTAATGAATCATGCCTTGCTGTATGCAGCTCATTTTCAGGAAGTTGCCATGTGGTTCTTTGCTACTCGCCCGTTTCCATGTGGTAGTGCTGGTATGACCTGGGACTGCCTTCAATCAAACTTTGCATTCTGGTTTCATGTGATGTTTGGCTATCTCTGTGGAACCATATGAAGTGGAATCAAAATGTCATTGCAGCCCTGTTTCCATTGCTACCATGCTGTAACATCTGGCATTCCGAGGGTGGGTGACAAAAGCCTCCGTAAATCTCAGAAGAAGTCTGCCGCCTGTGCTCTCCCAACTCTTTCATGTATTTGGAGATCCAAGAGAGTCTGGAACATGTGGGTGAGACTGCCAAGAGCTATGTGCCAGGTTTTTGTTAGGGTTTCTGGGGCCCCATATGAGGTGGGAAAACACAGGAGTGAGCGTTTTCCCTTATTACATATCTACCACTCTAGCTTTGTCAAAATAATGAATAACAAGATTAAATATCTGGTACATACACTTATGAGTCACTATGGTAGCCACCATAACATTTTGATTCTTCTCTTCCATGGTGCAGTTCTTGCTTTTCTTTATTCTGCATCTCTCAATGCAAATGATTCTTATGGGAAAGCTAGATAAGTGAAATTGATTTTGGCTATCCAAATGGAAGTTACAGTGATCTTTAGTAGTTATATCTTCCTTTGTGATGTCTGTCTCTCTTCTGGCACTTCCTCCTGTTCTCCTTCACTCATTAAAAATCTGGTATCTCTGCCATTCTCTCCTTCATGTCAAGAATGAAGGTTTTACAAATTAACTGACTCAAACTTGCTCTACTTTGAAAACATAGGTGAGAAATGTCAAACTTGAATGTCAAGTTTGTATTTTCGACAAATTCACATATTTTTCATAGCGACTAAAAAGATCCAATACAGAGTAGACATTTTTCTGAAAAGGCACTTTTTATATTGATAAGAACATTTCATGTATCATTAGATTCAACATTATCATGTAAAACTGTAGTCCGATAATTGTACTGCTTTTCGTGAATAGAACTTCAACAGTAAGTGAAACGTTTCAAAATGTTCTCACTACATTCAGGTGTTAGAACTTGAAAAACTTTATTAAGAAATCTCTTTTACATAAAAACTGTGTGACACACACCAAAAAAGCTCATCTAAAAAGTCTTGTTCTATTCCATCAGTCAGGTTACTAAACTGAAATACAGTCTCTCAGGCAAAGTGAAGAAAGACGTGTTTCTAAGTTAATTCATAATACCTTGTCTTGTCATTAGAATGATTTGAAAAAAAAAGACTTTGGAGAACCACACTCTCTTGTCAAATAAGTTCCTATTAATTTTCACGTACAGTCTTTTTCAGGTTATGACCTGAAGAAACTAAGGGAGGCAGACTGCGTTTGAAAAGGAGGCTAATGCCTGGTTAGAATCTAGTCAACAATCTTACCACTATAGGGAATATGATTGGTCTAGATGTCCAGACCTATCAGTGATGAACGAAAGAGTAGATTGGAAAAGATATATTAAGGACCTTCTCCATCTGGTCAAAAATCAATTTATAAAGAATCTATGGTACATTATGATACACTTTGCCAATAGACGTAATGCACATGAACTTAACTTGACGAGTAAGGATTGTAGTATGTAAGAAGGGGCTTGCTTTCTCTCTAGTGTGGCATATCACTATTTACAGGTTTGCCCCAAAAGACTTAAGGCCCTACTCACAATGAATTGTCTGTGAGTATTTGTGCCTTTCACCAGAGGTAGAAGAGGCTTTCTCAAAGCTTTTGGACTAAGATATGCTAACTCCCCGAGTTAGGCCACAAACCTTTGCATGAATACTTCAGACCTTAAATATGCAATAAGGAATAAATGGACACAGAAGTAGATCTGGTCCAATGTGCTGGATTGAAAAATCTACCCACTTGTACATCTCCTGATGTGTGATGGAGCAGGGTTTCGCAAAAATGAAACCGGCTCGAATTGATATCCCCATAATACGTACTAACAGTAAATAGTTGTTGAAAAACTAATGTACACCCAACACGAACGCAAGGGAAATTGCTTTGCGCATGTCTGAACTAACACGTAAACAAAATAATATTGTAATAACATTGTGTTTTGAGGAAAACGAGAATAGGCCGCATATGCTTCAGTAATTTGCATGTTGCATTCTGTTTTGAACTAATAAATAATGCCGCTTTTGCACAAAGCTTATGCTAGGTAACATTAATGGGGAATAGTGCAAGGTGGGTGGTAAACAGTGAAGGTTTCATTATCATATAATTAATATATGTTCATTTTCATTTACTTTAGTGTACTAGATGAAGCAGCCATCTTTCTAAACTTGGCTGAAGTGGGAGGGGTAAAGCACGAGGAGTGAGTTCGCTCTGTCAGAAGCAAGACAGATGCGCAGTGCACCGCAGATGACATGAGTAGGGTGAAGGCCAGAGTGTCAAATGACTGCCAAAAAGAAGTGCCCAGGCATTAGACCAGAGACACAAACTGCGGATGATGTTAAAAATTGAATGAAAATGTTAAAATTTGTATCACATGAAATTTAGTGAGAACAAGCTGAGAACCATACCCTGGGAACGAATGACAAACAATGACGTGGTTGAAATAAAGATGAAGTCACAGTGGTGTGACAACGCCACCTCCCTAGCCCACCAATCCCTTTGCAAGATTTAATAAAGTTTGCAACAATTGTGGGACGGACATGTTAGTTTTAGGGTATAATTGGGGTGCCTCTAGGGGTATGGTTTAAGCTTAGGCTGGCAGGAGAGAAAGAGGGGAGATGCGTCGCTGTCCGTCGGTTTGCAGAGAGGCCTAACTGTTCCTGACCTGTCCCGATCCAGTCTCTTCTTATCCTTTGTTCCCTGATCCTTTGCGGGGAACCCCCACCATCTCCTAGGCCGAGGGGTTGGTTTTCCTTACAGACCAATAGGTTTGTATTTAGTCTAACTCGTTCTCAGAATTTAACTTATTGATGTATTTTTGTCTCTGAAACTTTGTCTCTCCACCTATCCACTCCGTCAATGATTTGTATTATTTAGATGAAAACTACTGTCTCTTCATCTATCCCCTCCGTTAGGTATATGATGTTTCGCACACATTTTGCTGAAACTTTTGTCTCTTACTCTATCCACTTCTTCATTGCATAAAGTCATTGCTACGTTTGGATGAGTTTGTATTTCATTTAAGCTGCATATGTAAAATTTCTCCTTGCGTGAGATTCAGTGTTTGTATTTTGTGACCAAATGCAGTTGAGCATAATCCTTAATTATTTGACATAAAATTCATTATTAACTTCACCGAGAGTCTGTGATCATTTTATTAATTGTTGGCAAGTTAGAAATTATCATTGCCATCAACTATTCAACTAATTGGTCCATCGACCAAGTGGAAGGAAAGTTGATGTAAAAAAGTTAGTTGTAATGTCACAATTTAATCTATGAAAAGGGAAGAATTGATCGTACATATAAATTGACCCCAGCGCATCAGGGATTCTGGGTGAATGTGTATGGGCCATTGTTTTATGATGTTATTGAGTATTTGTCCCTGATAAAAATATTGGAGTCACGCTGGATCAGTTTCTTGGTAGCAGAGGATGGTTTAATTATTGATTAGTTTGGTATTGATTGTATGTTCTTAACATGAAAAGTTAGTGTCATGTTCTATATTGTCTAGAAGTTCAGGTACGGAGATACCTGAGGAATCCCGGGAATGGAATTTAGCCTGAAGTAGGCAGAAGAAGAGTGTGGTAACGAAGCCACACTGCAGAAGTACTTTGTCTGTTGTAATAATACCTAAAAGCTACGGAGGGCTGTAGGTGTTATATTAGGTAAAGTTTGTGTAAAAGGGGAGTGACTGAAATAGTGAAGGGTCCGCTTCCGAAACTCTAGCCTTATCCTCAGGAGAGTACCAAGACCCCTTTATCAAGCCAAAAAGTCCTCTTGTGAAATCTTGGCCTTATCCCTAGAGGAGTAATAGGTCCACTCGGAGCTTGTTTGAAGAGTAAAAATAGCGCTGGTCCTTATTAGGACTCGTAGTGAGAAAACCTTTTGAAAAAGTGTAAAAACTATCTCTTTATTTAGTGGAACAGACAAAGTAGCATTGTTTTTGTGTTGTTACTAACAGAAAATGTTGATTAAGAGTGCTTAGAAAATATTGCTGTATTATTTTGTAAAGGGAGGGTCAGTAGAAAGTAATACTGACGTCAGAAAGACCGCGCTGGTATTGGACAAGCAGCGGGCATGTACTGAGCTGTGATTGGTTTGTTGGTGTGAGCCACGCTAGTATTGGTTGATACTGTGCTTACGTAGCAGTACTGTGATTGGTTGGTTGGTGTGAGTCGCGCTAGTATTGGACGAAAGTTTGCCAATTGAATAAGAAAATACGGAAAGGTTGTTGTTATTTTTATATGATAAGACCCATTAGCGGAAAGAGTCAGAAAATGAATTTGATGTAGAAAATAAAGAATTTCTTTAAAAAGGACAAACCAATTGTGACTAGAGAGGGAATTCCGATTCCACCTCCAAAGACGCCTGCTTCTTTTATGATGTTGGAGCGAGGATATCATACGTGTATGTGGTTGGAAAATTGATGGTGTTATAGCTTTTCCTCAGTATGGTACATTCAATGTAAAGATATTGCAGAATCTGAGAAATCAAATGAATTTGTTAGAACCAAATCCTAGACTGACACAGTACGAAGCCTTGGAAGATTGGGAAGTTGAGGCATTTGAGAGAGAAAAATATAGAATTGGAAACAGAGGTCATAGGAGTATGATGTTCAGATATCCTTTTGTGAATAGGGAAGAAAAACTGAAAAGATGGAAGAGAGCTGTGGTAACGGAAGGGTTATACCTAGTTTTAACAGTTGATGAGCAAACAGGAGGCAAATGTAAAGAGAAAAATAAAAATATAGAAACCTCAAGTGCAAGAGATGGTGTAAATGATTCGGATGATGAGTTATTAGAGGTTATTATGACCAAAAGACCCCCGCCATATCGAGAAAATTCAGTTGAAGTGACTCCAAATGCACCCTTTATGGAAAATCCATTGATCCCACAGATTGCGGACATGGCTAGGATAATGAGAGAAAAAGAGTTTGAGATGCTAAACAAGACAAATGTAGAGCAGATTCAGAAAATAAATCAGTTAAGTTTAATTGCAGAAGCGTTGACGGTACCAGTTACAATAGGTCCTGTAGTTCCTTTGTTTGGAGAAAACCCAAATACACCTAAAGTACATACATTAGCAGTACCAATAGGTAATGTCAGGAGCGGATTGGAGACGATAATCAATGAGAAAAGACAGGCTGACACGAATGTTACATTGTTAGATCTTCCAGTTTGTGAAATGATAACAGAAACCCCTAGAAGAGATACACAAATGAGTCCAAGAAGAATAGGGACAAATGTAACTCCAATGACAGGGAGTTCAGCAGGTCCTTCATCAGAAGAATTGAATGATTGGATAAAGGAAAGGGAAAAGAAAGAAAAACAAACACAGAGTATAAATGTGAGCCAATTGAAGGTAGATTTGGAAGAAATTATTATTGGTACGATCAGTCCAGACAGATTAGGGACTTATCGAGATGATGAATTATTGTTCTTGTGTGAAAGCATTACCTGGAGAGCGAAGAATCTTCATGAGAAAATATCTGAAGCTGCTAGTGAGTATGGAGTAGACATAGAAAAGTCAAAGGTGTTGCAGAAATCGTACAGATTGGCATTTACTGAAAAAGATCTGGAGAGTTTGAATGCGTCTGGAAAAAGGTTACAGATAAAAGAGTTGATGAACATTTTGAAAAAATGGGGAGATGTAGATCGATGGAGAAATAGATGGGTAAGAAAGAAGGAAGAAGCAGCTAGTAAGGGAGTGTCTATGCTTCCGTTAAAGGAAAAAGAACAGGTTGACAGGGCTTGTCCGATGAGAGAAGTACCAGGTGGTGGATACGTTCATGTTCCGTGGTCAAGGCAGGATATATTATCATTTACAAATGATTTCCCCAGACTAAGAGAGAAACCTGTAGAATGGTACAAACAGGTAGAAAGGTTTGTGAAGGTCTCGAAGGTTTTGTTAAAGGATTTGGATGGGTTGTTTGAAATTGATGTTCCGGCAGACTTGTGGACAGAGTGTAAGATCACTGTTGATTGGCCAATGAATGAATATCCTAGAGACGCTAAAACAGGTGCACCATCAGAGGAGGTGATGAAAAGGTACAATCAGGTAATCACGTTTCTGAAAGGGAAAATTTCCCCAAAGGAAACAGATTGGGTTAAAATTGACAGGACTACCCAGGAACCAAAAGAATCAGTGCATGCCTATTATGAAAGGTTGTTGCAGGTATTCAAACAGTATAGTGGATTCAAAAATATTGGAGATAAATATATGGGACATTTTGTGTATCGTTTTGTGTTCAGATTAAAACTAGACATTAGTAATATGATTCAACAGCATTTAATTTGCTGGCAGAGCAAAACGATAGACGAAATTTTGAAATATGCAAAGTATTGTAGTGATGACATTGAATCAAGACATAAAAAGTAAAAAGAGAAAATGATGTGGGCACAGGTGAAAGTGGCCGAACAGCAAGAGGCAAATAATAATCCTCAAACCAGTAATCAGGCGGGTGGTCAAAGTCAAAATGGACAGAATTTCAGTGGAGGCAAAGGAAGGGGAAAAATGAATAAAGAGGAAGCTATGAAGAAATTTCCTTGTCATGCATGCAGAAAGCTTGGACATTGGAAGAATGAGTGTAGATCCGCTAAAAAGATTAATGGGGAAATCAAAATTTGATTCCACAGATGCAGATTGAGGTGGGTGTAAATCAACAGCAGCAGCAGCAGATAGTTACTCAACAGTTACAGGTGCCGCAAGATCCCATGCCAAATAATGTGAATGCTCAAGTGCAGAGGTACAGTGTGAACACTGGATATCACGGAGGTGGCCCAATTGGCAAGAATCAAGGTGTGATTCCGCAGTATTGGGTGCAGTGCGGTGGGAGTGATTCAGTCTCATCTCAATGACGGTGCCTGAGGGGGGAGGAAGAATGCGTACTTGGCGCATCCTTGGCGGTAGATCAGTCAGGTCCATTTGTTGACGGAAAAGTGGAAGGTAATGATATTACTTTTTTAGTGGACACTGGTGCTACCCGTTCTACTGTGAGAGCAGCAGAAATTCCAAACCTACCCCTCTCGGGAGAAACTATCCAAGTTGTAGGAGTCTCAAATAAGCATATTAGAACACCTGTTACAAATCCAATTGAAGTTCACATTGGTAACTTCAAAGACATGCATCGGTTTGTAGTATGTGACCCAAGCCCAGTAAATCTCTTGGGAAGAGATTTGTTGTGCAAGATGAACTGCACCATCTATTGTACACCAGATGGAATTGCATTTCAGACACCTGATGAGGATGGTGAATTTAAATGATGCTAGTGAAGCACGGAACAGAAGTGGATGAATTGTATTCACTTCTCACAGAAGAAAGAAGTTTGCCTGAAGAATTAAAAAGTGCAGTAAGATCTGATGTGTGGGATTTTTCAGGAAAGGAGATTGGCTTAATGACAAATGTAGACCCAATTCAGATTACAGTAAAGAATGGTGCTGTATATCCAAACACACCACAGTATAAACTGAGTCCATAGGTAATTGCAGGAGTCGCTCCTGTGATTGACCAAATGATTGAACAAGGAATTTTGAAAGAAATAATGAGCAGTCCTTGTAATTCACCTATCATAGGTATCAAAAAGCCCAGTGGGAAATAGCGGATAGTGCAGGATTTGCGCAAAATTAATAAAATTGTAGTACCCTGTTGTCCAGTAGTACCAAATCCGGCCGTGATTCTTTATCAGATCCCATGTGATGCTGAATGGTACACAGTTATTGATTTGTGCCAAGCCTTTTTCTCAATTCCTTTGCATCCGGAAAGCCAATATTTGTTTGCCTTTCAGTTCAGAGACCGTGTCTTGGCATGGTGCCGAGTTCCTCAAGGATACACAGAGAGCCCCTCAATCTTTAATCAGATCTATGAAAAAATGTCTGGAGGCTCTAGTCATGCCAGGTAATTCAGTTTTGGTTCAATATATTGATGACCTACTAGTGGCATCAAAGAAACGAGAGGCATGTGTGACAGACACAATTGCCTTATTGAACCACTTGGCAGAAAAAGGACACAAAGTGTCCCCAGCAAAATTGCAATTTTGTAAACAGGAAGTACAGTACCTTGGACACAAAATAGAAAAGGGAGTTAGAAAAGTAACTCCAGAAAGAATCAGTGTGATCAAACAGATGAGTCCACCTAAAACACAGAAAGAAGTACGAATGTTTTTGAGAATGGTTGGATACTGCCGTCAGTGGATCTGTGGTTTCTCACTGATTGCAAAACCTCTACAGAGGTTAACATGAAAGGATGTGATGGATCCGATTGTTTTGGATGACGAAAGTATGGAAGCCTTTGTAAAATTGAGAAACAGTCTGTGTCATGCACCTGCATTGGGAATGCCAGATTATTCCAAAGAATTTGCAATGTACTGTTGTGAGAGAGATGGGTGTGCACTCTCAGTCCTAACACAGAAACATGGATTGGCACGTCGTCCAGTAGCATATTTGTCTGCTACTCTGGATTCAGTGGCGGCAGCATTGCCAGGATGCTTGAAAGCAGTAGCAGCCACTTGCATGAGTCTGGAACAAAGTGAACCGATTGTGACGGGGTATCCAGTTAAAGTGTATGTGCCACATTCTGTTGAGATTCTGTTGAGTCATACCAGGACACAGTATCTTACTTCTAGTCGGCTGACTAAGTACGAAAGAGTGATTCTGGGTGCTGAAAACGTGACTGTGGTAAGGTGCACTACTGTGCACCCGGCAACTTTGTTGCCTAATTCTCGTTGTGAGGAAGTGAGAGAGGAAGCGGATCATGATTGTCTGGATGTGACTGAATATTGTACCAAACCTAGGCCAGACATAGAAGATTGCCCATTGGAGGAGTAAGATTGTGAAATGTTTGTTGATGGATCCTGTTTGAGAAATGAAAGAGGTGAATTGTGCACTGCCTATGCTGTTTGCACCATAGAAGGGGTTCTTGAAGCATCCTATCTGAAAGGAGTAAACTCCCCCCAAATAGCTGAGCTAATAGCTCTGATTAAAATTGCCAAAAGCCTGAAAGTAACAATATTCACAGACAGCCAATTCGGATTTGGAATTGTTCATGATTTCGGCCACCTATGGATGCAAAGGGGATTTCTGACCTCTTCAGGTTCCCCTATTAGAAATGGTAAAACTGTAAAAGAACTATTGGATGCTTTACAAATGCCCAAAAGAATTTCAGTAGTCAAATGTGCCGCACATAAATCAGGAGATGATTATGTGACGAAGGGCAACAGATATGCCGACCAAATAGCATGTTACTGTGCACAAAATACAATGGCTTTGAACAGATCAATTGATAGGGGAAATACTGAATGCCATCTTTTGTTTACAACAACATTTGAAACATGGGAAGAGGTTAGACAGATGCAGGAAGAAGCAAGTGATGAGGAAAAGGAAAGATGGAACAAAACAGGCTGTAGCAAAAGAACAGAAGATGAACTATGGGGCTATCTTGATGGGAGACTAGTGTTACCAGATTCCTTACTTTCCCATATGGCCAGAGTTTACCATGGAATTGCACATGTCAGAAGAGATGCAATGATCAGACTCTTCAAGCAATCATGGTATAATCCAAAGTTCAGGGTCATTGCAGAGAGCCTTTGCCAGAGGTGTGTGATCTGTCAGCAACAAAATCCAGGCAGAAAGACAGATGTAAGTTGGGGACGAATTGGGAGAGCAGGAGGTCCATTTACCCGACTTCAGCTTAATTTTATTGAGCTTCCCCAATGTAACGGGCTGAGATATGTACTGGTCATTGTCTGTTTGTTCTCTAGCAGGGTGGAAGTCTATCCCACGAGAAGGAACAATAGCCTTACTGTGGCTAAACTACTTTTAAGAGAACTGATCCCTAGATTTGGAATTCCAGTCACTTTAGAGACAGATAGAGGAACACATTTCAACAATGAGATAATTCGGCTGATTTGTGCAGCATTTAAGATTGAGCAGAAGCTGCATTGTGCCTATCGACCTGAAGCCTCTGAGGTAGTTGAGCAATTGACTAGCACTATAAAATTGAGATTAGAGAAAGTGTGTGCATCCATGTCACTGAAATGGCCTGACGCTTTACCCCTTGTGCTGATGAGTCTAAGAAGTATTCCTGACAAAAAGACTGGATTGAGTCCCCATGAAATTCTCATGGTAAGAGCAATGAGACAAGCGTATATACCAGCAAACAAACTAATGAGTATATCTGATGATCTAGTGCTTGACTATTGCAGAGGATTGGCTGAACTGGTACGTTCTGTGTCTCACCAGGTTGGAGAAGAAGCCACAACGATACATCGGAATCAAGCTCATGATCTGAGTCCTGGTGAATGGGTTTTTATCAAGAAGCACATAAGAAAATCGTGTTTAGAACCCAGGTGTCACCGACCTTCTCAAATCATACTGGTGACAACAACAGCAGTGAAGTGTGCTGGCTTGACAAATTGGATTCATGCGAGCCATACCAAATGAACCCTAGATCCACTTGAAAAACCGAAGGAGCAACAACTGGTGAATGAAAAACAAAGACCAGTGCCTGAAGTGTGTGAAGCTGATGAATCTAGAGTGATAGATTCTGGCGAACAACCAGATGGTGAACAGCCGAGCACAAGTCGAGTAGAGTGGGCGCAAGATTCCAGGGTTCAAGAGACTGCCATTGAGCAAGAAAGAGTGAGTTTACTGTTGATCCAGAAGGAAGTGATCTCCCAGCAGAAACTGAAACAAATGAGATTGTTTTTGAACCAGATGGAAGTGAATGCACAGTTGAAGAGAAGTCATTGCCGAATCAGAAGAACCAAAAGAAGCTGAAACTCAGGAAGAAGAACAGTCAGAAGTAAGAGCAAATAAAAGAATCTGTGAAACAAATATAGAAAGTGAGGAAGTGGTCAAAGCAAAGAAACCAAGAAAAGGTGAAAATTGGCCAAGTGGAGTGAAAAGACTGAAATACACTCTTGTGAAAAGAAGATTAAGAAAAAGAACAGAACAAAGTAATAAAGTCTCAAGTCAAACAGAACAAGAAGAGTCAGGAAAAGAATTAGTACAAAAAACCAGAAGAGTAAGATTTCCAAACAAGAAATACAGAGCACCTGAATGGACCTATGTCATTTTAGAAGAAATTGAAAGTTCAGATCCAAGTGAAGAAAAAGATAAATCTGACACTGAACAAGTTGATGAAAACAAACTAAGACCCCCTTAAAGAATTGTGACAAAACCTAAGGTGCAACCTTGCTGATTAAAAGAAAAAAGAAACAAAGACTCAGAGAAAACTGAAGAAAAAGAATAAAAGAAGGCGGTAAAGACAAAAGCCTTGAAGTTTAGGATTACACTACCATTTTTTTTAGGATTTTTGATTAGCTTAGAATTTATAGGATTAGATAGATTTCCATTTTTTTTAGAAACAAGATGATTGAAGCAAAAGTGACTGAACTTCCAAAATCTAGTCTAAAACGTAGATGTATTAAAGCTTGCTTATGTAGTGTCTTGATGTTAACAATTAAGTGGATATTATTAACTGTCCTTGTACCCATTCTAATGGTAACTAATGATGGAAACAATACTAATAATGTAACAAAAGAAAGAATGAGAGATGCCACTAATGAAACTCCTAATACTAATTTAGAACCGTTGGATGGAAGCATTCTCCATCATGATAAATCAATTGGTGATTTCTCGTTAAATGTCTTCACTAAATTACTTTATGAGTATAGTAATACAGTGAATGTAAGTGATTGTTACGTGTGCATGCAATTACCTTCGTCTGTCTCAGAGGGGGTGACCTATCACCACCTTCCGTTATCCTATGGTGTGTCTTGCAGTATACTTACAAGCCTGTTTTACGTGACGGGAAAGCTCGAGTATTATTTTTCCAAATTAGATTTAGTATTTCTCGAAATTCCTATTATTAAGGAACTAAATAAGGTTTTAAGTGGTAAGAATGCTCGATATATGGGAGAATTTTTCCATATTACTAAAACCTTAGATATATAGAATATGCTTATAAGAACAATTTAACTTGTAGTTTACGGGTTGAAGAAAAAGTTTTCATAGAAATGGTAGAAGATAGAAGAGAAAGTTTAAAAAGAAAGCTGCTGAACAGAATTCACGAGTACCACCATGGGATTTTAGAGAAGGAAATTATGAGAAAGGCGAAGGATACGCTGCAATGTCCCTGGACTGGTCACAGAAGGGAAAAATGTATTTGTTTAGAACGAAAACTAACTATAATAATTATTGTATTGGTTCTAGTGAATGTGAGCATACTTTTCAAATCACTGGAGGTTGGGGATTGAAAGGTGGAACTGATCCTCTATTTCCAGGAGTCTATTATGTGTGTGGTAAGAAAGCTTATTATAGGTTGCCTGCACATTGGTATGTTATTTTGCTAATGTCTTTCCCAAGGTCTACCATATGGACCGAAGCAGCCATAAACTGAACGAAGTAAAACAAGGACTAACACGTAACAAAAGTTTCTCAGAAATAGTGGATGATATTTTTGGTTCACTGATACCCTCAGTTGGAGTCGTCTTGAATTTGCACAAAATTCGAAAGTTGTCCATTGTGGTTGATCGTTTATCTACAGATACCGCTGGTGGGTTCGTGATGATTGACATGGAAATGGTTGCAATTAGGTCAATGGTTTTGCAAAATCGACTTGCCCTTGATATTTTACTGGCGAAAGAGGGTGGAGTCTGTGGTATGTTGAAAGTCCAACATTGCTGCACATATATCCCTGATAAGAGTAAAGGAATTGAGGGATATATAAAGAATATTACAAAATTACATGAAGATTTGACCCAACTGGAGGTTGATGGAGTCTGGGAGAGACTTGGTAAGAGTTTCTCCTCTATAAATAAATGGTTTTCTACCTTTGGAAGTAGTTTATTAGGAAAAATAATAATGCCAATGGTTTCAGTAGCAATAATAATTTTAGTAATAATAACAACATATAAGTGTTGTAAGTGCAAAAGTGGAAGAAAAGAAGTGACAGAATCAAAGAATAAACAAAGAGCAAGAAAGAAAAAAGAGAATAAATAGAATTAGAGGAAATGAAGGGAGAGTACTATGACTTGATGAAAGATTTAGATGAGGGTGCCATAAAAAGAGGGAAGAATACTGAGTTATACATTATTAAAGATGGCACTCAGTATGGTAGGTATTTTATGATGGCTCCTATAAGCCATCAGTGGGGGGACTTGATGGAGCAGTGTTTCCCAAAAATGAAACCTGTCCCGAATTGATACCCCCATAATATGTACTAACAGTAAATAGTTGTTGAAAAACTAATGTACACCCAACACGGACAAAAGGGAAATTGCTTTGCGCAAGTCTGAACTAACACGTAAACAAAATAATATTGTAATAACATTGTGTTTTGAGGAAAACGAGAAGAGTTCAATGAATTGGCCGCATATGCTTCAGTAATTTGCATGTTGCATTCTGTTTTGAACTAATAAATAATGCCGCTTTTGCACAAAGCTTATGCTAGGTAACATTAATGGGGAATAGTGCAAGGTGGGTGGTAAACAGTGAAGGTTTCATCATATAATTAATATATGTTCATTTTCATTTACTTTAGTGTGCTAGATGAAGCAGCCATCTTTCTAAACTTGGCAGAAGTGGGAGGGGGAAAGCACGAGGAGTGAGTTCGCTCTGTCAGAAGCAAGACAGACACGCAGTGCACCGCAGATGACATGAGAAGGGTGAAGCCCAGAGTGTCAAACGACTGCCAAAAAGAAGTGCCCAGGCGTGGGACCAGAGACACAAACTGCGGATGATGTTAAAAATTGAATGAAAATGTTAAAATTTGTATCACATGAAATAAAGTGAGAACAAGCTGAGAACCATACCCTGGGAACGAATGATGAACAATAAAGTAGTTGAAATAAAGATGAAGTCACAGTGGTGTGACAACGCCACCTCCCTAGCCCACCAATACCTTTGCAAGATTTAATAAGATTTGCAACAATTGTGGGATGGACTTGTTAGTTTTATGGTATAATTGGGGTGCCTTTAGTGGTGTGGTTTAAGCTTAGGCTGACAGGAGAGAAAGAGGGGAGATGCGTTGCTGTCCGTCGGTTTGCAGAGAGGCCTAACTGTTCCTGACCTGTCCCGATCCTGTCTCTTCTTATCCTTTGTTCCCTGATCCTTTCTGGGGAACCCCCACCATCTCCTAGGCCGAGGGGTTGGTTTTCCTTACAGACCAGTAGGTTTGTATTTAGTCTAACTCGTTCTCAGAATTTAACTTATTGATGTATTTTTGTCTCTGAAACTTTTGTCTCTCCACCTATCCACTCCGTCAATGATTTGTATTATTTAGATGAAAACTACTGTCTCTTCATCTATCCCCTCCGTTAGGTATATGATGTTTCGCACACATTTTGCTGAAACTTTTGTCTCTTACTCTATCCACTTCTTCATTGCATAAATTCATTGCTACGTTTGGATGAGTTTGTATTTCATTCAAGCTGCATATGTAAAATTTCTCCTTACGTGAGATTCAGTGTTTGTATTTTGTGACCAAATGCAGTTGAGCATAATCCTTAATTATTTGAGATAAAATTCATTATTAACTTCACTGAGAGTCTGTGATCATTTTATTAATGGTTGATAAGTTAGAAATGCTCATTGCCATCAACTATTCAACTAATTGGTCCATCGACCAAGTGGAAGGAAAGTTGATGTAAAAAAGTTAGTTGTGATGTCACAATTTAATCTATGAAAAGGGAAGAATTGATTGTACATATAAATTGACCCCAGCACATCAGGGATTCTGGGTGAATGTGTATGGGCCATTGTATTATGATGTTATTGAGTATTGATCCCTGATAAAAATATTGGAGTCGCGCTGGATCATGTGTGAACCTCCCTCCATATTGCAATGGTTTAAAATTGCTTTGCAAATTTACTGTTGTCCCACTTGCATGATCCTACCTAGTATTCATATAGATTCCTAGTGAACGTTTTTTTTTGCCTACAACTGTATGTACAAAGTCCCTGCACTTAGGAGATTTTTAATTAGCATTTTTTTAAATAGCTTTTGTTTCCCTTTTCACAGAAAATGAGGAATGAATGAAGCCCCCTTTATCAAGAAACGGGCGTTGAAATCGACCATGATGTTAGAATTGTTTTTCTAGGAATTCAAGAACAAGTCATAAGTCTTAATTAACTCTGTATTGCTTATTTGCAATGTATGTGTGTCTATTATTACATGACTATTCATATTTTATTTCAATCAACCACTTTTCAAAGATGAATCATAAGGAGCTTTGAAAAAACTTTGCTATTGAAACCGATGTGTCACAAATTGCTGCAACATTATCCACTTGAAGCACACCATGCTTCTGCAGTAAGTTAGAATACAATACAAATAACATAGTGGAGCATCACATCTCCAGGAGCTTCATTAAACGATTGTGAAGATACTGTAACCATCAACTTAATTCTGGGTATGGAATTCCATTCCAGGTGGTTGACTATGCCGAGCTGCTGACGTTGCCCTTAGTTAGCTTAATTTGGATACTTCATTCCTGTTAATAAAACTTGTAAAATGCTTTCCACATATAATCGCAATTGAGTTCAATTTTCTACTCAGCATAGTCTATTTTGCTGATATCAAACATGAAGTATGCATGAAATTATCTCCTTTAGGTTTCGAGTTATATGAGAGTAAATGGGCTGTGAGTCTTTTCTAGTTAAGTAGAATGAATGAAGCTTTTACACCTCTTGGACTGGTAAGAAAAACAATTACCACTTTTAAATGACACATGCTATGACTAACTATCTGCCACTACTCCAATTATATACACCAGACTTTGCTATAATGCACAGAAGAAAGAGCTTTCCTGGGTTAAGTCATGCTGCTTATTTAAATGGTGTGTCTTCCTCAGATCCACTTAGCCAACTCTCAGAAGGAAGCCCTCCTGTAATGTAAAAGATTCACCTTCATCATCGACTTGATTACACTGGCTTCCAAGGGTTTCTGTTGAAGGACAAAAGATAGACAGACCCAACTAACACAACATTGTGCATTGTGATATTAGGCATTCTCCACGAACAGGAAATGACTTTTGTTTAATTGGTAATGAGAAACTCTGAAAATTAGTTTATTTAGCAAATTATTACTTTTCTGAAAGGTCACCCCAGAATTTGTGCCTATTCTGGATGCACTTTTTGCTGGTTTTTTAAGTCTGTGCACTTTACTAAATAGGAGAAAAGAGCCTTCACTCCCCCTTTAAACATGGGTAAATTGGTTCACCCCTGATTAACTTATTTAACTTGCCTATACATCCCTAGTAATTGGTGACAGAAATGCACCCACGGAGCGAAAGTTAAATGCTACCTATGGACTGCAGCACATCTGGTGCCATCCACAAGGATAGCCTATAAAACATGGCGTCTGACCTGCCATGTGTAGCTTGGTTGCAGCAGTCCAAATATCTGCTCTCAAACATGTCAAAATAACCCTTTTTAATAGTTAGGAAACTTGCTTTTAAATAATAATCAGTCACCCCTAAGTACACCATGTCACCCACAACACAGGGTGCCTAATATTTAAAAGAGAAACAAGTATGCAACTAAAGTTGCAATGTTCCTCCAGTGACTAGACCCCAAAAGCTATTTTATCTGACAAGAAAAATGCAAAAGTACAGACTGTAAACGTTAATCTGTAACTTTTGACAGGAAATAGTTAAAATAGTAATTCAAAGGCTTTCATTGTTGAAGTTATATTAGAAAGTTACCTTTCCCCTGATTAAAGCTCCTTGAGGCTAATTTGCATTGCCCTGCCAACAGCTGCCCAGCAAGTGTTTGTCCTTGATTTTCTTGATCAGGCTTAGACCTGGTGACAGGATGGACTGGGTGTGGGGCTTTTGATCCCTATCAGCCCAGGAAAGACAGTTGGGAAGTACCCAAGGACTTCATTATCTTTAAAGGGATGCAGGTGAGGCCTTCCCATTCATAGTTTAGAATAAGTAGAGAGCTGACGAAGTGAAAGCCTCAGTTGCCGCGGCCAACACTAGCAAGGCTGGCTCCAAACCCAGTGGAAAGGAATCTTCCCCCAGAACTAGTTTGAGTGAACACAGGAGAGTGGCATGCTCATTTCCGTGGCAGAATCTTGGGGTGGACACAATAGCTCTGCACAGGGGAGAAAGGGTTCCCCATTGTATTATAAGATTGTAAGAGTGGTGACAGTGTGTGATTGTTTGTAGTTGGTCAAACAGGAACTTCAGAAAAAAGTGAGCAGGTATGTGCCCAGGAACGTTTTCATCATTGGGTATGGAGTGTCCCGGAGTCAACCCCATTTTTAGAAATTGGGTCTCTAGTTAGCAGAGGAATGCACCCTGTCCAAGTAGGGACCATAATCCTAGTCAGGGTAACTCAGATTCACACCATAACATAAGCTGTGCTCGCCCTCTGGTGAATTGGCACAGAGCAGGCAGGCTTAACTTAGAAGGTAATGTGTAAAGTATTTGTGCAATACACAGTAACACAATGAAAACACCACAAAAAGACTCCACTGCGGGTTAAAAAGAAGATAGGATTTGTATAATAAAACCAAGATCAACACATTAAAAATCCATTGTGTAGTAGTGGAAATATGAATTTTTAAAGATTAAAATTAAAAATAGCATTTAGAAGCAATAAGCGCTTATTGTGGATATCTGGTCATGCTGGACCGGAGCAAAGTCGAGTTCAGGCCGACCGCTATGGAGCGTGGGCTAGATGCGGGAGCCACACAAGGCCCGCTGAACAAAGTACCTTGATCCTGGCTGCAACAGTGAGATGCGGGGTGCAGTCAAGCAATACGTAGGGGTCGATCTCACAGTCTAGGTGATGCATTGCTTTTCTTTACTCAGTGATTGTGATGTGTTGGTTCTGAAGACCATGCTGCAAGCCGAGAGGCATTGATTCCATAGACAATGTGGCTGGTTTCTTTATGCAGTTGAGGGGATGAGTCTATCCTTCCACACTGCAGTGGTGACGATGTGGTGGTTCCAATGCATCAGTTCTTTAAGGCGATGCTCTAATTCCGAGTGCGATGCACCAATTCTGCTCCCTCAACAGCGATGAAGCATCGGTTCTGCTACATGCAGACAGGAGATGCGTTGGTTTGACTGGAGCAAGCACCTAAGTCCACTTCCAATTGACCAGGTATAGGAGTAGGTGGTGAGACTTTGATAACCCTGAGTCTCAAAAACAGGAGGCAACCCAACAAGCCCTTGGAGATCACTCTGGGTTCAAGGCAGAGTCCAGCTCTTCCTCAGCAGGGTCAGAGGGCAGCAGGGCAACACAGCAGGAAAGCAATTCTTCCAGAGCGGCAGTCCAGTAAATTGGCAGTCCTTGTAGCTCCACAGCAGTCCTTTTGTCAGAGTTTTTTTGCAGGTCCAGAAGTGTCTGATTTGGTGGGGTCAGAGACCTAGTTCATATACAGAGTTGTGGCTTTGAAGTGGGGGTGACTTCAATGAAGGGCCTTTGAAGTGTACAGAGGGTCTTTCTTTCCAGCCCTCGCTCAAGATTTACCACAGGGAGGTAATCAACCCTTTGTGTGGGGACAAGACCCTATCTATTCAGGTGTAAGTGTCAGCTCTTCATTTCCATCCTGCCCAAGATGAGCCACCAGGATGCAGACAAGCATTCAGACACACCTAACCTTCCTTTGTTTGTGGCATTCTAGAGGGAATGCACAAAGTCAAGGTGTCCCCCACCCCAGATGGGTATTGGAGACAGGCTACAGGCATACAGAGCTTTAAGAAGAGAGAAATAACAACTTTCTTAAAGTGGTATTTCTAAAATAGTATTGTTAAATCCAACTTTACCATTAGAGCTATTTTATTATTACCATTCCAATGATATGAAACATGACAGAGCCATTCATTCTCCACCAGGAATACAATCTTAACTGTAATAAGAAATTTCAATTGTGAACCTAAGAGAGGAGTAGGCCTCACAGTAGTAAAAGAAGCATGTGGGTATTTTTCACTTTCGGGACCTGCAAAACTTAAAAGTGGGCTACCTATGGTGTACCTTAGGGGTCACTTATGTGTAATTTAAAGGGGAGTTTATGGCTTAGCAAGTGGTTATAAATGCCAAGTCGACATTTCAGCAAAATTGCACACACAGGCTCTGCAGTGGCAGGCCTGAGACATGTTTAAAGGGCTACTTGTCTGGGTGGCACAATCAGTGCTGCAGGCTAACTATTAGCATTTAATTTACAGGCCCTGGGCACAGTTAGTGCCCTGGACTAGGGACTTACAGATAAACTAAATAGCCCAACTGGGGATAATCCAATGTAAGCATGTTCAGGGGAGAAGCACATGCACTTTAGAACTGGTCAGCAGTGGTAAGGTGCTCAGAGTCCTAAGGCCAACAAAAAGAATCAGCAAAAAGAGGAGGTAAGCAGACAAACGTTTGGGGATTGACCACCCTAAGACCGACAGGTCTAACACACATCCACTGGATAGGGCCAACCATAAAGGAACCCGCTTTAGAAAGCTTTTTGGGATATGTGGAAGATCAGAGTAGGACTAGGCCTGCTGTTTGTGACCTTAGAGAGGCACTGAACGACATTACCTGATCCCTCTTGTAGCCAAGAGAAGCAAGTGGACTCCAAGGGTCAGTTGGCTGAAACAACAAAATCCCAGAAGTTCTTTTCCTGAGGAGTCCAGCTGACCAGTTCCAAATTGACCTACCCTGAATCCCGTTGGTGGCTTCCTCTGAAGTGAATCTTGACCCTCAAGTGCTGCTCCTAATGTCCTGGGGCCCGTGATTGTGTCAAAGTGTATTGTTCCTAATATCCTGAGAAACCTGGGAATTAGAAACATTTTGTTTTCAAAAACCTCCAGAGGACCAGGACAAACCAGCCAAGTTAATCCGATAAAGATACATTGCTGCTGAGCCAAAGATTCATGGCGCTCTCACTCTGGAGCTTTTCCTCACCAGCATGTTTTGTTTACATGGAAGTCTCGGAGGGTGTATCTGGCCATGTGGGGCCCTGTTCGGCTGCAGCCTGGTCCTGCTGGAGAAATTTAGTTCCAAAAAAGTGACTAAGCCCAAATGTAAAATCTTCACAGGAGAATGGTACCAAAAGTATCTGGTCTGTGAGTGACCTTCCTTGGTACTATTTTTGAATTACTCCCACTAAGAGATTTCCCACCAAAAGTCAACTGCTTCAACAGGACCTCATCTGTGGAGCTTATTTCAGCCACAGCCTGCTACCTTGCCTTGCTGAGGATTTTTGACTGACATTTCAGAGGCTAAGTCAAAAGGCAAGACCTCCGACCGAGACGAACCTTATTTCTGTATCCAGCCTGTTCTCCATCACAGCCAGCCTTAAATTGTTCCTAGATCACAGTCAAGCACAACCAGTTGACCGTGGTTGGGGCTATTTTTAAATGTAAACTCCAAAAATTCATATCTCCGGTATTGCATTTTTCTCATTGTCATTTTATTCATTAGAATAGACTCTATTTGTATAAATTGGAGGTGGATTTTTATTGTCTTGGGTTTTCCATTTTTCTATTGCTTTAGTACCGCTAAATGCTTTAGACGTGTTCATAAGTTAAACCGGTCTGCTCTGTGGCAAAGCTACCAAGGTTTGACCTCAGGTTTTTTTTACTGAAACCTTTACTGGACATAACAAGAATAGAATCGTTCAATTAAAGAATCCCTAGGCAACCAATTGGTCTTAAGAAAATATTCAACCATGAATCTATGATGCTAGCAATAGACTCAATGTACCACTTTTAATTATAAAAATATAATTTTATTAATGCAAAACTATTGCTAAAATGGCTAGAGAGCTCATGAATTTGTAAAGTTCTAATAAATAGACAATAAATGTACAGAAAATGACATAATTCAGACCTTGAATATATGTTGGTGATTTAACATATAGCTAGTGTAACTGTATATACCTTGACATGATTTAGCAGTGCGAGGTCGAGATAATCACACAAAACAATATAGCATCACAATGTGTACAAACAATACATAAAATATCAAGACAATGAAAATAAGACAATATGGTAGCTTATAACGTCATGAAATGGTGGTTCTTCAATATATATCGATGTGTGTTTTAGCGATCATGACGCGCCTTCATCAGGAAACCACATTGAAAAATACTGTCTGAAAATGACATACATTGAGTCTCAATACAGCACAGTTACTAAAAACAGTCTAAAGTGCCTCTAACACCACCAGTAAAACCACGTGATACCTGCACAAAGATACCGAAATGTGAACAAGAAGGAAAAATGGTGCTCAACTGAGATGAAAAATAAGGTTTAAAGGTGAAACAATAACAAAAAATGCCAGGAATGAGCCCTAAGGATAGTATAGGAGATAAAGTAAAACTGAGTAGTTTAAGCAAGATTTTGAAATTGCTCACAAGGACCATCACAATGGGATCTGTCTAAAAGCACTTCTGATCAGATCACAGGAATGCATCCAGCAGTGACAATAAGAAGGAATACTTGAAAGAATGCCAAATGTGTCAACCTAGAATATTCAATATAACAAGAATTGAAATGAAGGAATTGACACTGGGGTCAAGGAACAGTTGGCCATCATAACTGACTGTACCTTCTCAATATGTTGACAGACCGATTGGTAAGGTTTAGGTAGATGTCCAATCAGTAGAGGGATGGCAAGCGGTAAAACAAAATCTACAAGTATGAATAAAGTGCTAAATTAACCCCTTCAAACCACTTATGAATGTAAATCTATTTGAAAACAGATACAGAAATTGCAGACGGTACCAGTTATATATATCAGTGGCTGACTCGAAAGATGAAGAGAAAAGCAATCCCATGTCAATGGTAACCAATAAATTCCTATTGCTGAAGATACGGGGAGTCATCAAGGTAACATCAACATTTGAAAGAACCCGCGGGCTCATGGCCTCAGCTATAGAAAAGTGTGAGGGTTATTTAAAGAAAAAGAATCCTTTCCTTGCCCGCTTCTAGGAAAGCGGTGCCTTACTAAAACCTATCATTGCCCAGCACTCCATATAGAATATTTTAGGTGGGATACTCTTTGTGTGTTTGATATTAGATGACCTCCAATACTGGAGTATCAGAGAACGAGCAACCAATAAGGCAGCCATAAGGAAATATTGCACATATTTGCTCAGTTTCCGGCAAACGGAAAATGCCCCAAATAAGACTAACATGGCTTCCGGCTTAATCATAGTTTACAAACACTCACTATGCCTTAGAAACTATTCCTCCTAAAATTGAAGCAATTTAGGGCAAAGGAAAAAACTTGTAGCCATTCACCTTTACCATTTTGCAAACAGCAAAAACACTGATTCGGGGTCATCTGGAACATTTTGTGCATCTCATGTGGGGTGCAGTATGCCATCCATCTTGAGAGAAAACCCATTTGTTTGAAATTGGCTGCTCTGAGGGACTTATGACCCAGCACAGAAATATGTTTCCATTCTCCCAAAGTTAACCTGCAACCGATTCTATTATCTAATTTGCTCAAATATTCATAAATTGAAGTCAAAATGGAGTATCTCCTCAGGGTCATAACCATATGCCACCCCCGTAAGCTCAGTTTTTGCTAAAAGTTAAATGAGAGCCTGAATCGCCTCACTCATCTCCTGATCATTAACAGTCAAGAATCTGACAACCTACAAAAAACAGCCAATAGCGATGACAAACTATCCCCAAGTGCTGCTCCAATTCTTCCCAAGTTATCAAACTGTTTCTGACATAAAAATCCCCCACTACTCTGAAACGCTAGGAGTTACAAAATTTGAACACCGGCTTGGGAAGATGAAAATCTAAGAATCTAAGAACTTGCAGTCCTGCAACCGGACGAACCGATGACAGGTCGGCAACTTGAAAAGAAACCTCTAAACAATTTTCAATTTCAACAGGCACCTTGTACCTTGTCTTTTTCATTAGCTTGGCTATCTTTATAAAATTGGGAAGATCGATTTCTGATTCATGCACCATTCCAGCTAATACAAATTTTTCAAACCCGCCAGAGTCATATCCAGTAGCATTGCCTGATAATAGGTGAAAAAATGAGGTAATGTCAGCTTGCCCTCATTCTTATCTAGCTGGAGAATCAAATATTTAATCCTCGAGGCTTTATCATTCCACACAAGGGAGGGAATCTAGGACCACATGTACAAAAGGTTTTACCAGTCGCAAACTGCCAATTGGGCCATTTGTGACTGCTAAATAGCCTTTTGCAATGTACTGACCCTATTTTGCAAGTCGTAACCTATTATCGACTCGTAAAATAGGGTTTGCAAATCAGTATTAGGAAGGGGCGTTTCAAGGGTGTCCCTTTCTAATAGCCAGTCACAGGGGCATGTATGACCGTTTTGCGACCGGGATGCAGTTGCAAAACATTAATCTTTTACCAACTCCATGAAGGAGGTGGTAACCCATTAGCAAACTGGAAGGGGTCCCTAAGGGAACCCTTCCCCTTTTTGAATGTGGGAGGCAACATTTTTTAAGAGCAGGCATGGTCCCAAGGACCACCTCCCACTCTTAAAAAATGAAAAGAAAACTTTTAATTTTTCTTTTTTAAATGCATCCCATTTTCCTTTGACGAAAATGAGCTGCATTAAAAAAAAATGCTTTATTTAAAAAGCAATCACAGACATGGAGGTCTGCTGACCCCATCAGGCCACCATCCCTGTGAATACAGGCCATTTCCAATGGGTCCCAAATTGTGACCTCCCACATGAATATTGATGAGGCAGGTCAATTGTGACCCCATTGACAATCACAAACAATGTCTGAGACACGGTTATACATCCCAGTTTGCTACTTCCTAATTGCGAGTTGCAAATAGGAAGTTGAAAAATCCAGCGATAGTTAGTACATGTGGCCCACAAGTTCCTTTAAATATGCCTTTTTAAGATTAATGGGGATATTAGAAAAAATAAATAGAAATAAAGGTAAGATGGACATTTTAATTCGAGAAACTCTGCCAATCAATGTCAGAGGGAGAGGAGCCCATCTTGCTAATAAAGTTCTTACCCTGCCAAGCACTGTTTTATAGTTCAACTGAAATAATTCAGAATACTTATTTGTTACAAATACCCCTAAATAGCGAATTGGAAGCTGAGAATTATACTGAGGTTGAAGGTTTAAAGGCTATATTGTAGGTGGGGCATTAAACAAAAGTGACTCTGTTTAGCCTTGGATAATCTTGTGTTCACCTATAATCATATACTCTTGAATTAAGTTTATAGTGCCTTCAATAATAGACCTATTGGCCTTTAGATAAAGAATCATATCCTCCACAAAAAGGGTTGGTTTTAGGTATTTCTTCTAATGGAGGGGCGATGGATTCTGTGCTATGAATTTTAACTGCCACAGGTTTAATAAAGCGAGTAAAAAGTATAGTTGACATTGGTCATCCCTGGCGAGTGTCTCTATTAATTTTAAATGAGCTACCTATCTTTGTATTTAAAATGATTCATGCCTCTGCATCTTGATATTGAGTCTGAAGCATTTTAGTGATGTGATCTGGAAACCCAAATTTGCCCAAAATGAAGAACAAGGCATCCCAATTATCCAGATCAAATGCTTGGTTAGCGTCTAGCATCACAACTGCTGCTCCCTCTTGACAACTAGAAAAATAGTCTATAGCTTGGATCAAAATGTTCATATTCACAGCCATCAACCTATTAGGCAAGAAACAATTCTGGTCCTTATGATTGGCCTGGAAGGATAACTCGTGATGCCCATACCTTGGTGAGCAATTTATTGTCTGCATTAAGGAGACTTATTTAACTATATAAATTCACATTCAAGGGGGGGGGGGTGTTATCTTTTTTTTTAAAGTGAATTATCATTGATTCCTTGAAAGTAGACGGTATAGCCCTACCTTCCCTAATAAAATTAAATACATCAGTCAAGAATGGAAGCAAGTCTTTTGTAAATACCTTATTGACCTCTGTTGGTATGTCATTGCTACCACATGCTTTGGCATTGGGCATCCTCTGAAGAGCGGTCGCCACCTCCTGTACCGAAATGCACTCTAAAAAGCTATCTTTTTGGTCGTTAGATAGTTGAGAGAGTCTAAATGAACTAAAATATTGCTTGAGATTAGATATGGGGACTGGATGGGCCCTCTCATATAGATTCTTAAATTGTGGCAGGAACACTTCTATAATTTGATTAATATCTGTCTGAAATAAATGAGTGGCAGGGTTTTCAATTTTAGCAATGCATTGTGTACCCTGCTTGAACTGAGTGGACCAGGCAAGAAATCGTCCTAATTGCTGACTGTCCTCGTACTGTTTTGCTGGTAGGTCCTAGAGTTATTAATCTTCTCTCAGGTAAAGAAGTCCCTGGTGTTACACCGAGCCAACACGAGCTGCTTTTAACCCGGCCTTTTCATCTGCCCTTACTAGAGCTCCCAGAGCAGTATATACTGCCAATTGTAGCTCCTGTATTTTAGCACTGCACATTTTATTCTGGTTTGATTTATACGCAATAACGCAGCCACAAAAAATTGCTTTCTGGGCATCCAGACTCAAAAAACTGGGGCCAAATTGTGGTTTATCTCAAAGAATTCCCTAATAAATATACGCATTGCTGTCAACCACTCCTGATCTCCCGAGAGAGATTTATCGAACTGCCTCCTAGGACTCTCAATGTTTAAAACATCTAGCTCTAGATGGACAGACACATTTGAGTGGTCTGAAAAGGTGCTGACCCAATTATCCGTGTTCCCCCATCTGGGAGTCTGTGTTGCTAAAAAAAAACTATATACAGCACCATACCTGGGTGATCGACTCACCAAAGATCATCAAGATAGAAGTATTGTTTAATTGTGGTGCGAGCCATGGCTGTTTTAGGTTTCAGCTGCTTATTTGTCCTATTGGAGGTATATAACTTCAAATCTTGAATAAAGTTGAAATCTCCACCAAAAATAATAGGCCCTTCTGCTCCCCTGGCAAGAATATGCAGGTAACTTAAAGCGCCCACACCATCTAATATTGGACCATAGTAATTCACAAGATTCAGGGTGAGGTCTTGAACTAGCACCTTTAACCCAATCCACCTCCCATAGGTATCCCTTATCACATCGTGCACTTGCCAATCAATGGACCTAGCCAAATATATTGCCACCCCACGCATGGCTACCCCAGCAGATGTGAAATATGCAGGCGAGTATATCATAGAGATTAGGAGCTTTGGGCTATTATCTTTAAGATGTGTCTATGTAAAAAAATATTTCCGGATAAAATAAAGACAGCCAGTTCATAATGGCACCATATTGTTTAAAACACCATTGGTATTGCAGGAGATTATCCTAACATTAAACACCAATAAACAATCTCGCTGTTTCCTGCATTAACTCCCCTGTTTCACCAAGAAAACTGGGAATCAAATCTCACAGCCTCTACCCAAAACTCTGATCAATACAAATCTCTGAGCTTTCCATGCACCGAGGGCTATGATCTTCCTGGTGTATCTGATATTTTCTTCCACATTACAACCCCCCCCATGACCCCACTTCCCCCCTAAAAAAAAAGCATCTAGTGCATTCTACATACAACATAACGAGCCAACCCTGAGAGGGAGAATTGTCCAACATACTCCCTCTCAACCCTTGCCTCTTATTTGGTGTCATGTTGCTGCACCTGGCAACAAACCAGAAAATACCCCCTCCCCCGCACAAAAAGTAAAGAAAGTAAAAAAAAATGTAAGTAAGACAAATACACTAGTAACAGAAAACAGGAACATATCAACATAGTTCTTTTTGCTGTAAACCTTGTGCCTCTTCTAGGGTGGTGCACTCATGAAATTGACTCTTAAATAGAACTTTCAGTTTCAACTGGTGGGCTACTGAGGCCTGAGCCCCAGCAGCTTTAAATTGGCCCACAAGCCCCAAAAAATCCCTCTGTCTATGGGGCGCAACGGCAGACATGGCTGAAAAAAATTGAATCTGCACCTTGTCAGCCATCGTAAATTTTGTTTTCTGAGTAGCTATTGAGAGAAGACGCTCCTTTATACAGTAGTCTGAAAAATTGACAATGATTTTAAATGGAAACTTAGAGTTAGCAGGACGCAGATGGGGGACCTAATGAGCCTTCATGATGGAGAGATCTGATGGGGCATCTTATAGAATGCATGTTTTGATCATGGATTCCATAAACTGGACAGTATTCTGGTCAGTGGCAGTCGGTGCAGGTAAACGCAGCTGGGCGGGGCAGGAAGGGGGGAGTTGACAAACGACGTATTAGGGAAGCTAAATAAATAAATAATTCCTATTCCATCATTGGTTGTCATCCCCTCCGCCTGCTCCACTGCCCCACCACCCTTACCTGCACGGACCGCTGCTGATTCTGGTTCCTCGCTGAATTTTCTGCTCCTTCTGGCACTGCCACAAAAGTACAGGTTGGATCTCCTGGCATAGTACTCCATCTCATTGATCTTCTTCTGTGAATCAAATAGCTTTTTTTAAAATATTACTTATGTCCTTATCCAAGGTGAGGGAGCAATCCTCGAGATCTGAAACTCTTTGTTCAACCACCTGCAATCCCTCTAATATTTGCAGCACAATCTCCTCAATATTATTTAAACTTTTAAGGAGCATGGCAACTTCTTGGGCTTGGATTGACTTAAGATCTCGAATTTCTGCCAAAATAGTCTCTAAAAGAGGCTGGAGCAATACTGCTTGATTCAAATTAATGAACCTTATAGTCACAGTGGTCGAGACTGAGCGAGCGCTTGACGGCAGAGAGAGTTGATCCCCCACTTCTTTCATCTGATCTAAAAGTTGAGCTCCCTTGTTTCCCCGAGTGCTAGTTAGCTGCAAAGAAGAAGACTGTTCCAAGTCCTGCCTCAATACATTCGAGGACCCACTTGCCATGGGCCAAGTGGGAGACCGATTAAGAATAGCCCTATATTTTTCCCCACATGTTAATGCAGATATAGACCCCACGAGAGACTGTTGTGACCCTGGAGTCTCAGCGCTGCCCTTTTGATGCCTTGCAAAAAGCGGGCATTGCTTTAGTCCTTTAACCATCCTTTCCGTACTCAGGTCAGTCTGCTATGGAGTTGTATGGTTCCTTCCTGAACTGCTGCCTCCTTCCCATTCCTCCATGGAACTGTCAACAGACACTAAGCTACAAGGGCTAAATGTCCCTGACAGAGGCAGCTCACTACCCCTCTACTAAGGATTGGAAGACGCACTTAATAACATTCCACTATTTTCTCCTTGTTGGGTGGGAGGCTCTTAAGTGTCCATCAAGGCCATTTCTCCATAATCACACTATGTGAGCTGCCTTTATGTCCCAGATGTTTCTTTTTGCGAGCTGCAGTAAGGCATGCCTCCGCTGAACTTTCTTGGGCTTTTTGCAGGAGAGGCGATGAGCCCGTGACCATAATTATTGCCCCCAGAGAATGTAGTTGCCTCATGTTAGTCCTGCAATACTAAAGTCCTATTATGGAACACCACTCAGCATATGAAACAGTGGGGCATATTCACAAGGAGCTATTGCCGAATTAACAGCACTTTATCGCAGCCAAAGTCGTGATAAATTTACCTCCCCATTCACAAGCCGGTGTCAACAGCCCACAGCACCAGTTTACCCGCGATAGCAGCCGCAAAAAACATCGCCACAGAGGACCCCCGCAAATATCGCTAATGAGATGCAGAGTAGGCGTTCCCGTGACAAAAGTCAAGACAACATCACACCTCAACATTCACAACGACCAGCCACATCGGCGATAGGAACACAAAACAGGCGATAAGGCGCGTTAGCACCAGGAAATTTACACCTGGTGTAAAGTCGGACGGCAGCCAGCACCACAAAAGGGAGCACAGCCCAGGGCCACATCCGAAGGGCAACAGATGGCATGGAGCCACTCATCATGCGGCCGAACACCCAAGAGGGCCACAACACCCACCGCCACCACCCCAGGACCCCAACCCACACCCGGAACACCCCCCCCGGACCACCACAGACGCAGCGCAGACAAAGACAGCGGACCCTCAGGAAGCTTACCAGCCTCACAGACCCAACATCTGACAATGTCACCGTCCACTACAGGCTGAAAGTGACAAACATCCTACGCATCCTGACCATCATCGCCTAACAGGCCTACGGCACCAACACAGCAGACAACCAACATCGCACCCCACACAAAGCTGCTGGCTTGGCTGCACCTGTTGGCCCCTGGTACCCCCTAACCAACACCCACCAGAGTCAGAGGAGTCTCACAGCCAGCCACATCCAAGTCCCCCACACCTGTCCTGGACATCACCATCACCCTGGCATCCCAGTCCCCATACGTACAACACAATGCGCAGGATCCGCTGGAGACCAAGCAAGGACCATACGCCCAAGCAGGATGCACGCACGTGTTGGAGGCAATACACAGCACACATGTACTACCTGTGCCCCCGGTGACACAGCACACAATCACCGCAAAAGGAAGCACACATCTCACATCAATGTGCAGGCAACAACAGAACACCGTGGAACCCCCAACAATGTCGCCTTCAAATACACAGCCAGTGTGCATGATACCTTCATCCTCCGACAGTCCATCATCAACCAGCGTTCCCAGGATGGTAACAAGGGAAATGCACAGCCCCTTGGCAATATCCAAATGAACACCCCACACACCTCAACTCCACAACCATGCAACTCACACTTCTGGCAATGCACACGTCACAAAATCACATACAACAGGCACAACAACATGCCCACCCACCAAACACGACAGAACAACTTACAATGTTCACATGGGCAAGCCCTGAACATGAGCCAGCAACGGCATGGCACCACAGCCACATAATAGCCGAATGAGTGGACAGGTGGCAACCAGGCATGTGTGAAGGATGCAGTAGAACCATGATTGGGAAAGTACACAATGCCATGGGTGGCGGAGATGTGCTGGACACACCGCAGTATGCAGAACACACCCCTATCCTTGGCGACATACACTGCTGGTGTATGGAGTGTAGTGGACAGTGGACGCCACCATGTCACCCCAGCCAGTGGGGGACCTCGTGGAAATGTTGCCTGTTACGCCCCCCCCCTAAGCGTCACCTGAGTGGGATGGCCCGGCGTTCGCCACGCCAGCGTAGGGGTGTGAATAAAAAGCACGTAGGCCTGGGCGTTGTCCTCTTCTGGAAAGACCCACGTCTCTGCCAAGGCGGCGCCTCCCACCCCGCCATGAGGCTGACGCCGTCCTCGTGAGCGGAGTTGCCTGTGATGCTGTGCGCCTGCCGGACCCCGGCACGTTGGACCACGAACCCGTCAGGCCCGCCCCTGCACAGCCAGGCCACACTGATCACCTGCCGACACCGGCGTGTGTCAAGGAGGGCCCACCACGTGCCAGCGCAAGCTCCAAGCCCGAGTCCCGCGAGCTTGGCAGCCACCTCAGACCATCACGGCCTCCACGACACAGGCCCGCTTTATTCCTTTCTCGTTGACATACTCCACTGCTGCCTTAGGCCTACTCGTCGGACCAGTAGGTCCCATATGTGAAACTGTGTCTGAGTCGTGAATGGCAGTGACCCCAAATCCGGGCCTGCGGCCACAGCACCAGACCCCCCGATCAGTGAGGCATAGTTCCATATGGGCATCTTGCGACACGTGGTGCCACTAACCCTGTTCAACGCCAGCCGGCTACACATGGTGCCACTAACCCTGTTCAATGCCAGCCAGCTACACGTGGTGCCACTAACCCTGTTCAATGCCAGCCGGCTACACGTGGTGCCACTAACCCTGTTCAATGCCAGCCGGCGACACGTGGATGAGGGGCCAGGACTACCCTGCGGACCAGTAGGTCACACATCCAGCACCTAGTCGCAAAGCACGAATGGCAGAGTCCACACCAGTGGTCGCACGGAGAGGTGTAAGAGGAAGATGCGGCTCAGTCCGGATGAATGCCGACTCACATACACGGAGGTGACCAAACACGTGGTGCCACTGAACCTGAACTACGCAGGCCGGTGGGGCCATCCAACCTATGCCGGCGACACTCGGTGAATGGGCCGTGCTGACTGCTGCCTCAGGCCTACACCACGGTCAGGTAGGTCACACATTTGGAACTGAGTCTTGATTACACCATGGCAGTGAACATTATTGAAGGCAGAGAACAATTCACTATACACCCTTCGATGTGGTGGCAACAAGTCTGTGCATGGCATCACAACCACACGTGTCTGTGGGCCTACGCGGACTACTACCCTCGGCCTACGCTGCGCACTAGTGGGATCACAGATTTGGAACTGAACATCGGTAATTCAAAAGGCAGAATACATTTCATCGCACGCACGGAGAGGCGTAAGAGGATGACGTGTTGCAGTCCGGAGGGAACAGGATCATTGTTACGGAGGTGATTGAACACTACCGACAACTGCCACTGTGTCACTAACTCTGTGCCTCGTGAGCCAACGACACGTGGCTGTGGGCCACTGCTGACCGCTGCCTCCGGCCTACACTGCGGTCCAGTATGTCCCATGTGTGAAACTGTGTCCTGAGTCATGAATGGCAGTGACCAGATGTCTACTGCAGGGGTGATATAACTAAACTCACTGCTATCAGTGAAGCAAACAAATGCATCACAAGCACACGACACGCGTCTGTGGGCCCATGCTGACCGCTGCCTCCAGCCTACACTGCGGTCCAGTAGGTCACAGAGTCTTGATTTGGCAATGTTGGAGTTCACATCTGTGTACCTGCATCATCGCAGACTGCATCCCCTCTCAGCACCTGTGCCACTAAGTGTGTTCCCCGACATTCATAGACACTCACTGGTCGTACATTGGTGGCATTTGAGTCTATGGACTAGGGGCTAGTTATCATCCTCATGTAGCTGATACCGAATTGTTGGTGAAAACGAGGGTTGAGCTTTCCACTCCTCCATTAGCTGCTTCCAGATAACATCAGACCATCCGCATCATGCCCTGGAGGACACCTTCCACTGTCCCCCGCAACCCTCCGCAACATACACCTCGGACATTGATGGGGACCCGCTCAGGTCGCATGGCCCATCTGACTGCACCGCAAGTCACCGTCCCGTGGCTGGGTGCCTGTGCCGGCCGCAGTGCATCCGGGGCCACTAACTCTGTGCTGCTCAGGCCTGGGACCCCTTCTTCTGAGACATTGAATGGCCTCTGTAGCGATGGTTTTGGGGTCATCAACGCCATGTGTCTGTGGCCCTGCGCTGTCCGCATCCTCCGGCCTCAACTGCGGGCCACCAGGGCCCACACATAGCATCGAGTCTTGACCGGCCCGGACGTCGCATCACCGCAGGAGGCACACGCCACCACCGCAAGGACCACCTCCAACCGCCATCTGCCAGAGTCAAAACGGTGGTCCTGACAGACCTACGGAGTTGCTCAGACCTGTCGTGGATGCCATCATCGGCCTGATACCCTGCTCAGCACTCCAGGTGCCAGTGACTCAGTGCACCGCAAGCCATTGTCCGTTACTAATTGAGTTTTGTGCTGTTGTGAGGTTGCGCAGCAATGTCACCTCATGCAGTTGGGAAGACCTGGGACTATGATGAGGAAGATGTGTCAAGTGTGCGGACGGGAGAAGGCACAGACAATGGGAGGGCAGGAGGCAACAGCCCCAAGGCAGGAATGCAGACTGGTGGTGGTAGTCAAGTTACACACCCGGATCTAATACTGGGTATTGCTCTGTGGACGCAACTGTCACCTCAGGCAGTGTGGGAGACCTGGGATGTTGATGAGGAAGTTGATGCAGGTGTAAAACATCCCACTGCATCTGCATCAGGACTAACCCGAAGGGACACAATCCTAGCAACTCCTTCACATGAGCGCGCTCTTCTCTAGTGCCCCTACCTCAGTGCACTGCAACTCACGGAACGTCCAGCCTGAATATTGGGTGACCTCTGTCCTTACTCCGGATCCCTCCATGTTGCTCTGCAGTTGACTCTGTTATGCTGGCGTTTTCTGTTTCCATTACACTGGTGTCCACTGTTCAGGTTGTTGCCAGCACCAAGCACTCCGTGCGGGCTGGCTTATACTCACCCCACACACATCCAGCACAGGCGTCACTGTACATGTGGCCCTGCCAATAAAGGGGCCGGGCGCACATGCCCGAAGCCAGTTCAACATGATATGTGCATGTGTCCCTGTGGTCTTGTTGTATGCATAGGGGCCCTGGGCCCTACGACATTACATTGTGCTGTGTACAGCGGACGCAGACATGTCACCGCAGGCAGCGGGCTAGAACCTGGACATGTAGCTTTGTTGTCACCCACTCAATTTGTAAGGGGAGTGGACTGTGCCGTCGTACGCAGAGCCAACGTGGGTGTGTGACTGATATGTGCGTGCCCCTGGGTGTGGTTCTGTACTGGGTATGTGCATCTGCATGTGTCTCTATGGAAGTGTGGGTCTCCTTTGTGGGGTGTAGGTGGTCCCTGAAGGGTATTGGACACCCACGTATGTGTTCTAGTTCGCATTCCATGGGTTCGGAAACACCCGCACCTGTTGGGCCACCTCCTTTTGGCGTTCTGACACCTGGCATTGGGGTGCCATGTGTGGGTCGGTGAAGTGTTGTGAGCCAGCCGTGATTACGGGTGCTTCATGCTGTGTGGTCTGTTGCAGGGGCTGGGTTCTCCTCTGAGTAGTTTGTCTGCCCTGGTCCTGGTGGTGGGTTGTGTGGGATGTCCATGGGCTGTTGTAGGGCGTCGGTGTCAAAGGTGTGGTGTTCGTCTCCGGCATCACTGATGGGTTGTCTGTTCTGACCTGCTGGAGGTGTTGTTTGTCCCTCTGCATTGTGAAGGGGAGGTGCATGTTGGCATTGTGTTGGCGCCTTGTTCTTGTCGACATGCAGACTGTGTGACAATGTACATTGTGACTGTTTGGGCGGTGGTGGCTATTTGAGTTGGGTCAGTGTACATCTGGCCTACATGGCTGATGTGGGGTTGTAGCCGTAGATATGCATCTTCCCTGCTCTGTCCAATGTGATTGTTCTGTTTCTGCGCCTGGGCAGACCCAGTTGTGTCCCCTGTTCTGCAGTGTGGGTGTTGCACTTTGTGCCACATTGTCATGGTATGTGCTGTGGTTGCTATGTGTGTGTGCTGCAGTGTACCATGGGGATGGGGGACATGTCCCTGGGTAATTGTGGGTGTGCAGTGTGCTACACCTCATTGTGCATGTGTGCCATTGTGCCCATCAACCCCCCCGTCCCCCCAGTCCCTGTTGGATCCTCACCCTGTTGTTGTTGTGTCAGGTCCTCTCGAGCTGTGTCCATACTCCCTACTCCTTGCACCGTCTACACACTGATGACTGTGGTCTGGGTTTCCTCCAGCTCCTACTGTGGCGCTGGACTTCCACCTCCTGTCGCCGTTGCTGCCTTCCTGTTGGCAGCGGGTTTGTACCTGGTTTAGGTTGTCACGTCCTGCCTGCGCCTCTTGGCCTCCTGGATTGGCCTCCTGGGCACTCCGACTGCATTCCAGGTGGTATGCTTGTGGGTCAGTTGCTGGTAGTGTTCTGTCACCTCCGTGACGCTGGTCTTGTTTTCCTGGGGTCTGCACCCCGTTTTCCTCTCCCTTTTCTCCTTGGCCTTCCCCGGCCCAGTTGTTCCTTGCTGGTGGTCTGTGGGGGTTGTGGGGTTCGCGTTGACCTCTGCGCTGGGTCAGGGTGCATCCATGTTGCTACGTGCTTTGGCTTGTTTCTGGTGTGTTGTTTCTGTGGTTTTTATGGTGCAATTTCCCGCCAGACGCGTGGGATTTGCAGGCCTTTGGCTACTTTTCGCTACTTTTTGTACCGCGATTGGCCTCATCGTATGATTTCTCGCGTTTGCGTTTCGCGTTTTTTCGGCTTGGCATTGATTTTCACGCTGACATTTGACGCGTTATCTGGTGACTATCGCATGCTACCGCCTTGTTGAGAATTCCACGTTGACACAGGGTTATTTTCCTGAAATAGGCTGCGATGTTGAAAGTTGCGTTAAGCTACTCTTGCGGTAGTTATCACACGTTCTTGTAAATATACCCCAGTGTCTTTTAGCTTGGGCAGCCCATATCTTTCAGTGCTACTCCATTAAAGAGCACGTATTGCCATGCGGGGTACTCTGCCTAGGGGAGCCTGCCCAGGGACCCTAAATCGGGCAGTAGAAGAACCTCCTGCCCGACACCTCGCAGCAGAGCACCTCACCTACAATAACAAAACACCTGGCGGCTCTCCCAAGAAGCCCCAATATGCAGCCATCTGAGTTGAGCTTCGCTTTATGATTTGGGGTGCTCTGCATAGAACAGCTTCAGGTTTTTCAGTATCAGTCACTGGACTAACACTGGACTAAAGCTCTATTTCCAAATTATGTTGACCAATCCGGTCATCATTCATGAAAACTGGGCCTTGTACGCCAGCAGCTGTTCTCCAACAGCGGATCCTCAGCTTCGGCGTTCTCTGCATTCTGCACCCGGAAGACGAAGCAAAAACAGCATTTTACCTGGGGGAGGTCCAGGAGTGTGCAAGCAGCAGATCATCTGGACTCCGCCTGCTGCCTCCCTGACTGCCTACACAAAATACTCATTTCAGAATGAATTTTGAATGGGTCAGAAGCCAATGAACACAGTGTAAGTAATCTTTGTGTCTATTGCTATAACTGGTAATGTCATACACGTGCCACTATATTGTCAGTGTAACCTAAGAGTTATAGTACTTCAAATAACTAATTCTCCATTACCCCAAAGGGCATTGCACATTTTTCAACGGGTTGAGCGATGTGGAAAGTTCAATCAAGAACTCATATTTTAACGTTAGAACGGCGAGGATATAGAAATCATGCAGCAGTAACCTTTGCCTCCCTTGCTTTCTTCATAGCATGAATATTTACATGGCATATGCAGCACATGCTACCTAGCAAAAAAGCACATGGTTAAATACTGATCTCTTGTAGACAAGGTTTGAATGTCCACAGATTTAAATGAGTTTCTAGTAACTGTAGAAGCATCAGAAGCATCCTAACTTTGGAACTTTGAAACTTCATGAACTGTTTAAGATGAAGCTTCATTAGCATCCAATGACTCCCTTGCTTGTGCATTGTAAATACATACCATATAAATCGAGAAATGCTGTACAGTGTTTTAATTAGATTTAATACAGCAATTACAGTAGCACTTATTAAGATGATTATATTTCACAAGATCAGATTTTAAAAACTACGTTTTTAAAATAATATATGGAAATGCATGGATGTCTGACATCTTTTTTATTTCTTATTTGCGTTTTAAGTACTCCTCTGCTTGAAGTTTATGATAATTCCAAGACGGACTGAGGTTAAATTATCTCATTGCCAAATTGTTATCGTAAAAAGGGTAGCAGAAACTCTTTAAATCGTTTTAATATACATTACACTTCTTAAAACTTTGTTCAACCAGCAATTAGCTGACCGATACAGACAATGTCACAGTCAGTAGCATAGTATCTAAGCAAACGAAATCTATTTTACACTAACATTTTATGATAACAGGCAATCAGCTTCAAAGTAAAATGCTAATTTTCTGTATCAATTAACATAACCATTATCTCCCTTTGTGTTAGAAGACATCATGGAATTCTATAAAAAAGCATGTCCGCATCAGACGCACAGACAATCCTTAATAGCAAATTGCGTGTCTCCCACTTTATCATATATCCTAATTATCCATAACAATGACATTTTGTTGTGAAAAGATTTTCAGCTACAAATTATGACTCTTTCATCCAATACCAATTATAATGTTAACATTTTCATCTTGTCAAACGGGAACTTGATACATGCTCTGTCATGAGTTTACCTCTTTTTACCTTCAATTTAACACAATGACCGAAACTTAATTGAGCATTTATGAGTCTCAGCTGAGCATTTATGAGCACTAAGTATCTCCTCCAACCAGTACAACCTGTATAAGATGTGAAAACTTTCACTATAACAAGAAATAAAAGCCTCAGAGTGTAGGCCTCTGTCACAATGGCTGTATGGGTTCACCAGCAGTTGGTTTCATTCAATTATGGGCAATGTCTGGCATTCCACATATTTTGACACGGCATACACTGATTGGCAAGAGAATAATGTGCACTTATAAAGGTGTCACATACTATGTCTAAAATTTCTGAGAACAACTGTTCCAATTAGTAAATCAGGACACAGTTGAAACGTGCGACAATGAACAAGTAATTACTTTTTCTTTGAACGTTCATGGGCAGGACCTGTTCTTTTTCCAAGAAATCCGGCAGGTTCAGAAAGAGTGCACGGCTCCCTGTAGACGACAGCACAGGGTATGCACCACGCTTGCTTGTAAAATCCACATGAAGTGGGGGATGAGTAGATACCTTGCTTGCCCTCCATCCATGGCACACATGACGACATTTGATTTTTCAGTTCTTCATAGGGCAGAACAAAGCCACTGAGGCTCCTGAACTCCAGTAAAGCCCACTCTCTGATCGTGCGTATATTCAAGACCTAAAAACAATTAGGTCTCTGCTTCATAGCTGCCAAGCTTCAGATTGCTTTGTGTGGCATTTCCATGGCATCTGTGTGTTTATAATTGACACTCAACTGCCATATGTGTAACACTTAGAGTGATACTTTCTCATGAATAAAACCAAGCAATATCAGAAGCTACGCTCTTTTAAGCAGTGAACAACTCTATAAAGATCAAAAATGTTATTTGCTTCATAGATAGATAGATAGATAGATAGATAGATAGATAGATAGATAGATAGATAGATAGATAGATAGATAGATAGCATTAAAAAGTCATGACTGGGCTAGTAAACACATTCCCTATAGGAGTTTATGTACATGATCACATTTCAAATTCATAGTGCTTTTTGTAATGTAATCAGTTGACGTTTTGGTTAATCTATGTGCACAAGACTATGTTTGCTAATAAATACATATAGCTGATAGCCTGAACCAGATAACATACTCACATACTTTTTAAAAGTAAAAAAAAAATCATGCCTTATTTTATTTTGAAAGAACCACATATATCGATACGAGTCCAAAAGCACTTGTCAGGAACTTATTTTTAAGCATCCAAAGAAGGTTATCATTCATGCGCAATTATAACCGAAACTTACATGACATCGTTTTCATCAACAGAAGTCGTTTATGATGCTTTCATCCGTTCGAAATGTCGATTGCATAATTTTATAACATGCTCTTTCACTACAGTTTAAATAAACCACAACAACAGGTAACAAAAATTTGTATTCAGAATATTGTTTCGGTAAAAGTATTTACTGCTACGTAATTTAGACCACAACATCAAAACCTATCCAAGGCATGATGATTGTCCGTCATGCTACACCCACAACAAATCTCGAAGTTCATACATCAAAAGCCACTTTCAATCAAACGTTCATCTATCGAAAGCTATTGCTTCTTCACCCGTTCAGTTCTAAAACATAAGAGAATAGAAACTATTTTAAAAACACCAGTTCACTGCTTCAAGTATTCTTGAGTGCCAAAACAATCTTAAAACAAGCATTTGCAATGCAATAGGTCTCGCATTTACGCAAGTTTAAGCTATTGGCATTGTAAATGACAATGCCTTTTATTTATGTTTTAAAAACGAAAACAAAAATAAAAGGCATTGTCATTTACAATGTCAATAGCTCAAACTTGCGTAAATGTGAGACCTATTGCATTCAATCAATCAGAATCAATCAGAATTTGTAAAGCGCACTACTTACCCGCGAGGGTCTCAAGGCGCCAGGGAAAAAAGAAAAGGGGGGGGGGTGCTGCTACTGGTCGAACAACCAGGTCTTGAGTAGCCTCCTGAAGGTCAGCAGGTCTTGGGTCTGTCGTAGGCTTAGTGGAAGGGTGTTCCAGGTCTTGGCGGCGAGGTGGGAGAAGGATCTGCCGCCGGTGGTAGTTCTTCGAATGCGAGGGATGGTGGCGAGGGAGAGGTCGGCGGAGCGGAGTTGGCGGTTGGGGACGTAGAAGAGAGTCGTCTGTTGAGGTAGGCTGGGCCAGTCTTGTGGAGTGCCTTGTGTGCGTGGATGAGGAGTTTGAAGGAGATTCTCCTGTCGACGGGGAGCCAGTGCAGGTTCCTCAGGTGGGGGGTGATGTGGCTGTGGCGTGGTACATCGAGGATCAGGCGTGCGGAGGCGTTTTGTATGCGTTGCAGTCGCTTGATGAGCTTGGCCGGGGCTCCCGCGTAGAGGGCATTCCCATAGTCAAGTCTGCTACTGACGAGGGCCTGGGTGACTGTTCTTCTTGTGTCTGTCGGGATCCACCTGTAGATCTTGCGAAGCATGCGGAGGGTGTTGAAGCAGGAGGATGAGACTGCGTTGACTTGCTTGGCCATGGAGAGCGTTGAGTCGGGGATGACTCCCAGGTTGCGTGCGTGGTCGGTGGGTGTCGGGGCTGCTCCCAGCGTCGTTGGCCACCAGGAGTCGTCCCAGGATGAGGGGTTGGAGCCGAGGATGAGGACCTCTGTCTTCTCCGTGTTCAGTTTTAGTCGGCTGATCTTCATCCAATCGGCGACGGCCTTCATTCCTTCATGGAGGTTGGATTTGGCGGCGAGGGGGTCCTTGGTGAGGGAGAGGATCAGTTGAGTGTCGTCGGCGTAGGAGATTATGTTGAGGTCGTGCTGTCTGGCGATGCGTGCGAGCGGGGCCATGTAGATGTTCAACAGTGTTGGGCTGAGGGACGATCCCTGGGGTACGCCGCAGATGATCTCGGAGGCTTCGGATCGGAATGGTGGGAGGCGGACTCTCTGGGTTCTGCCGGCGAGGAAGGAGGTGGCCCATTCCAGGGCCTTGTCTCGGATCCCTGCGTCGTGGAGGCGTGCGCGTAGAGTGCGGTGGCAGACAGTGTCGAAGGCGGCGGAGAGGTCCAGCAGGATGAGGGCTGCGGTCTCACCGTTGTCCAGCAGGATCCTGATGTCGTCGGTGCTGTGGTTGCTGCGGAACCCCGATTGGGATGGGTCCAGGATGCTGTTTTCTTCGAGGTATCGGGTTAGCTGTTTGTTGACGATCTTCTCGATGACCTTGGCTGGGAACGGAAGCAGGGAGATGGGCCGGAAGTTCTTGAGGTCTCTCGGGTCCGCCTTGGGTTTTTTGAGTAGGGCGTTGATCTCTGCGTGTTTCCAGCTCTCTGGGAAGGTCGCGGTCTCGAAGGAGAGATTGATGATGTTGCACAGGTGGGGTGCGATGGAGCTGCTGGCTTTGTTGAAGATGTGGTGCGGGAAAGGGTCTGACGGGGAGCCGGAGTGTATTGTGCTCATGGTCTTGATGGTGTTCGTCGATGTTCACGCTGGCCCAGGCTGGCAGGGGGTCGTGGTCGATGGTGTGCGGCGGGTCTGGTGCATCGATCTTAGTTGGGGCTGTCTGGGTGTTGAAGCTGTCGTGGATGTCGGCGATCTTGCGGTGGAAGAAGGTGGAGAGGGAATCGCACAGGGGTTGCGACGGCGGGATGTCGTTGGTGTTGGAGCTGGGGTTGGAGAGTTCCTTCACAATGTTGAAAAGCTCCTTGCTGTTGTGTGCGTTGTTGTCGAGGCGGTCTTTGAAGGAGATTCTCTTGGCGGACTTGATGAGGTGGTGGTGGTTACGGATGGCGTCTTTGTGGGCTGCGTGGCTGTCCGGTGTCTTATCACTGTGCTATTTCTTCTCTAGTTTCCGGCAGGTACGCTTGGAAGCTAGGAGTTCCGAGGTGAACCAGCTGGCTCTTTTGGTGGTGTCACTGTAGGTGAGTTTTTCAGCGGGGCAAGGGTGTTGGCACAGTCGTCCATCCATCGTCTGAGGTTGCAGGCAGCGTCGTCGGTGTTGGATGGGTCGGAGGGAGGAGCTGAGAGCGAGGGTTGCCCGAAGTTGGTCTTCGGTGACTTTGCTCCAGCAGCGGCGTGGGATCTGTTGGGTGCGGTGGTGTGTGGTGGGTTTCTGGAAGGTGAAATGGATGCAGCGGTGGTTGGTCCAGAGGAGTTCCGTGGTGTGGCTGAAGGAGACGTGGGAGCTTGATGAGAAGATGGGGTCAAGCGTGTGGCCGGCGGAATGGGTCGGTGTTGTGACGAGCTGGCTCAGACCGAGGTTGGCGAGGTTGTCGATCAGGGTGGTGGAGTTGCTGTCGTTGTTGTTCTCCAGGTGAAAGTTCAGGTCTCCGAGGAGGATGTAGTCGGTAGAGGTCAGGGCGTGCGTGCTGATGAAGTCGGCGATGGAGTCGCTGAACTGGGGTCGGGGCCCAGGGGGTCTGTAGACAAGGGTGCCTCTAAGGGTGGTGTTGGGGTCCGTGTGGATCTGGAAGTGCATGTGTTCGGCGGTGCTGAGAGTGTCGTCGGTGCTGGTCGAGACCCTGATGGTGTTCTTGTGGACGATGGCGATTCCTCCTCCTACTGCGTTGACGCGGTCTCTGCGGGTGATCTTATAGCCGTCTGGGATGGCTATGGCGATGTCGGGGGCAGAGGAGTCGTTCATCCAGGTCTCTGTCAGGAAGGCGACGTCTGGTGATGATGTGTCGAGCAGGTCCCAGAGCTCGACGGGCGTGTTTGCGTGCGGAGCGGGTGTTCAGTAGGATGCACCGGAGGTGGTTGAGGTCCTTCTTGGCGGGCGCCTCGGTGGCTCTGAGGCTGGTGTAGCTGCAGTTCCGGCAGGTGAAGGGACCATGGGTGCGTTTCGGGCGGCCTTGAAGCAGTTGTGCATCCGTCCGGGGTTGAGAGCGTGGAGTGTGGTGGCATCGTATCGGCGTCGGTCCTCGAGGCTGGAGCGGGGCGCGCGGCCCAGGGGTTCTGGCGCTGGGCGCGGTCCAGTCGCGGACGGGCGCAGACGGGCTTGCCTTAGGCGCGCCAGCGCGTGGCCGCGCAGCGGCCGCCATATATGGGGAGGTGGGAGGGAGGAGCAGCTGGGAGGCAGGGGCAGCGAATGGGCAGTCAGGGGCGGGGCCGCAGGGATGCAGCGGCGGGAATGGAGAGAGGCAGCGAGGGGCACAGAAGGCAAAATGGACACAAGGGAGGTGCGGGCAGCGAGGGAACAGAGGAAAAAACGGGCACAGTACAGTGGGGGCAGCGAGGGGCACAGAAGGCAAAATGGACACAAGGGAGGTGGGGGCAGCGAGGGAACAGAGGAAAAACGGGCACAGTACAGTGGGGGCAGCGAGGGGCACAGAAGGCAAAATGGACACAAGGGAGGTGGGGGCAGCGAGGGAACAGAGGAAAAAACGGGCACAGTACAGTGGGGGCAGCGAGGGGCACAGAAGGCAAAATGGACACAAGGGAGGTGGGGGCAGCGAGGGAACAGAGGAAAAAAACGGGCACAGTACAGTGGGGGCAGCGAGGGAAACAGAAGGCAAAATGGACACAAGGGAGGTGGGGGCAGCGAGGGAAACAGAAGGAAAACGGGCACCGAGGCCACAAGCAGAGGGGCGAGCTTACCAGCAGCAGCAGCGGGCGGACAGCACAGGCGGAGCTGTGTGGTGGGGGAGCGACCTACCTGACCGCTTGTTTAGGTAAAAGTGCCTGCCTTTCACCACAACAGAACCAAGCCTCGGTTCGGTGCCTGGCTCCAGCCCCTGTCTGTGCCCCTCACCTGAACTTTCTGAGGCTGGGGGGGTCGGGCCGTGGAAGCTGCCGAGGCAGAGCTTGTGCAGTGTTGCTGTTCGGGACACCGAGTGACCTTAATTCAGGGGCAGAGGGAGGCACAAGCGCACACGTGGGGGGCTACAAATTAATTACATAAAAAAAGCGCGGCCGCTAAAGTGAAAGCAGACCGCACTGCCAATAAATTAAATAAACAAGCGCGGCCGCTAAAGTGAGCGGACGGCGCTGCAAATTAATTAAATAAACAAGTGCGGCCGCTAAAGTGAAAGCGGACCGCACTGCAAATTAATTAAATAAACGAGCGCGGCCACTAAAGTGAAAGAGGACCGTGCTGCATGCAAATTAATTAAGTAAAAAAGCGCGGCCGCTAAAGTGAAAGCGGACCGCTCTACAAATAAAAAAAAACATTAAACAAAATATGGCTGAGAGCCAAGAGAAAACAGACTATGTAACATGACGCGTAAGAGGTCCAGTCCTTATGGGCGGTAACAAATGGAGACAAGGCGATACCAAGGAGGGACTAACAAGCCTATTTACAAATCAGAAGCTAGAATTTAAGAAGGACAGTAAAACAAAGCTAATGACAAATATGGGCGGAGAGTGGCCGGGGCTTCTAGTGCATACCCTAATACAGCATGCCTCGCAGAGCGAGCAGCGAATGCGAGCTGCCGCTAGGCTCGATCTAAAAAAGGGCCTGGGAAAAGGACATTACCAGTCGGACATATGCATGAATGCAAGTTTTCCTATGCTGTAGAGAATAATGTAAAATAATGTTTTTTGGGACAGATAATGGCATAGATAGTCCTCATGGCCCATAGGTTAGGTCACAGAAATTCCTTCAGCTATAACATGGAGAGAGTTTTATGCGCAAAAAGAAGGGTTGAGCAGAGCTCAATTTTAATGGCCCCCATGTTTTCAAATGCTCTTTGTACTCAATTTGAATCAAAGTGCGACACAATCAGGCCAATAGACGAATCCCGGGAAAGGACAGCCATCTCTTCGTTACTAGTCTTCGGACAGAAGAGTGTGGTAAAACATACAGGTTCACTATTTCATTTTACAGACAGCAAAACGTTCTCATGACTAGATCTGTAACAGCTTCGCTTAAGAGGCAGCAGTGGAAGACTTGCACATGCAGAATAGTTACAGCGCAACCAATAACAATGAAAATAAATGGCTTTGTCATTTACAATGCCAATAGCTTAAACTCTCGCAAATGCAATAGGTCTCGTATTTACACGAGTTTGAGCTACTGACATTGCAAATAACAATGACTTGTATTTTTGTTTTGGTTTTTAAAACATAAATAAAAGGCATTGTGATTTACAATGCCAATAGCTTAAACTCGCGTAACTGCGAGACCTATTGCATTGCAAATGCAATAGGTCTCGTTATTAAATGCCAGCCCATTTCCATTATTAAAAAACCACACAAATGACTTCAGAGGGCTGTGCTGTTCATGAATTAAAGTTCAAGATATTTGGGTAGGAGAAGTCTAACCAAATATAAGCAGCGACCACCCCATCCTCCCTCACCACCACCCCCATACTATCCGATGGTCCAGGCTCGCTAACGCCGAATCAGTCTTCGGGTTCGTGCCCCACTCTGCTGTCACCAAGTCTTTACCTGAATGTTGCTTTTAAGAGTTATGTTTTTACGAATTATACGAAATGATGATGGTTAGACTGACAGAATAGTCTACATAAGAATTTGCGATCTGAATCTATTCAATGTCATCGATATGTTGACTTAGGGTAAGAACTTAGTCAGTAAATATGATTTGGCTTCTCTTTTGAAGGTTTAGGTGGAGGAAATTAGGCGAAGGTCCGGCGGTAAAGAGTTCCAAATCTTGGGAGCGACCGTCGAGAATGCTCTAGCCCCAGTTTTCTTTTTGTGGGTTCGTTGGGGTTTCAGCAACAAGGTGAGGGTACTTCATGATGATCTGCTGCCCCCTGATCTTTCTAGCTTTTGGGCCAGGTAACTGGGGGTGTTCATTTATATCTTATATACCCATACACAATTTCTTTTACACCTTTTTTTTATTGTTCTCCATGTATTTTTTTTAGCTCTACTATATCTTAAATAGGCTGCCCCAAGGCCCCCCTATCACCCTACAAACACTCTGTATTACCAGGGGGCTACAAAACTACAGTTTTTGCTTGCGCCACATTGCTTACTAACTTTTTGCCTTTTATGCGCCTTTATACACTTTAAATGTTTGTTTCATCCTACTTAAAGCCCTGGCTAGAGAGCTACCGGTAGCTCAGGAGCTACTCCTTGGAGAAGCCTGTTTCAGACAATGTTTTTTATTTATATTGAGAGCTAGGCAGCTTTCGCAAGAATAAAGTTCAGCAAAAACCTTGATGAAACAAGCATTGACGCAGCCAAAAGGTGACACTGACTGTTGCTGTTGGAAGCAGCGTTAGTGCTGCAAAGGCTTGTGGGAGTACAGAGGCTGCTTCCGGTCTGTTCGGCCAATGATCCCCCACATGATGCCGCCAGCAGGGCTGAATTCCATGGGTTCCCTTGGAGGCAGCCTAGCAAACCCTCAGTGGGGGAATGACATCTGCAGGAATGACCTCTGCATGAATGATTGTATTTTGACACCCGTTGAACTCAGGTTACCTTGTTTTCGATAAGTGCTGCTAATTATCGAGGGAGGTTTATGTAGCGCTACATGTTGCCTGGCTAATATATTAAATTGTGCATGAAATATTGGTACATTTATTGAAATGTGGGGTGGGGGAGGTCTGTAATATAAAAATGCACTGGTAAGCCCACTGACCTGCTCGTATAGGTTTGTTATGAAGCTCTGTGGGCAGTTGAATTTGGAAGCCAATGAACGCCATCTTCAGTTGTGGGTGGGGTGGGGTGTATTAACTATCACTATTTCTGCAGGTGAAATACTATCTGTTCTCAATAAGCAGTCTTCGGAAGTAATGTGCTGTGTCCCAAGTGTTTGAACTGATTGAGATACATAGAAGGATCAGTAATCACCCACTTCATATTTGTCTGTCAGCAAGGTATGGTTGTAATTTGCAACGCTTTAGTTGTGGGGTTTTTTTTTTGGGGGGGGCAATTTATATTCTCATTTTTACAGATTTTAGACTGAAGCAATAACTCGAATCCTTTGAGGTGTCCTTTTGCAATCTTTGGATCAGGAGGTGGGAGAGTCGACCTCGGCACAGCTGCTTACCCGGTCTGAGCCTCTGCAGGTCTCTAGTGTTACTGCTGCAAAGGAACACAGATATTTTGGGTAAAATGAGTTTGTTCTCAATGCTTTTGTTTTACTGCCTCGATTGCTGCATGAGTAGTTGAGGGAAATATTAGTTGAATACACCATAATTGTAGTGAATATGTTTGCTTGCAGTATTTGATAGTCACGGGGGAGGTGGGTTGGGAGTATATAACTTTGGTAGACTTGTCTTTTCACAGAGCTTTAGAGGTGGAGACCCGTAGTGACTGCAGCTTGATCTGTCTTGGAAGGAAAATAGTCCAGGCGCCTGCTTGGGAACTATCCACTGAGCAAACATCTAAGACTTAGAATTGTCCCTAGGTGCTACTACTCTTCGGTGAGTTGACACGAGTGTGGAATGATGTACGAACCACGTGAGTTTTCTCCTCTCCTCCCCCCCTTCCCACCACCACTTAGACTGTTGTTCCATGTTCATTGAGAACCGATTTTCTGCAAATTCCTCCTTAAATATTTATCTGGGACGTGTTTGAATATAAATTCAACCTGATAAATTGAGCATGGAAACTTTCAGATGGCGAGCGCCTTTCGAGGTGTAGTCTAACAGGCTGAGCAACTAACTAACCATAGGTGACCCGACCCTTCGTAGTAATGCATCGTGCGTTTCTCGGGCTACCGCACTGTATCTAGTTTACACGGGGAAATTGATACATCCCGATATACAGCCTCCGTATTTATTGGTGGGCATGGGCGTTTGGGTAACTGTTAAGAATTTTCTTTCTAGGTTATAACTTCACCCGAGTAGACGGTGAGCAGCCAGAAGTTCAATACTTTGTTTGTGATTGAAATAGTTTTGCTAGTCGGATTAGACTTCTGGGGAGCAACGGTCCAAATTGGTGGCGAAGGGAGTTGATCGAAATGGGAGCGAATCATTTTCTCTGTCGAGTGAGTTCAAGCCATTTGCGATGCTGGCAATGTTGAAGGTTAAAGGTTAAAGTTAAGCATGTCATATCTATTTTATTTATCCTTTAGTTAAATGTAGGAATCTCTGTGGTAAACAAAGGCACTTTTAGTTTGTGTTTTAAATTTGGAAATATTAACTCGTGCAGCCTTTGTAAGCAGAACAAGCACGCAAGTGGTGCGCACGCGCGCGCCACAGCGCGACATCTGTTTTGCATTATCGGCCACGAGAATGCAAAACAGATGTCAGCCGTGCGGGTAACAGACACCAATAGGCCGTGGGCGGGGCAAATGCGGGACATGCGCCCGCATTTGCCCAATTGCGTGCTGTCTTTGCTAGAAAGACGCACGCAACGCCCAATAGCCTGCAAGGAAAACAAAACCACACGCACGAGCGTGTGGTCAGCTTTCCAAAGCCCTTTTTCTGTTCACATAAAGTCTGGCGCTGTGCGAGCACTTCTGCGCACTGCAACGATAGGCGCGAGACCTAAACAAACCGACACTATCACAGAGCACACGCGCCCCTCCTTGTCAAATTGGAACGTGCAGTGCAAGTGTCAGAAAAAAATGGAGTTTAACTAGACAAACATTACTTCGTTTTCAATCCTCCTCGGTAACAGTAGAGCAAACAATTGTAATTCAACCAAAACATCCACTTACTATTACGCCATGAAATCCGTCACAGGTTTCTTCTCTCTCCTACACTCATTAGAAAGTTTGATGCTTGTCCTGCCAGTCTTTTTAAAACCGAGCAAATCCAAACATTTTAACTTAGTAACTGCTCCCTTATGTTCTTGAAGTGAACTGGTCAAGAAGCAATGACTGATGGTAGATGCACAGGTGGTGCAGATGCTAAGTAAATATATTGCTGAGTTAATTGCCTGGGACTAGGCATTAGGACAGCAAATGAATGAATGAATGAACTATTTATAAATCGCTGGAATCACCCCGGCGCGCCTAACAGCGCGCCGGGGCTGCTTGTTGTTAATTGCTGCACTAGTGCTTATAACTACACATTTAGGAAGGAGATGTAATGCATGACTAATGCATTTTAATGCGGTTATGCAGGACTCCAGCACCAAAATGCATTAATCTGACCCCTGATGCGTGGTACTTGGCAGGGCTGCCGCTTCCCTTTTTCTGCTTGGCAGATTGTCAAGGGAAAAAGGGTGGTCAGGCCTGCCAAGAGAGAATGCACAACCAGTGAAGCTGCAACGATCACCACATGAGAAGTGTGGGTAAAACAGTCTAGTCATACACTGGTGTTTCGAGCCAGCTGTGGATTGATTCCTGCCATTTTTGCCTCATCATTAAAGAAGGGATCTATAGCTAGTGGCACAAAACCCAAGCAGACAAAGAGTAAGTTCTACCTGAACTCTGTAATACATGTTACTATACTATTCAGTACTCGGGTTCAAAATAAACAAAAGCGTCCCACATACATGTACTCAATGTTGATTTTTCAAGACTTGACTGATTTTTTTCTCGTGGAAAAAGAAACTTGGCACAAGCTGTTTAAGTAGTAGATGTCCTACACTAGGTGCATTTCAAACCCCTGCACACCAAATGGTAACTGCCCACATTTTTTCTATAAAATAGGCAGAGAGAGTAACCCCTCCCTTTCCGGTTCCTAACTTCCCTTTTCCTGTCCTGCCTTTTCTTTATCTGCAGGGTCCTGATGCACCAAGCTTGCCCTCAAAGCTGACAGTCTACTACTGTCCCTGTCCTGGGTGAAGATTTTGTTACTTTTTAGTGGGACCAGACTTTTTTACTTGTGTCAGTGTGACTGTGTCCTACTAGCTCCTCCTAAGTATTGTTGTTGTTATGTGAAACCCAGAACTATGAGCTGACATTCTATGTGCATGCTGTGTGCATGTACAATGAGTGTATGACAAATAAATGATAGTAGACATCTGTGAGTGTGTTTGTCTGAGTGCTGAAAGTGGGATCTACTTTACAAACTCCTAGCTGTAAGCATGGCACTAGGTGGAGGATGAGAATACCTTCCCAAGACTAGGAATGTATTGCCTGCATTTGTGTGGCTGAAGGGTGGAGACCCAGACACTAAATAGAAGAGGACGGAGACAGGGCTACCTCTAGAAATTCTTTGAATACTTTGTTAATAAGTGGCTGCTCATTAGTTCTTTCTCAGCACTGGCATTTGGAAAATAGTAGGGTAAAGGTGTAGGATTGCAGTTGATGTTGTTGAAGGTGAGGAACTTTTAGGCCAGTGTTGTCCTTTTATCTTTCTCTGTTTACTTCTTCGGGAAAACTGATTTCAGGCAGGTGCAGAAAATTCACACTTTATTGTACCCAAGTTGTGGATGCTCCTACTCGGAAGCCAGTCCCAGTGCTACCTGCTGTGAGAAGCATCACTTTATCCAAACACTGTGTCTGGAGAGCAGTCTGAGAGAAATCTTAAAAGAGAACCAATCCAAAATATAAATCCGTATTTGTAAAGCGCGAACTACTCACCCTTACGGGTCTCAAGGCGATGGGGGCCGTCGTGGAAATTAAGTGAGCTATTGCCCAGAGTCACATGGTGCTGAGCTGAGCTGCCGCTGGAGCCGGGGATCGAACCATGAGCCCTGTGCTCCGAAGTCAGCTGCCCTGGCCGCTGCACCACACCTCTCCAACTGAACTGTCCAAACCAGTTCTGAAGCTTGAGACAGTGGATCCACATCCTTTGTCTGGGAAATGTGTATAAAAGTGGGTTCAAACCAACATATTTTGTTGCAGTCGTAAATACTTGACCATTGAAGGGAATGCTCCACAGAGTACTCAAGGAGCTGCTGTTTAACCAGGGCTTGTGCCTGCCTGAAAGCCAGAATTCCAGCTGAGGTTCTGCCAAAAGAGCCTAGTAGCCTGCCTGTCTGCTGAGAGAGGGAAGGAGCGGGCATCACCCTAGATGAAAAGTGACTGTCCAGTAGGAGAAGCCAGTGTGTTCCGGGTGGGGGAACCCCAAAGATAGCTGATGACCGAAAAGAGTGTCTAAGAGACTCAAGCTATGAAAAGGTGCCCCTGGCCACTCTGTGCAGTTCATGTAAAGTTTGTGCCAGAAAATCTCACCCAGCAGCCAATTGCTGGCTTAATCACCTGGTACAGTAATCACCAATGAGCAATAAAGAAGAGTGTCACCACCAAGCAGGGACCGATCCTTCCAGGTGCTGTTAATGCTTGAAGATATCACCACAAGATCATTAGACCTGGAGGCTGAGAACCCTGTCCATAGCCAACCAAGAAGGCTGCAGAGGCTGTGAAAGGCACAGCCACGAAGTACCGCTTCCCAGAATTCATCTTGAAACATCATCTGGAAAGGCTGCCACCATGATCCGGCAATGAAGAGTCCACCCTGAAAAACTGTGAGGGTGTGACTGTAACTGCTGCCCATCCAGATGTGGTGATAGCAACTTGCAGGTGTGCCATGAGATGAAAGGCACAAAGAAACCCTGGCCATTCTATCACACCCACTAGAGATTGCTGTTTGATGCTAAAGGAATGATAAACTGCTCCTTTAAACACCGGAAAAGAGTTGCATACTTAAAACATTGGAAAGATATGAGTTAACTGCACCTTAGACTAAACCTGCCTGTTAGAAATTGTGTTTCTTGTTGGCAGAGGTATGCACCCTGTCCAAGCAGGAACCACAATCCTAGTCTGGGTAAGTCACAAACACACCCTAAATTAGCCTGTGCTCACCCTCTCGTAGCTTGGCACTGAGCAGTCAGGCTTAACATAGGAGGCAATATGTAAAGGATTTGTGCAACTCTTCAAACAGTAACACAGGGAAAACACCATAAAAAGACTCCAAGCCAAGTTAGAAAAATAGCTTATATTTGTATGAACAAAACAAGACCAACACAACAAAAATCAAATAAGTATAACCAAAGTAACACATTTTTAAAGAATAATCTGAAATGTAGTGCTTAAAAGCATAAAGCGCCTACCAGGTCTATCTGGTCATGCTAGACTGGGTCACATCCAATTGTTCAGGCTGACCGCAATGGAGAGTGAGTTTGATACAGGGGCCAGCCTTGGCCCGCTGAAAAAGTTCCTTGAATGCGTAAATGATCGGCAACTTGATGTTGCTGATCACGAACAAGGAAAAAGTCTCGCCGGGATGTCATTTTGCTCGCTCGCGGTCGCCAACTTGACGTTGAGGACCGCGAGCAAGCAAAAAATGCCCGCTACGCTACGCGTTTTGGCACTGTGCTACGTGCAATTCGTGTAGTGCGTTGTAGCGCAAACTACGCGAGCGTAGCGTAGTCCTACGCCCAGGGTTACAAAAGAGCACACCTCTGTGATCCGAAGCTAATGGTGTTGTGGATCGATTGATGCGCACTCTGAAATGGGTAATTCAATGAGCATTGATGGAGGGAATAAAGTTAAACCAACACCTGTGTCAAGACCTCCATGCCGATCGTTCAACTCCTCACTCCACAACTGGTGAGAATCCTGCCACCTTGATATTTGGGTGAGCTTTGGGAACCAAACTGCCACATTAGACCATAGACTGATCCTTGAATGTTCATGAGGTTCATGTCATGGACACTTCTCTGAAGTGCCAGATGAAAACATTTGTTCATGGTCGTCGACAAGCCTTCAATGAAGGTAACTGGGTCCTGGTCAAGCAGAAACAAAAGCGGAAAACAGCCACTCCATTCGCTGTCGATCATTTGAGAGTTGTGACGTGCAAAGGACATATGTTGATGGCGCATCGTCCCAGAAAGTCCATCACACTGGACTCATCACACTTGAAGCACCTACCTCAATGGTCGTCAGTTCCTGTATCTAACACAACGTAAATGTACGGTGACAGTGATATATAGAACTGTGTGCTCTGGGTCCCAAAGTTATTGGCTCTGGTGCATATGCAAACTTTGCAGGACTAAAACCTTAGATTCCTGTCTTCAGAGAAGTCATCCTTAGTGGAAGAGGAAACCTCACACACTTGTTGGTGTCATGCTTCATCATAGGAGTCCTCTCCCCACCCTGGTAGGACAATCCCACCCGGGCGGACTCGACCTCCTCGGAGACTGACTAAATAGGAGGGAGTTCTTGCATAAATCTTACTGGACAACACCGTGTAACAGGGGATCCAGATGAATATTCTAAAAATACCTTAGTGTCCCTGGGGAAATCTGCCTTTATTAGTGGAACACTAGGTAAGGTTAAAAGTGAAATGGGTTGGGTACCTGAGTTTAATGACTCACACCCAAGAACTTACCAACATGTGTCTGCCCACTATTACTAGCCTATAAGGTCTGGGGCATTAATCAGGGCATGTGGATTCCTATGGGTGAAAACTTCCTAAACAAAATTCCATTAGAATTGATAAGGTTGGTTCACGGTGGATTCCTTACTTAGGTCCTACCATCTTTTCCTACCTGTTAGTAAGTGATACGACTTTGCAACCTAAGGTAGAAAGATACAAAGAAAACAAAACAGGGTGCACGGATTACCAAGGTTTTCTAATTATACATATAAACATATTTTAGGTCATAAACTGTCTCCAGGAGATCTAAGGTTGTGGTGTGCAGGTGCTCTTTATTTGAAAACAAGGGCAACATTTTGTTTAAAAAGCAAGAGAAGAATCCCATGTTATCTATAGTGCTATGACAATTAGCCTGTGTAAATCTACAACATTAGGTACTATCGTGGACTATACATAAGCTTTTTAATGTATAAGTCCCTTACCCTAAGTTATAGGGGATACCAGCATCATGGTCACAGAGAAGGCAGGGTCCTTTTTAGTCACACACTAACTGAAGGAAAACCACAACATAAAGACAAATGTGAGTAATTGTAGCGGAGGGAAGGGTAATGATCCCTTTTGATAAAATGTATGTGACTCATGTCATGGCTCCGAGTCAGACATTCGATATAGTTGACATCGTTCAAATACTTTGAAAAAACAGCATTTAGTTCCCATCATTGATCACTAGCTCTTCAAATGATCTCTTTCAATCGTACTGGATGAATAATTTGTTCTAACAGGCATGTTGTTCGGATGATTAGAAACACACGATTCGTTCATCATTTAGTTATTTTTATGCCAATTCTAATGATCCCTCGGGATTCCCTTAACTAGCTGTTGCAGATGATTCTGCCATGGCATCGGTGTTTTTCAAAGGGAAAACCAATTGTGCACCAACACTTATCAACACCCACCGCGTGTCACGCTAAACAAAAGGCTGAATATATGCCTTCGTGTGGGATCAGGTACAATTCATACTAATGTATTGAAGCTCCCACACATTATTATCGTATCTCAATATGAGGAACACATTCATACACATGTGATGCAGCCAAACGCTCTGGTACTCAGATGTCGGGAATGGATCCCAGCCTGTTTCCGACCATATATTATAAAGGTCAGGCGCTTTGCCTAGAGTCGACTGCCCACAGAAATTAGTTACCCACTTACTTCGTCAAAAGGTACGCCTGTCTATTTTACCTATGCCGTGTCCCGCTCTGAGTAAAAGAATGATGGATTTAAACCAGATCTCTTCACTGGGGTTGAATGTTATGATTTGTTCTGCATTCTGTCCATCAACTGTGTGTCTTTTGCTTTCTCGCCCGAAGTGCGCCGGATATGCCCAGACATGCTCACTGTGCCACTGGAGTCAAGCTATCCTGGCTTATGAGCGGTGAAACCCTGAAACCGGTCCCAGGATGCTTGGTCCGGACCAGGGAGGACCTGGCTGAATATACGACGTTATATCGCGGTGTTTACACCGCGATACCTTTACAACACAGGCATTACAACGCAAGTCGTTACAAGGACTTGCGTTGGAGGGCGCTGGACTTAGGAATAGTATAATTTACTATTACAACTCCAGCCTACGTTACAGTAGGGAAGGTGTTGGAATAGTACATCATACTATTCCTTAGCTTAGAGCTCCATTCAGCGCAAGTCATTGTAATGACTTGCGTTGTAATACCCACGTTGTAAAGGTATTGCGGTGTAAACACCGCGATGTAACCGATGTTTCCCGACCTGGCTTGGTAGTTTGGGCTGGACTGTTCCCACAAGGAAGGTGTGGTGAGCAAAAGAATGATGGGTTTAACCCAGATCCTTGTGACTGGGGGTGAATGATTGCATTGTCCAGCATTCCGTCCATCAATTGTTTCTTTTGCATATGTCGCCCTAAGTGGGAAGGGTATGCCCAGACGTGGGTCTCGTGCTCACTACACCACTGGATTCAAGCTAGCCTGGCTGATGAAGGGTGATGGCCTGAAACCGGTCCCAGGATGCTTGTTTCCCGTCCAGGGAGGACCTGGCTTGGCAGTTCGGGCTGGACTGTTCCCACAAGGAACAGGGTCAAGACTGATTTGCATATGGCTGGGTCCAAACTGGGGTGGTGTGGTGAGCAAAAAAATTATGGATTTAACCCAGATCCTTGTGACTGGGGGTGAATGTTTGCATTGTTCAGCATTCCGTCCATCAATTGTTTCTTTTGCATATGTCGCTCTAAGTGAGAAGGATATGCCCAGACGTGGGTCTCGTGCTCACTACACCACTGGATTCAAGCTAGCCTGGCTGATGAAGGGTGATGCCCTGAAACCAGTCCCAGGATGCTTTTTTCCAGTCCAGGGAGGACCTGGCTTGACAGTTCAGGCAGGACTGTTCCCACAAGGAACAGGGTCAAGACTGATTTGCATATGGCTGGGTCCAAACTGGGGTGGTGTGGTGAGCAAAAGAATGATGGATTTAACCCAGATCCTTGTGACTGGGGGTGAATGTTTGCATTGTCCAGAATTCCGTCCATCAATTGTTTCTTTTGCATATGTCTCCCTAAGTGGGAAGGGTATGCCTGGACGTGGGTCCCGTGCTCACTACACCACTGGATTCAAGCTAGTCTGGCTGATGAAGGGTGATGCCCTGAAACCGGTCCCAGGATGCTTGTTTCCGGTCCAGGGAGGACCTGGATTGGCAGTTCGGGCTGGACTGTTCCCAGAAAAAACAGGGTCAAGACTGATTTGCATATGGCTGGGTCCAAACTGGGGTGGTGTGGTGAGCAAAAAAATGATGGATTTAACCCAGATCCTTGTGACTGGGGGTGAATGTTTGCATTGTCCAGCATTCCGTCCATCAATTGTTTCTTTTGCATTTGTTGCCCTAAGTGGGAAGGGTATGCCCAGGTGTGGGTACCGTGCTGCCATGTGCAATGGAATTTCAAAGTGTAGCATTTGTAGAAAAACATTTTTGCAATCACAGGCCAGCAATGTCAGGTTGCACAGGTGTTAAGATTTTAAGAAAAAATGCAATGTGCCGGACAGAATAGAAGGGGTGCTTAAACTGCAACACTAGACATCAGGTTGTTAGTGTCACAGATAGGATTAGCATCATCCAGTTTGTCCACAGCTCAAAAACTTAACAGTTTTGGTGTTTAATTATGAGTTCACAGAGTTCAGACTGGCTATTACTGCCTGTCAGCAGGTGTAAACTTCTAAGCGAATGAAGTCTGTGCAGAGAAAAATGTTCTCTTGCTGCAGCAAAAAAGGGCAAGTTCATAGGATATGGATTAACGTTTCTTTTTTCTGACCACAAAGACAGCATCTTATATCATAATATCTGAGTGACACCATGCCGTAAAGTGTGCTCACATGTTCCACTCACCCAGTGTTAGTGCCCCTAACCTGGCCTTAATCCACCTGGGGTCAGTGCCGCCATATCCTCCAGATTAGAACGTTTTTTTGCTGTGGTTGCAGTTAGTTTTTTAAGACCTGGTGGGTCAGATGTTTGCCCCAGGCATCAGGAGTGATAATTCTTTTAGCTTGTCTTCAAGGTGGTCTCAGTAAGGTGAAATTGGACCTGGATCATCTAGTATGCGCCAGATTAGGCCATGCATGGAGTCTTGCGGTGCAGTCCTAAGCCTGTGACAGAAATTTATAAAACAGCTGCCTCTAACCCAGTGCTGTTTTATAATGCTGAACTCAAGTCTTACTTGAGCTGGAGATGCTCTTTTTGGTAGGCGGAGAACCCCTTTGTAAATTCTGATGATGAGTTTGTCTGAAGTGGTAGCCTCCCTGCCCAGGTTAATTTCACTCCCATAAGTTAGTGCAGGGATGAGCTTTGCTGTCATCACCTGAAGAAGGAAGTCAAGACTTGGTCCTAGCACGTTCTGAGTGGCAGTTGAAAGAGAAAACATTAAGCTGGAGCCTTTGTTGTTCAGATAGCTAAAGTGAGATTTAAATGATCCTTTTGATGTTTAAATGAATGCCCAAATATTTGTATTCACTGCTATGTTGGAGCCAAGCGCGATTGAGCTGCCACTTGCCATGTCGGATTGGTTTAGACCTGAATGTAACCGTCAAAGTTTTAGTTTGATTGATTTCCAGTCTGTTCCTTGGGGTATAAGCATGTAAGATGGATAGTTGCTGCTGAAGGCCAATCTTTGCCTGGCTAAGGAGCACAAGGTCATCTGCAGACAGCAGGTGGGTCATGCGTTGACCTCCCAGTTTGGGTGGGTGACAGTTTGCCTCATTGAGATGCTTCGACATATCAGCAAAATATAAATTGAAGAGCAGAGGAGCAAGCAGGTATCCTTGCTTCAGCCCAGATTTTGTGTGGATCTTTGCAGCGAGGTCACAGCATGACAAGCAGAGGCAGCATTGGGTTCTTGTGCATTAGGAGGTGAGCTGGCTTATGTGCATTGTCCACCTCATCCCAAAGTATTTATTGGTCAGGCTGAGATTATTGTGTGTTTCAGCATTCGTTCTAACGCTAGTTAGGGCATTGCTTCATTTCAACACATACTTTCGATTGTTTCCAATTTCTGCCTCTGCTCTCCCATTGTTTTGCGCATTCCAGCACCAATAGGGTTAATTTTTTCAATCTATATCTGCACAGTAATTTGAAATTATATGTTTTTTCTTTTAAAATTGCGTCTTGCAAGTTTAAAGACAATTTATTTAGGAACTAAGCTATAATTGAACCACCCAGGATAATGTGTACACTCATTTTGAAAAGTTTATCACATAAGATTAGACAAATGCTGTTATTCCCAAGGCAAGAAAACCAATTGTTGAAGTTGAATGACCCATTGCAACATGCTGTATACTGTGAGGAATAGCAGATGATGGCCGACCCAAAGCCCCTCTTTGTGTATATATGAATATATATTTTTATAAATTTAACTATGGATATATATTAATAATTACAAGAACCTGCCATACAATTAAGCCTGCCAAGCTTTCCTAAGGGATTCCACAAAGAATTATTAGAGTAAAAATCATATATTCCTATAATTTGTCAAAGGATGTAAACAACACCGATATCCTTTCCTACAAAGGTAACTTGTGATATTTCATGCAACAAAGAACATCTGCCTGCTTTAATACAATGCAATATTCACCCTTATAAGCCTATTGGCTTTAACATATGCATTTCATTATTAATAAACCAGGCATATTGCCTGTTGCATAATATTGCATAATAAAAAGGTTCAGGGCTATAGCCTTCATCATTGGTTTGACACCATATCCAACTCAGACCTCCTATATTGGGCATAAGCTTTCCCACAATGCAACCATCAGGTATAATGTGATGAAATTACAAATATGTACACAATTTCACTTGTCAACACAATATAACATCCTTCTAAGGGGGACTCATAGTGCAAACCTTTATCCCATAGTTTTTTCAAGTGATTTCTCTACACCCAAACTCTTGGCTAGTATGGTAATCTGTGAGATTCCAATTAACAAAATTCCTGCCTACTGGCTTTAGTGCAATATAATAACAATTCACCCTTAAAAGTCTATTGCTATGCTTTTTACAATGAGTAATTCAGGCATACAGGCCTGGTCATAACTTTCCATAATAAACAGATCACACCTATGGAATCTGACATTACTTTTTCCAGTGAACCAATAAGACCTATAGCCTTTATGTTATGTTATGTTAGAGATTTATAGAGCGCATGGTTACTCCAGTTCGTAGTGTCCCAGCGCTAGATTCCAACTGAGAGCCTAGTGCTAGAAGCAGACTAGTGGTCAAAGGATTTTCTGAAAAACCACGTTTTCAGATGTTTCCTGAAAAGAACTTCAGAGGGTTCTAGTCTGAGATTTAGGGGTAACAGATTCCAGAGTTTGGCAGCCAGGTAGCTAAAAGAGCTGCCACCTAGACGAATTCTGCGAATATTTGGGATCACTGTCCGGACAGTTCCTGAAGATCTCAAACATCATCTTGGGAGATATAGTTTAATAAGGGGGAAGAGATAGTGGGCCCTTTATGATTGAAGGTTCTATTAGCAAAGCATATAGATTTGAAAGAGATTCTTTCCTCAACAGGGAGCCAATGAAGTTTAGCAAGAGCTGTGCCAGTAGATGTGCATCTAGGGATGTTTAAAAGCAGATGGGCCGCAGCAATGTCCACCCTTTGGAGCATTTTCAACCTGCCCGTAATGACCCCTAAATAGAGCACATTACAGTAATCGATCCATGATACCACGAGTGCTTGGGTTACAGCTTTTTTAGTGAAATCAGGCAAAAGCCCTAAGATTTTCCGAATCAACTTTATCTGGCCATCAAAAGATAAGGTGGAATCAAACCAAATGCCAAGGTTTTTCACCTTTGGTTTGGGAGTGGTCATAGGGCCTAGTTCTTACAGCCACCAGGCTGTGGACCATATAGAAGGATGTTTTCCTAACATCAAGATTTCAGTTTTACCTGCATTGAGTTTGAGGCAGCTAGAGTCCATCCATTTTTCCAGGTCCACCAGACATGCTCTAAAGTCATCTCTGGCTTCATCAGCATAGCCCCCCTCACTCCAAGCCTCCATAGCCATTCTAATAACAGACCATGGGACACCGTGTTGAAGGCTGCACTCATGTCAAGCATGACTAAGACAGCTGTCTTGACCTCATCAACAGTGAGCTGCAGTGACTCTTTAGCAAATAGGAGTGCAGATTCTGTGCTGAAGAGTGGTCTGAAACTGGACTGAGACTCATGTAACAATTCCTTCCCTTCCACAAAAATTCATCATCTGTTGGGTGACATATTTTTCGGCAACCTTAGCATAGAAAGGCAGCAGAGTTGTTCCCAGGTTTGGCAGGGTTTCTTTAGGAGGGAAACTACCATGACGTGTTTCCAATCAGATGGAACACATCCAATAGAGAAGGACATGTTTAGTAAATTGCAGAGTAGGGGGGCAATGGCCTCCCTACCCCGTTCATGTATGGTGGGGAGGCTGGATCGAGTGGGGATTCAGATTTCACTTTGGAGAGTAGAAGGTGGGTCTCAGGCACCGATATAGTTTTTAGTCTAAGGAAGCCTCCCGATGGAGTCATTGGTGGTTGCCTAGATAGGGGGAACTGGAAGTTCCTAGCATTCTCAGGAAAAGACGCATAGATGGTGTCTATTTTCTCTAGAAAATAGAGTGCAACCTGATTGCAGTCAGCGACCGAGGGAGAGGTTGCCAGAGTGATTCGTTCTAAAGAGGTCAGTGACTTAACTATCTAAAAAGGCTCACTAGAGGAGTTTTGTAACCACTCGATCTTCTGGGCATAGAATTGGGCTTGCATGTTTCTCAGTTATTTCTGATATTCTTTCAGTGCATTGAGGTTGGTATGGTATTTTTATCAGCTACATTATAGTTTGTCCACCAAAGGTGTTCTATCCGTTTACAAGCTTTCTTCTTCGCTGAGGGTTTCTCCGTAAACCATTCTGCAGAAGGTTTGGAGCGAGTGCTTGTAATCGATTTCATGGGTGCTAGAGATTCCAAAGCATGGTTAATCCATACTGTTGCTTGACGATTGGCAGTATGGGGGCAGGTCTGCAGCGGCCCGTGCAGGTAAGAGCGGTGGGGCAGTGGGGCCGGGTGGGGGGATTTCGGCAGACAACGGCGAGGGAAAATTAATTATTTATTTAAATATTTGCTTGCGGTCATCTGTCAAATCCCCCCACAACCTGTCCCCACCACCCCACTGCTCTTACCTGCATGGGCCGCTCCTGTGTCAGGTGTTAAGTTCTGGGGGTTCCTGGTTCAGAGCTGCAGTAAAAGTTAGTGACATGATCAAAGACCATTTACATACTTTCCTCATATGAGCTTGGACAGTGGTGGGGGGTACCAGAGATCTGAAAGGGTACCATATAGTAATCGGACCATGCAATGGGGAAGGGAGAAACTACATCCACCAATTTGTTTGTAAAAAGTGGATCAAGAATATGGCCGTGAGTATGGGCGGGAGTTTGCACCAGCTGGTTGAGTTGGAACAGCCTAAGATCTTCAGCCAAGCGGGCTGCTGTGTGGCATTTGTCCTTTCCAAAATGGATAATAAGGTCCCCATAAATTATAAAGTTAGGGTATTGAATGACATAGGATGGTATAATGTCCATTAGCGCATTAGAAAATTTAAGGGCTGGACCAGGTACAGCTCTTAGTGAGGGATACATTACTATTGGCTTGACATCCTAACCAAGACAGATATATAGAAATACACTTAAGCTGGCAACCATCAAGCAAACAATTATAACAATACAAATATGTACACAAATACAGTTGGGAAAATAATATACAACCTCTCTCAAAAGTGCCTAAAAACATCTTTAACCCCCCTCAGGTTTATCAGAGGGGGTGACCAAAACTGACATTTTTGCCTGATATAGCTATCTGTGAGATTTCATGAAACAAAAGACCTGTCTACAGCCTAAAACACAGTGTGATAACAATCCACCATAGCATTCATACTGACTTAAAAGGCTAGTTAGCAACTGGGTTTCACAATAAATAAGTCAGGCGTATTGCCTTTGTCATAACTTTTTATATTGAGCAGATCATGCTAATGGCATTGGACACAGCCTTTCTGAGTGAACCAATTAGGTTTATAAACTTTATCATTGGCTTGGCATCATACCTCACCCAAGCCTTCTGTATTACAGATAAGCTTTCCCACACAGCATCCACCAGACATTCAGTCATAAAATTGCAAATATATAACATTACAGTTGACAAAACAAAATACTATTTCTCCAAAGAGGGCCTTACAATGATTATCATAGTTCAAATCTTTTATCACTACAATTTCGCATAGGGGGTACTCTTCTCCAAAATCCTTATTTACTATGGTAACAAGTGATATTACGTGTGACAAAATACCTCTATGCATACTTTAAATACAGGGTAACAGCAATACACACATAAATGAAAATTTACTTTAACACATGCTTTTCACAGTTAATGTGTTAAGCTCACTGCTGTTCTCATAACCTTCTAAATAAACAGATGAGAGGTATTTCCTTATCACTGGCTCCCCCCCCCCATAACCAACTCAATCATGCTGTATTGAGTGTAAGCTTTCACACAAGGCCAAAAGTGAATTACAAGCACTGTTTCCAACGGAAGCACACATCTGCCCACCCAATCGAATGTTGTACTCAAAGAAACCAATATGTGGGCAGATCCTAAGCCCCTCTCTCAGTACAACTTCTGAAAGCTCATTTTTTTGCTGATCACGTAATGTCTGGTTATATTTGCACTGTCAAGACAGACCTAAAAAGGGCTTTGTGGAATCTGAGAGCACACAGAAGCATATTCCAGCAACCATTAGTGATAACTCATGGGGTCTGATTTGGATGCTCCGCACATGTGCAAAAAGGCACCTGATTCAGAAAAATAAAATAATCAAAGAGGTGTGTGCATGTTTTGGTGGAAAGCAAGTTGAAAGCACAAAATATACCAATCTAAACATATAAATTGGAAGGGCTAAATCAGTGGACAAGGACAGGCAATGCAATTGGTTTACACCCACAAAGGGCTTTTTGGATCTGCAAAATGAAGAATTACTTCAATTTAACATGATATCAACGTGCAAATAGCTCCACAATGTGTAACAGAGAAATTCCACTGGAGCAAGATAAAGTAATTTACTTTGTGCACCTTTTCATCCAATAATTTTTGTTAGACCTGGCCCTTTTGACAGGCTTATCTCCAAACTTTTTGCCTTTTGCCTCCTATTTTTCTGACCCTGTTTTTGTTGGCTATAGGATTCTGGGCACTTTACCACTGCTGATCCGTGCTAAAGTGCATATGTAATGTAATGTAATGTAAGGCACACTTATATAGCGCAGCTGCCACCCCAAGGGTATCCTGGCTCTTAGATTACCAATCATCCACTGCATGTAACTAAACTGCTATAAATTGTTATATGATTGGTTATCCATGACTAGTATTCTAATTTACTGGTAAGTCCCTGGTAAAGTACACTGAGTGTGTCAGGGCCTGTAAATCAAATGCTACTAGTGGGCTTGCAGCACTAGTTGTGCCACCCACATGAGTAGCCCTGTAAAGGTGTCTCAGGCCTATCACTTTAGTGTCTGCACACACAGTTTTAAACTGCCATTTTGACCTGGCAAGCGCACTCATTTGCCCGGCCCAAACCTTCCCTTTCCTTACATGTAAGGCACCCCTAAAGTAGGCCCAAGGTATGTGAAAGTTAGGACATGTACTGGTGTGTGTGGCTTGTCCTGATAGCGAAATACTGTGTATGTCATGTTTCACTGTTGAAAGGCTGTCTGTCCCATAGGCTTATCATTGGGGCTGCACTGTAACCTTTTTTTACATGTGTAACTTTTAATTGGGACAAGATAGAAAAATTGAGTTTAGGCTCGACAACTGATAAGTCGGAATCAAAACCTTTTGTTGTGCCCCCTAAGAATTCACCAAACCTTTGTCCTGAAGAGAACCCCCAAAGAGAGTGTGGGTTTGAAATGCGTAGACCGGGATCAATAGGGGATCCTAGTTCAACCAGTATCAATATGGACGAATAAATTCATTTGTCTAGAGAAACTATTGGAAGCCCATATTAGATACCTCTGGACCCTTTATCCATTCCAGTACCAAGAGCAGTTTCTGTGAATGCAATGCTCTGGTCTTGTAAAATCTTGGATTGGTGAAGATGCAATTTTAGCCTAGTTCATGTATAAATTTAGCGTTATTACAATGTCTTTTTGATTTATCTTTTCATATTTCACACGTTTTTCAAATATTTTTCACTGTATAACCATCGAGCTGAATGTGGATTGTCCTTTCTTTTATCGCACCAAATGTGAAAGTTTAAAAAACTTTGTGTTCAATCATTACTAAAACAAATTTGAGGTCATGATTATTGAGTAAAATGTACCTCATGCATAAGTAAAGTTGTGTTTAAATCTCACAACCACCTGATTTTGTTTAGTGTATACAACTTTTAGAAAGTGGGCATTTTCTTCCTTTACCATTCTGTGTGCCTCTGACTGTTTGTGTTTTCAGCATCTGGTTTTGGAGTGACAGGAGCTGGGGATGTGCATTCACTCTAGACAGTCACAAGGGGGGTTGAGTTGTGTCCTGCATTGCCTGGTGAATCATAGCTGGGCTGAATAGACCTGGTCAGCATTTAGATTGGTGGGAGGAGTTTTGCTTGCAACTGAATAGGCTGTGTCTCCTTATCACAATGCTGTCTCCGCCCCCTGTGGTCATGCTGCAGCCGGGAGGACAGGACTGGTTTGGACTGGGTTCAGAGACTATCACAGCAATGAAAACAATGACAAAATAGGGTATAAGTATTGGACCTACAACCCCAGGGCTTTGGATTACTTCAAGGAACAAGAGGACCCTGTCAAGAAGAAGAACCAACCATAAACCTAATTTCTAACAATTCTTGACACAGACAAATGTTGTTGTCCTCTGTTTCTATACACTTAAGTCATTGGAAGATTGAGTGACCCAATTACTTGCCAATAATCTTCATTAATCTTAATCACAGTCCTTCTTGCGTGACAAGCTACCGCTACATGTTTTAAATAATAGTAATATATATATATAATTGCCTTTCATAAAAATGGAACAACCTCCCTCTTCCTCTCAAAAGGGTATAACATTGATGGAGCAGGATTTGAGAAGAAAAAGACTGCTCGAATTGACATCCCCGTAATACTTACTGACAGTGTGCAGTGGAAATTAACATACAAATCACATAAAATACACGGGAAAACTGCTTTTGCACATGCATGCACTAATGTGAACTAATGCATGAAAGAACCAGGCCGCATTTTGCATCTAGCATTTGGTTCGAAAATAATAATAAATATTGCCGCTTTTGCTTAAAAGCTTTGCTAAGAAAAATATTAACATGGTGTAGTGCAAAAGGAGGGTGGTAAACAGTGAAAAGTACATATCCATGAAATTAATAAATGTTTATGTTTTATTCGTCATAGTAAGCTGAATGGGCCTGCATTTTCCTAAAGTTGACATGGTAGATGGGGACTGGAAGAAAAGCATGAATAATCCAATAAATAGACAGAAAAGCTGAGCGCTGCAGAAGAGTACAAAAAAGTCAAGGTTGATCAGCTGCGAAACCTTGTTTGACTGCCAAGAGACAAGACTGGCCGTGGGACCCAAGACTTCGTCCGTGGATGAAGCAGAAAAGCTCATGTGAATGATGAAATTGTTACATGTTTTATGAACAAATGAACTAATCGAAAATTATGTCATGAGAAAGATGTAAAACAAAGAAGACTGTAGAATCATGAATGTGATCATGGTGGTGTGATTGAACACCCCCTAAACCATCCAATGAGAGGCTGAGTTTTAAAAATTGTTTCAACTATTGTGGGTTGGACATGTTGGTTTTAGGGAATAATTGGGGTGCCTTTAGGGGTGTGGTTGGTAGTAGAAGAAAGGAGAGGATTACGAGCGCAGAGTTAGTGGAGATAGCGGAGCGCAGAGGTGGAGAGAGAGCCGAGAAGGAGAGAAGAAGAAATACAGGGGTGATTCGTCGCTGTCCATCGGTTTTGCAGAAAGGCCTAGCTGATCCTGTCCTTGTCCCGTTCCATTCCTGTATCCTGAAATCTTTGTTCCCTGACTCTATTTCGGGGGACCCCCACTACCTCCTTGGCCAGGGGTTGGTATTTCTCTGATCCTTTGGGTTAGTATATCTTCATGATTCATACTTTGCATAAACATTTACAAATATATATGTTTTTGTCTCTGAAACTTATGTCTCTTCATCTATCCACTCCTTCATATGTGCATCGTTCATTTGATGAGTATGACACTGTTTGCATTTGCTGGTGTTTCTTTTTCCCTCTTTGTGAGATTTTTCATTGTTTGCTTTATGACCTGTATGTGATGAGCATTGATTTCACATTATTTTGCGATAAACCTTTATTAATCATATCGAGAGTCTGTGATTATTTAGCCAAATCAGAGAGATAGATAGTACTATTATTACCATCAACTTCTCAACTAATTGGTCCATCGACGAGAAGAAAGAGAGTTGATATTCAGGTTCAGTTATGTATTTAGAAATGTTTGATATGAATTTATAAGAAGAAAACTAATGAATCTCATCATTAAAACTTGACCCCCAGCGCAACAGGGATTTCATGAGTTGGGTGAATGTGTATGGGCCATTCGTATGAAATGATATTGAGTATCGATCCCTGATTGACTGTAGCTGGATCAACATTCAGTTCCACATTCCACTGAAAGCTAGGAGAGTCAGCATTTGCCACCATCCCAAAATCAGCTGCACAAACTATCATCTTACTCAAATTATAAATCCTTACATTAGTTTTCCATTTCTCCCTGTTTTTTAAAGCCAGTGATAAAGACACCTGCATTTCATCTCTTGTGCATCTTTGCCTCTCCTCTGCCCCAAATCACCACTATGCACAAGCATTCAAACACTCATAAGATGTTCCACAAGCACCTGGAAAGCAGCACTTCCTTCGGGTAGTGGGTGAGGGATCTGAAGCCTGGCTCACATTTTGTGTCCCTACTGCTTCATTAAGAGTGTATCAACTGATTCTCTTGCTGCCATCTTAACTGCTTCTACTGGCGGCTTCCCTCAGTCTGCTTCACTCCTTGGTATTCTTCATTTCCATTGAGCTGCTGATCATCTCCATTTAGTATGGGTGAATGTAATATTTATGTAGCACAAATATAGCCAAAATGCACCACTGCGCTCTACACAGTCAATCAACGTGTGATCGGAGGGGCAGCTGATTTGCGGACTGCTATAGCATCATGGTGTGTGTCTGAATGTGTTTTTTACTGTCCCAGCAGGTCTTTTGTGATACCAAATCCGGCTCTCAATGGTCAGCCCTCCTCGGCTTGTGGGTTTGCGAAATTAATACAGATAGACACTAGGAATGGCCCACACAGCTCCGACTTGTTTTTAAGAAGATTTCCGGCCTGGGAAAACCTACATGTTGCGTTGTTGTGGCCCTTCTGCTGCCACCCCGCCATTACTTTTCGAGCATTTAACAGTAAAACCTTCCTTTCGCACAGCACAACATACAGGTATTTTGAAACAAGCAGACTGTAGCCAATTTGAACCCAGATCCTTGTAGGAAAGCTTGGTGCTGCTGTGACTGGATCTTTCGTGTTATCAATCATTATCCCCTGCAAGTGATGCATTTCGTTGCTGTATATACACTTTTTGAGCTGACATCATTTATTATTGTGGCAGGCTACACAAACTGCCCCGACCCTGGCAGCTAAATTCATGAAATATAAAAACAAATACATTAAATGCATACATTATGCAGTATTCTAGATTTTAGAAACATGCAGCGAGTTCCTACTGTTTTAGATTGATGGGTGTTACTGAATAGTCATGAGTACTTATACATTAAATGTGATTTCCAAGCACTTCAAAATCAAATTAGACATGTTGTTCATTATCCTTTTTCACACTGATTCTCAGCTGACCTTGGCAAATAAGAGGACACAACTTTTTTATATCTTAACTGCTTTTGCATGGAACATTAGCCATCAAAGCTAATTTCATGTTGCGAATTCAAAATAATGTTTTATACAGCCAAAGTGCGAAAAGGATTAAGCAACTAAGGGGGAGATGTACAATGAAGTGGCGGAGCGTGTCGTTAGCCTCCTGCACTTAACGACACGCTCCGCCACTTCGGAAATGCAAGGCTGCACCATATTTACAAGAATGTGGTGCAGCCTTGCGTTTCCCCCTGCGATGGTGCTAAGTTTAACAACTTAGCGCCAATGCAGGCCCCCTTGCACCAGAGTGCAAGGGTGTCTGCGTGCAGGGGAGGATTGGTTATGTGTAGGAAGGTGTCCCTTCCTGCACATAAACTATCCTAAAATGCCATTTTGTAACTTTCATGTGTGCTGCTTCATGCAGCACACATGAAAGTTACAAAATGGCATTTTTTAACCCCTTTACCGAGGCCGAAATTCCGCCGCGGTGCGGCGGCTTTGAAGAGTGGGCGGGGCCGCGTCGGCCAACGGACGTGCGCAGCACTACGGAGGTAGTGCTCGCGACGGCCGTTGGCCGACAGAAGCAGCGAACGGGTTAAAAAGCTTTGTTTATGTACAGGAAGGGTCACCTTCCTGTACATAAACAAACAATGGCATTTTGCTTTTTCCATGTGTGCTGCACAAGGCAGCACATATGGAAAAAGCAAAAACGAGGAGAAATAATGCATTTCTGCTCGTTTCGCCAACTTAAGACCAGGATTTTCCTGGTCTTAATTTTGGTGCTGCCTCCTATGTACGCCACCCTTGTACATAGGAGGCAGCGTCAAATACAAATACAATGGGTGTTGCGGTGGAACGCCCACCGCAACACCCACTGCACGCGCCTTTCATGCTAAACATGGCTTGAAAGGGTGCCTTATGTACAAGGCAGCGTTAAGCCACGTTAAGTGGCCTAACGCTGCCTTGTACATAAGGCAAGGTCCCTATCGCCACGGGACATCACAAAAAGTGAGTTCCCGTGGCGATAGGGGCTTGTACATATGCCCCTAAGTGGGTAGAAGAATGGTTTCAGCTTATATAGTGCTTACAACACATCTCGGCGGGACTCATTATTTCCATTGAGTAACCAAAATGGAAGATGTTCTTTCACATAATCGTTTTGGGTTATTCAGCTGTGTACAATTTACTAGACTTCAATGCAAAACGAATTCTGCAATATGCTATGTCCCTCAAAAGTGCGTGTAACCACTCACTCTAAAACAAGATATTATGAAACAATTACAAGATGCGAGTTCAATTTAATGCTAATTCATATTACTTTACGGTGAAATTACAACAGAATTGTCCTTGAAAATAAATGAAACAACCCCCATTATATCTTGCCCAATAATGGAGAACTCTGTCGCACACTGTAAAAATGTCAATTAAATAAAAACATATCAAATTAAGAGAACAGAACCTCCCTGTGAAATGCAGTTTTATTGAAAACGCATTTAACCACGCTATACTGGTTGCAACAGGTATGTTTGAGTACATGTTGTTATTCAAATACGGTTCCAGGTTGTAAACATAGCTCACCTTACAAAAACATTAGCTTTTAAATAAGATAAGGCAAAGTTCTGTGCATTGTGACATGTTTAATGATGCTCCATTGCACCTCCGATGGTGCATCGAGTAAGCAGTCCTTGATACCACATTTTTCAATAAGTAATTTTCCATCTGTGCCTCTCATTACTAAACATTTTGCAGTGCTCTGTTTTATCGGAAATAATCTTTTGCAACGGGAAAAAGATTTAATTTTAATAAGATCCTTTATTAAACACAGTCTTTTTCACAGGGCCTTGCTGCCCACAGTCGCATAGCTGTGCCAAAATGCAAGCCACACGTAACAAAAACGTGGTGATTCCAAGTGGAGCTATTTTGTACACATCTTTATTGAGAGAGCTATACTGAATTATGCAAACACTTCAGATAGGTAGACAGTTCAGTTAGACTGGCAGGCGGTATTTATGTTAAGTGTTTTATCAAAAGACAGTTTTTTCATGCGTAATTACATCTTGGCGAGCGAGCCAATATCTAATTGTGATTTGTGTTATGAGCTGCAGGGGAGGTCTCATTAAGCTCTTGGTAGCAATTCAAAACATTCCCTTCTACTGATTCGCTGCTGACTGAAAGTAGTATGGATCTGAACCCTGCAAAAGGCTCACTGTACGACTTAACACATACAGTTATGGTCAAACCTACTTGTGAGAATAAGTAACCTGCAATTCTCCAGAGTAGGCGGCTATCAGCGTGCCCTATCATCAAGTTTGCACCCAGGCGTGGCCGCCCTGTTGAGCACCTGGAGTTTTCCAACTGGCCTCGGTGAGACTCAGGGCCGGACTGGCTACTGGGCGTTTTTTGCTGGGGTGGCAGGGTGGGGTCCAGGTTCAATGCGGAGGGGCTGATTTTGTTGCTGGGGAGCTGCCGGTGCTTCTAAATGAACAATGCAAATTGCTTTGAAGTGTACTTTTTTAAACTTTTGTTTTGCATTGTCTTTTAAGGAAAGCCCCGTAGCCAGTCCGGCCCTAGTGAGACTACAAGTCCCAGGCCCGGCTCCCCAAACCGGGACACCCGGCAATGATTCCACTTTTGCTGAGGCGAGTGGCAGCTCGATTGATGGATTGGTGGGCTTGGACACAGAGCTTCAGCCCCTGGGGTGCAATGACCGGAGGTCCTGAGACATAGTAGGGTATATCGGTGAAGCAGCCAATGCGCTCGAACCCTCTTCCAAGTTTGCAAAGTCTCTCTGCTTTCAAAAATCCTTGAGAGCCCAGCCAGTCAAAGCACCCGGCGTTGTCAGCATCAGTGGCTGAGAGTCAAACACAGGGGCATGGTTGGAGGCAGGGCACAAGTCCTGAAAAAAGAATTTGGGGGACTAACCAAATAGGCAGTATGCAAGCAACATCACCGTAGTGACATTGTGTGTGGCATCACACACTGGTGTAGCAAGGGGGGGGCGGAGGGGGCGGTGCGCCCCGGGCGGCACGAGTTTTGGGGGCGGCGGCGGCCGCAAAAATCATCGCCAGCACACCCCCAACCCCTCCCCCCACCTGCCCTCCTCAGCGCGGCGGCAAAAGGCAGGGACCGCCACGGGCGGCAGAGTGCCTAGCTACGCCACTGGCATCACAGGTAGCAACATCACAGGAAGTGACATCACAACCTCACAGGAAGTGACATCACATGAAGTGACATCAGATCTTAAGACCTCACACGTATGTTTTGCAAGTCTATCATGAGTACATTTGAGAGCATTTCAGGATTTAACAAATGAAAGCTGATCAGTACTTAAGTCTGTGACTTGAGTTCCCTGCCTGACAAAATTAAGCGCCCAAATGTGCAACAAGTTTGCTGTCGGATTAACTACAGTAGATAGGCCACCAAGTTATACAAGCTAGGCATACAAAACTTGGCACCAAGAGCACAGAACATTGCATGCAGTGAATTAAAACTGCAAAAAACTGCTATTTTGAATATCAGAAACATAAAATTTATTAACAGACCACACATACCACAACTGTATACACTAACAATTTTGGCACTTTGACAGGTGCAAAAATAAATGCAAGTTACACACTGCATTTGGTATTCTGAGCATGGCAAATGGTATTCTCTAAGATACAGTTATAACTGAATATTCTGCACATATATTCAGTTACACATTTTAGACCATTCTGTATTGCCACAGGAAGTTTAACTATGAGAAATTAGTGTGACATTGTACCAAATTGAATCCCTTACTTGTTGATAACAAAATCACATTACAAAATCCCATGTATCTGGTATGTTTTGTTGTGGTGGGCAGTAGGACCTGCTTTCCTAATTTACATTTTTACAGTGTGCTAAGTATCATTCTCATGGCAATGAGCAGTCCGTCATTTGCTAAAATATGGCAATGAATTCCTAAGAGCCGGAGGAGAGCCTTTGAGATCTATGAACATTAGTGAAGAAAGACGTGCAGTACCAAGATAGATTTGTATGGGTGACATTATCAGATTGATGGTGCTGAAACCCCTTTCACAGTCACTTGAAATCACTAGTGGTGCGTTTATTGCCTTGAAAACAGGTTGCAGTTCTGTAATCACATTCCCACTACTGTCAATATCATTTTTGAAACCTTCTGATGTTAATTTATAATTAAGAGAGAATCTCTTGCACAGGTCTATAGACGAACACACAACACATTCTCAAAATTACTGTTGTGTGCATTTGTTTGAGGCACCTTTTTGGAGGGTGTTTCTGCAGCCATTAGAGTTCCAGGGTTCTTAGGTACATGGACAGCCAGCACTTGCTGAGCATGCATAAATTGCCCTTACCTGCTCTGTGGACATGACTCCTTTGGCTTTAACTCAACACCTAACAATGCCCTAAAAAAAGGTAGTCAAGGAATACAGGAAGACCATTTCCGCATCCAAAAATCAAGGCTCGACATCAGTAAAGAAAAAATTCAAAACATTAGAGGATTTCTAAGCACCGCCAAACCCAAACGCTGCCCACCCGCAGGATAACTATACAAATCATTGTCTGGCGGGCGGGCAGCTTGGCGATCCCACGGCGGTGCAGTTAAAAGGCCCAATGAGCCTTTAATACTGCCCGCCGTGGGACAGCCACAGTGCGTTCCAGCATGGCATGGACTGTTAAGTCGATGCCATGCTGAGACTGGGGGGTGCTTGCACACAGGGTGCACAACATGTGCCCCCCTGCCTGCATCTACCTGCATGGGGCAAGGGGGGCCCTGTAGGGCCCCATTTGTTTCCCCACTGCCAGCTTTTACATGGGCGTTCTGACCGCAATGTAAGGCTGGTGGTCGGGAAACTCAAAATATGCATGGCGGTGCTGCAGCAGCACCACCAGCATATTCTGAACCCCTGACCATTGCGCTACCACCAGGGAATGCGGTTCCCTGGTGGTTGCAGTGGTCAAATGGTGGTCCGACCACCAAACTTACAATACAGCGGTCGGACTGCCGGTGCGGTTGTGGCTGGACCGCCATGGCACGCCCCGTGAGTCTGGCTGTCCATGAACAGCCAGACTCGTAATAAGGCCCTAAATCCCTAAAGACTTAAATATACAAAGAAGAATATTGAGCAAAGTGATGAGCTGTTCATTTAGTTGTTTGAGTTAAAACTCTGCTAAAGCAAAGACTTATATGTAGCATGCAGATATTTTTGAAATATAGTGAGGGCACCTCAAACTTTTGCCATTGTGTACAATTGTAGTAATAGAAACACAGAGTTGAATTAGAAACACATCTAAAATTATGAGGTAGGTACATTGACGGAGGGAGACCCTAGTGACTGCAGAAAATAGTGCTGAAACTTGTCAGACAGATTAGTAGACCAAGGCATGGGGCACACAATGGGAGCCATCCTTGCCATGTTTGGAAACCATGGAGCATGCTTGCAAAGATTGTGATGTGGATTATGAAGGCAATGGGCAAGAAGCACATATGGCAACACTTCTAATTAGACAGAATGTTCATGATTTAGTAATCGTAAAATAAAACAATTGTTGGAAATTACCCTTTCTGCAGGGTCAAGCCAAATCTTTTGCCTTCCTCTTTCCTTTTTTGCTGAATTTGTTTTTGTTGGATTTAGGACTCTGTGCACTTTATTATTACTGATCCATGCTAAAGTGCTTGTGCTCTCTCCTTAAAACATGGCAGAATTGGCTTATACCCAATTGGCATAATTTATTTAATTTTAAGTCCCTAGTAAAGTGCACAACATATGACTAGGGCCTGTAAATTAAATGATACTAGTGAGCCTGTAGCACTGATTGTGCCGGCCATTTATGTAGCCCTTTAAACAGGTCTCAGGCTTGCCATTGCAGAGCCTGTGTGTGCAGTTTAAACTGCCATGTCGACATGACAAGATAAACCTCTTGCCAGGCCCAAACCTTCCATTTTAACACCTTGACCGCAGCGCGAATTCCACCGCGGTGCTGGTGATTTATTGAGTGGGCGGGGTTTGGGCGCCCCCCGGCCGTCCTCCGCACAGGCCCACTGTGACGTCGGATGGTGGGGGGCCGTCTGACGCATCGAAGGGGTTAATACATAAAAGTCATCCCTAAGGTAGGCCCTAGACAGCCCAGGGGCAGGATGCAGGGTATTTTAAAAGCTGGACATGTACTTTTAAATTTTACATGCCCTGGTAGTGAATAACTCTCAAAGTCATTTGTCACTACGGCAAAGACTATTTCTACCATAGGATAACATTGAGATTACTTCATTACATTTTATAAGAGTAATTTCCAAATGGGAAAATATAACTGATTTAAGTTTGGTGTCTCTGGAATCACAATTTAAAATCACAATTTACGATGAAGTCTGATTTTAAATTGCAATTCTGAAAATGCCACTTTTAGAAAATTGACATTTTCTTACTTTAGCCATTTGGTACCTGCTGCCTGTCTCTAATCACGTCTGGGATAGTTGACAGTTTGGCTTTGTGTATTTCTCCTAGAAAGCCACACACAATGGTAGCTTAGGTGTGACCTGATGGGCATTCCTGGCAGGATGGGAGGGAGGAGCTGGGCACAGCCTCACCTACACTTGAATAACCTGTGTCCTGTCCACCCACAAGGGGCTGCATACCCCTCTGTAGGGAGTCTGGAGCCAGGCCAGGAAGGGAGTACCTCTGTGCGCTTCAAAGGCATGTCTGAAGTATCCCTCACTTCAAAGGCACCACTGGGTAAAAGTAATGAACCTCTGACACCACCACTTCAGTGCACTTCTGGACCTGTGGATACTCTGCCAGGAAGAAGGACTACTGTGCTGCTGGAAGGACTGCTACTCTGCTGGACTCCTACTCTGAAGGAGTTGCGGCATTGCTGTGCTGACCTGCTGCCCTCCTGCCTGGGGAAGAAGAACTGGACCTGGAACCCATCTTGGACCCTGGACCCCAGAATGACTCAAAGGGCTAATCTACTGGCCTCCTAATCTGAGCTTCAGGGACATAACAGGCTCCCCATGGCTCATGGACCCATCTTCAATGAGCTCCTGACTCCCAAAAGAGGTGCCTCTGAGGTCCTGGGCCCTTGGAAGTGGTTTTTAGGCTCTTGAAGTCAAGCTTTTGGGCTGTTCGTGAATGGACCCGCTCACTATGGAACTGCTCCGCTCGCACAGGAAATCAGTGTAAGCAGCCGCAAGTTTGTCTCTTTGTACAGCAAGTATCATCTGCCAGCGAGGATCGCCACCACAAGGCTCCAGCCCACCTGTCCACGACACCCGGCATGCTCTTCATGCCATGCTGACCACCGGCATTGACGCTCTCCCTGCTCCCGGCAAACTTCTCCCCAGTGAAAGGCACTATTGGCCTTAAACTTGAGAGGGTAAAACTTCAGCAGGACCAATCTGGGACTGCATCCAACCCACGCTCCATTGCGGTTTGCCTGGACTTTTGGATTTAACCAGGTCCAGCGTGACCAGATATCCCTGGTTGATGCTTAATGCTAGTAAGCACTATTTTACAGTTTATTCTTTAAAAACTCATAAGTACGGTTCTACTTTTTGGATTTTTGGCATTGTGGTCTCATTTTATTTATAAACTGAAGCTCTATTTTTCTAACCTGGTGTGCAGTATGTTTGTGTGCTGTTTTCCCTGTTTTACTGTTTGAAGTCTTGCACAAATAATTTACATATTGCCTCTAAAGTTAAGCGTGACAGCACAGTTGCCATGCTACCAGAGGGTGAGCACAGGTTAATTTAGGGTGTGCTTGTGCCTTACCCTGACTATGATTGCAGTTGCTGCTTGACAGGGCTCACACCCCAGTCAACCAAAACCCCAATTTCCAACAACAATGTTGACTTTTCTCAGTGTAAGACTTCCTTTACCTAAAGATTGAACAAACTAACTCCAAAGTCAACCCTCTCTACCAGGAGGACTATTCCATGTGCAGTACATTTCCATGCGGTTGTGATTGCTTTAACTGCCTGCACTCTCTATGTGAAGTATGGTTATCCTGCTGTGCCGAAAACTGAATGTGTCTGGGGTGGGCATATTCACACATTTTAGGAGATAATGGCTCATTTTTTTTACCAACACACCATGACCCAGAGCATAAAATAAAGACAAAAAGAAAAATATAGAAAAAGAGTGACAACAAAAATTAATGGATGAAAAACACTTGCAAGATTAGTGAAACTAAAAAGTCATGGCAACCCTGGCATTCATCAATGGGGCGCTAAGAAAACATTTGGAGCTCTGCATTTATGTTTTTACAATTTTCACAGTGCTCCCTCAAAAGATTTTCACCTCCACATTTAGAAGCAGCCATCTCTTATTTACTTATTGTTGCCATTACTATATCTAACCCACTGTCACATTCAACTGTGCAACCAAAGGACAGCTCAGCCTAGAATCAGTACCACCAGAATGTTCAACAAAGAATGGACCATAAATTTCACAGTAAGAGGTATCAATTCCACATCAAAATAGGCATAAGCTGCCCAATGTCCAAGGATGAAAAGGAAATGTTGATGAAGGAAAGTCACAAGCAAAGGGAATTTGCATCTCCAGTCCCAACTAGCACTTTCAAGACAATATTGGCCTTAGCAAAAAAATATTGCAGTTTGCATATACAAACTACCAAGTATGGACGTGTAGGAACAGTGAGAGATACCAAAAACTATGGCCAGTAATCAGAATCTAAATCGGACCAAGCTTCCTAATGAGAACACCTCACATCTGTAAGAAATTGGATTACTGGTCGGGGGTGAAACCTTTCTCAAACAGAAACCACAATTCTTATCAGGGTGAAGTCACAAGGAAACCCTAAATTCACCTATGCTCAACATTCTGGTAGCTTGACACAGAGCAGTCAGGATTAACTCAGAGGCAATGTGTAAAGTATTTGTGCAACACTTCAAACAGTAACAAAGTCAAAACACACCACAAAAAGGATCCCACACCAGAGCACAAAAACAGAGTAAATTTTAATTAATAGAACAAGAGGAAAATGAAATAAATCCAATCAGTTAAAAATGGAAAACATGCAATTTTATAGATTTTGGTGAAAAAATAGCGCCAAAAAGCATAAAGCGCCAACTGTGGATATCTGGTTGTGGCGTACTGGGACAAAGTCACAAGTTCAGGCTGACTGCGGTGGCGCACGGGCCGGCAACAGGGACCCAGTTAAGCCCACTGAACAAGACTACCTTAAATACTGATCATAGAGCTTATTGAGATCCCGTGTCGAGGATGCGTCTCGCAACCAAGACAATGCATCGGTTCCAAGTAGCTGCTGGGCTGCAATGTCAGGTCCTGCCTCATCATCAAGGATTTCATCGATCAGGGCTTGCGATGTGGACTTCTGCACTGAGGATGCATCTCCCAGCAGAAGAGATGCATCAGTTACCAGGACCTGCGAGCTAGGTCGCGGAGTCCTAGTGCTGAGAAAAGTTCACACAGCAGAGGCTATGCATCAGTTCTGCCAGGGTTTGCACCACAGAGCAGAGGAGATGCGCTGGTTCTACTGGATCCACAGATGAGCTGGCAGAGCACCTTCAGGCCAACTTCTAAAGGTCCAGGACTAGGGTGGCACAATTTGGCAGGGAAGAACTCACAAGTGCAGAGTCCAGGTGCTAGTTACAAAGGACTTGGCCCTTAGAATCACTCTGGTGGTCCTGGGCACAGGTTGCAAATCCAGTCATCGCACCCAGGCAGAAGAGCAGCAGGACAGCAGATCAGTACATCATGGTAGACAGTCTTTCAGGGCAGCAGTCTAGCAGAGAGCAGTCCTGGCAGAGTCTTCAATAAGTACAGAAGTGTACTGAAGTTTACAAGTTTAGTTTATTGATGTTCAAAGAATTGATATCATTACATCTTGAACAGAGCATGGAAAGGAAATAGAAACAAAGTAAAAACACGCAATTGTGCAGTAGGCTGAAAGAACTACCCTATAATCTAAAACTCACAGTAGTACGGCCCTGTACGTGCAATCATATATGACTCAAAAAAGTGCATTGTGCTTTCATTGGTAAAACATGGTTTTAGACGCAAGTCTATAATTCGTCTTGCTTTAAAATGCATATTCTCTCCTTGTTTTTTTTGTGTACTTAAAATGTCCAGCTTAACATGGGATCATGACATGACAAGTCAATATCAGTCAATCTTATATGGTAATTCTTGCTGCATATGATTATTCTTCATGCAGGTTTTAGCATAGATATATTCCTGGACATCAGTACTCATCATGGATTTTTTAGCTTTCCTGTTACTGATTTCATGAATTTTATAAAGCGCCAAGATAACTGGCATGATTCTCCTTGAAAGCAGGTAAACACAGCCGCCCCACATGAACTTATGTTTAAAATTCGAAATAGTGGTCGAAGCCAGTAGTATATTTGGGATTTCGCATATGCAGGTTTTATTAATTAGAGTGTCTTCTGTTTTGCTGCACCATCTGCATCGAGTGTCGGCTACCCCCTTGCTTCACCCGTACCAGTAACCTTTTAGGGGGATCAGCCCGAAACGCATTCTCACAAGGGCCTACTTAGTGTGATAGGACAGCTGTGAGCATAGATAGTCAGGAATGGTGCCAAGACAATAAAATGTTGCAGCCCTGAAGCCATGGTGTTTAGTTTTTAAATCCATTAAGTCCAGTTCCCATGAGACTATCTTAGCTTGCTTTATTTGCAGTTTTGCAATCGTTCTCAATCGTAAGCTGCTTTTTAGTAAATTTTATGCGCTTAAGGTCTTAATTGAGGTTTCTAAAAGTGGGTCTCATGTGGAGCCAGATCACTGGAACTTCACCCAAAGCAGATGTCTCATTGTGTCCCTCTGGGCCATTTGTAGTGTTTCTCAGTAAGTAACAAATGTTGCCCTTAGGGCTAAATCCTGCTTTGTCAGTTTAAATTCTAGCCTTATTTGTGACTGGTTAGTGCAATCTGGAAGAGCAAAGATGCAACGGTAGCAAATGCATTGCTGTTTATCTAGCCACTCATGGAGATCATCTTTGAACATCATTGCAACGTATGTCAGGGCCGGCACCACTCTTTCAGCTATCACCGTTAGGATGGAACCTGTATTTTGGCTTGTCGCACATCTTTTTGTTCAACATCTGTTTATTGAGCAAGAGCAATTAGGAAACAATACCTGTCACAGGTAGCAAAGGGAAGGGGCAAGGGAGTAGCAGATAATTAGCACAAAAAGCAAATCCCTCACAGGAAAGTTCAAATACTTGGTATGCAAACAAAGAAGAAGCAATTTTGAAGGATGACAATACCTATGAATTTGGGCCAAGGCAAAAGTCCAGGATTTGAAAGTCATTCATGTAGGGGAAGATTCTCCTACACAGCCCAGGAGGGCCTAAAGTGAACCCAGGATCTAAGGGCCAGTATAGAAAGGATGGGCTATCCCGGAGGGATCCCAGCTATACATAAAAAAGCAAATAGGGACACAAAATTGACAAAATTTGGCAAAACAAGGCCCTTGCCCAATCTTAAGGCTCAAGTCACAGTGCAACAGCACTGATAAATTTTGTGACAATCAACATGTGAAACTATATTAAACAGAGAAAGAAAAAGGAAAATAAGAGAAATATGAAGAGAAGGCAAAAGAGAGAAAGTAAAGATCAAGGGAAAAGAAAAACAAAAAAAAACAAAAAACAAAGAGTAGAAGGAGAGGGAAAAGGAGAGATGGGTGCGCCAGAGGGGAGTAGGGGAGCGACTAACGATAAGTCCCAGAGTGGAGGGCGGGGATTGCCGGAATCAGGGTGGTCATCTAGCATGCGGCACAAATTACTCCAGGGAATCCAGCCGTCCGCCTCTAGAGTAAGGTTCCAAAGGACTATCAAACAATTGCAGGGCCCTCAATCTAGGAGGCATTAGGCGTGAGTGTTCAATTCTAGTAAGGTGATGCACTAGGGGACGCCAGATGCGTTCAAAGCGAGTGTCAGAATGGGCAAGATGGGCTGTAAGCAACTCAAGGGAGAGAACATCCCATAGGCGAAGAAACCATGCAGCAATCGGCGGGGGTGGGGACGTTTCCAGCAGGAGGCAATGGTCTGACGCGCTGCGCCCAGTCGCACATCTTTTAAGCTGGCCCATCCTACAGGTCAGATGATTTGCAGTTATTCTCAAGGCACCCAGTTGTACGTTCTTGCCCCCTCTTCCATCCAATATAAACCCAAGGTACTTAAAGCTTGATGTTCTTTCCAATCTTAGGCCTCCAATTGACTAGACACCCCGTCTGTCAAAGATCATTGTTTTTGTTTTGTTCAGGCTGATGATAATTTCATTTGCTATGCAGTATTCTTCTAATGCATCCAGTGATCTTTGAAGGCCGATTTGAGTATTGTCAAGGATCACCATATTGTCTGCATATTGCAGAATTAGTATTTTCCGTTTTATCAGTCGGGGTGGGTAAATCCTTGGGACTGCCAAATAGTCTTTCAGGTCTGCCATGTAAAGGTTAAAAAGCAGATGGGCTAAAATGCAGCCCTGTTTCAGCCCGTCGTTTGTGGAGACTGTTTCTGACGTCGCCCAGTTTGCTGTTAATTTAACTCTGACTGATGTGTTCATGTATAAGGATATGATTGCATATAGAAGATGTGATGGTATCTGCTACTTATTTAACTTTTTCCATAGTCCGCCTCGGGGGTTATTGTCAAAAGCGTTGGTAAAATTGATGAAAGCTGCATTTAACGGAAGGGCCTTGGGTCTCATCGCTTCCTGAATCAAACATGAACGCATTTCTCATTTGCCCACCTTTCAAGTCCTTCATGCAAGAGTTTGGCATAGCACTTCCCTTCAACATCGAGAAGGGCTATCATTCTGTAATATCCGGGTGAGGTTCTAACACCTTTTGTGTATCTGGGCACTAGGGTTGAGCCTCTCCAACTTTCCGGGATGGTTTCCATACTTCGGCATACAGAGAATAGCTGGGATAAAATGTGTGACCACAAACTCAAATCAGCTTTTAATAGTGCTGCAGGTAGTCCGTTGGGCCCATATGCACCGGCCGATCTCATGGTCCTTAAAGCTGCTTCGACTTTTCTTATGGGTGGCCAAGTGTTAGTGCCAGTCAATGTATTTGCAGAAAGCTTTTCCTGCAACCCCAGGTGGTGCTTCATGGTGGCTAGTTTGCCGTTCTTGTTGAGGCTTGGGTTGATGCCCATTGGGGATCTCACCAGGAGTAATAAGTGAGCTGTTGTCTTCTATAGGGTGTGGGCCGTGTATGTTATCTCCACTGGGGGGTCCTCTTCTAGGCCAGTAGTGGAGCAGTAAAGCTTCTTTATATAATCGGCCCATTGTTTTGCTGGTATTTGGTAGGCTTTCTGACTTCTAGTTTTGTGAGCCTATTCACTAGCGCCCACATTTCTTGGAGTCTTTTTTCTTAAGTGTGGGGTGTAGCTTTGCCCAGAATAGATTATTACTTAACTGATTGGTCGCCCATCGCTGCCTTCTGTATACTTGCCTTCATTTTCTTATTCTTTCTTGAGTTCCATTAGCAGCCTGGTTTTTATATTTTAGGTCATGCAGTGCTTTATTTAACTCCTTCTTTAGATGTTTTATTTTCAGGCTGTCAGCCTGAGTTTCTCTTACTTGGTCGGCTTTTCTTTTAGGGCCTTCTGCTTATTCATCTTGAAGTGATGTGATCAGGGAGGGCCATCCTGTTATTAGGTCCTCTTCCCTCTTTGCTTCCTGTAGCCTTCCTATTATAGCTGCACTTTGTATGTAAATCTGAGGGTTGTCCATTTGCCAATTTATTCTTTTAACTGCAACAGATTCTTCTGGGAGGCCTAGAATTTTTATTTCCTGCAGCGTTGCAACCCTCAAATTAATCTTGCATGGGACTACCGAATGGTCGCTTGTTATTCTTGGAGTAATCTGGAAGTCAGAGTTGGTGTCTGAGGTCCAATATTTATACTGGCACCTCCTTTGAAGTGGAGAAGCTTCTAGAGGCTTCTCTTTCAAGTCCACAGCTTTCCTTCCTCCCCTGCCCAGGCTGCAGACTAACTGCAGGGGGTATGCAATCCTTTCTGTGAAGGCAGGACACAGCCTATTCAGGGGTAAGTGGGGCTCTGCCTAGTTCTGCCCTCTCACCCTGCCAGTGATGGTCCATCTAGGCGCACCTCGGCGGAGGCAGGGAAATTACATCCTTCTAAAAGTGGCATTTTTTTTCAAGATTGTAATTGAAAATCCGACTTTCACAAAAAAGAGGATTTTTCTTTACAATTCCAAAGACACCAAGCAAGAAGTATTTACTTGTTCCCATTTGGAACTTACAGCGTATTAAATGTAGTTAGGCAACTCCAATGTTCTCCATGGGAGAGATAGGGCTTGCAATAGTGAAAAAGGAATGTAACAGTTTTTCATTATCAGGATATGTAAAACTTAAATGTACATTTCCCACATTTAAAATACATTGCACCCTGCCCTGTGGGTTATTTAGGGCTTACCCTAGGGTTGACTTATATGTATTAAAAAAGAAATGTTTCCGCATTTTAATGAAATTCACTTTTTTGAATTGTGAAGTGACTTTGCATATTTTGTTGCATGAATTCCATGCCAGTTTCAGGGCTCAGCTCAAGCACGAACTTTACCTAATTTGTTAGCTCCCTCATTTCTAAAGAAGCAAGCTTTTAGAAGCAAGACTGGGGCTAGGGTGATTGTAGTTGTACCCTTGGGCCAGCCTTTGGAGTCATAAACATGTCCTTGAAATTTTACCACTACCAAGCAGATGCTGCATTAGACGGGCAACAGTCTGTCCAAAGACACGACACAGTGTTTCTTTAGCAGTGGTATGGGGTGAATTCTTGATGGAGTAGTAATATTTACCAAGACCTGGAATGAAGATCCGGATACAGCAGACTCCTCTCCACCAGCAATATCCATCTGGCTTCTTTCTTCCTTTTTTGGCCCCTGTGCTGTGTGTGCTCCAGTTTCAATGGAAGGCAAGTGTCAGGGTATCTAAGGCAGGTGTGGGGTGCAGGAACGAAAAGACCAACGTACTGGTCTTGTAGTCAAGGCACTGAAAGCTTGAGCCAGTCTCGAGCCACCTTACTCTATTCTGTCAAACACTATGGTGAAATATTCCTTCATGCTAAATGCACTTCATTGAATTTTGAAGACACCTTACCCTACTCTAACATGAAGTTTGTTGCATGATTTACTCTGTACACATTTCCAGGGCTTGGCTCATGCACAGGCTCATTGAGCCAAGCCAGAGTCCTCTCTTGGCTCTGCAGCAGGTCTCTTTTAAATTTCTTGGCTCACCCATTCCTATGTGCAACAAATGTTGTTCTTCCAGATTCCTGGCATACTGCATCCTAGGAGAATAGCACAGTGGGCCTTTTTCTCCATTTTTCCTGCTGATTTCTTCTGCTGCTGCATATCCTGAGAAAAATCTTAGGGCAAACACTAGGCAGGTGTGAAACAATTTTCCAGTCTTGCTACTGCCCTATGAGTGATCCTTACAACAGTGCTGGAATTGGAAAAACTTTGGTCTGGAAATCCATAAATTAAGGGTCAAGGTGTGACACCAAAAAAGGGATCGGGTCACAAGGACGAAGTTATGGAAAGCAGTCAACTTTAAATTTCTTTTAAAAACTCTGCCACAGAGAAATTGTCAACACAGAAAAATGCGACAGTAAACCTGATCTGATTTAACTGGTTGCAAAAGACACATTTTAAAATATTTTTTGGGGTTAAGGGACCTGCTGCTCTTTCTGTGGCCGGTAAATCTCAAGTAATACTAATGGTAAGCTAACTATAGCGATTAATGCATGGGTTGGAAATATCTGTTTTGTCTAGTCCCAGTTTTGACTCAAAGTAGCATAGAGGGTTAATGTATCTCCTGCAAAGCACATCATGCAGATGACAGATTTGTATTGTATGTAGATAGGTAAGTGGGTTACTGCTTTTACCACATCGATTTTTTTGATACTTGCAGTTCATAAACTGCAATCCTTATAATCTAGCACAGTGAGCTATGATGGACCTTGTAACCCTCATTCAGGTCCACTGGAATTATGTGTTGTTGCAGTCACTGCATTTTCCACATATTTATGGATTTGCTGTATTTGCCACATCATCCATCATTTGCTGCATAATCTGCATATTTCAACAAAAAAATGCTTCTACCTCAAACAGATAAAAAGTTACTAAAAGCACAGTAACACATATTGCTGCACAGTGGAAAACCCTTTGCAAAGGTTGACTGGTCATCTTTATGTTGCTTACATTTTGTATTTGGGTATCAAAGTGGCACTAATGAGATGAAACCTTGGCCCAGATAGTGTTAACGAGTGTACAAATTCCAAAAGAAGGAGGTAATAGTAGCACTAAATGTAGTATATTATGTCGCTAATTTGCCTTTCCATGTCATATAATTTGCCTTCTCTTGTATAATTTAATCAACCCTATCTCACAATTTTGGTCTTCTGCTGCTGCATAATTCCAGTGGCCCTGCCATCATTATATTACGCAACACATCCTGTACAATGATTTACATACATGTATGATTTATTGTCAATGTATAATGTGTGCATGTGATGTAAAGCATTCTGACACCCTACATTGGGAGGAGTAGCACTATAAAATAATTAAATGCAAAAAAATATGGCATTTAAATTGGTATTCATGTAAATACTCATACAGGTCATTACATCTGACATTCAAGTGCATTCATATCTGTTATAAATATAATTGAACAAAGTCAACAGTTTCTCTTAAGTACTTGTGAGGCATAACAAGCTGTGTCTGTTTGTTTCCCATCCACTGCTCTAGGAATTAGGTGATAAGATCCACATAGCTCCCAGTCAGGATGCTACTCAAACAAAAGAAGAGCTGATAGCCCTTTATATTCAGACTTTGTCTGTGGCCCAGCTGGAGGTGAAATTAATAAAGCCCCTCCACCACCTGTGTTTTGCTGCTGAGTAAGGAGAGGAGACAACATGCAGGCACTGCTGAATGAGTCCCTCTGCCAGAAAGTTACACCAGGATAAGTACAACATATTTCATGGGGCCCACCTTCTTGGCAGGGGGATGGCATCCACCCTGTAAAACTAGTGGGAGGACATCACCCACCTGCATGTACCTCTGACTTGGGCCCTTTTTGGAGGAGTAGGCCCCAAGGGGGAAGGCCGCACTAGCATAGGCTGGTACAGAGGCTCCTCATCAGTACCAGTAAAACAGTCCCACATCACAGCTAACTGTAAGTCTGCAACCTGAAAAAGTCCTAAAATACTTGAAAGATCTTAAAAGAAGATTTAAGCGAGAACTAAGACTTCATCTTCCCTGCTGTATTGTCTCTCATTTGCACCTGCTTTGCATATAGTTTAGAGAGCTGATGCAAGACTACTCAAAGAAAGAACAACCAAAAGAAGACCCACAAATGACCGCAAGAAACAGCATTAATAAATGTGACTGACAAAGAGGTCCTACATAGGGAAAGGGAGAATGTGGCCAAAAATACAAATAGTAAAATTATTCAGGAAGTTTTGACCAGCCCAGACTACGAACAAGGAGTTACCAATCCCTGTCACCAATGGTAATTTTTAATTGTGAAGCAAAAGGCAGATCAAAGCAACCAGACCCCACTATTTACAGGAAATGAAAGGCCAACTGCAAATAGCTACTGAAACAACCCAAAGGCACAAGTGGTGCGTATAAACAACAAAGAAGAAAGACAGACACAGCCAGTGCCCACCAGCAGGAGTGTCCCAAAAGTATCAATAGCAGGCCAAAAAGATGCATACAGTGAAGAGCAGGAAACTAGACAATCCACTCAACAACTAAGAAAGCATTTCAGTTATAAAATAACAAATACCAAAGGGGGCAACCCACCATGGTGGGCGATCATGGATTATGCCCTGGATGCAATAGAACAATCCGTTCAACAAAACAAAACGCTGATAAAATGGAAATCCATATCTCAGTTCTACAAACACCGGCTTCATATTCAATGGATACAGACTCGAAATTGGACAGACTTAACAACTTAATACAATGGGCCAAAAACAAATTTAGAACAAATAAAGATTGCGTGAAGGCCACAAGACTGGAAATATTATTCAGTTTTCCAGGAATAATGCTGTCTCTTATCTGTGACTCAATAGATGAAGTGGCATCAACTAGAGAAGTTATCAACACTAAACCCAGGCAGTTAAAGATAATCAAAACCAGCATTCTTCCCCGAAACTAGTAAGTTGTGTGGTTGAAAGAGCATACAATCAGCAAGGAATCAGGCGTCAATGTAAACCTCAGGAGCATTTGAAAATATCAGTCCACAAGCCCTGACCACACCAGAAGGAGCTAATGAAAAGTTGTTAATCTATGTCCACAGGATGATCAGCTAAGGAATGTATAGAAGAAAAATAAAAAAGGATTTAAGAGGCAACATCCACAAAGGGAAACCTCTATGATTGGGAGGAATTGTTGATAACTATGGCCAAGAACCCTTGACCCCAAAGGTGGCACAAATGTATAATTCAGAAGGCCTGGAAATAGGATGAAATCATGTCCTGACCAAACTCAAACACAAAAGATAACACAGCACCTTTGTTGGACAAGAAAATAGAGATTGACGCGCAAATGAATGGGCAGGATCAAAAACACTTAATCAATGAACAAGAGTTTCCAAGAATACAAACTCAAGAATCGATATACATATCTTCTGAGCATCTTGCAGTAAAAAATTTAGAACCATGTGTCCAAACAGTAAGCTCAACAAACGAACATCAAGCCAACAACAACATAAAGTATAATTAATCTTAAAATGAAAAAAAAAACAAGCTCAACTAATTGAGGAAATAACTAGATTCACCATGTACCCCAAATACCAATCTCAGAGCAGAGATGAAATTTTAAATAGGGGTAATATCATCAAACTGTGTAAAGGCATTCCATGTCTTTTTTACATTGACTCTAAAACATGGAGGAAATAGCCTTTAAAGCCCTCAAATGAGCTGAGCAAAAATCTGCAAACAAAATAAATACCAATCAGTTTGAGAAAAACATAAAGCAGTTTGGCCAGTGGGGAATCAGAGTATCACCATGATAACCTAACCTCTCATGTACCTGCAAATATTTAAAAACACTGATAAGGTCATTCCAGTAAAAATGATTTTGGCTTCCGCATTGCAAATTAAAACCAAAAAAATTATCCACAGTCATTCATGGAGCAAAAGATCATAGGTGCTGGATTAACAATCGACATCAATTTATCACATAGCATTCTAAGGATCTGCAAAACGTACCAGAAAAAGGGCACTTATAGGCTTTAAATCGTCAGGATACTTTCAACAATCATATATCAATTTGCTCATGGAAAATCAGGAAAATCACTTAATTAAATTCAAAGCTAGGAATGTTAAGCCATTCAATATCACACAAACTAATTTTCTTAAAGAGACCTGGTCCCTAAACCTATCACCCATGGCCAACTATAGTGAGTTCTTCCACCTGGCTATACAGTTACAACAATCTGGGCATGCTTCTGAAAGGGTTGCAATTTGCATAGGCAACTTGATTGTGTACAAGACACCCGACATTCTGTTAGATAATGTAGCATATTTTTTATGAAACTTGATTACCATAAAAAAAATATCACTGTAGGAGAGTCATCCTTTTTCCCCTGATCACCCCCATTTTTTGACTGATGCTGGTGGTTGCTGACTCTAAACGTGCCCTGTGCTCTGCAAACCAGTCCCAGAGCCAGTGCTCTCTCCTCTACAGGTATATGGTACTCGGTATAATTCTAATTGGCAACAACAACATACCTGTAAGGTTTTGGTATATGGTAAGGCATGTAAGTTTAAAGACTCCACTTGACTTAATGCCCTTGAATGTGCACTGCTGTGGTGCCTGGTGTCATTTTAAAGCCAGGCCTGTCTTGCAGGCTGGTTGTAAATTAAAAATATGTCCAAATTCAACTTTAGAGTTCAAAGTACTTCCAAGGTTCAAAACTACCTTTTTATTACATATGCCACCCCTAAGGTTTGCCCTAGGTGCCCTAAGGAAAGGGGGGTTTTGTTAGAAAAAGCAGGGAGAATATAAATTATGTTTTATATGCCTGGTAGGGCAAAACTGCCAAAGTCGTTTTTCACTATTGTAGTGCTGCCAGCCCCATAGGCTAACTAGGGATGGGTCTTGTAAAGCTTAATAACATCTATCTTTGCTTTGAAGCTAGCTAGCAATTCTATTCAAAGTATCAAAATAATGGTTACAATGCATCCAACAAATTGTCAAGGTCAGATTTATTATAATTATTACAGGAAAGTACCTGAAATTACCTAAAGCAGCTCTGCTTGGCCAGCCTTTGACAGCCTGAGCAAAGCTACTCCCTGAGTAGGTGTGAAGAGGCCTGGGACTGAAACAATACAGCCATTTGGTTGTAGTAAATTTGCTTTGTGGAAAAGCCAGGGAGAGGAAGGGGACTGGGGAGATAAGCTGGGCTTCTAAAGGCAGGAGAACAGTTGTCACATGACCCAGGCCAGCACCCACTTCCTTGACCCCCAGCCAGATAGGAGACCCCATAATTAGATTATAAGAGGGGCTGGAAGGGGAGTGTAGTGAATTGTTGGCCACAACTTTGGGTTGGGTTACACAGATACACTCACCAAGGAGAGATTTTCTCAATTATTATTTTTTGGACAACAGTGCATTCTGGGTCAAAAATATGCCACACTTCGCAGGAAGTGGTCATAGCAGAGGGAGGTAACTTTACCCATATTGGTTGGGGGTGTCCCTCTTATCTTGCCAGCCCAGAATGGAGGATAAATATGGCGCAGCGGTAGGATCTCCTCCGAACACTGCCTGAAACAAAAGATGAAGGAGGAGTGCCCTGCTGGACCCTTGGACTGCACCACAGAAGGCTTGCACTTAAAAGGACTGCACCTGCTGCGCTCTAAAGGCTCTACAAAGAAAGGACTGTGTCTGGGAACTTTCTTCAAACTTTTACAGAAAAGCTCCAGGAGGAGACTGGCTCGACTTCGAGGGTCAAGCCCACATCATTGAGTTGCTAATCAGCCTGACCGCACTGGTTTGTCCCGTTAAAAACTCCAGAGCTCCTCGCTGTCAAGGGCACAGGCTTCCAGACACTCAACAAGGCATCACGCTGCAGCAGGTCAGCATAGTCGACTCAAACTTCGGATCCAAGAAGCTCAAGGAGCCGCCTATGAGTCCTTCGGCAAGAGAAAAGCTGCAAGAAAAAGACCAAGTCCAAAGGTAAAGTTTTGACCGGGAACTAGCACTTAGCCTATTCGATCCACACTCCATCGTGGTCAACCTAAAACTTTGTCCCAGTCCAGCATGACTAGATATCCCCGAGTAGCACTTTTATTTGGCCTGTTCCCTATATTGGATTTTTGTTGTTTTGGTGTCATGTTAAAAATAAAAATATTCTCTATTCTTATAATTTGGTGCTGGAATTTTATTGTGTTGCATCTTTTACTTATACACTGTTGTAGTGATATTAAATGCTTTATACTTACCTGCCCCTAAGTTAAAACTGACTGCTCGTTTGCCAAGCTACCAAGGGCTGAGCAAGGATCAATTTATTGAGACTTGACTCGACCCATTAGTGATTGTGGTATTATTACTAGCTGAAGGTAAATACCCCTACCTACTAATAATCCATATTCCTGCAATCACTAATTATTATTGGCAACATTTACGTAAATGACAACGCAACAAAGAAATGGGCAATTCTAACATCACTCCCCATATGCTATGCAAAGTCATGGCTGCTCACACGGAGGCATTGTGGTTGCTAACAGGAGATTTTAATTCAAACCTACAAACAGTGAATATTAAGTACATTTGGCTATAAAATTATGACACTCATAGGAAATTCCCCTAATGTCAACCACATGTCAAAGAGAGACCAAATGGGTCAACAACTGATCAGCGCCCTAGACAATCGAGTCTTGTAATTACTAAATAGGAGGTTTCCTGCTGATCAACCTTCTGCATTACTCATGTATCCTCGCAAATGCTTGTGAGATTAAATTACACCTTGTCTTGATAACTCACTTTCACCTCATACCAGATTACCAGATTATTCCAAAATGAATAAGTGGCCACGTCCCATAACAAATCAAATTCAATTACCGCTGGTTTAGGAATAGATCACTGAATATGGTTGGAGCACAATATGAAATTGAACCAACTATTAGGGTAATCTGGCAAATAGAAAAAAATTAATATTTGGAGCAAATTGCTACACTCTATTCTGGGCGCAGATTTAAATGAAAGAAACAATTATACGGAAATTGCACAGACATGGCACACATTTTTAAGAAAGCTTTTATTTGAATTATGTATCCCTGACACCAGTACCTGAAATGCTCGGCACAACTTTGAACACAAGAAATTAGGAAACTTGAAAACAAGCTAAATAAAGAAATGAGATCATTGAAACTCCCAAAAACAAATGTCAAAGTAAAACAAGAAGCAAATATGATAAAAACAATCTACAGGAAAACAATTTGCAATATAAAAAAAGAGAAACCCACTCCAATGTTTGAATTGTCATTCTAAATTCAAAAACAAGAATTGGTAAAGCAAATAGGTCTGGCTGATTTTATGTGTTGGTGGAAGTGATACTTAAGGCACATGCCAATAGGAGTAGAAGAGGGTGTCAAGCACAGTGCATTTAGCTCCTGTTGTGTCTCAAATATAGATACACTGACATGGACGGAGCAGTGAAAATCAACATTGATACATGTTTCCTGTATGGCACCGATAGCATTAGTGCAAGCATGAGTCAGAAACATCAAAGGCAGTTCATGTCAACAGAAGAGTAAGCTTCCTTCACACTAGTTTTGATATATCATTTGCCCAGCCTTCCTTCAAATACTAAGCAGGCAGAGTACACGCAGCATCTGTGCAAGCTTCTTTCCCACAAATCATTCAGCATCTGAGCAAGTTTCACTCATATAGAACAAGCAGGGCAAATCCAGGAGCAGTTTGCTTTTTTCCTGTCTCATGTAAAACATAGGGAGGTGCACAGTTGTGGGAGTTGGAGATGACTTAGAAATGTCTTTCCTTTGTAGGATAATCCCAATAAAAGAGGCAAAGCGAAGGAGTAAGGAGAGGAAATAACCACTAAATATCCCCATAATAATACCTGAAAAATAAGGTACTGTATATAGGGGAGGGCAATATCAAGCCCAAAAAAGAAGAAGGGATCCAAATCCTGAAGAAGGCCAGTAGACCCCTGAGTGGCTCAGAGAAGGCCGAAACATGTTGATAGAATAACAGTAATTTTAAGGGGTATGGATACTAAGAGCTCTGTAAAACCCCAAGATAATGATTTTAATCCTGCCAGGGAAAGTTCGGAATAAAGATTAGTTGAACATTCACCTAGGTAGTTTTAATAACTCTTTCTGTGTTGAGAGGATCCTGATCCCAGTCAGGATATAGGGATTAATTCAATCCCCTGAATTGTTTTTCAGAAGAAAAAAACATCCGCTCCAAAATTTGACGTTGGTCTGAGTCTTGGCGTTGATGCGCGTCCTATGATTAAGCATGACACTATCTAGTGTGTGAGGGCAGTATTAAAAACAAGGGGTTTTCCCAAACGATGAGAAATAAGCAGTACCCAGGGACAGATTGGTCCAGCTGATTCCCTTTCCACTTCCCAGTGTGTGTGTTCATGTAAAACGTACCCAAAGTGCAGAAACAGTGAAACACCATTCTCACATTCTACAGGTACAGGATGAGCGTTGCAGCAGTGCATGCTTACTTCAAACATGCAAAAGGAACAGCTTGAGAGGCAGCAATTGAAACTTTCCCAGAGGACAGATACAGATCATGACTCATACAAGAGTAGGACCAGCCTCCCCACAACAAAGAACAGGTAAATTATGGATACAGGCAATGGCATTCTTCTTTAAAAAAAAAGGAATAGATAAAGCACAGGTAGCAGCACTGCGAGATTTAGACATAGGCGCACACATGTTCAACAGGTGCAGTATGGCCAGTAGCCATGCAAGTTTGCCTGACAAACACTGAACAAGCAGAGTATTGGCAAAGGCAAATCAAACTTCCCTCACAAGAACAGTTGATATAATAAGACTAGCAGCAGTGAAATCTTCTCGATAGACACAGGATGAGGTCTTTAAATGAAGCAATTAGACATAAAAAGGTTGATGATGAGATTAGATGACCCAGATTAAAAGGACCCGTTTATCACTGTTGCAATTGAGTTCCACCAGGAGTTTCCTCTTCTGAGTACCTGGCTTTTGGACCTTTAATGTGGGTCAAGCTATCTATCCAGATCTCACTCATGGTTATTTCATGGTAATTGGACTGACCGTGTTTACCACCAGTGGTCACCTTTTAAATAAGGCAGCTGCAATGCAGGTAGCTTAAGAAGCACTGGGCTGGTTTCATATAGACATGTGTGCACTGTGTGTGGGCTTTATGTGGGAAACTACCATCATGCACAGCCATGTAACAGCGCACAGGTATCCTGATGCAGAAGGGATTCTGAAAGGATAGGTGCTGACCTAGAATAGGTCTTCTAATATTAGTGGGCATTCATAGATAGGTCAGTGGGATTTTCTGGAAAATCTGCAGTTCTTTCACTGCATTATACATATACATGAAATCTGCCTCAAAGTGCAGTTGCGCTCAATGTAGTCCTACATAAGTTGTCAAACTGGGCTAAAGCTTGCATGCTGAGCTTAAATGTGCATACATCCACGCCTCATGGAACTTCAGTAATTGTCATACTTCTCTGGCTCAGCCCATAATCAGATTTCAGTCCTTTGTCTCCCCTACTGGGCCAAGTTATTTTCTCTGCTCCCCATGATAGGTAACAAAGGCATTCGCACACAAAGGGAGCAATTATCAGTTGACCCAGTTTCTGGGAGAGGAAAGTGATGTGGAGAAAATCTACATCTGAAAATTAACTTTTCAAAGGAGGAAGACCAGACATCTATAGCTAAAACAGGAGGGGCTAACTTCTGAAGTTTCGGTAGGAAGGGATCTGGCAGTGATGTTAGCTAGAGAGCTGAGGCCCCAGGGGAAGTCTAGAGAAAACATGACAGTGCCATATTGGATTGTTGCAGAATGCTATGCAGGAGTTTGGGACAGTGGTGCAGGGATGATGTGGCATTGTTGGATTAGTCAGGGGTGCCTGGCATTAAAATGTTCCACCCTCACAAGGGACAGACAGTGAAGAAGACCATGAGAGATGACAACAATGGCAGAATGACCATCTGGAAAGAGAAGCCACCTGATGGACTGCCAAAATGTACTAAAGACTTTGATTTCAGCTGACCCCATGGGTTTTGAACCTAATATCTTTGGCGTGTCTTTCCCCAAACCTCTTGCCTTCACCCCTCCTGTTTTTGCTGAATACAATTTTGTTGGCTTTAGGGCTCTGTGCACTTAACCAACGATAACCAGTGCTAAGGAGCTTGTGCTCTCTCCTTTAAACATGATAAAATTGGCCTACACCTAATTGACACATTTAATTTACTTGTAAGTCCCTAGTAAATGGTACTACATGTACGTAGGGCCTGGGGTGCAGTTTTAAACTGCCATTTTTGGGAAAATAAACCTTTTGCCAGGCCTAAACCTTCCTTTTCAAATCTTATAAGAATCCCCTAGGGTAGTCCCTAAAAGCTAGTAGGGCAGGGCGATTACATTTAAAAATTAGGACATGTGTAGTTAAGTTTTACATGTGCTGGCAGTGAAAAACTCCCTGTTGTGGGGCCTATCTCTTCCATTGACTAACACTGGGCTATCTTATTACATTATTACAGTATTACATTTAATAAGTGTTAAGTTTAGATTGGAAGCAGATACAGATATGCTATTCAAATGAATTTTAAATTAAATCCTTCTTACTGGTGAAGTCGGATTTTAAGTTACAATTCTGAAAATACAACTTTTATTCAGTTGTCATTTTCTTGTCCCAACTGTTTGTGCCTCCAGCCAGTGTCCTGGGTCTCTTGACTGTGCCTGGTTCTGCTGTTGGGGGTTGTGTATTCCTTCCAGACAGTGACACAAAGGGGGAGTTAGGTGTGGACAGGATGGTCTGTCCTGGCACAATGACTGGGGAGGGGCTATACCAGCCCAACTTAAATTTCAAAGGACTTTGCCTCTTGCACACACAAAGGTACCTAACACCAGGCCTGTCCTGCCTTCTGTCATCCCCAAACACTTTGGAGCCTTGACCGGGGAAGGGGTAGAATTTTTCAGAACCAGGTGTCTGGCACCAGGAATACATATTAGACCTCCAGAGCCATTCATCAGAACTCTCCTGGACCTGTGGAAGTTACAGAACAAGGACTGCTCTGCTGTCAGAGGACTCCCCTCCTGATTGATAGACTGCCTTGCTGTCTGAGATGGAAAACTGGACCTGCTTAATTTCACTCAAGGCTAATCGAAATGACTACAAGGGTCCTTTGTAAACTACATGGGCACAACAAGCTTCAGAGGCCCCTAGCAACTGCCCAGCTGACCTGCTGCAAATGGACCTGCCTAGACCTGCCTGAGCCCTGCTGCTGGCCTCTGTCAGAGTGAGCCTGATGCCCAAGAGGTGCCCCCCAAGGTCCTAGACCATTGCCTGGCATCAGTTAGAACACTTCTCCCTGCCTAACTAAAGGTTCCATCAGATATAAAGTGAAGCGATACCATGCCCCTCAAAGCTGTGCAGAGCCCACCCAAAAACTTCACCGGATCTAATGCAGAGCGGCATGAAGCATGGCAAAGCATCACCGCCCTGCTGACAGTATCCAAGGAACTAACCCCAAGCGACGCAAAGCCCCGTGAAGCTTCGCTGCACAGTCAATAGCTTCATCGGAAATGGCACTGAGCAATGTTAGGCACCACAAAGCTTAGGCACACTACTGAGGACTTTATCTGAACCAATGCAGAGTGATGCAATGCCCAGAAAGCCTTACCACAGAAAGCTTCACTGGAACCAAAACAGAGTGATGCAAAGCCTTGCAAACGACTGCCGCACAGACCTCCCATCTAGGACATAAGGTACAACTCCCAATGTGCCTAACTTGGTCTTGTGTCCGGCCTGCATTCCATCGCGGAGAGTCTGAACTTTTCCAGGGCAACTAGATATCCATAGTTGTTGCATTCTGCTTCTTGGTGCTACTTTTACTTAAAGCTTTAAAAGTCAATATCTCTAGTTCTACTGGTTGGATTTAATCTTTGAGGTATTATTTCATTTATTTAAATGTACTCTATTTTTGCTAAATTCGTTTGAGAATTTTTCTTGTGTTGCATTCTTATTTATTACTGTTTTCATTTTATAACTGTTTGTGTGCTGCATAAATACTTTACAATTTACCTCTAAGTTAAACCTGACTTGTGTGTCAAGCTATCAGACGGTTAAGCACAAGTTAATCTAATGAATTTTGTGATACACCCTGACAAGAATAGTGGTTTTTACCAGAGTTGGGCTTCTATTACCCTCAACCAATTGCCCAATTTCCTATAATGGTTTTACAGTGGCGGGATCCAGTACGTGTGATTGTGCAGTGCCACTCAGTGTTTTGCATGAAACCAACAACTCTATATAAATAATCTGACATCAGATTCAACCCTTTTTAAAATTTTCTGTGCTTGGCTATGTTCTGGAGCTTCTGTGTCTTTGAGCTCCTTGTTACTGGTGCCCCTCTCTCTTTGAGCTCCTTGTTACTGGTGCCCCTCTCTCCCTTCAAAATGCTTTCAGCTCTGCCACGGTGTAGCTTTCCACTTTGCTGGGATTCAACTCCAACTTCTCAAGCAAGAGTCACATTTGTATAAATAGGAGGTAGGAATTCAATCTGGAGAAAAAAAGAAAGCCCTCAGGACCTCGGAGGAGGTCTGCCAGCTGCTATCTACAGGACAGGAGCAGGAGAAGGAAGAGGATGTTGTAGAGGAGGAGAAGGAAACAGAAAATGAAGAAGAGAACTTCCTGTCCATGGCGCAAGAGGAGAGAGGAGGATTCACAGGTGTGAGGTTCCCTACTGGATCCAAAGCAGGCAGCTGTGTGTCCCCTTGCAACCTGTCCCCTAAGAACCTGGAGGACAGGAGGGCTGAAAGGTAGTTCAGGCTGAAGCTGGCCAAACTCAAAGTGGAGACAGCCACAAAAAGGTAGGGTGCCAAGGAGGAGACAGCTGCCCAGAGGGCCTTGGAGAAAAAGAGATTGGCCCTTGAAGAAAAGCTGGCAGAGCAAACAAATGCTGAGTGACCCTTGGCAGTTAGACAAATCTTGTTGGCTCATGAAGTGAGTCTTAAGGAGCTTGACCTAAATGCCAAATGCCAAACAACACACAGAGTCCAGCAATGACCGTGGCAGCAACAATCCAGTGTTGAGCAGAGACATGAGGATGCACATCTTCTAGGATCTTCTGCCTAACTTTGTTGTGGGGGATAATATAGACAAGTGGTTTGAGGCATATGAAGTAGCTCTGTAGATGCATAGGGTATCTGAGAAGGATTGGAGAAGCATTATCCGGAGGTGTAAGAAAGTGCCCCTTTTTGCATGGTTACCCCCTAACTTTTTGCCAGATACATGATGCCAAGTTGACTGAGTGTGCCCCGGGTCCCTGCCAATCAGGTTCCCAGAGCCTGTGTTCTTTCCCAAAACTGTTCCTTTGTCTCCACAATTAGCACACCTCTGGGCCACATGTAAGTCCCTTATAAAAGGTACCCCTGGTACCCAGAGCCTTATTACCAGAGGGGGCCTCTGAGGGCTGCAGCATGTATTATGTCACCCTCAGAGACCCCTCACCTTAACATCCACACACTGCCATTGTAGGCTGCGTGTTTTGGTGCAGATCAAACTGAAGAGTAGACATAGCACACATCCCTGTGTGACATGTCCACCAACACTGCCTGTGGCATGGGTAAGTCACTTCTGTAGCAGGCCATACAGCCCTAAAGGCAGGGTGCATCATACCACAGGTGAGGGCCTAGCTGTATAAGCAATATGCTCCTACAGTGACTGTAACATTTACAGACATTGTAAGTGCAGTGAAGCCATTTTGAGTATATGGGATGGAAGTTTGTCAGCCCAAAATCCACAGCTCTATGATGTCTTTATTGAAGACTGAGAAGTTTTGTACTAAACTTCCTAGCACATTAAACCCATACTAATGCTAGTGTTGCATTTAATGTACAATGCACTCAGAGGGCCTCTTAGAGATCCCCCCTGAAAACCAACCAGCCACGGTGTGGTTACTGACTGGATGACTGCCATCTGTTACCACCAGACAGGTTTCTGGACCCCTAGGTAGAGAGCCGTCTTCTCTCTGGGTCCTGAAAAAAAAGCACATCAAGGCAGAGGTGTCTTTGGGGCGTGGCTACCGTGCTGAACAAGATGGCAGCTCCCACTTGAGCTCTGCTGCCTCGCGGAGTGTCGGAGGAGAATTTTGACCGCTTCCTGACCCTGCCCTGCTGTCAACTGGCAGTGTACGCCTCCCGCTTCATGGCAGCTTGCGTTTGCTGCATTTTGTAGGAGTGCGGCGCCTGTCTTCAACCGTGTTTGCTGAGGCCGCCGTTTTGTGTACGCGGCGCCCGTCACATCTGAGGAGATTCCCACCGTGCCAAAACCAGTTGCTGCTGCAGCCATGTTATCATGGTAATTATATGATAACTGCTGTACTCTTCTTTGCTGCTGCGTAATCCTTGTGAATAGAAAAATATCTATACATGTCAAGGGCTGATTGCTGGGACTCCACTGAAAACTTGCATTTAGCTTTTCTGAGGTATGGACAATGTCCTCGGATAACCACCTTGATCCTTCAAGGAATTGAAAGTGAGGTACATTGTGTGGCAGTGGAGTAGAGTTGCAAATAGGATTTAAAAAGCTGCAAGGCATGGAAAATCCCCCAAGGATGAACTTGTAGACTTATGAATTTGAATTAAACTGGCTGAGGGGTGACCAACACAACAGACATGTGAGAAGGCTGTGACATCAGATCAACTGAAGTAAGAACTGGGTTGAGTGTATTTGAGGTAAACCCTTGATCTTCATTGTAGCTTTTAATACCTGAGTACAGAGGAGATTACCTGATCTCATGTTAGGCTGACACTATTCGCAAATTAAAATTCTGGATCGCTAACCTCAATTGGGTCAGACACAGCTGAAAAACCCGGCCTGGAACTTTCTAGTACAAGTGCTGCCTTCAGGCACTCCGCCATAACTCTGGCTCCTGTCCCAGGAAGCCGACCTGCTGAGGAGCACCAGTCACCAGCAATGAGACACAGCACTGCGCTGAAGTGGAAACCCCTTCTCATCCAAGCCGCAAGCCACACCTGCTAGTAGGGAAGTTTCTGACTCTCAGAAGGTGTAGAATGAAAGGACACTCCCTGCGCATACGCCTCTAGATACAGCGGGGCAGCGGGCACTTCAGGCTATGCTTTGAGGTAGTCTCAGCCATATTCTTCTTTACTGCTGCGCAATAATTGTGAATAGAAGGATATCTATATATAAAAGGGGCATTTCTAAGCACGTCTAGCTCTGGCATTCTTCATGCCTTAACTACATCAGTGTCAAGTTTATTGCTTACTCAGGGGAATGTTTACTGGCGTCTTCTTGCCTTAGTGCCTCTTCCCTTCAGTACCAACTGCCCCTACTTCTACTTCTTCTGCATATACGACCTCATGTTCAATTTTCAGTGTGGGGTCCTCCTCACATAGGTCAATGTGTTGAATGTCATGATGTAAAGAAGCAAAGGATACCGCCAGCCCATTTCTTCTTGACGTAACAGATATTTGGTTTTGTGGCAACTCCTCTGGGCTGGTGTTATCAATTATATCCGTATGTTGTCTTCACCTCTACTGTTTTGATCTCCGTTGGAGTTGACTGGTTTTGAATTTTTCTCACAAGTGATTCACTTCCAGGAGGCTGCGAATGGTTAGTCACTGTTTATGTTTACGATCTTGCTATACTGATCAGCCTTCATCTTCTGTTTTACCTGTTACCTACATCAGAATTGTGTATGTAACAGCTGCACATCCTTGTTGCATTCTACCACATTGAGAATCTTATCTATGGGAAGGATCTCTACTTTTAAAAATCATCCTCATTCTCGATGTCAAGTGTATCTTGTCAAGATGGCCAACAAATCCATCTCTCTCACGAAGTCATCTTCGACTGGCGCCAAACCAAAAAGAGCCAAAAATTATCCCCCATCTCCAATTCAATCTTCTTCCAATCCGGTCCTAGATTCAATCTTGGAGGAACTACATGCATTAAAACCGTTTATGAACGCCACCAATGAAAAATTACAACTGATTGAAGACCGATGGATCAATATGGAAGGTAAAATGTCCGAAATGGAACAACGATTAAGTAATCTTCAAGTTGCAACTACTAAAATACCTTTGCTTGAACAAGAAATTCATAAACTTAAACTCCACACTGAGGACTTAGAAAATCGTAAGAAGAAGGAACAATCTTCGGCTGTATGGTCTGCCCGAAAATATTGAAGGTCCGGATCTCCTTTCTTTTTTGAAGAAATTCTTGGCTGACCTCCTCGATCTTCAATCTTCAATTCCCCTCAATATCCAATGAGCTCATCATCTTGGTCATCCTCAACCTCATTCTACCAAACCATGTGGCATAATTATGCTGTTCCTTGAATTCACTGACCTGATGCATGTTCTTAAAATTGCCAGAGAAAAACGTCGTCTTGTTTGGTCGGGACAGAATATCTTCATCTCACAGGATCTTTCTAATGCTACCAACGCTAGGCGCAAAGAATTCCTAGCCCTCTGACCACAAATGAGATCTATGAATACCCGATATGGCATTTTACATCCTTGTCTTTGCAAAATCACTCATGAAGGTGTTTCCCGCTCTTTTGAGGATCCTCTCAAGTTGAAACAGTTTTTGCATTCTATCACAAGAATGCCTATGGACACAAATGTTCAATGTCCTTGAAATCTTTTATGCTCTCATATTGTTAGATTGTTAATGTTTTACATTTCATTACTACTTCTTGTTTCGGTCTTTAATGTTCTTTATCTATTTATGATGATTTATGCGGTCTAAATAGTTTCTCTTGTACTTTTTTATTTCCTCTATATCTCACATTGTTTTATTTTCTACACTTCTCTTATCCTCTTCTTCTCTACCTTTCTCCGTTGCTGCCCTTGTCCATGTGTGCGGACATGCCCGGTTTTTGTATTTTTCTCTGCATACTACAGATCTGGATTTCTGTCCTCGATCTGTCTCTTCTTACTTTTCCTTTTTCTACCCCTTTTCTACTTTTTCCTGTTTTGCTCCCTTTCCTTCAGTCTCCCTCTCTTCGCTTATTTTCCCTTCCTACTTCCTATTTGTATGAGTATTTATTTTATGTGCTTATGTATGAGCCTCTTAATTTTACCCTGTTGTCCGATGTTTATGATCATCGTTTTTCATTTTCATTGTTGTTTCTTGCAGTTCGTCACCACTGTGATTATCCCCCTGTCTCTTAAACATTAATATGTTTAATGTCGTATCGTGGAACGTTCGTGGTTTGGGCCACCCTGTTAAGCATCAAAAGGTACTTTCTCACTTATCAAACTTAATTCCCAGGTTGCTTTTTTACAGGAAACTCACTGTAATGATGTTGAATCTCTCAAACTTAAACGTCAATGGGTGGGCCAGGTTGTTTTTTCTCCTGCTGTTAACCCCTTCCCTGCTCATGACGAGCTCAGCTCGTCATGCTGCGTGGGCGGGCTGTGCGCATGATGAGCTGAGCTCGTCACGACCACGCCCGCAATCGGAATGTCCAGCACCTGGGCGGAATTCCGATCGCAGCGAAGGCGTTAATCGTAAGGGTGGTGTTGCTATCCTCTGCCATAAATCTTTGAATTTGCAAATTGTATCTACTGAAAATGATGCGTGTGGACGATGGGTAATACTTCACGCTAAGATTTACATTAAACTTGTAACATTTTTTAACATTTATGGGCCGGTTAAATCTGACCCTGATTTTTAGAACAGTATTAAATTAAAATTATCCTCAATTACTAATCCTAATATTATTGTTGCTGGTGATTTCAATAATTGGCTCGACCCTTTTTCTGACAGGAAATCTGACTATAAATTTAAACCAGATAAATCTCATAAAGCGTTTCAATCTGCTATTGCCTCTCGTCCACTCTATGATCCTTGGTAGACTAGTAATCCCGATTATTATGAATTCACGTTTTACTCCAATGTTCATCATACCATGACCCGTATTGACTATGTTTTGCTCTCAAAACCTTTACTTCCCTCGCTCCAATCCTCTGTGATTGGCTCCATTTTTATTTCTGACCATGCCCCTGTTTCAGTTTCTATTGATTTATCCCTTACCATTTCTAAACATGCTAGATGGAGATTTAATAACACCCTGTTATCTGACCAAACTTTTATTTCAAAGGCTACTTCCTTTATACAGGAATGTTTTCATTTTAACAAATCAGATGACACTTCTGTACACAACAACTGGGATGCCTTCAAGGCCTCATTCAGAGCTTTTACTATCGCATATACTGCTAGCAGGAAAAAGTAATTGAACTCACAGTACCTCTCCTCACTTAGTCATAATAAAACCCTTGAACATCCTTATTATACCTCAAAATCCCCTTCGCATCTTCGTGACTTAATTAAGGCTAAATCTGATGTAAACAAATTAGCTACAATTGATGCCTGTAACATCCTACTTAAAATCAATTCTAAATATCATGGAGGACAAAACAAAGCGGGGAGAATGTTGGCCAATTATTTAAAAGTCAAATCAGAAAGGAAAACCATTGGTTCCATCCGTAATACCCTTAATAACACCCTACTACATTCCGATCCTGACATAGTTACAGTATTTCAGACTTTTTATCATACACTATATACGGAAGACACCCATCCTACTGCAACTGATACTCAATCATTTTTTGATGGTCTTCCCCTCTCCTTGCTCCATTCCGGACACTATGGCCCTCCTGGAAAAGGACATTACTCTTCAGGCGATTACTGATGCAATTAAATCTTTAAAAAGGGCTAAGGCTCCTGGCCCTGATGGTCTTTCCATTGAACTTATATCCTCTTTTTCAACCTTTTTTGCCCCACATTTGCTTGCTCTTTTCTCTTCCTTTTTACTCCACTCTAAACCTGAAGGTTCTTTTCTTGATGCTCTTATTGTTATTCTCCCTAAACCTGACAAAGACCTCTCCCTTTGCCAAAACTACCGCCCAATCTCACTAATTAATTATGTTTGCAAAATCTTTGCAAATTTCTTGCTTCTAGATTGGAAGGCGTTATCCCCTTACTTATCAAACCTGATCAATCCGGCTTCATTAAGGGTAGGCTTTCCTCAGACAATGCCAGAATGTTCTCTAATGTTCTCGCCTTGGGGAAGAGTTACCCTGATCCTTTAGCCACTCTATCCCTCGATGCTGAGAAAGCTTTTGATCGTATCAATTGGCAATTCATGTTTAAAACTCTTCAGTGGTTTGGATTTGGACCCGAATTTCTTTCTTTCGTCAAATTATTGTATTCTGATCCTCGTGCGTGTGTTTCTGTTAATGGTCTCTTTTCACCTTATTTCAATCTATATAGAGGTACACAGCAAGGATGTCCCCTTTCTCCTCTTTTATTTCTTTTATGTCTCGAACCCTTTCTTGAACGTATTTGTCATAATCCGTTGATTACTGGCTTCTCACACAACTCTCGTGAAATTGAATTATCTGCCTATGCAGATGATATTCTTGTTTACCTCTCTAAACCTTTAACCTCCTTACCACCCTTTCTGGAGGAAATTGACCTATATTCTAAAATATCTGGCTATAAATTAAATTTCTCTAAAACTGAAATATTGCCCCTCAATTCAATTTGCTATCAATTCATGTTTGCTGATACCAACTTCAAATGGTGCCCATCTAAAATTAAGTATCTTGGTGTATGGTTCTCCTCTACCATCCCTCAAACTCTCTCCCATAAATTTACTGCTTTAAAACTCAAAATTCAAAATTTACTTACTTCATGGTCCCCACTATATATCAATCCTGGTGGGGCAGGTTGGACACCATCAAAATGATGATCGTACTCACTTATTTTATTCCTTCTCTCTATGTTACCATTCAAAATCCCTAACTATTATTTTAGTCAAATCAATTCCATTTGCACTAAATTCCTTTGGAATAATAAACCGGCCCGTATTGCTTTGAATAAATTAATCAAACCAAAAAATGAAGGAGGTGTACAATTTCCTAATTTTAAACTGTATCATACTGCTTTTTTACTTAGACAAGCTTATGCATTAAATAGACAATACCACGATGTCCCGATTCCTCATTGGATCCACTTCGAACGCTCTCTTTTACATGACTTTTCTTTTTATGATATCTGTTTTATATCTAATTGTACCTTTTTATCTAAACACCCTATTCTAAAATACTCTCAGCACTTATTACATTCATTGTATATAGATGGCTCTAACTTTCATCAAGCCTTCCCTGCATCTTCTATCTGGTACAATAAATTTATTAAGTTCCGCCACAAATCTTTCTACTTTAAACATTGGAAAGAAAAGAATATTCTATATGTTCACCAACTTTTATCTAATAATTCTGTTATTCCTTTTAGTACACTACAAGAGTGTTATGATCTACCCTCTTCTTGCTTCTCGCAATATGTTCAATTATCACAGGCACTTCAATAATTCCTCGCAACCAAAAATTTTCCAATCAATGCTACTACATTTTCTCCCCTTACTCCTTTGTACAACATCTCCTCCGACTCTAACCCTAAAGTCGCCTTTATATACAAACTTTTATCCACTCACATTTCTGACAGTCCAAAATCCCCAATTGAACTTGCTTGGGAACTAGACCTCTCCATTACCCTCTCACCTACAAAATGGGATAAGTTATGGCTAAAACTTTTTTCCACTTCTAGAGCTGCTAACATTACCCAATCTCTATTCTTTCTGTACAATAAAGTTGTCATTACACCAGTATTTATACAAAAATTCAACCCTTCCTCTTCTCCTCTTTGTTGGTCCTGTCTTTCCTCCGATGGTACTTTATCCCACTTGATATACTATTGTCCCAATGTTCAAAAATTTTGGATATCTATCTGGGCTAAATGTTTCAAGATTTTTCACTTTTGTATTCCCTTATCAATTCAAAATGTGTTCCTAGGCTCCTTATCAGTTGATTTTCATGATACAATGTTGAAATTGAAGTTGCTTGATCTTTTTATTGCTCTTGCATTTAAAATCATTCTTACTTGTTGGAAGGATAACTCCAAAATGTGTATGTTACAATGGTGGAACCTTATCTGTGACGAACATAGAATATCTATTGCTTCATCTTTATCTTTACCCCAAAAAATCAAGTCTGATTTACTTTGGTCACCTTTTACTACTTTTCTATCTTCATACTCTTCTTTACACTAATACTCATTTTACAATTACTCTCCCTTTCTTTCTTCTTTCCCCTTCTTCTTTTCCTTTCCTCTTTTTTCCTTCTTTTTCCCCATTATTAAATTGTTCAATCACTTATGTTCCAGATGGTACCCTAAGTTTTCTCATTTCTTATTTTTTACTTATTGCTTATAATTGCAATTAATAGTTCCTCTATTGCATAGTTTGTATTTTTTTTAACTTCTTCTTATTGTGTATTCTAATATGTTACTCTTTTTTCTTGTATCCAATTATATTCATGGTACCTGTTTATTTACTCAATAAAAATCATTTAACAGAAAAAAAGGAAGAGGTGTCATGCCTCCTCCCCAGGATGGACCGGGTCCATGAAGGGGAAGCTTCAAAGGCTTGCCACCTTTGTTGGCTGCCCCCCATGCTCTGCCCCCCCCCATGCTCTGCTGCTATCAGCAGCTGGCTCCCACTTGTTCTGACCCCAACTTTGGGCTAGAGAATCAGCTGGAAAACCTAGAAAAGTAGAAGGTGTACCCACCTTTGCCAACCCCACCCCTCAGGTGGGGGAGGCAAAGTGAAGCACACATCTCAGTACCCACCATCTTAAAAATGAGGGGACACCCCGAATCAGGACGAGGCATATGCCCCCCTCCGGCTGGAGTGTGGCATAAGGAGGGGTTTAGAAACCCCAGGGAAGGGACCCATTGGTCCCAACCTGCACACCCCTATAAAGCCCTTAAATCTAGTATGTTGGGGCACCCCTGAACCTTGCTCCTTACATTCGATGACCTAAGAAGAAGAAATATCGAAGAGATGTGCAGCAATGGGGGAAGAAGACGATGACTGACTTGGCCCCAGCCCTACCAGCCTGTCTCCTCCTCCAGTGACCCTGCTTCAAGAAACCAGCTTGGCCCACAGCCAGCAACCTCAAGAGCCCTGGAGGACCTATGCTGTCTTTGACAAACACTCCTCTCTCATGTGGACACCAGATTTGTCCAGCAAAGAAACCAACACCAGTCTCTGGATCCGGGCGGATCCTCGACACTGCACCACTCTGCACCCGACACCCACGGCCCAAGTTTGAGTGACTCACCTGTCCTGTGAAGTCTCCCCGGTGATCCTGACCTCATCTGCATTGGTGGCTGACCACTCCAGGACCTGCCCTCGATGCCTGCAGCCTGTATTGAGAGGTGTCCCCCAAACCAAGCTGTGAAAACCTGTCACCAAAAGGCACCCCTGCATCCTCCACCCTGACCTTGGGGAGCCTGGCTACTGGTGCCTAGGTGTCCCCCAGCTATCAAAATTACCTGCCCAGTGGTTGGCCACCTTCGTACAGCCTCCTAGTCCAAGCCAGCAGCCTCTTTCTGAAATCGATGACTTCTATTGGAAATCATTCGGTGCCCAACGCTGATTTGCACTCTGTGCCCTGCCGCCCATGTGCCATTGGTGGTGTAGCTATGATGCTTCTTTGTGGTCCACCCTGTGCTCACCTCAACCTCTGGGGCCCTTTCCCTATGACCACGGGTACCTACTTGCAAACCGTGCCTCTTCAAGGTACCCCCCACCCGCCTCGGCTGCAAAGGATAACATTGTATTCCTCCATAGGATTGCATTGTAAGTCTGTATGTTGCATTGAACTGTCTAACTGTATCACTGCCAAAGCATATAACTGTACATGATGAACATTTACAGAAAACATTCTTAATACTGTAACGTATATAACTACATGTACAAACATTACTGCATTCTTTAACAGTATTGCTACTTTTAAAACCCTGTGAAACTTACCTGCACTATGTGACTCTTGGTTCTAGTAATAAAACAATAAAGCAACAACTCTTTGTACAACCCATTCATCTGGATTCAGTCTTTGAGAGTGTGTGACATCATTTCTTGCCTGAGTGTGTACAATAAATGCTTAACACTACCCTCTGATAAGCCTAACTGCTCAGCCCAGCTACCACTAAATTGCGAGTAAGGTATTATCTACTTTAACCTCTGCCATACCTTTGGGGATTCACTGGACTATGTGCACACTATGCCTCTTTTTGGTACAGTATATACAGGAGGCATACCCAAAAAGGGGAGGGATGCAATACTGGACTTAGGAAAGGGTGATAGGATGAAATACCAACTCATGACTAATTGCTTGTCAGGAAGTATGGCCTCAACCCTGAGAAGTATATGTTAAAGTTCAGGGACATCCAAAAGCTGTCCCACAATTCTTAAGTAGATTTTGTTGACTACTTTTGTAAGGCACTGGATGATTGGGTGAAGGGCAGTGATGAGAATAATTAAGTAATTAGAATGCACTTTACAATCTGATTGCAAGAGAGCACATGTTCAGTAGTTCTTTTCCAGAGCTGTGTGAACATCTGATAGATTCCAAGCTCACTGACCCCAGGGAGTTTGCAAAGGGGGCAGAATGCTGGCACAGCACTACGGTCCACAAAAAGATAGCTGAAGGGGATCACCTAGAGGGGAAGACAAAAATAAAAACAAATATTTCTCAAAAGGCCCCCAAAACAGTTCTCTTGGGGAGGATGTCCAGTTCCAACGTGACCAGATGAAAGATGGTTATCCTGAGAAGAAATCCTCAGGACGTTTTTCCCCTAAATTCTATGATAGCTACAGGTACAGACACATCAAGGAAGACTCCACTACCCTAAAAGGCAGCACCCCCTCACTGATTGTCAGACACCAGGAAGTAGCCAGTGCAGCCCATGCAGAGGAGGTTTCCTCAGCATGGGAGAAGTGCAGAGGTTAGCCTAGTGTCCCTGGATGACTGAGAGATGGTGTCAAATGCTCACATGCCTAACAATGCTAAAACGAATAGGAAGTAGGTCACCATCAATGGGTGGCAGGTGGAGTCTCTGAGAGCCACAGAAGCCAGCATGACTATTGGCAGATGTCATCAGGTGTACGAGCTCACAACTACATGGCTCTTGTTCCCTCTCAATGTGGGGATGGGGGACTCAGGATCCTTAAAAGTTGATATGAGTTCAGCCATGCCTTTGGATTGTCTGCTTGGTATTGACAAGAAGCAAACTATATTTAGGCATTAGAGTTGCCTGAGTAGGCCTGACCACATGGTCCGTTGAAGCCTGAGAGGGAAGTCAGCAGGACCTGGAGTCCAGAAAAATGTCCTAGAGAGTTGCCAAAAAGAGTAAGACTAGGGTACACAGGAAATCCTCTCCTAAGACTCCCACAGTATGAGAGCAGCCTGAACCTGAGGGTGATGCCCTGGAACCTACCGGGGCGGGCACTGCTATCCTGGGAGACCTACCCAAGCTGGCTGGTTGGCAAGCTGAAGGTGGGCCATGCCAGGTAAGATTTTGCAAAGCCTAAGAACAGTGCCCTACAGTCGCAGGCCCAGACAGCTGGTAACAGCTCAAATAATAACCTGATCTACTGGGATAATGATCTCCTGAATAGTGAATCTATGGTCACTGAGCCTGGAAAAACTAGTGTGTTGGTGATCCCCCAGTACTACAAGGCCTTCCTACTGGATCTGGCTCCTGACATATCCCTGGAAGGTCATCTCAGGGAAAGCCGAAACCTTTGCAAGGCTTGTTACCCACTTTTATTTTTCCTGGATAAGGACAAGCTCAAATGGATTTTGCATGTGTTATACCACCTGCCAGGCCAGTGGGAAGTTGTGGGCAAAATATTCTTTCAAAGGGTGGGTATTGACATTTTAGGGCCTCTGGACCCAAACACTGCCATCTGGTAATTGGAGTGGCATCTGATACAGTAGAGTGGAGTGCTGTGTCGTACAGTGTTGGAAACTGTCATAGAGTGGAGTAGGGTGTTATACAATACAGTGCATGGGCATAGAGTCGAGTGCAAATTTGGACAGTGGAGCGTACAGGGATAGAGTGGAGTAGAATCTAGCAGAGTGGCATAGAGCGCAGTAGTGCGTAGTAGAGTTCTGTGGAGTGAAGTTATATAAAGTGGAGGAGAGTACACTGGATTGGCATAGAGTGGAGTAGCGTACAGTGGAGTGGCATAGAGCAGAGCAGCATAGACTGGAGTCGATTACAGTGGAGTGGCGTACAGTGTAATAGCATGTAGTTTAGTAGCGTACAGTGGAGTGGCATACAGTGAAGTGCTTTAGACTGGAGTGGTGTATTGTGGGGTGAGATAGAGTGTGATAGCATACAGTGGAGTGGCGTACAGTGGAGTGGAATACTATACAGATTGAAGTTGCATACAGTGTGATAGTGTAGAATGGATTGGCATACAGTGGAATAGAGTGGAGTACAGTGCAGTGGAACAGAGTAATGTAGAGTGGAATAGAGTATAGTACAATAGCATTGAGAGGAGTGGCAAAAAGTTGAGTGGTGTAGACTGGAGTAGTGTACAGTAGAGTGGCATAGAGTGAAATAGAGTTAAGGGGAGTGGTGAAGAGTGGAGTGGCATCCAATGGACTAGCGTTGAATGGAGTGGCGTAGAGTGGAGTAGTTAGACTGGAGTAGTGTACAGTGAAGTGGGATAGAGTGAAATAGCATATAGCGGAGTGGTGTAGAGTGGAGTGACGTCCAATGGACAAGTGTTAAATGGAGTGGTGTAGAGTGGAGTTGTGTACACTGGATTGGCGTAGGGTGGAGTAGTGTATAGTGGAGTGGTATACAGTGGAATAGCATAGAGTGGAGTGGTGAACAGTAGAGTGGGGTAGACTGGAATAGCATATAGCGGAGTAGCGTATAGTGCAGTGGCATACAGTTAAGCAGTGTAGACTGGAGTCGCGTACACTGGAATGGGATAGAGTGTAATAGCATGCAGTGGAGTGGCGTATGCTGGAGTTCCGTCCAATGGAATAGAGTAGAATGGAATGGGTGGAGTGGCATACATTGGAGTGGTATAGAGTGGAGTAGCATACAGTAAAGTGGCATACAGTGGAATAGCATAGAGTGGAGTGGCATACAGTGGAATGGCGTAAAGTGAAATAGCATATACTGGAGTTATATAGCAGAGTGGCATACAGTGGAGTGGCGTACACTGAAGAGGTGTAGAGAGGAGTTCCATACAGTTTAATAGCATAGAGTGGACTGGAGTGGAGTTGTGTACAGTGTAATAGCATAGATTGATGTGACGTAGAGCAGAGTGTTGTACAGTGGAGCTGCATAGAGTGTGATAGTATAAAGTGGAGCAGAGTACAATGGAGGGGCGTATAATGGATTAGTGTAGACTGGATCTGTGTACAGTGGTGTGGGGTAGAGTGTTATAGCATATAGTGGAGTGGTGTACATTGGAGTGGGGTTCAATCGAATAGCATAGAATTATGTGGCGTAAAGTGGAGTGCCATACACTGGAGTGGTGTAGAGTGGAGTAGCATACAGTAGAGTGGCATAAAGTGGAATAGCGTACAGTGTAGTGTTGTAGAGTGGAATAGAGTAGAGTGGAGTGGCATACGGTAGAATGGCATAGAGAGGAATAGCGTATAGTGGAGTAGCGTCCAGTGGAGTGATGTAGGCTGGAGAGGCATACAGCGGTGTTGTGTACAGAGTAATAGTGTGGAGTGTCATAGAGTGGAGTCTCGTATAGTGGAGAGGCATAGAATGGAAGGGCATAAAGTGGAATGCCTACAGTGGTGTTTGTGAAATTTAGCAGAAATGTAGATCATGCTATGCAGAGTAGCACAAAACAGCGAATTCCACTGACTTGTGTTTCTCCGGATTTACCAATCAACGTAGGGCCACGCATGGTGGCCTTGTGTTCTGCTGTCTTAAGTATTGCATTGCCCATGCGACACCATCAGTGGCGCAAGGTACCACATTCCAATAATACAGCTAGGCCTTAGTTATTTTTTGGTCCATAGTATACTGTGATAACTTTGCAGTATATCATGGTGCATGGTGATGACAAGTCAGTATATAAGTGGGTAAGGGCTGTTTTTACAGAATAAAAAAGACAGCCATATTATTTTTACTACACTTTAGCTGTGTTCATTGTTAGTGCCTTATTCATAGCTAAGCAGTAGGGTCCTACCTATTACCACTTTACTAAAGTGGTAATAGGTTGTGAAATTAATTTAACCTTTTTAAAATATATTTTTAAAAACGTTTACGGCAATGTAGCGTGGCAGTGTCACAAATGTTTTTGAAATTTCCCAAAAGTACCACAGTGACAGATATCACTAAGTTTAAATGCCTTATAACTTAAAAATACTTACCTTAATTAATTACAGAACCAAGACAACATACTACCCACACCATAATGTATAATCCTGCCAAATTTCAGGTAAATCCATTCAGCCATTTTCATGCTACATCAAATACAACAGTTTATGGAAAATGCATTGGAGAAAAACACGTTTTGGGACCCCCATTAATCTTTGCTACCCTTAACGATTCACCACAAAAATGTACATCATCTCAAAACATAGAAAATGCAGTAGATCTCTGTACTGGGGGTGAATGTTTGACAATGTTCAGCATTCCATCCATCATCTCTTTGTGTTGCTATAGTTGTTCTAAATGAGAAGAGAATGCCCAGACCTGGGTCCCGTGCTCACTGTGCCATTGGATTCAAACTAGCCTCGCTGATGAGGGGTTATACCCTTCAACTAGTCCCAGGATGCTTGTTTTTCCATCCAGGGAGGAACTGGCTGGTAGTTCGGGATGGATTGTTCCCATGGGGAGCAGGGTCAAGACTGATTTGCATATGGCTGGGTCCAAACTGGAATGACGTGGTGAGCAAAAGGACTATGGATTTAGGCCCAGATCTCTGTACTCGGGTGAATGTTTGACAATAGTCAAGGAATTCGTATCTTTGGGAATACTAACTATAAGTACTAAGTGGCAATCAGATTTAATGTGATTTCTTTCTTTTTGCTCTAGTATTTGTTATGGATTTGTTTATTGGTTTTCATAATCATGTGACCATAAATGCATCTTTTATTTCTTCATGTAATAATTCTAAAACTTTATATATGCAATCTAGTTCATTTTATAGGCTACCTTGATACTTTTAGTAGGATTGTGCTACATATAAAGTACAAAGTGAATGAGAGTCAACCATTTTTATTGTCATAAAAATGTAGATTATTATTTGTTTTCCTAGTTGCCAATTATCATGTCCTCCAAATAGTTTGTGTGGATCACTGCTAGGTAGGGGTGGGCGTAATTTGCGTAGTCGCGCTACGCAAAGCTCCGCGAAACGGTAAAAAATCTCCGCGAGCACGCAAAAGTTCCGCGATCACACGGAATTGCTTGTTCCGCCCGTTCGCGATGCTTTTTTCCTGTTCGCGAACGCTGTTTGCGTGCTCGGGGAGAAATATCTTGCGAACACGCATTTTGAAAGTGCGAACAAGCAAAAAACTCGGCGAAGACGCGGATCGCGGAATTTTTGGCAATTCCGCGTTCTCCGCGGAACGCGAAATTACCCAAATTCCGTGAGCGGAACGGAATTTACCACCCAGGCCTACTGCTAGGTCGGATTTTCATTTTGTTGTACAGGGGTGCATAAGAAAGATGGTTTTGTTTGGCTTCTTGGGCCAGTTTTATTTTGTGAGCCAGAGAGCATGCAAAGACAATTTATGTAGATTAAAATGTATTCTACTCGTTACGTATTTGTTTACAGTTTTCCATTAGCATGTGCCCATAAATGGGTCTTTCAGTTGTTCATGTAGTAAATCTGAAGCTTTACATATGCAGTCTTGTTTGTTATTTGGGATTTCTTGCTATTTTTAGTAGTTTTGTGCTACAAGATATCACTAAGTTGAAACACCTTATAACTTAAAAAATACTTACTCTAGTCACCTGTGGCACCCAGAAACATCATCTGCAAACCCAAATATATAATGCTTACAAATTTCAGCAAAATTTGACTGCCCATTTTTGTGTTACACGAAATGCTAAAGTCTATGTAAATGCAATGGATTTCAAGCCTATTTTAGGACCCCCTTTTTTCTTTGCACCCCCTTGATCAAACGCTGAAAAAAACAAAGGTTACAGGGACGTTATATTTAGGGTACGATTACACTTGTACAATACCAGTGAAATTCGGCAGTTATAGTTACCTGAGCTAAGTATAACTTTGACCCCCGCAATGCGCTGCTTATGACCTCAGGTAATACATCACTCATGACATGGTCAGTGACACTGATGACACCATCCAGTGAGTGTAAGAATTGTGTAGGAGTTTATGATTGTTAAAAATATATACTAAGGTACTGCAAAAGTAAAATTAGTAGACTAGGTGCACTAATGAGCGACACTACTTCTAATGTATATTATGTGAGTGGCTGTGTGACTGTATGTATCCTTGTGCATATGGGGGTGTGTGTGGCTGTATGGGTGTATAAGTGGGTGTGTGAGTAGCTGTGTGGGTGAGTAAGATGGTGTGTGAGTTGCTGTATTGGTGTGAGTGCGTGTGTCAGTGGCTGTGTGAGTGAGTGATTGGTGGTATGAGTTGCTCTATGGGTGGGTAAGTGGGTCTGCAGTGAATGTATGGGTGAGCGAGTAGGTGTCAGAATGGCTGTATGAGTGAGTGACTGGGTGTGCAAGTGGCTGTCTGGGTGAGCGAGTGGCTGTTTGGGTGTTTGATTAAGTGAGTTGGTGTGTGAGTGGCTGTATTGGAGAGTAAGTATCTGTGTGAATGCCTGTATGAGTGAGTAAGCGGATGTGTGAGTGCTTGTATGGATGAGTCAGTGGCTGTGTTGAGAGGCTGATTGGGTGAGTGAGTGGGTGTGTGAGTGACTGTGTAGGTAAATAAGTGGGTGTGTGAGTAGCTGTATGGGTGAGTATATGGTTATATGACTGGCTTTATGAGTGAGTGACTGGTTGCATGAGTGTCTGTATGGGTGAGGGAATGATTGTATGAGCAGCTATACAACTGTGTGAGTGGGTGTTTGAGTACTGGTATGGGTTTGTGAATAGGTATGTGAGTGATTGTGCGGGTGTGTGAGTAGGCATACAAGAGGTTGTATGGGGGTGTGAGTGGTTCTGTGGATGATGTCATCAGTGATGACATTTGAGATGTCATCAGTGATGTCATAAGTGATGTCACTGACCATTTCATGAGTGATGTATTATGTAACCCTGGGTGTTAAAATCCGCTCCGCTCGCGGAGTTTGCGGATTTTTGGCAACTCCGCGTTCCACGTAGAACGCAGAGTTATCGAAAACTCTGCGATCAGCAGAGGAGTTTATTTCTTCTTCGCGCTTTCAAAATGCGTTTTCGCGCGCAGTAGTGACGTACCGGGATCCCTGCATTCGCCGACAAGATTTCCTATCCGTTCGCGTGCGCCACGAGATTTTGGTAGCCGGCCGCATGATCCCGCGAGAGTGTGCGATCGCCAACATGTCATTTGGACGCACCATCGGACATCCGGCGGAAGTTCCGTGAAGCTCGCGATGCCAAACACGCAGAATTTGCAATCTGGAGAAGAATATCTCTCGAGCAGCATAAAACCTTCTCGAAAATAATGATTTGGATGAAAAAAACTCCTCAGATTGACATTTGGCTGTACTTTTTTGTGCAAGGAGTCCTTTTTCTACTTTTTTTTTAAGGGGAAGGAAGTGCCCCAGAGTCTCCAACTTTCTGTTCCTGTCCAGCAGGCTCCTCCCAGTGCTTTGTCCATGTCCTGTTCACTTTCCATTTGGATTTGGAGCTGGAAGGATCACTCTTTGTGCCTGCTGCATCATATATCATTGGATTTGAGGACTTTCGGATTGGAGATTTTACAAGTAAGTTGGAGAATTGGTGTTGTTAGTTACATTGGGGCATTGCACCTACATTTTTTTGTACTTTTCATCGTTTTTTTAAAATGTATTGTTGTGGGTGGCCTGTAGTTTCAGTAGAGGCCTAGTTGTTTTTCTTTGTGTGTAATTTTTCTACTAGGTTTCAGCCAGTAGGCCCAGAGCTACTCATGGGTGCATGAAACAACTGTTTCTGTGGTGTCTAATGAATTTAAACATCCTTTAGGGCATGGATGGCATTGAATTGAAGCTTAGTAGCGCCGAGCACCTGTCTGGAAGTAACAATCACATAATATAAGATTTTTAAACATAGGTTACCTGCATGTAAGCATCAGTAGCAGCATGTTATCCATTTGCAGAAAAAATAATATTCGCAATATAACACAGAAGAACACAAAGTAGTAATATTAAATAGCTACTCACCAAGCCCCGGGACCTCAACACCTAGCAGGTCCAGCAGGTCCTGCTCCCGGTCCAGGATATCGGACCACCGGTGCGTCAATTGGTTATGGGTGCGCTGGACCCCAGAGCAGTGAAACACTGCCCGCCGCACCCTTCCCCACTGCCGGTGATGCTCCCAGAGCTTTTACCTGGACCCAGGCCTGCCGCCTGCTGCCAGGGTTAAGGGGAGGTGGCGCTGCACAAAAAAAACCAGTGCGGCCACCTCCCCCTCACTGAATAGGCGCCGAGGCTGCACCCCTTGTGGGCGCCGCCTTCCACAAGGAAGGCGGTCGCGGCTCAGACTCAGACTCAGAGTCTTGCCCTTACTCTTTGGCATGGTTCTGTGACAGGCGGGGGCGGAAAAGAAAAGGTAGGAGCTAAGAAAGTAAGTAAAAGAAATGAAAAAAGCAAGTAATAAAAAAAGAGTGAAAAACGCAGTATAAAACACACAAAATTAGGAAACAACGCAAAATATAGAATCAGGAATAGAGAGGGATAGATAATAAATAAAATAGATCAAAAAAAAGTTTCTAGAAAGAAAGGATTGAAAAGATACAGGGAGGATAGAAAACCAGGCCCCAGAACCATAGCAAAAAGTGAAAAAGAAGATGACCGCTCCCATTGGCGACCGCATGGGTAAGTTTGCGCGATATTTCCCCTGAGCACGCAAAAAGCGTCCCCGAACACGCAATCTGCATTCCCGAACAGGAAAAACGCATCGCGATCAGGCGGAAGAAGCAACTCCGCACGCTTGCAGAACTTCACGAAGCTCGCAGAGTTTTTTTGCGACTTCGCGGAATTCTGCATAGCACGACTACGCGAACTTTGCCCAGGGTTAGTATTATGTACGGTCATAAGCAGTGCATTGCGGGGGCTTAAGTTATACTTAGCTCCGGTAACTATAACTGCCAAATTTTACTGGTTTTATATGAGTGAAATCTGAGTCTAACTATACAGTCCCTGTAACCTTTGTTTTTTAAGTGAATTTCTATGGTTTTTTAACTGATAGTCACATTTGCAGAGTGGCGGAGGAGAGGGGACAGGGTCACCAACCATCTGTCAGGAATTCTGCTGTTTCAGACTACCTGGATGTAACAGGAGGACTTCTGAACCAGCTAAAACCCTCAGCACCAAGTGGACTTCATCCCCCAAGCAGCAGTGCACCAGGAGGCGTGTTTGTAGAGTGGAGGAGAAAGAGGATGTGGCCTCCAAAATCCTCTCAGCAATCAGGCTCTGTGTTACTTACTGGAGGTAACAGGAGGGCTTTCTGGGCCACAAAACCCTCTGGAGCCAAGTGGAGTTAATCTCCCAACCAGTAATGTGCAGGAGGTACTTTTGCAGAGAGATTGAGAAAGGTGGCGGGGCCTCCATCGAGGTCTCAGCAATCCCGCTGTTGAGGACTTATTGGTGGCAACAATAGGGATTATTGGCCCCTAAGGACCCTCAGCAGCCAAGGGGACTTCATCCACCAACCAGCAGTGCTCCAGGAGGTACGTTTGCAGAGTGGTGGAAAAGGGGGCTTAGCCTCTGAAGTCATCTCAGCAATCCTGCTGTTTGGGACTTTCTGGAGGTAACAGGAGGGCTGGTTGGCCCCCAAGGACCCTCTGCCATCAAGGGGTCTTCATCCTGTAACCAGTTGAGCGCCAGGAGGCGCATTTGCAGAGTGGTGGTGTAAAAGGGCGGGGCCTCCAGTGACTTGCTGGTCTTTTTTTTAAAAAATTATTAGGGGAGCGGGCCCTGGAAACACCATCCCCGGGACCCGGCATTTTCTTCTTAATTTTTATTATAACTTAAAGGGAAGGGGCCAATTTCTGCCCCGGGGCCAATCCCCCAGGGCCCGGTCTTTTTATGTTTAAAAAAATAATTAGAGGAGTGCCACGCAGCCCCCTTCCCAGGCTGGTTTTGGCCACGGGGACCTCATCCCCAGGGGCATGGCCTCAATTGTGGAAACTGCGGGGTAAGCCTGAAGACCCCAGTGGCCCCTGCTGGCTCCCCACCTCCTGTGGGAGCCGGCAATCCTTTTACACATAGGGACCTGCTAACATGTAGCTCCCTGTGTGTAAAAGCAATTGTACTCCATTTTGAGCAAGCAAGAGCAAAATGCTCTCGCTTGCTCAAACCGGAGCACAGTTTGCTATGGCTTGGTGGGAGCAGTAAAAGTTACCGCCAAGCCATAGCAAACAGCTATGTCCCAGGGGTGGATACCCCGGGACATAGCAGGAGCCGGCGATGGGAGTTGGCGGTCCCGCTCCTCACTTCAATTTTGCCCTGGGGAAGTGGTGGTCCCCGGGGCTGCGGGGGTCTCACACACCCCTGTATTCATTTTGGCCAAAGCCCCAGAGAGGTGGAAGTCCCTGGGGCTGTGGAGGGGTCTGCACGGCCTCACCACATTATTTAAATTTGAAACCCTGGGACTGCGTAGGGGTTCCGCGCACCCCTATTTTGTTTATGGGTAAGGTCCCGGGGAGGTGGCAGTCCCAGGGCTGTGGGTGTCCAAGAGGCCCCCCATTTATAGAACTATAAGCCCCAGGAAGGTGGTGGTCACTCGGGCAGTGGGAGAGGCCATACGGGCCTCACCCGCATTTATTTGAAAAGAAGCCCCAGGGAGGTGGTGGTCCCCATATATATATGATATAAATAGATAGAGATATAGATAGATATATAGAAGTTGAACATTATGTTTAGGTAGTGGTGATTGTGCCTTGTACATAATATTTATATGTATGTATGTATGTGTGTCTGTACACATATTGCTAAAAATGCAAATATGCGAGTATGTCTCCATACATGTATATATTAATTTTTTACTTACTGGGGTGGTGTAAAAGTAAATATATTTTTCCCTTTCAACCTCTGCCTGTACCTCCACTTGCTGACTCATTGCAAATCACTTTGACTATTATGGACTCCCAAACACCATTTTAAAACTCTTTGCCCCCTTATCTAATTTATCCAACTAACAGATACACATGTCCACCAGTTTGTCTCTTACATCAACCCTTTACTAATCCACTTCTATGTGCCTGACTGGTACCTAGAGGTCATTCAGACTGACTTCAAGGGAGCACGGTTCGTACACAAAAAACAGGTTTGCCCCACTCAGAAGTTTTACCTTTGGACTATGTCTCTGTAATGAATGTCAAAATACCTCAGTGGTGTAAAGCAGTAGGCTTTGGCCGAGAAGGGCTGCATGAGGCTGAATATCTATCACATGGGGTCCCAGTAAAGCTATAGACTGGTTGCGGGAAAGCTCCAATGATGAGAAATTCAAAATTCACATCCAAGTGAGGTCCCTCGCAGGCCGGAAACATTTGGGTCTTGAGCACTGACCAGTTGTTCATCCTGCCCGAGGAACAGAAACACCTCCCCACACCCAAGCATGTGTCTTCTGCTCTGGGAGCAGTTTTCACACTTCTTTCCGGGCATAAACACTCAAAATCCTTCAACTGAGTGCTAAAGCAAATTAGGTTTTCAGCATGGAAATGATACCTTTCTGAAAGTACATCTTCCTTAATATTTACTAAAAATCCAACGTGAATTAGGTTTTTAATAAATATTACATAGAGTACAAGAAAGAAATGTCTAGCTTTTTCTTAGTCGCAAATAGCAATGTTAGATTTTAGGGTTTTTTCACTATAAGGACATGTGTAACATTACGTTTCTACATCTCCTACTTTTTAAATACCAAGGAACAGTGCTTAATTTGTGCCAGTGGTTTCCGGTACTAAGCACAGGTACTTATTTCTCAGGGCCGGGTCTATTGAATTGAAAGCCACAGCCACGGGTAGGCTCCAGAGCAGTGTTCCCTGTGCGAACTTTTTCATGGTGGGGTTTCGGCCATTGCTTAAAGTTCGATTGGAGCCGGTCAGCTGCGGAGCAAGGAGCAAAGCAGTGAGCTGGGCTGTGGTCCGAGGCAGCTTCAAGGCTCTGCAGGGACAGGAAGGCCTTATTGTGAATAGGACAGGCAGCCCTCTGCATGAATCTGCTTCATGGGCACTCCTGGCAGCGTGAGAGCTGGTTGGATATCCCTATCCCAGCCCCTGGCGAAGGAAGCTTTCGGAAGAGAGAAAGAGCAGTTGATTTCAATGAGAGGACGCGGAGCAATCAGAGCAAATGGCAGAGGAAACCGTTGTGAGTGCAATAACCCTCCTATGAGCAAGATAGCACTGGATAAAAGATAATTGCAGTTGGAGGTGAGAGATTTAAGACAAGCCAGTTAATACCAGAAATGGATACACCCTAAGAAATTAAAACATCTGATCAGTCTTCTATGTAAAACGGGGTCTATGTTTATATAAATTTTCAGTTTCCCCCAAGGTGACACATCAAAACTTCTCTGCTATCAAACGTGCAGATTGCTGCTGGCGCTTATGGTATGGATATAAACCGCCGTGATTAGCACAGAGCCAAATACCATATTTTGTGTACACATTAGGAAAAAATGCTGGAAAGTAATTTGTGTACAGTTGCATACAACTACAGTAAAGCATTTAAAATGGTTCCTTCTATGGATGCGAGGAGGATATGAGTTAATCATTGGTTTCAGCATCTGCTTCCTGGAGTCTGCACAAGTGTCTTGTGGGTCTCCATTCATAATCAGCCTCACGTGTTACATGCCCATTAATTGCCCTGTGACACATTCAGCAATCCCAGACAGAACACAATGCAATGCGTGATAAGACAGTGTTGTAATTAACTGCCACTCTGGGGAAGAGATAAGCGCGGACAAAGATTCCATGAAAAGCCAAATGTTCTAGGATGAGCCCTTTGTGAGGTTCTTATTTTTAAAGTCTACTTTTGAAATATCTGATCAGCCATAACAAAAAAGACAAAAATGTATGGCATCACTCAGCAATTGCATGTGATATCCTTTCTTTTTAGCGTGGCACCCCAGAGAGAAAATGCTTTTTAGAGATTCAGCCAGCAACACTAAATTAACACATTTCACTTAATTAATTAGGGAGAGCAGTGGCTGCCAGAACAAGGACCATGGTCTATAATTTTGAAGTCAAGACATCTGTAATTGAATTCCTCCACATTCTTTACTAAGTTGGCTGGCTCGTCATTCTTTCAGTGTTTGCTTTATATAATAAATTCCAAAGTATTAATCATTAATGGTATTAGTGGTCTATCTGCATATATGTGAGCCTGTCTTATCTATTAAGCCATATGTCAGTTTCATTGTATGTTTCTATGCCTCCAGGCCTGTGTCCTAGTCCTTTGTAGGTAGAGCCTCAAAGACAGTGCATTCGCTGTTGCGAGACATATTGTGGGCTTACTAAGAACATACAGGAGGTTAGAGCCCACCCACTGATTACCATTGGTTGGCTTTCCAGCCATTCTCATTTGCCTGCATCTTAATCAATGGCTTGTCCTCTGCCCATCCAAAGAGCACTGCCAATTTACTTCTGCCCTTCCCAGTGCTTAATTTGTGCCGGTGGTGTCCGGCAAGTGAGCCTAGCATTTGTGGAAGAGAGGAAGGCAAACTCGGTAGGGGAAAACTTACAGGGAATCCAGCTCTGACCATGCAGGGTTTGGTATCTGCCTTCCCCAATTGTTCTGGCGATAATTATAATTCTAGGGATTTCTGAGGAAAGGAAGTAAATCAAAGGAATGTATAAAGATCAACCGCTGTCTACTCTCCTTCATTAAGGTTCAGTCAAAAAAGGAAGAAGCACATAACTCCATATCCCCTTAGTCCTCTCCTAGTGGTCGGAGCAGAGTCACAGGAAAGCTAGACCAGAACAGTGGAGGGGGCAGGGGACAAAGGGGTCTTCCCTCAGTATCTGCTTTCCTTCGTCCCCTTCACACCTCACTCCTTCGCTTCTCTCCATTCTTCCTTCATTTTCTGCCCTACGTCAATGTTTCCTCTTAATCACTGCCTCCCCTCATTAACTGCTTTTTATTATTCATCTTTCCCTTCCACTCTCCTTTCACGTGTTCCACGCTGTCTGCTCTTCTTACCCTTCCCTTTCTCCTCTTTTCACTTTTCATTCTCATAATGTTTCACTCCAATCTTGCAGTCCCAATCTCTGCGTTCCCCTCTTCTCTTCACATTCTTTGTGTACCTATGTATTTTTTAATCTATATTTGCCTTCAGACCTCTTTTCCTTACTCACTCCCCCTTTTATGTTTTTCCTTCTAGTGCATATCTTGATGTAAACTCTAGGAATCTGTGTTTGATCTCAGGGTCAAAATTTAAATCTTGGCGTGGCCCTCAGTCTTTCATCTTTCGGAGGTCGACAAAATTAGTGTCATTGAGCCGGATAACAATATTTTTAATTCAGTGTCAAGGCCCCCCTGGTGAATATATAGGCTTTACAAACATACATGGTGTGCAATATTACACTGTCATTATTCCCTCTGTCCCTCCTTGATCTAGTACCTTTCATACTCGCATCCATTCCCCTGACCTTGTTTCTTTCCTTCATAACATCTTTTTACTTTCCTTTTTCTCTTCCTCTGCACCTCCAGCCATGCCTTCTTTCTTCTTTCCATTCTTGCTTCCATACATCCTCATTCATTCCTCATCCTTTCGTCCTTGGTGTATTCTTTGCTCCATTCATTCATTCCTTACTTTCTCTATTTCCTGGTCCTTCCTTCATCCCTTCTTTAATTTCTTCCTTTATTATCCTCAACCCTTCCATCTGCTTTTCTTCCTCCTTTCCTTTCTTCTTTCTATTCATCCATCACACATTGTTCACTTCTTTTCTCCCTCTATCCCTTAATTTCTTCATTTCACTTTCTCTTCTTATTTCCTCCTTCTTTCATCCATTACTCATTTCCTCACTCCAGTACATGCCTTCCTGCCTGCATTTGTTGCTACCTGCTTCAATGTATTCCTTCCTTCATCCCTCCATTTCTTTAAAATAGCACAGTACAAGCAAACTCTCTTTAGTTTGCAAAACTGCCTCAAGTTCTCAAATGACCTTTCCTAAAGCTGCATTTTGAGATTTACACACATTCTATCATTTGAGTTCACTTTTATGTTGTTGTCATAGGCTTCCCATATGTTATACTATGTTATGTTATATTGATTTGTATAGCGCACCAATCACCTGAGAGGGTATCCAGGTGCTTATGTGAAGATCCAGGTCTTAAGCTTCTTGCGGAACTCAAGAAATGAGGAGGTGGCTCTGATATGTTGAGGCGTGTGGATGTGGATGGGGCCAAACAATGAAATTGGTGGAGTCACTGAATGAAGTGGGCGGAGTCATGGGACGTGGGTGTGGCTGCCTAAAAAATGTGAGAATCTGCACTTAGTATTTTACTGCCTTTTTGGCAGTAAGGCTTACTTAGAAGCGAGTTTTTAATATTTAAAAGGAAGGTTTAGGCCTGTCAAAAGATTTAATTTTGACAGGTCGAATTATAGTTTTTATACCGTCACAGTCAGGCAACAATGGTAGACCTGAAGGCATGTTTACACTGCCACTCTAGTAGATGGCGCAATAGGTGCTGCAATCCACTAGTGGCATTTAACTTGCAGGCCTTTGGTACACTATGTACCATATACCAAAAATGTATAGGTAAGTCAAATAATTCAATTAGGAATATAGCGAATATTGACATATTTTAGGGGTCAGAACACACTTATTGGGGCCTAGCTAGCAGAGTCCCAGTACACAGACTCAAAAAATTAGCAGCATCAGTCAAAATAAAAATGGGGGTGACCACCAAATGTAGGCATTTTCCTAACGTTTTCACACAAATTCGAATGAGAGCAAACATGTGGTACAAGTGGATTCCTGGTGTGGTTAAAATATTACCTGCTAAATCAAGTAAATGTACACTTGTTTGAAATGTACTCAAATATCTTTCATTCTACTGGCAAAGAACTGTAATGATTACCAAACTATTTAAAGTAAACCTAAATTGTGTATATATAAATATATGTTACTTATTCATTACATATTTCTCCTTGTTACAGTCTTACACATGCTACCTTATTTAAAAGCATAACAATTCAAATTTCCATTACTTTATTAAGGAACCACAATGTGACCTTTGCTTAGTTAAAAATAACATTTAATGGCATCTAGATGGGTTTTTGTTAGAAATTGAGTTACTGGTTGACTCGGGTGTGAGCCCTGGTCAGGCAACAACCACAATCCTAGTCAGAGTAAGGCACAAGCAAACCCCAAATTAACCTATGCTCAACCCCCTAGTAGCTTGGCACAGAGCAGGCAGGCTTAACTTAGAGGCAATGTATAAAGTATTTGTGCAACACTTCAAACAGTAAGACAGTGAAAACACCACACAAAAAGATCCCACACCAGGTACGAAAAATAGAACTGAATTTATTAAATAAAACAAGACCAAAATGACAAAAATCCAATCAGTAGAACCAAAGTTATGAGATTTTAAAGAATAAACTGAAAAATATTGCCTGGAAGCATAAAGTACCAACCGCAGCTATCTGGTTGCATTGGACCGGGTCAAAGTCAAAAGTTCAGGCTGAGCGCAATAGAGCGCGGTTTGGATACAGTTCCAGATTAGTCCCACTTAAGGTTTACCTTCTCAATTTTTGAGCCAAGAGTCCTGTTTGCCTTGAAGAGAATCGTGGGGAGCAAGGAGAGAGTTGCGGAGGTGGGTGGTGTGGCACAAAGAGCAGACCAAGATTTTCGGGTGGGCTGGAGCTTCCTGTTGATGGTCCTCCTTGAGCAATCGATGCTTGCTGCGCGATGGCGGTGGCTCTCGCGGATTTTTGGTGCAGGTGACGCAGTTTTGGTGCAAGCAGGCATGATCGCGAAGAGCACAAAACCTTGATTTTAAGAGCCCTTGAACCACACCTAGGGTCCCGGACCTGAGAGGCACCACTTGGGGGGTCAGAAACTCACTGCAGTAGGATCCAGGAGCTGGTTGTGGAGTCTTTTATGTCCCTGAGGATCACATCAGAGGGCCAGCAGACCAGCTGTGGGAGTCACACAGGGGTCCTGGGTTCAGGATGAAGTTTCAGGTCCATTTATTATTCCCTAGGCAAGAGGGCAGCAGGCAGCAGGTCAGCACAGCAGGGCAAGCAGTTCCTTTAGAGCAGCAGTCCAGCAGAGTGGCAATCCTTTTAGCAGTACATCAGTCTTTCTTCCTAGCAGAGTTTTTACAGGTGCAGAAGCGTACTGAAGTGGTGGTGTCTAAGGTCTTCTTTTACACATAGTTGTGCCTTTAAGATGGAGAGAAGCTTCTAGAGGCATGCCTTTGAAGTACCCAGATGCCCTGCCTTCCTGGTCCTGACTCCAAACTAACTACAGGCGGTATGCAGCTCTTTGTGTGGAGACAGGACAAAGCATATCCAAGTGTAATTGGGGCTGGGCCCAGCTCCTTCCACCTATCCTGTCATAGGTGGCCCATCCAGTCACAACTAACCTCCCCATTGTCTGTGGCTCTCTAGTTTGGATACACAAACCTCCACTGTCAGCTACACCCTGTCATGTGAGCAGAGACAGGCTATAGGCATTAAATGGTTATGACAACAAAATGGCAACTTTCTAAAAGTAGCATTTTCAGAATTGCAATTCAAAATCCGACTTCCCAATAAGTTAGGATTTTAAATTGTGATTCCAGAGACACCAAACATGAAATAGTCATCTATTACTATTATAAAATGTAATGAGGAAACTCCAATGTTATCCTATGCCACTCCCACTGTACATGCCAGCATATATCAGGCAAATGGAAGCACATCCGTGCATCCTGTGAACTTGAGTTGGATTGGAGACTGCATTCCTCAGAATGCTGTATCAATTGGCTTCTCTACTTGCAAGATGGCGCAATTTTAGTTTCTTGTATTTGCGCTATGGTGAGGGCTTCTGGAGGTGCCTGGCTCCATTATTAACACGTTCGTTGCGCCGGTCGGCCAACGGCCGTCGCGAGCACTACCTCGGTAGTGCTGCGCACGTCCGTTGGCCGACGCGGCCCCGCCCACTCAATGCAACGCCCTGCACCGCAGCGGAATTGCCGCCGCGGTAAACGGGTTAATTAGTCATCATCTTACATAGAAGCTTTTAAGGTTTTTATTTAGTTTATGGTTTATATTTTGCACTGTTCTTTTAGTTTAACTTTGCTTTCCATGTAAATTCGCTTCAAAGGGAAGCCTCTGACAGCGAATTGGAGTAGCTTGACTCAAGTTTGGAATTTTAAGTTGCCCCTCTATTTTACTGGGAGTTGCACCGCATCATGACTGTGCCACGCCCCCTCTACATGTCAGCCTATATCAGGCAAACAGAAGCATGTCCTCACAGTGGAGACAACAAAGGCAAGCCCATCTGTGCCCATCCGCGGCTGGACTGCGCTGTGCACCAGAACCCATGCTCATTTTGGCCCAGACCAGGAGCTTTATACTTGTTACACCGGAACTGAATTACTGGAGCTCAGGAGTAAATATAAATCCCCACTATGTCTGTTATGGGATGCGGCCAGAATTTACCTGGAATCTGAATGAGACTAGAACGTATTGTTTCAATGTTATCTCGATCAATCAGAACAAAATGCCACCAACAGGGGGCCTATGATCGGCAGAGGCAAAACAATCCCTTTGGAAAGTATATACAAGCTGGACATAAGATGAGAGGCTCATTCGTTAATCATAAATAAGTTGGAATTTATGGAGTTTGTGCAATTCCATGATCCAGATGGTGGATTTATCACAGAGACATAGGTTTACGATTATTCTGGCCCAGATTTAGCAGAGGCCATACCCCTGGGCTTTTCCATTGATAGACAGGACCGAAACAACAAAATGGGTGAGGGACTTTCGATAGTCTTTAGAAACAGCTTTCAATGTGCTATTGAACCCATTAGTTTAACATCTATAAGTGAGGCTGTTAATTTTAACTTAAAGATGCTCCAAAAATCTATCCTTTTCAGGAGCGCCTGTCTATCGCCATCCAGGGCATAGATCTACCATTGTGTTTGAACAAGGTCAGTTGGTCAAACCTTTTTAAAGTAGTATAATTTTACGCTGTTGGGTGACTTTAACTTTCACTTGAATTTGGGGAGAGGATGTAGCCTTACGGCTAGACCAGTCGACTCGAAGCCGGGGAACCGGGTTCAAGTCTCAGCAACAACGCTGAACATCCTGTGATTCTGGACAAAACAAGCATTTGCAATCAATCGGTCTCGCCTTTGGAACCTTATATGTATTTAGCTATGCAGCACATTAGCCTGGGTGCTGAAACATCTACTGTTCTTTAACATGGAGGGAAAGTAAGCACCAAACATCGTGACACGCCAGGTATGGGAACACATGGAGAGAAATATTACCTTTCAGCGGGAAATGGTATAGTCCAAAGCTCTGTATAAAATCAGGGCCTTTGGTGGTCATATCACTGAAAATACAAGATTTGAAAAAATAATATTGTCTACGGGTGCTCATGTAAGACAATTTCTATGGACTGGAATCTAGAGAATGCTAAAGTGATTCTGGTATTTTACTGACCTCTGCTGGTCATTTTCTATCAAGAACGTTAAATAGAGGCAGTTGCCAGAAAAATTTAAAAAAAGGAAGTCCCTCAGCAGAAAGCAATTCTGGTATTTTACTGACCTCTACTGGTCGTTTTCTATCAAGACAGTTAAATAGAGGCAGTTGAACAAGCAGAAAGCAATTCTGGTATTTTACTGACCTCTACTGGTCGAATTCTATCAAGACAGTTAAATAGAGGCAGTTGAACAGAAAAAGTCCCTAAGCGGAAGCAGACAAGTCCTAGGGCTGATCTCCAGAGTCCACAAAGTACATACACATATAAGTATATACCAAAGTATATACAAGAGGTCTTGAATGCTTGACCTAAAAACAAAAAAAAATTAATGTGTCCATCCGTAACTAAATTTGTGCTCATGTTAAGCACTCTGATACCCGATGTCTCAGGTCTAGTTCGCGCTATATAAAACTGGAGATAACCCTGCAGAAAGGGTCGAGTCCAACAGTTTTGATGCACAAGAATCAATGTGTTGCCTGTTGCTGTGAAAACATGATTCACAGGCAGTTATCATAATGAATATAACATTTTGCTAATTCATGAACAGAAAGGTTGTTGTTAAAACACGTTCTGGGTATGCATAGTAGGTTTTGGTCAGAATGCATCTTTGGTGGGGAAAAACTGCATAATTCTCATTTTACGTACTAACAATACAAACAAAATGCTACCTTAATATCCAGTAACTATTGATGAAAAAGCAGAAGCATTAAGTCTCTCATTAAATGGTTGAATAGTCTCACTCCCAACACACACTAATTGTCTTTCTATTCTTGGAACATCTTACTGCCACTAATGTGGCTTTGCAATGCTGATAACTAGCCCTAGAAGACACAAGAAGTATGCAGAAGGGTGTAAGTAGATATGTGTGGAGAGGAATAGAGTTGCTGAAGCATAGTGCAGCAATGGCATGTGGTGGAGACTGTGTAGAGGCTCTGTGGGGATCTGCCAGATGGTTCATATTATGTAGACTTCACTGAGTTGTGGACCGTATGTGGCTGTGAACTATGTGCATTAGAAATATAGGTGTACTCCAATCAGGCATACCTGTGTCTGCATGACATTCTTTGATGTTAGCTTATATCTTGTAATATGTGAGGAAAAGTGTCCAAAACCAACAAGGTAGAGAATATTGGTATGGTCCGGATGTGGGAGCAGAAGGCGTTGTTAGTCTGAATACAGTGAGTGAGACCCAGGAAAGGGAGATTCTCCTGATATTTTTGAGAAATTGAAGGAGATCTACACAGCCATTTTGATCAAGGGGCTGAGCTTGAAATCAGAATCCATTGTGAGGTCAAGTATTTTCTCTGCATATGTCATTGAGTGCAGGATGGCATCATTGATAAACCACCAGTCAGAGAGCTTTGTGTATCTTATAGATAGATAGATGTTATTGCTGCCATCTTTTGCACGGTAGTCCCCCATACTTTTTGCCTACACTCCCTGATTTTTGCTGAACTTACCTTTGTTGGCATTATGACTTTGCCATAGAAACCAGTGTAAAAGTGCTCTCTCCTTAAACCATGCTAACATTGGCCTACAACTTGTTGGCGTATTTAATTTACTTATAAACCCCTACCAAAAGTTATAGCTCATACACAGGGCCTGTAATTTAAATGCTACTAGGGGGTAGCAGCACTCATTGTGGCACCTAAAAAAGTAGCACTTTAAAGCATGTCAGGCCGGCCACTGAAGCCTATAGGCCGGTGTTAAACTGCCATTTTGACCTGTCAAAATAAACCTTTTGGCAGGTCTAAATCTTACTTTTGAATACATGTGAGTCACCCTTAATTGCAGGCCCTAAAGGCTCCTAGGACAGGGTGCATTTTATTTAAAAAGTAGGACATGTGCACTAAAGTTTTACATGTTCTGGTAGTGAAAAACCCATAAAGTTGTTTATCACTGTTGTAAGGCCCATCTCTAAATTATAAACAGGACTGGACCAGTCAAGAAACAGTGAAGTCAAGATGTATGTATTTATTTTGACCTGGATGCAAAAGTGTCAGTGGTGTATGAAGAGTATAGGTTTTGCACTGTATCAAGGATGTAATGTATCTGAGTGTCCTAGGGCACAAACAGAGTGCCAGCCCCAATTGTATCGACTGTGGTCTTTCATCACTGATAACCCAATACTACGGGGTCCCAACTGGTAACTATGTACCCCCCATTTTTTGCACTTGACTCTCATGGTAATGAGCAGTCCAAGGCGTACTCAGGGGAGATGCTGTGGGCTGAAGACTCAGACCTCAGCAATGCAACAAACAAAACTTAACTCATTGAGGTTCGATCTGTGCCTTTTCTCCTACAAATAAAAAGTATAGTATTGCATACATTACTAACTACTGCACATAAATTAACACATATATAGAAAAATGGCAGGCAAAAATGCCTACGGTGATATCCTCTAGAGGGACTCACAGTCAACAGGGTTTCACACGAAACAGGGCTTGAAACATCTACTCGTCTGCTCGCATTTGCAAGCCCGATTTAATTAGGATGATGATATTTTAGGTCCTACTTGCCCTTTCTGGGGGGTAGGAAGACAAACTAACTTTTGACCTCTGCCTTTGAAAGCAGAGCAAATGTGACAAGATAGCAAGATTTAAAGGCATCTTTATTGCTCACTAAGTGAATGAGTAATAAAAATGCCTTTAAATCTTGCTAACTTGTCACATTTGCTCAGCTTTCAGAGACAGAGGCCGAGTGCATCACAGTTAGGTCAAGTAGATGTTTCAAGTTACTAGACCTGCAGGTCTAGTGAGATTTTTATGATTTTTCGAGCCCTGCTAAAGACAGGTCCCACCATCGTATAATCTCCTAAATGTACTGTACACCCCCTGTGCTTGGGGCTCTCTAATGGTCTGTGCTCCAGCAGGTTCCACACCCTGCAATACAATGAATACTTTCCCAATTCACAATAAGCCTAACACGACATAGTGGGGGGATTTAAGAAAGGTCAGTCCTACTGGCTTTTTAACTATGGAAGTGCAATTCCTAAAGTCAAAATTATAGAATCAACCACTGTGCAATCAATATTTAAATATTTCAAGATGGTACCACCTTTACATGACATTCAAAAATATATGCAGTAATGCACTGTCAGATATCTGCATGTCCATAATGGTTTCAACATTAATCTGTGTTGAATATTTCTTCTACAAATAACCTGCTGCAGAGCAACCTCAAGACCAAGTAACAAAGCTTGCTACACCCCAGAGTCATAAAGCTGAAGTCAAGACTCCAGGGATATTTGCTGTACTGAAACAATTGCCAGAGGTCACTCTTTTCCCTCCCTGGGACACTTAGGCTGACAAAATGACTGTAGGGCTCCTGTGGAGGACTGCTGCGCTCCTGGAAAGTTCAAAGCCACTGGCCTTGGTATCCATCCATTTCCTGGGGCACCATGTTTGTTCTTCTAAACAAAATAATTGATGCAGCCCCTGAGATTTCTGGGGCACATTTTCACCCACAGCATGGAAAGTATCTCTTATTTTTCTTTCATGGTTAAAACACAGGTTTATTTAGTTACTTAAGTGGCTCACTGCGACAAGTGTTGTGGTTTTTACTTGCGGTGGGTACTCACCCCCCAAACTAATAACCTAATTTCTTAAAACTGTCAAATACAACTCTGTTAGACCTGTCATCATTAGGGTGGTCTTTGACCAGACTTTTTGCATTTTTCCTCTCGTTTCTGCTGATTCTTTTTGTTGGCCTTACGACTGAGCACTTTACCACTGCTAACCAGTGCTAAAGTGCATGTGCTTCTCCCCTAAACATGATGACATTGGTGTATACCTGATTGGCATGTACTGGTAAGTCCCTTGTAAAGTGGGCCTTTACTTCAAATGCTACTAGTGAGCCTGCATCACTAATTGTGCCACCCGCACAAATAGCTTTTCAAACCTGTCTCAGGCCTACCACAGCAGTGCCTGTGTGTGCAGTTTACTGCCACATTGACTTGGCATTTAAAACTACTTGCTAAGCTGTAAACTCTCCTTTTATTGCAGGCAAGCCAGCACTAAGGTAGGCTCTAAGTAACCCTAAGGGCAGGGTGCCATGTCAGTAAAAGATAGGACATGTACTTTTATGTTTGGCATGTCCTGATAGTGACAAACAGCCTATTTAATTTTTGACTTCTATGATGGCTACCCCTCTCATAGGCCAGCATTAGGAATTCCTTAATTCACTTTTAAGGTGTAATTGCTGATCATAGAGGAGTAGCTTGTTCATGTTTCATATTTTTGGAATGGTAATGATAAATCCTCCTTACTGGTGAAGTTGGATTTAACATTACTGTTTTAGAAATGTCACTTTTAGAAAGTGGACTATTCTCTATACTTCCTGCTCTTTGTGCCTTACAGCCTGTCTCCAATACACATCTGGGTTGGGTGACAGCTACACTTTATACATTTCCTTTAGACAGCCACAAACATAGGAAAGTGAGGCTCATCTGCATTCTGATGGGTCTTCCTGAGCAGGGAGGAATGGGAGGGGCTGACACTTACACTTCAATTGTCCACATAAAAAGCACTGATTTACCCTCCCCCCAGATAGCCTGGCAGATAGGACATGGTTGAAAGGGATCCTTGTGACCTTCAGAGAGCTGCTTTGATGTCACTCCCTACATTAAAGGCACTTTTTGGGCATAAGTACTGGGTCTTTGACACCCTGAAAACAGACACTTCTGGATTTTGAACTGAACCTCTGTAAGAAGGACTTAACTCGATTGCTTTTCTGGAAAGAATCTTCTTCTGCTTGTTTCCCTACTGCCTGCTGCTCCCTGACTTTGCTGAAGGAGAGAACTGGACTCTGACTTCCCTCCAAGTGATCTCCAGGGGCATGCTGGTTTGCCTCCTGTTTTCTGAAGTCTCTGGGATACAAAATACTTCCTGCAATTCTTTTGGTGCTGCTGCACGTTTCCTTATGCGAGTCCTACCCTTGCCTGAGGTGCCCTCTTCCAGTTCTGGCCTTAAAAGTGGGTTATGCAGCTGTTTTCCAACAAAACCGACACATTGTCACCATTGCACTGATCGGAGCCAACTCATCACCCTTCGACACCGATACAGAGGCTGTTCGACAGTGGTTCTACAGCCTGTGTGGCCCAACGAAGATGCTCTGCATGGCTCAATGACATATTGCCATTCACCTCAGCGAATTTTGACAACGACACAGTGGCCTGAATGCTTGGAAAAGATTGACGCATTGTGCCCTCTGTGTCGATGCTTTGCTCCATCTATGGTACTTTCTCAGTGGGCCCTGTAGCTGACCTGCCCTCCATCATGGTCAGCCTATACTTTGGATTTGCACTGGTACCTCGCGACCTCAAGTAACCTTTTGACTGCGAGTGACTTCTAAGCACTGTTTTTGCATTTAATCTTAACAAATTCACTTCTCGACTTCTACTTATTCGATTTTTGTCTTTTTGGTCCAATTTTTCTCAGATTAATAGTCTCTATGTTTCTAAACCATTGTGAAGTCTTTTTGTGGTGTATTCATTGTATTACTTTAAGTGTGTCTGTGTGTTTGTGTGTGTGTTGGACAAATGCTTTACCCATTGCCTCTTAAGATAAGCCTGATTGCTCTGTGCCAAACTACCAGAGAAGCTACCAGAGGGTGAGGATATATTTTAGTGTGTATCTAGCTTACCCTGACTAGAGTGGTGGTTCCTGCCTGGCTTGGGTGCATACCTCAGCAAACCAGAAATCCCATTTCTTACAAATTACATTTTGGTCAGGCCTAATTTAATTTCTTGATCTCCTAGAGATGAGAATAGAGCTTCCTGTTTTCCTTCTCAACTCCCCACCTCTTCTTTACTACTCAGTGAGTACCTTTTATCACCTAATCATATCAAGTCATCTACGGCTATTGGCTTGAAAGGTTTGGTGACAATTAGATCTGTCCCAGGGCAAACAATATTCATCTCATCAACAATTCTGGATCTCCTAGTACAAAAAATATGTCCAGATTTTCGTGGTGCTCTTGGGGTAGCGGGTGTCTACAATCAGTTGTTGAGCCAACTTTGTCAGATATCTCTCACATTGCAGATGTTTTAGCTTGGCTAGATACAAAAGGTACGTTGTACGTGATAGTTATTACCTATAGATCCAATATTTTTGTCACCCAAACATCAATTGAAAATGTATGGGGGGACAGCTTTCAATTTCCAGATTCCACAAAGGAATTTAATATGTACATCCTAAATATAGGTCCATATGGCATATTAACTTGCTATCATTTACAAACTTGGACTGGTAATACTTTCCTTATTCTTAAAGTTTTGTCTTTAACATGTATTATGTTGTTATATCTCTTTTCTTGGAAAAGGGTATCTGACTTGAAACGTTTGTACTCATCAGCATCTCCTTTGATGGTTTCTTTCCATATCTCTGGAAGACTAACATGATTTCTTCTAGAGTGGATTACCTTTATTGTATGGGCAATCAAAGCCTTTGTGTTGCTCATTGCCTTATGGAATATGTATACCACACCAGTTCCCTCTGGTCATCTTCCAGTCAGCTTCTAATTTCCTTTAGAAAACCTCATTTAACAGTTTGTACATCTGCCCTTTACAAGTGGGTTAAATGGACCCTAAATGGTTCTTCCTTTGGTGCCCATTTTCTTATGGGTAATATGGCCCTTTTGGTTGGTGCCAGATTGGAAGATAGTCTAAAAACCACTATTTAGGCTTCCTTTTTACTTCCCATACCTTACAATAGCTAAATGCTTCTTTGTCTGTTGTTAGTATGCCTTGATGAAGCATGATAGGAACCACTAGTGTTGATATAAAAATCAGATTTCCATATTTCCAGTGTAAGAAAGTTCATATTAATAATATGGTTTACCAATTTATATTCCGTCTCTACTGTGTGTGTGAAGCAACACCTATATATTTTGTCTACATTCTGTTATAATGTATTACCATCAGTGTCTATCTCATCTTGAATATTAATCTAAAGGCAAGGAAGGAGCTGATCCTGATTTCATTTTCTCCTTGGCCTATCTTAATCCTACTCTTATTCATATACAAACTATAAGATACGTTTTCCCTGGGGGTTTATGGAGATCTAATTGATGGATTACACATGTGGGAATTTCTCACTTTGCAGTTTCGTCCAAGGTTTTATTGAGAATTGGAGCTATTCCTTATATTTCAATACTTTTTGATCTTTTAGTTTGAGGCTGCCTTTAAAAGTCACAGCAGTTTATGCAGACTGTGCTACTCTGTGCTTGTGATGAAATTAGGCCTTTGCTAGATTAAAAGCTTCGAATTGAAAGTTTTTTAAAATTCAATGTATCTTGTAGAAATGCGCAACTTTTAAGCTTATGCCAGACCAAATGCTTACAGATTTCAGAATTCAAGGAAATCTATCACTGTCTTTGATCTTACCCACTGCTCCTAAAATTGTCTGAGAAATTACAAAAATTATATCCAACCCTAGCTGTCTCCCTGAAGGAGAACATCCCCATCGTTTGTTTGAGGATTCTGTGCATGGGGTCTCATACGTTCAGTTAGTGAAAGGTTTTACATAAAGATATTCAGGCTAAAGTCGTGAGCTAAAGGTAGGAAAAAACTGGGTGGCAACCTCAGATAATGGTCAAACACATTACATGCTATAGAGGAAGCAGAAAATGCTTTAACATTCAGAGATAAATGGGACAATTATCGATTTCAACTAGATTCAAAAATCGAGATTTGTAGTCAATCAGAAGTCATCAACACTTCCCCTACAACCAATGGCAGTTGGCATGGATCGGGGGTTGCGGGGCGGGTGGGAAGGGGGGTAAATAAAAAATGAATTTTAACTTACCTCCTTGTCACACCACTCCTCTTGGTCCCACCGGCCTGGGCCGGAACACGGAATGGGAAGCACACAGGAAGCACCCAGGCTCCCCTGAACCAATAATAACGCAATGCATGTTCTCCACCGAGGCTTGCTAAGTGTGCATGAAAGTTTGGCCAGCCCGAGACAGCCAGGGAAACATTCATGGGCACTTAGGGAGTGAAAACCACTCCTCCCCTCTCCTGCTCTGTCAGCAGAGCAGCCCCGCCCGCCTCGCAAAGCTGCTGCGCCCGCAACAGGAAAACATAAAATAATAATAACATTGAGTTATTATCATTTTATTTTTCCTTACACTGCTGAAAAGCAGTGGGGAAATACTCCTCCGCCTCAACGGAGGAGTCGCCACTGCGTACAACAACCAACAGCTGCACATGCTAAATACAGGTTTTTCCGTTTTAAAGGGTTCCTGTATCCTTAAAGTTCCTCCCTTTTTGCCATCAGGTGAGCTTGCTTAAAAGCTACCTCGGCAACATCATAATCTCAGCTCTTGCACGTTTGGTACACAACATGTTTGGTACACAACTGCGCCTTGATATATCTGTTCCCAACATGTATAGAATTTGTTGGTATCCTTTTATGCTCATATTTTAAAAGTTTGTTGTTATCTTGTCCAGGCAGTTCTTCTAAGGTGAAAGGAAACTTGTTTTTGTATGTAAGTGTGTTATATCTGTCATCTCTTGCCGTGGTTTCCCCAGTCTTTTTGAAAATGAAAAATATGAAATACCAGCATTTGTAAAGCATACAGCTACCTCCAGGGAGGTGTCCCGGCGCTGGGGGCCCTCAGGAAGATTAAGCGAGCTATTGCCCAGAGTCACATGGTGCTGGGCTAACCTGCCGCCTGCACCGGGGATTGAACCGTGAACCCTGTGGTCTGGAATCAGGTACCCTGGCCGCTGTGCCACACCTCTTTGCCTCTGAGTACCTGTTTTTTACTATGTGCCTGAATTCATGTTTGCTGGTTTTGGAACTCTGGGCACTTTAACACTGCTGACCAGTGCTAAAATGCAAGTGCTTCCTGTGTAAAATGTAATGTTATTCGGTTACTCCATGATTGGCCTATTTGATTTACTAGTAAATCCCTCGTATAGTGGACAAGGTGTGCCCATGGCCTGTAAGTCAAATGCTACTAGTTGTCCTGCGGCACTTACTGTGCCACTCACATGAGTAGCCCTGCAAACATGTCTCAGGCCTGCCACTACAGTGTCTGTGTGTGTAGTTCTAAACTTCCCTTTTGACCTGACAAGTGCACCCACTTGCCAGGCACAAACCTTCCCTTTTATTGCATGTAAGGCACCCCTAAGGTAGGCCGTAAGAACCCCAATCGACAAGGTGCAGTGGTTTAAGAGGCAGGACATGTACTGGTCAGTTTTACATGTCCTGGTAGTGAAAAACTGCTACATTAGTTTTTCACTACAGCAAGGCCTATTTTTACCATTGGTTATCAATGGGGCTGCCTTGTAATATCTTACAAGTGTATCTACAAATCGGGAGCTGTTAGACCTGGCATCATTTGGCGTAATTTCCCCTGTCTTTTTTGTTTCTGACCTCCTGTTTTTGGCTGTGTGGTGCATTTTGTTGCTGCTGGTTTTAGGACTCTGGGACTTTACCTGCTGACCAGTGCTAAAGTGCAAGTGCTTCCCATCTAAAATGTAATGGTATTTGGTTTCTCCCTGATTGGCCTATTTGATTTACTAGTAAGTTCCCAGTACAGTACACCAGGGGTGTCCAGGGCTTGTAAGTCAAATGCTACTAGTGGGCCTGCAACACGGATTGTGCCACCCACATGAGTAGCCTTGCAAACATGTCCCAGGACTGACACTGCAGTGCCTGTGTGTGCAGTTTTAAACTGCCCTTTCCACCTGGCAAGTGCACCCACTGCCAGGCCCAATTCTTACCTTTCATTACATATAAGGCACCCCCAAGGTAGGCCTAGGTAGCCCCATGGGCAGGATGCAATGCATTAAAAAGGTAGGACATGTACTGGACATGTCCTGGTAGTGAAAGACTGCTAAATTTGTTTTTCACTACAGCAAGGCTTATCTCTCCCAAAGGTTAGCATTAGCGCTGCCTTGCAACATGTTATAAGTGTATCTTCCAATTGAGAGCTGATAGAAAATTGGAGTTTGGTGTCTCTGGACTCACAATTTAAAAATACATCTTTTAGTAAGGTGCTTTTTAAATTGCAGGTCTGAAGATGCCACTTTTAGAAAGTGGGTATTTTCTCACTTTAACCATTCAGTGTCTCTGACTGTCTCCGAATATACGTCCGGGTTGGATGACCGTTGGGCTTTGTGAATTCACTCTAGATAGTCACACACTAAGGGAGCCGAGGTATGCCCTGCATAACCTGATGGCCCATCACCAGGCTGATGTAGAGTAGTGGGAGGAGTTGACACCTGAATAGGGCTATGCCTGTCCATTCACAAAGCAGTCTCTACCTCTCTCTAGTGTGTCTGGAGCCAGTTAGGTCAGGGTCTTGTGCAATACAAAGACCTTTCTTTGAAGTTTGCCTACTTCAAAGGCATAAATGGGTATAAGTACTCAACCTCTGACATCATATACTCAAGAACACTTCTGGACTGAGGATATTCTGACAGGAAGAAGAGCTGTGTTACTGTTAGGAGGGACTGCAACTTTACTGTTTGCTTTGCTGTGGTGGCCTGCTGCTTGCTGCATTTGTTCTGTTAGTGAGAAGACTGGACTTTGCTTTCTACATCCACCTTTCTAAGGTTCTCCAAGGGCTTGAGCTGAGCTTGCCTCCTGTGGAAGTCTCAGGGCCATCAAAGACTTCAGCTGCAGCATCTGGGTTTTCCTGCTGAGATCCCTACTCTGCCAAGTGATGCCAACTCCAATTCCTGTGCCCTTGAAAGGCAGTTTGCTGTGTTCATCAAGAAGAAACCAGCACATCAACTTCGAGTGTGACTTCAGAGCCGGTGTCGCTCTCTGACACCATGTCGCAGCCTGCACTGGAGCTGTGGCCCCCACTCCACTTAACGACCGCGACTTGCAATGCAGGCCCAGCCACCACCACAGCACCTTCGAAGAACCGCCACAGAGGGAGTCCTGCGTCACAGAAGTCAGTGATGCACGACTGCGACTCTGCCACAGCACCAGTGGCCCCATGGTGTAACAGCGACACTGCAAAATCAACGCCACTGGTTTGACTCTCGACACTTTATTGATCCTGCACTGCCAGCAGAACCAACACCTTTCTGCCAAAGCCACATCACCTCCCCTGTGGCTTGTAACCTCCTGCGTGTCACAGGCTCAACAACTTCACACTGCCTCCAGGAACCGAAGCCTCACTTGCTTCATTGACGCCTCACCTCCTTTGTGCAATGTGCTGCCCTGAGCAAAAACATGCTACTGACCTGCACCAACATTAAGAAACTGACTCCGCACCTCCCCAGCACCTCGCAACATCTTTGTTTTGTCATAGTTTCCAAATTACTGTAAACAGGGTCTGTACAGCTCCCTAGCTGGCCCACGCTCCATCGCAGACAGCCCCGAAATTTGATATTCAACTTCGTCAACCACGTTGTTATAGCCCCAATTAGAGCTATTGTGCTTCTAAGTGCTATAACTGCATTTAATCTTTGAAACTTCATATCTCGAGTAGTGTATGTTGTTTTTTTGTTGTTTTGATCAAGTTTTATTCAGATAAATGTTGGCTATTTTTATACATTGGTGTGGAGTCCTTTTGTAGTGTTCACTATGTTGCTGTGTGTGTATGTACACATACTTTAATCAATCAATCAGTATTTGTTAAGCGCCACTACTCACCCGCAAGGGTCTCAAGGTGCTGGAGGGGCAGCAAGTCCTACTGAGTGCTGAGGTTCACTTGAAGAGCCAGGTCTTGAGATCCTTCCTGAATTGGGTCAGGGACGGGGATAGCCTGAATTGGAGAGAGTTCCAGGTTTTGGCAGTAAGGTAGGAAAAGGCTTTTCCTCGGGTCCTGGCCTGGTGGATCCGAGGATCCTGGCAAGGGCCAGTTTGGTGGAGTGGAGGTGTCTGGTGGGTACATGGAATGAGAGGCTGTGGTTCAGGTATGCTGGTCTGGCATCATGGAGGGCTTTGTAGGCATGTGTGAGAGCTTGAACATGACACTTCTGTTGACTGGGAGCCAGTGGAGTTCTCGCAGGTGTTCGCAGATGTGGCGGAGGATGTTGAGGATGGTAAATATCATTCACAACGAATTTTTTACAACGAATACTATTACCCCGCATTCAATTACAACGCATGTTGTATTACAACGCTGTCTATTACCCCGCATACCATTACCACGAATAGACTATTACCACGCATCTTTGACTACGCATAAGGTAAGTTTTTCATTACTTTTTTAAGATGTTAATTTATTAAAATATATAAATTTAATTTAATGATTAATGTATTAATATTAAATTAAATGCCATTACATCGTATGCGCTTTTACAACGCATGCGATGTATTGGCGATCCACCTCATTGTGAGGAAACGGAGGCTCTTCCGTTTCCTCACAACGACGTGCCCCGTGCACCGCCCCTCAGACAAAGAAGGAACCAGGAGAGAGGAACCACGAGGAGATCGAGGTAAGGGGGATTGGACCTGGGGTGGGGGTAGTGTCGTGGGGGGGTCATGCAGGGTAGTGTTTCAGTGTAGGGACCGTACTGGAGGTAGGGGGAGGGTCGTGCAGGGGGTAGTGTTTTAGGGTTTAGGGTAGTGTTGTGGTGTTTGTGTAGTGTAGGGTAGTGTTAAAGTGTTTAGGGTAGTGTCGGGGGGTCGTGCAGGGTAGTGTTTGAGTGTAGGGACAGGAGTGGGGGTCGGGAGAGGGTCGTGCAGGGGGTAGTGTTTTAGGGTTTAGGGTAGTGTTGTGGTGTTTGTGTAGGGTAGTGTTTTAGGGTTTAGGGTAGTGTCGGGGGTCGTGCCGGGTAGTGTTTCAGTGTAGGGACCGGACTGGGGGTAGGGGGAAGGTCATGCAGGGGGTAGTGTATTAGGGTTTAGGGTAGTGTTGTGGTGTTTGTGTAGTGTAGGGTAGTGTTTTAGGGTTTAGGGTAGTGTCGGGGGGTCGTGCAGGGTAGTGTTTGAGTGTAGGGACAGGACTGGGGGTAAGGGGAGGGTGGTGTAGGGGGTAGCATTTTAGGGTTTAGGGTAGTGTTGTGGTGGTTGTGTAGTGTAGGGTAGTGTTTTAGGGTTTAGGGTAGTGTTGGGGAGTCGTGCAGGGTAGTGTTTGAGTGTAGTGGAGAAGTAACATATTGTTAAAATTATTAAGAAATGTACAGTTTTAAATCAATACTCGAGTATTAATTTCAATTACATTATTTTTAAATTACTTACCCACCCAAAACCCCTGTTTTACTGCTATCCCGTCCCAGTGGAGAAGTAACATTTTGTAAAAAATATTAAGAAATGTACAGTTTTAAATTAATACTCGAGTATCAATTTAAATTACATTATTTTAAAATTATTTACCCACCCAAAACGCCTGTTTTCATGGCATACCGGGCCAGTAGTTTAGTGTCTAATTTTTAAATTTTAACATATTTTCACATTTATTTTTCATTGTAATGGCATTCGTTGATTTAATTTGTGGGGTAAATGTACTTTTAATACTTTACATACACATTTCGTTGTATTTGATTCGTCGTAATAACTTGCGGGGTCATTGAATTTGCGTGGTGAAAAATTTGTTGTAATGGTATGCGGAGTGTTTGTTTGCGGGGTAAGTTCATATATTCGTTGAGGACCTGTCTGGCTGCGTTGTTCTGAATGTTCTGTAGTTTCCTGAGGAGTTTCTGGGTGATGCCTGCGTAGTGTGCGTTGCCGTAGTCGAGTCTACTGCTGATGAGTGCGTGGGTGACTGTCTTTCTGGCCTCAGTGGGGATCCATCTGAAGGAATTTCGAAGCAGGCAAAGAGTGTGGAAGCATGATGAGGAGACGGCGCTGATCTGGTGGTTCATCATGAGCGATGAGTCCAGTATGATGCCAAGGTTTCGTGCATGTTCCGTGGGTGTGGGTGGGGGTTCCTAATGCGGCGGGCCACCAGCAGTTTTCCCAAGCGGAAGTGTTTGCTCCAACGATGGGGACTTCGGTCTTGTCCGATTTTAGATTGAGGCAGCTGTCTCTCATTCAGGTAGCGACGGCATTCATCCCATTGTGGAAGCTGTTTGTGGTGATTGTGAGTTCGTTGGTGAGGGAGAGGATCAGATGGGTGTTCTTGGCGTAGGAGACGATGTTGAGTCCATGGTTCCTGGCAATGGCTGCGAGTGGGGCCATGTAGATGTTGAAGAGGGTGGGGCTCAGGGAGGAGCCCTGGGGAACTCCACAGCCAATCTCCATGGGTTCAGAGAGGAATGGCGGTAGTCTGACTCGCTGTGTTCTATTGGTGAGGAAGGAACAGATACAGTCCAGGGCTTTGTAGTGGATGTCGGCATTGTGGAGTCTCATGCTTGGGGTGCGGTTGGAGACAGTTTCGAAGGCAGCCGAGAGGTTCAGAAGGATGAGGGTTGATGTTTCTTCCCGGTCGAGGAGGGAGCGGATGTCATCGGTGGCGGCAAGGATGGTGGCATTGGTACGGAAGTTGCTTCGGGAGGCAGATTGAGAGGAGTTCAGGATGTGGTTGGCTTTGATGTACTCATTGAGTTGGGCGTTGATGACCTTGGCTGGGAAGGGGAACAGGGAGATGGGTCTGAAATTCTTGAGGTCTGTCGGTTCGGTGGACGGTTTCTTCAGCAGGGGGTTGATCTCAGCATGTTTCCAGTCGTCGGGGAAGGTGGCGGTTTGGATGGAGCAGTTGATGGTGTGGCGTGATTGGTGGCAATGGAGGTGGAGGCTCTGTGGCAGATGTTGTTTGGGCAGGGGTTTGAGGGTGTTCGGGAGTGAATGCTCTTCATGGTCTTGAGAGTGTCGTCCATAGTGAGCGGGGTCCAGTTGAGCAGGATCTAGTGGGGGGCAGTGTCGTTGACTGTGGTGGGAGTGATGGGCGGGTCTTGGCTGTCGAAGCTGTTGTATAGCTGCTTGATCTTGTGGTGGAAGTACGTGTAGAGTTTGTTGCAGAGGCCTTGGGAGGGTGGGCCTTCTGTGGTCTCGCTGTTGGGTTTGGTGAACTCCTTGACGATGGAGAAGAGTTCTTTGCTGTTGTGTGTGTGGGCATTGATTCTGTTTTGGGGAGCCATTTTCTTTGTAATTTTGGGGAGGAGGTGGTGTGCAGTGACAGCGGCTTTGAAAGCTGTGTGGGCTTCCGTGGTTTTGTTGTTCTTCCATCTCTTCTCGAGCCATCTACAGGGGTGTCTGGACTAGTGGAGAGCGGCAGGGAACCAACTGGATTCCTTCGAGTGTTGCTTGCCGGGTGCTTTCTTGAGGGGCACCAGCACATCGGAAAAGTTGGAGATCAATCGGTGGAGGTTGCGTGATGCGGTATTGGTGTCTGTGGATGTTGGCAGTGTGGCTGTGCTGAGGGAGGCGGTGAGATGTTCTTCGGTGACCTTGTTCCAGTTACGGCGATGAGGGCGGTAGTGTACAATGGGTTTGCTGAAGCTGAAGTGAACACAGTGGTGGTCGGTCCAGAGGAGTTTGGAGGCTTTACACATTGCCTATGAGATAAGCCTGACTGCTCGTGCCAAGCTACCAAGGGAGTGAGCATGGGTTATTCTTAGGGTGTAACCTACTTAACCTGACTAGAGTGAGGGTCCCTACTTGGGCAGGGTGCAAACCACTTCCAACTAGAGACCTTATTTCTCACAAAATAATACTTAAAAGCCATCAATTTTGTTATTTTTACACATGCTTGATCATAAATAATGGAATAGTATTGATGACATTCATTATGCAGGTTAAAGTAGGATAATGTTTTTCAAATCTAGGTGCACTGATGAGAATAATTGTGTTTGATGAAATCAGGTAAAACTTTTTTACGCTTTGTAGTGTAACATGAAAGCAACTGCAAACCATCCTACGGTCTCATAAAACTGTGCTTTAGGCAACCCATCATAGGAACCAAGCTACTAAAGTTTTTGTTGCAATATATTGACAAATAATGGATACATGCTATGTTCATTTAGCACTTCTACAAGAATATGTGGACAGAAAGTTAATGTTTTTTTCCTACTAAGGTATTAAATGGTAATGCAAAGAGCAATCTAATTTTCTTAAGATGGATGTCAAGCTCAAGCACATAATGCGTGGTTAATTTCGAGTCTCAAGAACATGTAAATGATAAATCCACCGCTCATAATTTTTCAAAGCAGGGGTAAATCTAATCAGGTTTCAGCAGTACCAATAATAGTCTTATGCTTCATCATAAAGCAAACAATACAACATTCCGACACATTTATGTTTCAAACTTGGGTCATGCAACCCTAATGGAAATGATATGGACATTTAGGTTTGCCCTTTGCACATTCGATACCCTTGGGAAATCACAGCAGCCGTAAATGCTCGCCCTCCTCTCTTGAAATGACGTTATGTACAATCAAATTGCATACTCTGTTTTGAAGATTTCTTTTCATCCCAGTGAGCATAGAAATGAACGCAAGTAGCAACCTTTAGGGGGCAGAAAAAAGCTGAAAACATGATCGGTCTTTGATCTTTAGATACATATCCGTTGCATTTCAAGTAACTTGCAATATAACAAGATGTGTTTAATAGTTCGTGTGTGCCACTGCCAAATCGGCTTTTCTCGCAAGTGGAAATGCAACTATAGACCAAAATGCTGGAGTCTTCTTCAGGCTTCAGGATGTTGGTCAAAGTGCATGTCAGGACACATACCTAGTCATCGTTAACGTATATATAAAGCAGCTTTGATGTCTACAACGTATTTTAAGGTCTTATTTAAAGTGGTAGTTCATTTTGAATTTATGACAGGAAATTATCAATAACTAAACTAGTAAGTGACCTGTATGTGTACTGGAATTATTAACTCAACTCCTCACCACTTGTAGCAGACAGTGGAGAGCACCATTACAAAGCGAAAAGCCAAATTCAATGGCATGGTTCTATTTCTCTCACTTGAGAGCACAGACAGGAATGAGTAATGGGTAATTGAGATCCGGCCCGAATGCAGACATAAAAATAGTACTTGTAAATGCCCTTTGTGAATTCCCAAAGTTGTAAACCTAAGACATTTGGTCTAAGTTTAGGCCAAACTTCTAATTTTACCTTCGTGAATCGGGTCCTTAGAGCTGAGACATTCAAGCTTCACAGTAGCATTGATCAAATTATTATTGCATCCACTCAAAATAGGTACTAAAGGCTTGTGATCTGTCTTCAGAAGAAATGGTGTTCCCAAAACATATGGCTTGAACTTTCTAAACGCCCATGTGCAGGCAAGTATTTCCTTCTCGATCTCTGAGTATTGGTGTCAGTAGCCTTGGTCCAATTAATAATGTGTCTGCTCAAAACAGATATCAAAGGCTTGTGATCTGTCTGTAGCAGAAATTTTGTTCCCCAAACAAATGACGAGAACAATTCAAATGTCTATGTGCAGGCAAACATTTCCTTTTTACAGAGTATTTGTGTTCACTGGGCCTCAATGTGCAAAATGTAAAAGCACTTGTGTGATCATTCCTATCCCTCCTTGTTACAGAATAGCACCTAACCCCACAATGCTGGCATCCACACTGTCGCATAACTTCTTGCAGGAAATATGGACTCAACAATGGGACATGCATGAGCAAACACTTAGTTGAAGAGAAAACTTGTTCTTGCTCATCACTTCAAATAAATTGGGCATTGTTCTTCAGGAACCTACACATTGAGTCAGCAAAGGTTGCAAGATTTGTAAAATTGAGACTTAGCCATGAACGCCAATATCTAATCACAACTTTTCTCAACAGTCATCTTTTCATAGGCTTTCAACAAATCCGGTCAAGGTTTAATTCTGCATCCTGTGGTCCTATATACCAAATATCTACACTGATGACTCCTAAAGCACACTTACATTTCCTGAACCACAATCCCTTCCTTCTAAAAGTCTCCAACATAACTCATAACCTTTTCAAATGTTCATCTTCATTCTTCTCATAGATCAGCACATCATCTTGAAATGTCAAGACACCATCCAAACCATGCAACACCTGAATACTCATTAGTTAAAATACTGCTACTGCAGATGCAAGTCTGAAAGTGTGCCCGAGCAAAGTGGTTACTTACCATGTCTTCTATTTCAGGAACGGGGTATCCATCCACACTGATGGCCAAATTAAGGCTGCACAGATTTATGCAGATCCTCAATTCATTATATTTCTTATGGGCCATAACTATTGGTGATAGCGACAAAGAAGACTCATTGGGTTCTATCACACAGTCTCTGCACATTTTCTTCAAAAGCTCAGATAATTCACTTTGCACAGTTAATGGAACACACCTTAACTTCTGTTTAACTTGGTTAGCATCCGATTTTAACTTGATAGCATGCTAAAAATCTTACCTCTGCTCCAAATCGTCACCAAAGATCTCAGAGTGATGCTCCAAAGGTTTAGCAATGCCACTCACACAGGAAACTTCCACAATTTCTCCCAATCACAACACTTGTACACAACCAGGTTTTAGTATGATGTCTAAATAACCTTGGTGAGGACAACTAAGAATGTCAGGTCCTTCCACCAAAACATACACCTTCACCTTGCATCGCTCTGCTCCTGAATTCTATAGTAGTCTCAAAATACCCCTCAATATCAATTTTGAACCATTATATCCCCCAGGACTTATTTCTGATGGAATAGTTCATGGTGACATGCAAAATTATAGTGTTCTTGGACCCTAATTCTTTCATCTGAGGAATTGTCACTCCACTTACATAAAAATTCTCCATGGAATACCTAGTCATTGGTACATCTCGCTTATGAGAAATTGGTTTTTGGACTTAGTCTCTTTTTTCTAAGTAGAAAAGCTCTAGCGGGCCGAAGCTGCATGCTGAAGCCGATGAGAGATCCACGAGGTGGGATATTACTTCTGTGAAGTACGACTGAACTGAATTTGCTTATGTGGATAAGAACGTAGAGGGAGCTGCCACAAAGTCAGGCCGACCAGTGGTGCACTTTGGGCAGGTCCACAAGCAGGCAGGTCCTGCTCTCCTCTGGGTTGTCAGAGCACTTTTTAGCCCCCAAAAAATCCATGTCCCAAGTTTTGGATTTTCACAATCTGGGCATCTTTGCACCAGTACCAATAGCCCCAGAGTGGAGATGTACCACTTAGAGGGTCAGGACTCACTCAGACTGGTTTCAGGTGTGGATTTAAGATGGTTGGAGTTCTGTCTCTGAGGCTCTGATCAGGAGGCCAGCACATTAGCCCTCTGTTATAGTCCTGGTTTAAAGTGGTGGAACGGAGCTCAGAGCATGGCTGGCCTCTAAAGGTTCATGGCAGACTTCAGGCAGCAGAGCCGTCCTTCCAGGTGCAGCAAAGCAGTTTTCTGAAGTACACAGAAGGCCACAGCAGCAGGCAGTCCTCTGAGATTCCTCCCGCAGTTCCAGAAAGTAAAACTGAAGAGTGGTTCTGAGGGTCCTATTTTTATACCTGGTGCCTTCTTTGACATAGGGGATATTCCTAGAGATTTCCCTTAGAAGTGCTTGGAGTTTTCGGACTCCCCTTCCCTGAATCCAGCCTGACTGAATGAACAATGAGGTAGTGTGAAGTCCTTTGTGTAAAGGCAGGGCACAACCTATTGAATTGCAAGTAGGGCTATGCCCAGCTCTGCCTCCCCATTCTGCTGGTGATGGTACATACAAGCACACCTAATCCCTCTATTTTGTGGCTCTCTGGGAAGAATAAACAAAGTCCAACTCCCAACTACAACTAGTCATGTGATCCAGGAACAGGCTGCAGGCACAAAATGGCTAGGGCAGGAAAATGCCAACTGTCTAAAAGTGATATTTTCAAAGTTCTCACTTAAAATTCAACTTTACAATTAAGGAGGATTTTTAATGAGATTTTCTTAGACACCAAACATGAATTTCCTACCTGCTCCTAATGAAATGTTGGCACTTATAAAATGGAATAAGGCAACCCAATGTTATTTATATAGAACAGATAAGCCTCATAATAGTGAAAATGAATTTAGAAATGTTTCAATACCAGGACATGTAAATCTTAAAAGTGCATGTCCAACCATTTAATTGCATAGCACCCTGCCATATGGGCTACCTAGGGCCTACCTTAGGGGTGACGTATATGAAATAAAAGAGGAGTTTAATGTTTGATGAGGAGTTTATTTTGCCAAGTCGATTTGGCAGTTAAAAACTGCATTCAGGCTGCAATGGCAGGCTTGGGACATGTTTTAAAGTGCTACATAAATGGATGGCACAATAAAGTGCAGCAGGCCCAAGGTAACATTTAATTTACAGGCCCTGTCTATAGGGTGTACCAGTTTACTAGGGACTTATAAGAAAATTAAATATGGCAATCAGGTGCAAGCCAATTTTACCATGTTCTAGGGAGTGAGCACAAGCAGTTAAGAACTGATTAGCAGTGGAAAAGTGAACAGTTCTAAGGCCAACATAAACGAATTCAGCAAAAAGTACAGGAGAAAAAGGCAAAATGTTTGGGGGTGACCCAGCAGAGAGGGCCACGTCCAACAAGAATGTAAGACTACTTCCGTTCATATTTGTTCATACCAATATTTTCATCTGTAAGAAATTTGAGTATTAGTTGAGGGTTGTGAGAACCCACCTCAAATAATAGTCACAATTCTTGTCAGGGTGAATCAAAACAGTCACTAAATCATTCCGTGCTTAACCCTCTAATAGATTGGCATAAAGATTCAGGTGCAACATAGAGACAATGTGTAAAGCATTTATGCAGTACTCAAACTAACAAAGTGAAAACAAAACACAAGAAAAATCCCAATTTTGAAAAATTATGAGATTTTATTAAATTAAATGATACCAAAATGACAAAAATATGATAGGTAGAACCAGGGATATGAATTTAACTTTGAATTAAAAATAATGCAACAAAGCACAAAACGCCAACCATGGTTACATGGTCAAACTAGAGCAGATTAAAGTCAAACGTTAAGGCCTACCATGACGGATCACCAATTGGATACAGTGAACAAGGTCTTCTCAGTGGAACGTTTACCTTCTGATTATTATGAAGAAGAAGAACAACGGGTCAGCGACAAGGCAGCGGCGTAAGCTGCAAGCTGAATCCAAAGCTGGGCTCATCGACTAGCTGTTGAATTTCAGGGCCCTGATATAATCATTGAAAAAGGCAGGAAAGCTCAGAAGCCCTAAGTGGGGGGGAGCCCGTGCCCAGGAAGGCTTAGACCTAGATACGTTTTGGCTCAGTGCTTGTCTCTGAGAAGCCCTATACTTTCGTACTTAGAAAGATTTTCTGCAAGGTATTGATATTGATAATATTTATAAAGCACAATAAATGCCCAAGGGAGTCTTGGCACTAGCATATGCAAGGTAAGTGACAAAGGAAGAATATAAACAACAAAAGTCAATAGTTTCAGTACAGCCTAGAACTAATACTGTAGTACAAAAAGCCAAGATGTCGGTTTTTTCTTGAAACATGTCAGATTGGGCTGATTTTTTTTAACTGGATGAGCAGTTTATTGCAGAGTTTGCATGTTAGACAGACAAGACTTCTGTCCCCTAAGAGATTTTGTTACATTTGGGGTTAGTCACAGTTTTGTATGCCATGGAACGAAGGTCTCTCCTGGGCATATACCAGGAAAAAGACTTCATCAGATCCTCCAGGCCTTTATTATGCAGAGACCTATCAGCCAAACAGTGTGCATTAAAAACAACTTGTTTTTGATAGGCAGCCCATGGAGCTTCACTACCTCTTGAGAGACCAATTAAAAGTTAGGTACTCCCAAAAGAAGACGAGCAGCCTATTCAAAAAGCATTGCTGAATGCCCAAATAAAGGGCATTGCAATAATCCAACATGGAGAGTACCGCCGTGACCACTGATTTCTGCAGATCAAACAAAATGAAATGAAAGATCATCCTCAACATTCTTAAAAGGTTAAAACAGAAAGAAGAGAGCTTGGTCAGAGAAGGTAGGTTTCGAGTAAAAAATCACTCCCAAATTCTTAACTTTTGGAACAGGAAGAAAAAGGGGGCCCAAATGTTGGCACCACGAAGAAAAATTCCCAAAAGAAAACGTTCTTACAAAAGAGGAGGACCTCGTTTTTTTCCAAGTTTAATTTAAGGGAATGAAGGCTCATCCAGCAGACAACTTCACTCATGCAACTATGGAAGCATTGAGAGACATCCTCCTCAACATTGGAAATCAACACCACAATTTGGCTTTCGTCAACATAGGAAGTGGCCGAAAAAACAAGAGAGTGGATTGGCCTTTCTAAGGATGCAATATACACATTGGACAACATGGGGCTCAATGACTACCCCTGAGAAACCCCACAGGGCAGTGAGAACGGTTTAGACATGAACTCTCCCAGGACAACAGACTGCTCCCTGTTAGTCAGAAGAGATCGAAAGAGTTCCAGCACTGTTCCACAAATCTCTCTCTCCTCTAAATGATCTAAAAGGATGGAGTGATTCACCATGTCGAAGGCTGCGGATAGGTCCAAAAATATTACTGCAGCCTTCCCTCCCTTGGCCTTAATGGATCTGATCTCCTCAGAGGTCACCACCAAACCGATTCTGTACTATAATTTTTCCTAAAACCATATTGGGAACCCTTTAATACTTAATTTTAATCTAGGTAATCAGAAAGAGTCATATTAAGATACTTTTTGACAATTTGTGCCGCCATTGGCAAGCGTGAGATTGGGAGAAAATGTTTTTTCTCCTTAGGATTAAGATTGCCTTTTTTTAATAGAGGGAGTATAGAGGCCTTTTCCCAGAGACTGGAAAGTGTCTGGGCCGGATGATATTATTCAGATGGGAGGTGATAGGACCTGCCACCATCCCAGCAATCTCGTAGAGAAGATTAGGGGGACAGGGGTCAAAAAGAGCCCCTAACTTAATGCTGAGAAAATGTTTAATTACTCTCTCGTCATTAAGCAGGGGAAAATTCGAAAGCTTAGTATACCTGGCAACTGGAATCACGTAACCAGAGCCAGGAATATTAACATTTCGACTAACGTCTAATTCATCATAGACTGTCTCCACTTTATTTTGAAAGAAGCAGGCTATTCTATCACAAATGGATTGACTAGGCATCAGGGCATTAGTTGAATTGAAGCAAGAGAGGATTTTTACAGTCTTTGATGAGTTATCTGAGTCACTTTTCTCAGAAAAGAAATTGTTTTTCTGAAAAATAACCAAATCCTTAAACCATGGATGAGTGATTTATATTCATCTCTTTCAACTAAGCTATAATGTTCTCTCCACTTTTTCTCTTGTCTACGGCACTTTTGCTTGAAGGACCTGTGTTTGAACGAAAACCATGATAGATTTGAAAGGAGCTAATTTAGTAACTGACAAATTGATCTAGTCTGAGTAATTTACTGTAGCTATGTTAGGATCATTTGGAAGAAAGGACATGGTAACAGTTAAACGAGTGGTGAATTCAGTTATGTTGATCTCATTCCAGGGCCGGTATGGTATGGCATGCACATTTTTATTAGCTGACTTGTTAGTAACCAGGATATTTAACCTAAAAATAATTTCTTTAAGGTCTGGCCAAATTAACAGCTGCGCGTCTTCCAACCGCAACTGTGGAATACCATCTAAGGTATGACCATGTGTGTAGTGGTATTTACCAATTGATTGAGATTAAAACAGCTTATTTTATCAATGAGTTGGTAAGTTTCATTATAAGTGGAATCCTTTAAGTGAAAATTAAAATTATTTAAAATGGGGTAATTTGAGTATTGGTTACAGGATCCCATGAAATCATTTATGGATGGTAAAAAATTGGCCTTACGGGCCGGCCAAGCTGCCTATACATCAACAATCCATAAAAGCTGTGGTTATTGGTCAGTTTACATTTGAATGGGAGAGCTTAACAATCCAATTGTTTAAAAAGTTTGCATAAAGTCTCCAGGTGTTCGAGGCACACAACCGCTAATCCACCACCACGTTTAGACATACGGTCTAGCCTGCAACATGACATAGCCTGTCAAAATTACAGCTGCTAAATCAGGATCCAATACCTCATCTGCCCAAGTCTCAGTAAGAAAAGCTATACCTGGAGAATATGAGTCTAACTAATTAAAGAATTCATACTTGTGTTAAATTACGATCGTGAGTTGCAGAGTGTGGGGCAGCAAGCTTTTGACTAGAGATAAGAAGTGATGGTAAGGAGCTCAACTGGCCTGAAAAAGGGCAGTTGGTACAATGAAAACTTTCCTGTCCTTTGCTTAGCTCGAATATGTTACATAAGGAATGCCTGCATGGAGCACTGATGCCGGAGCAATAGTTCTCTAGAATACCTCTGAATAGGAAAATGGCCTGGGGTTCTAGCGCAAGGCATGGGCCAGGTGCAGATGGGCTTATAACATAAGTTTGCTTCACCTATGGGGGTTGTATGTATGATAGCAGTTATGCTTCATATCATTCTGAGCTATTTTGTACTTACTTTCATAGCTTTAATGCATACCCATTTATAGACCAATGTAAACAAAAGAAGCTTGGATGCTGTAATCAAAAATGTCATCAATGATGTCATTTGAGATGTCATCAGTGATGTCATAAATTATGTCATCGAACATGTCACTGGTGATATAATATGTGAGGTCATAAGCAGTGCATGGCCGGGCGCAAGTTAGAGTTGGCTCTGCTAAATATAACTGATGTATTTCTGTGTTTTTTTTAGTTCAGAAGGTTAATGTTGTCATTGACCTATTCACCTAACTATAACATTACTTTAAACTTTGTTTTTTCAGTGAAGTTCTTGTTTTGTATTAATGTAAAGTAACATTTTTCTACCAAACATAAAGCCAACTACCTACTGTGCATGGCCTCTGGCTGTGCACAGCAGAGGCTTAGCATCAGGACCTGGTCATGTGGCTAACACACCCAGAGACAGGCAGTAAACCTCACTCTGTGCTCGTCCTTTCGTTGCATGTGGCTCGCCGCAGGCAGCCACCCAGAGGCAGCAAACCATACGCCATACACTGCATTTGCTCATGCATTGTGTTGTTTTAGCCACAGGGCCTGTATTGCAGTCAGGCCCGGCTTCCAACACACCGCAGGCCGCAACCCCATACTGAACACAGCCTTTGGCTGTGTGCATTGGGCGGGTTGGTCACAGGTCTTGGCCTGCTGCCAGGCCCTTTGAGAAAACCCCCAGCAGGCTGCCAACAACACACAATCATAGCCTTTGATGTGCATAGCGTAGGGTTGGTGTTCGTGCCCTGAGGACCCCATCACCTTGGGTCAAAACACATAAATCAATGGGTGGGGTGTTCAGCCCCCAACCTCAATTGGCCCAGGGGACCCCATATTCGGGGGATAGAATGTAGCCTTACGGCTAGAGCTGCCGACTTTGGAGCTGGGGAACAGGGTTCAAGTCTCGGCGTCGGCTCAGCATCCTGTGATTCTGGGCAAATCACTTAATCTCCCCGCGCCTATCCAAAAAAAAATGAATGTGTCCTTGTGTAATGTAACTGGTGCTCATGTAAAGTGCTCCAATACCTTTGGGTCGAGTTTGCGCTATATAAATCTGCAAAAAATATATATATATCCATGGCCAAATACAATTAAATAGGGGAGAAGGGCATGCAGTGCCCCTCCCCCAGCCTTCATAGGCCCCATAGACCCCATGCCCAGGGGCCATTTTTTGTTCAAAAGGGGAGGAGGGCTGCATGGCCCTCCAAGCTTTACCACTCCCTGGGGATCCCATGCCCCAGGGCCAAAACCAATTAACAAGAGGAGTGGGGTATTGTGGCACCGCTTAATGAGCACTTTAGGGCACCCGAGGACACCATCCCCTGGGGCAAAATGTTATTACAAATGGGAGTGGGTGTGTGGCCCCCTTCCCAAAGCCTTATCGTGCCCCAGAGACCCTATCCACTCAAGCCAAATAATTAATAAAGGGAGAGGGGCACTCAGCCCCGTCCATGAGCCAATTAGCTTCCAGAAACCCCACTTTCTGGGGCCAAAATATAAAAAAAGAGGAGGGGCGGGGGACCCCATCCCCCAGGGGTGTGTCTTATTTAAAAGGGGAGGGGCAGTCATGTGACCTCCCTTCCTGAGCCTTCTCAGGTCCCATGGAACCCATCCTCCAGGGCCATCTACCGCCACTGGGTTTATATATATCAAAACAAACCCCTTTTCAGGCATAGAGTGATGCATAAATTATGCAAAAAAAGAAGCAGATAACTCTGGGTAGTTCTCAAGTTTGGGTAGAAAGCAGCTCCAGTATAGAGCACTCTCAACACCAGCGAGACTTTAAATTTTCTCACCTCAAATGTCTGCTTTTCTATCAAAGTCTTTAAGCGTAGGACTAGCACAGTGCCATTCACGCCGAGATAGAAAGGGACAAAGTCATTTGCCATTTCTACAGCAAAGTCTTTAAGCATAGGATCAGCACAGTGCTATTCATGCCGAGCTGTAAAATCTCCAAAGCCTTTTACCACTCAAGGCACAGTATTACAGCTTTGGATAGGTGAAATACCATCCAAACCAACCTGAAATGAATAAAAGCAACCCCTGACACCTGTTTTGCTCTTATTAGAGCTCTTCAGAGAGGTGTAGCTTTGTCCAAACACAAGGGAGCATCCAGTATATGTCAAAACAAAACGCTTTCAGGCATAGAGTGACGCATACAGTATGCAAAAAAAGAAGCAGAGAACTCTGGGTAGTTCTCAAGTTTAGGTGGAAAGCAGCTCCAATATAGAGCACTCTCAACACCAGCGACACTCCAAATTTGTTCACCTCAAATGTCAACTTTTCTATCAAAGTCTTTAAGCGTAGGATTAGCACAGTGCCATCCACGCCGAGATAGAAAGGGACAAAGTATTTTGCCATTTCTACAGCAAAGTCTTTAAGCATAGGATTAGCACAGTGCTATTTTTCTTTTGTAAAGAACTTTGGCGCTGTTTGATGAATCCCCAGGAAATGTTGACAAAACTTCCTCTTTTTTGGTTCAGCTGCTGAGGTGAAAGTTTCAGGTTTATCCGTCAAGCGAGAGCCAAGAAAAAAGGGGGGTCCCAAAACACATTTTCTACATGTTAAGTCTATGGGGATTTTTCATTTTTTGAACACGACTACAGCCCGAACTGCTGAACGGAATTACACCAAATTTGGCAGTAAGCTAGATATTGGTCCAGAAACCATGGTTTTTGTGATTTGGTGTAAATCCGTTCATAAGTTTTTGAGATATTTAAGTTAAAAAAATATAGATATCTGGAGATGCTAGTCCATGCAGTGGACTCGTGAATCCTACTGAAATTTTATTGGCTGTCAACACTTCAACCAGGAAGTGTTGGCAGCCATCTTGGGACTTAGTTTCAAGCTGAGTCCCAGAAAAAAAAAAAGAAAAGAAAAGGGGCAGGGTAGGAATACCCTGACCCCCAGATATGGTGGGGGGTCCCTGAGGGACCCCTACCATGGGTGGAAAGCATTTTTTTTAATTTTACCATGACTCCGTGAAAGGAGGCACATTTGCAAAGTGGTGGAGAAAGGAGGCATGGTATCTGACCACCTCTCAGCAATCCATCTGTATGGGCATTACTGGAGGTAACAGGAGGGCTATTTGGCCCCCCAGGACCCTCTAGAGCCAAGGGGACCTCATCCCCTAAGTAGTAGTGCACCAGGAGGTGCGTTTGCAGAGTGGAGGAGAAAGGGGGCATGGCTTGCTATCAGGTCTCAGCAATCCTGGGGGGCCAACTACCCCTACTGTTATCTCCAATAATTCCCACACATAGGGATTGCTAAGAGGACTTTGGAGACCATGCCCCCTTTCTCCACCATTCTGCAAACGCAGCTTGTGGTGCTCTACTGGTAGGGGGTTGAAGTCCACTTTACTTCTAGTGGCCAAGAAACCCTCCTGGTACCTCCTGTAATTCCTACACAGCGGGATTCTTGAGAGCTGGTCGGAGGCCCAGCCCCCTGTCTCCACAACTCTGCAAACGCGACTACTGGTTAAACAAGCATTTGCAATGCAATAAGTCTCGCTTTTGTGAGAGTTAGAGCTATTGACGTTGTAAATGTAATTGTTTTTTCTTTATGTGGTTTTTCGCGCTGTAGATGTATGTGGTGTGTAATGGAATTATGTGGATAGAAATTTTGTGGTATTTACTGTTATGTGGAGTGGGATTGTGTGTTATGGAGAGTAATTGTGTGGTCCGGTATTTTGTGTTGTGGAGTGTTATGTATTGGGGTTTTGCTATGCTATTGTAATTTTGTGGTGCAATGTTGAATTATGTGGTGTGGATTGTATGTCTGTGGTGTTTTATGTAATTGTGTTATTGTTTTGTGTTATGTCGTTTCTTGTTGAATTATGTGGTGTGTAATGGAAATGTGTTGAGTTTATTTGTGTGATGTGGAACTGTGCAATTGTGTGTGTAAAAATAGATACTGTTTGTAAAGTTTAAAAATGCACTAACCCCCTCCAACACAAAATGTAGCTATACATTTTAAATGTTGTTTTTTATACCCTGTTTATTTAAACCTTTTATATTTTTTCCAAATAAAATATAGTAAGTTCAGAAAAACTAACAGATGAGGCCTACAAAGTGACCCCTAAACAGGATTTAGAGCATTATCTGTAATTGATACAGACCCCCTATGGCAAAAGCATGTGCTTTAGAAAATAAAGTATGATGAGAGTTAGAGCTATTGGTGTTGTAAATGTGTTTTTTCTATATGTTATGGAGTGGAGTGGATGTATGTGGTGTGTAGTGGAATAATGTGTGTTGGTTTGGAATGGTTAGGTGTGGCGTGACTTTGTGTGGTGTGGAGTGGATTTGTGGAGTGGAATTATGTGGTATGGTGTTCTGTGGAATTCTGTGGATAGCAATTATGTGGTATTGATTGTAATGTAATTATGTGGAGTAGGACTGTGTAGCATGGAGTGTAAATATGTGCAATGGTATTTTGTGTTGTGCAGTGGTATGGAGTGGAGTTTAATTATGGGGTGTGCTGTTGAATTTTGTGGTATAATGTTGAATTTTGTGGTGTGGATAGAATGTACGTGGTGTATTATGTAATTGTGTTGTTGAGTACAATTATGTGGTCTGTTCTTGAATTATGTCTGCACAAAAAACACAAGGTTTGTTTAGGGATGTTATCACTGCTGTCTCGAAATCTGCCTTTGAGTTAGCAATGGAACCTGTAGACAAGGAATCTGGTAGGAGCTATGTAGGTGCACACCTACAACAGCTAGCTGAAAAGAATGCAAAAGTGACCTGTCGTGTGCAGCAAACCACACTGATGATGGATTGTGAAAGATCTGCTGATGTGCCGCACACCGAAGCCTGTTCCTTTTGTTGTGTTCAGCGTGCTGAGCCTAAAATGTATGCTTGAACCCAATTACAGAATGTATCCACACACGCACAGAGTGACAAAACCATGTCTCAAGTGCAGAATTCATGCATGTTATGGAAGGGGCACTCGTATGAAGTGCTAATGAGCCCCACACCGAAGCTTGTTCCTTCTGTTGTGTGTAGCGTGCTGTGGACTGGACAAGGGGGTCAATTGCAACCAGCAACAGAAGCAGTGGTACAAACACATCAATGATTTATACTGAGAGTGGTGATGAAGCACACGTTCACAAAGCCTATAGCTCTTGAATTGGTGCTTAGCTTTTTGGCTTTGTCAATGCTTGTTGTGCTTTATCATGGTTTTTGTAATGTTTATTGATGAGCCACTTACTAGAACCTCAAAATATTTATTTGGCCTGCAAATGCGCTCATTGCCATAGCAGTCCCTTGAACTGAAGGGAAGTACTTTGTGTGTGGACATGCTCTTTGTGAACTAGGAGACTATCCTATGCTGGATGCTGAAGTAGGCAGAAGAAAAAGGTAAATGATACAACAATAGACCAGTGTCTGATGAGGTCCGGCTGAAACCCACTACAAGTAAGTAGATTATGCGTTTTATTTTGGGTAAAAAAAAAGTCTTGGCTAACGCTAGCCCTAAAAACGTTCATTGCATTTTTGAAGCCGATAAAATGGTCTATTTTTTAATATTGTTGCTTTTTGAAACATTTGATGAGTGGTATGAACATGACATACCTTTTAAAATCACACTGTTCAAATGTGCTGTTCCAGAGCAAAAGGCCTCTTGCTGTTTTTTTTGCATGCCGAGCTTGTAAACAGCTTGTGAACGCATATGCATGTGTAAATTTTGCACATCTTTTGTAATACATTAAAATACTGTGAGATGTGATTGGATGAGAAAAGTCTCATGCTGTGCCAACCGACAGAACAGCTTATTTGTGTGTTCCAGCTTTGATGAGGTCATTTAAGCGCTATCCAGAGGCATATGTCACAACACACATTCGCTCTTACTTTCCGCATTTCCTAAATAAACGTTCCAAACTCATCAATATAGAAATCAAATACAAAAGAGCTACTTCAACATTCAGTCCCAGACGCACAGATCTCTTAGCTAGGCAGACATCATAGAGCACTTGAACACACAGCTTCATACCCGGCTGCCCTGTATAATGAGCAGAAAGAGACCCATGCAGTTTCTTCTACACACATCTAGAGACCATGCAGTGTGAAACAGAGGTATTCTAGTACCTATAGGATTCTTTTACATGTGTCATCTTGTCCCTAAAAAGGCACTGACACATTCATTGAGGTCTCTAGAAAAAGGCTGACACTCAGAAGAGTGGCATGACAGGAGTCAGCCTTTCATTTTCGCTTAGACATGGCATTGCGAGCTATGCCTCGCTAATGAAACTGTTAGAGAAAGGTGAGGTTTAAAGCATGTTGCCAGATGTATGAACCACTATCCGAGTCCATATAAGTCTATACTGCAAGAAGGCTGTAAATAGTGAGGTGGGTGCTTTAAACTGAAAGCGTACTCTGTCAAGTTTGAATGTTTGACTGCTACCATGTTTCAGGTATGTATCTACTTGTATGTGTAGTCTGATATGTGTGCAGCAGCTGATGACTGTATCTTAAAAACTATACAGTCTATCGTTCCCCTGGACAAATATTGTCAGAGGTACTTCAGCATTCAGTCCTAGAAGTACAGATCTCTTAGCTAGGCAGGCATCATGGAAACACATGAACACAGAGCTTCATTCCCAGCTGCCCTTTATAATGAGCAGGAAGTGACTCATGCAGCTTCTCCTACACACATTTAGAGAGCATGCAGTATGAAACAGAGGTAGTCTAGTACCTATAGACTTCTTTACATGTGTCATCTAGCCCCTAAAACGGCACTGACACACACATTGAGGTCTCGAGAAAGGTGCTGCCAGTCAGAAGAGTGGCATGACGGAAGTCAGCCTTTCATTTTGATTTAGGTCTGGCATTGAGAGCTCTGCCTCCCTAATTAAAATGGTATAGAAAAGTGAGGTTTAAAACATGTTGCCAGATGTATTAACCTCTATCCAAGTCCATATAAGTCTCTGCAAAGCTACACTGCAAGAAAGCCATGGATAGTGAGGGGGTTGCTTGAAACTGAAAGCGTACACTGTCAAGTTTGAATGTCTGACTGCGACCATGTCTCTGGTATGTCTCTACATGTATGTGTAGCCTGACACGTGTGCTGCAGCTGATGACGCTAACTTGAAAAATATACAGTCTATCATACAATTGCACAAATCTTGTCAGAACTACTTCCGCATTCAGTCGCAGAAGCACAGATCTCTTAGCTAGGCAGGCATCAAGGAAGCACTTGAACACACAGCTTAACACTCAGATGCCCTGTATAATGAGTAGAAAGTGACCCATACAGTTTTTTCTACATACATTTAGAGAGTATGCGGTGTGAAACAGAGGTAGTCTAGTTCCTATAGGCTTCTTTACATGTGTCATCTTGCTCCTAAAAAGGCATTGATACACTCATTGAGATCTCTAGAAAGATGCTGCTAGTCAGAAGAGTGGAATGACAGGAATCGGCCTTTCCTTTTCGCTTAGGCCTAGCATTGTGAGCTCTGCCTCTCTAATGAAACTGGTAGAGAAAAGTGAATTTTAAAACATGTTGCCAGATGTATTAACCTCTATCCGAGTCCAAATAAGTCTCTGCAAAGGTACACTGCAAGAGGGCCGTAGATAGAGAGGTGTGTGCTTTAAACTGAAAGCTTACTCTGTCAAATTTGAATGTCTGACTGATACTATGTGTTAGGTATGTCTGCACGTCGACGTTTAGTCTGACTCATCTGGTGCAGCTCATGACCCTAACTTAAGAACTATACAGTCTATCATACACTTGTATAACTTTTGTTACAACTATGTCAGCATTCAGTTCCAAAAGCAGTGATCTGCTGGTTAGCAGGCATCACCAAAGCACTTGCACACACAGCTTCATACCTGGCTGCCTAGTATAATGAGGAGAAGGTGATCCATGCAGCTTCTACTACACAAATTTGGAGAGCATGCAGTGTGAAACAGAGGTAATCTAGTACATAAAAGCTATTTTATATTTGTCATGTCAACCCTAAAAGGCACTGACACACTCATTGAGGTCTTTAGAAAGATGCTGACTCACAAGAGTGGCATGACAGCAGTCGGCCTTTCATTTTCGCTTAGGCCTGGCATTGGGAGCTCTGCCTTTCTAAGGAAACTGGTAAAGAAAAGTGAGCTTTACATTTTTTTGCCACATGTATTAACCTGTATCTTAGTCCATATAAATCTCTGCAAAGGTACACTGCAAGTAGGTCAACATACTGAGGTTTGTGCTTTAAACTGAAAGCGTACTGTATCAAGTTGGAATGTCCGATTCCTAACATGTCTTTGGTATGTCTGCACTTTTACGTTTAGTCTGACACGTGAGGTGTAGCTGATCACCCTAACTTAAAAACTATACAGTCTATAATGCCTTTGTGCAAATCTTGTCAGAACTACTTCAGTATTCAGTTTCAGAAGCACAGACCTGTTAGCTAGGCAGGAGTCACGGAAGCACTCGAACACACAGCTTTATACGTGGCTGACCTGTATAATGAACAGCAAGTGATGCATGCAGCTTCTACTACACACAGTTGGAGAGCATGCGGTCTGAAACAGAGGTACTCTAGTACTTTTATTCTTCTTTACAAGTGTCATCTTGCCCCTAAAAAGGCACTGACACACGCATTGAGGTCTCTAGAAAGATGCTCACACTCACAAGAGTGGCATGACAGGATTCGGTCTTTGATTTTGGGTTAGGCCTGGCATTACCAGCTTTGCCTCTTTAATGAAACTGGTAGAGAAAAGCCAGCTTTAAAGCATGTTCAAGATGTATTAAGCTTATCCTAGTCCATATAAGTTTCTGCAACGGTACACTGGAAGTAGGCCATACTTAGTGAGGTATGTGCTTTAAACTGAAAGCGTACTCGGTCAAGTTTGAATATCTAACTGCTACCATGCCTCAGATATGTCTGTACTTCTATGTGTAGTCTGACATGTGTGGTGCTGCTGGTGACCCTAACTTAAAAACTGTACAGTCTATCATACCCTTGCACAAATTTTGTTACAGCTACGACAGCATTCAGTTCTAAAAGCACTGATCTGTTATACAGGCATCACGTAAGCACTTGAACAGACAGCTTTATGCCTGGCTGCCCTGTATAATGAGGAGAAAGTGATCCATGCAGCTTCTACTACACACATTTGGAGAGCATGCAGTGTAAAGCAGATGTAGTCTACTACCTATAGGCTTCTGTACATGTGCCATATTGTCCCCTAAAAGGCACTGACACACCCATTCAGGTCTATAGAAATATGCTGACACTCACAAAAGTGGCATGACAGTATTCAGTCTTTGATTTTGGGTTAGGCCTGGCATTGTGAGCTCTGCCTCTCTAATGAAACTGGTAGAGAAAAGCGAGCTTTAAAACATTTTCAAGATGTATTAACTTTTATCCTAGTCTCTGCAAAGGTACACTGCAAGTAGGGCATACTTAGTGAGGTGTGTGCATTAAACTGAAAGTGTACTCTGTGAAGTTTGAATGTCTGACTGTTACCATTCCTCAGATATGTCCACACTTCTACGAGTAGTCTGACATGTGTGGTGCAGCTGATGACCCTAACTTAAAAACTTTAATGTCAGAGCTACTTCAGCATCCAGTCCCAGAGGCACACATGACTTAGCGAGGCAGACATCACAGAACCACTTGAACACACAACTTCATACCCAGCTACCCTGAATAATGAGCAATGTGTTGTGAAACAGAGGTAATCTAATACTTAAAGGCTACTTTATATTTGTCATCTCACCCCTAAAAGGTGCTGAGGCTCACAAGAGTGGCTTGACCGGAGTCACCTTTCATTTTGGCATAGGTCTGGCATTGTGAGCTCTGACTCTCTAATGAAACTGGTCGAGAAAAGTGAGCTTTAAAACATGTTGCCAGATGTAAGTGATGGTAGAAGCCTGAAGCAGCAACATAACTATGTTTATTCCTTTCACAGATTTTGCTGTGAACAAAGTCCTCTCAGACTCCGAGGGGATTCAAACCTTCTTGGGCTCCGAGAGGCATTTGTTTTTAGTAATTATAATACTCTGCCCACTATGGGGAGAATGTTCTAATAGCCTTAGAGCCCTCTGAAGAGGGCTTCACCAGTCATTAAAAGCCCACTCCCTTGTTAAAGACCTTGAACTTTGGTTCGGCCCTTTAATGGCCGGTAGAACCTGCTATATCAGGCTCTAGGGCTATATTGATTTTGTGCTGGAAGGGACACCTTCGTGTACAAAATCAATCGATTCAGGCAATTTCTTCTTTCTATATATAGTGCACAATACAGAACACATAGAAAAAGGAAATAATAAAGAGAAATAAAAAAAAAATCTTCTTGTGCTTTTCCTACGTTACCACTGGGGTGCTGTTAGATTCTGACACATTCCCAGATTTACGATTTTCGTAAATCTGGGAATGGTTCAGATTTCATGAGTGTTGTGTAGGGACACCCACAGCAGCAACCATGAAATACTCCTTTCATGCAGTGTTGAACGTCAAAGGAGCACATATTTACAAAGTGAGGAAAAGCCATGTAAAGTGGCATTACCTAGCCTTGTAAATATGGTGTTTTACTTTTACACCTCCAAGCATTAAAAAATGACACTGTGGTGGTGCAAAAGTGCCACCAGGACCCTTATAAATGAGCATTTAGTGATGGGCTCACACATACAAACATAAATTTAACAAATAATTCAACTTTTTTTAACCAGAATAGGTGGTTCTGAAGAGAACAGTTTTTTTAACAAGTTTTATTTTTTTGAAACTGTCCTAACTATTTTTTTAATTTTGTTGTTTTTATTTTATTTTTCAAAAAACGAAGAAAACAATCTTTAACAAAGCACAAAATAAAACATCTGTGCTTAAGAAAAAAACTACTTGTTCACCCACTCCAAGATAAGTACTGCATTTGGGACAGTATAGTCCGATCTTCCCAAATTCAGGAACAGTGACAGGACTATTGGTCGGTACAGTTCCTGCAGATGTTTCAGCAGCACTTCCTTCAGCAGCAGCCTCTTGATCTCTAAGTCTCTGCAACTCAGCCAGTGCGAGGCAAGTCGGATGGATAGTTCTGAGATGCTTGTACATGCTGGAGGTGCAGCAGCTGTACTTTATCTCACTACCCCGGAAAAAAAATGTTTTTGTAGATGGTACAAGTAACTTTTTGGGCGTTTACCTTTTTTTCACCTTCTGGTATGGTGAAAAACAGCCACACAACGCTCTCTTTCTTCTTCCTGGGTGGCTCTTCTTCCTGTCCTTCCTCAAACATTCTCAATTCTTCCACCTCCCTTTTCCCTGAAGAACCAGCCATACTTTTTCTCAAACAAAATAAGCACACCAAAAAATCAGCCTGCTTCCTAACCAGTAGAAATCAGAATGAGAACCACACCCTCCCATTTCTAGAAATAGGTGGAAGTCTGAAGTTCCTATGATTGAAAGGTGTTACACCAATCAAATAATTTTTTGGGTTGGTCACATGGGGTGGGCGACTCTGGCGAGAACCCACCGCACTGAGAGTGTGATTCCGTAAAATATATTAAATCAAATCTATTGGACAAATTAGTGGGAAAAAAAACAAAAAATTGTATTGTTAATAAACCTCTTCATGATTTATTGCAATTTAAAACATCTATATACTGATCTAGAACTTTTTTCAGGCTCATAGAAATTGCGACCCCAACGATACCCAGGAAATACGTAACGTAACGGTGCGGGGTGGTATTGTGGTTCCTTAAATTACTAATAGGATTAACATTAACAAAAAATATAATTTTACTGCTTAATGCATTATTATTGTATTACTTATGAATTCCACTTTTATAACTAAGAATGAAAACATAACATTATATATCTATCTCTAAAATTACAGATTTACCATATCGCCCTCCCCCAGTGCGTGTACAAAGTTGTAAAAAATTAGAACTGAAAACTATTATACATTGATCGTTTAATAACTATATATTAATCCTTTTTTAACCAAAATTTTGCTAAGAGTTGTGCTGGGTGTCAAAAATAAATTTTAAAAAAACCGAATCGCGAGGCCCAGCGCTTTATTAATAATCACCCCCAGATGACTCAGGTCCCGCGGACATCAACAGAAAATTAATTTTAAAAAAGCAGGGGACATTTCATGGCTATTTCTTGGAGAAATGCAGGGGAGTGCATGCGGTCCCCCACCGCAGCCCAGGTGACCGCCAACTCTCCTGGGCTATATTAAAATAGTGAAACGTGGGAGGGCTAGTCCGTTTTTTTATATAGCGCAGCTACTCACCCTTACGGGTCTCAAGGCGCTGGGGGCCGTAGTGGAAATTAAGTGAGCTATTGCCCAGAGTCACATGGTGCTGAGCTGAGCTGCCGCCGGAGCCGGGGATCGAACCGTGAACCCTGTGCTCCAAAGTCAGCTGCCCTGGCCGCTGCACCACACCTCTCCACTGAGAGCTATGGCCCCCCCTACTCAGTGCCGGGGACCACCACCTCCTGGGGACTCAAAAACATTAATAATGGGAGTCCCTTGTGGACCCCTGGCCTCGGGGACAAACACCTCCCTGAGGCTAAATGAACTATTATTGTGTAGGGGTGCTCTACCCCCACACAACCCAGGGCACAGCCACCTCCCTGGGGTAACTCATTAAAATTGTAAATGGGGGCCGTGCGGCCCAAGCAACCCCGGGGACCACCACCTCCCCTGGGTTTAATTTACAAAGGAGAGGGGTGTGCCGCCCCCCTCCTGGAGCTGTATATGGCCCAGGGGACCACCTCCCCCAGGGCCGGCTCCAGCAAGGTCCCAGGGTGCCTGCCCCGGGACATTGCAGTTTTCTATGGCATGGTAGGAGCACAGCTCCCGTGATGCCGTAGCAAACCTGCTCCACTTCTAATAAGCACTTGCTTACTAGAAGTGGAGCACAATTGCTTTTGGACAAATGGAGCTGCATGTTAGCAGCTCCTTCTATCCAAATGCAATGACGGCTCTCGCAGTACACGGGGAGACAGTAGGGACGCGGGGGCCTTGAGGCTCCTCCCGCGATACCCAACATGGTGGCCATTCCCCGGGGATGCGGTCCCCAGGGCCGAAAATGGGCTGGGGAGGGGACCGCTCTGCTCTCCTCCTATTTAAAATAAAATTAAATAGGGCAGGTCCCGGGGAATGGGGTCCCGGGGGCCAAAATTGGGCCAGAGACAGGGGTTATTAATAATTATATATATATTTTTCTTACGTGGTAGGAGTCACGACCCTCCTCCCTTTAAATAAAATAAAGAAAAGGCTAGGCCCCAAGAGATGGGGTACCCAGGCCGAAGTCGCCTGGGGAGGGTGGGCCAAATGTCTCTCTTCCCCTTTTTAAAAACAAAATAAAGGCCTGGCCCTTGGGGGTGGGGTCCCCAGGGCCAAAATTGGCCTTGGGAGAGAACTTTTGCGGCACCCCTTTTTGTTAATATATATGTTTTTTTTAACAGGGCATGCCCCGGGGGATTGGGTCCCCGGGGCCGTAAATTGCAAGGGTAGTGGGGCTGCTCAGCCCCTTACTTTAAATTATAAAAATGAAATAAAAAATTAAAGTAAAGGCAGGTCCCCGGGGCATGGCTTCCTGGGGCCACAATGGTCCATGCAAGCAGGAGCTACGTGGCCCCCTCTTCCTAAAAAAAAGTAAAAGAATTCAAAAACGGGAACTCACCAGAGGCCTCGCCCCCGTTCTCCACAACTCTACAAACACGCCCCCTAGTGCGCTGCTGGTTCGGGGGCTTAACTCCCCTTGGCCTCTGAGGGTCCAACACCAAATTTGGCAAAAAGGCAGCTCTTGGTTCAGAAAGGACTCTTTTTGTTAAATGGTGTAAATCTGTTTAGTAGGTTCTGAGAAATTAAATATTTCTCAGATATACAAGTGGTGACGCAGAGGATCCGCGAACCCTCCTGATCTCATGCTGGCAATCTGATTGGCTGCCTACACTTGAAACCAGGAAGAGTTGGCAGCCAATTCAACCGAGTCACAAGACAAAACATGAAACAACAAGAAAAGGGGGCAGGGTAGAAACACCCTGACCCCCTTGGCCTGTTCAGGGGATCCCCCATGGTCCTCCAGGCCCAAATAAAAAAAAAAATTAAATTTCGGCAGGAATCGCAGTGGATACGCGAATCCCGCCAACCTTTTTTTTTTTTTTAAATGAAGCGTGGTCTCCCTCGCTTCATTTAATTAGGACCCCGGGTGGGCCAGGTCCCGGGGGCAATCTGAATCTTCATGCAACAGAACCAGATGTATTTTTATATTGTAATACGCCGAGGTTCTGATGAACGCAGGGTATCCCTGTTGATTGTTACCTGCTGTAAAAATTTGCGCACTCCTTTCCTGGAGGGAAATGCTCATAAAGGCTCGAATGGACGAGATCTGCAGAGAAGGCAGCAATCTTTAAAGAGATGACAGTAGAACTTGGGAGGGAGAACAGGAGTTAAAAGGAGAGGACACGCGGGTCTCCGCGTGACACCTTTCTCAATGGAAAGGCAGCTGCATGGGTTCTTTGTCCAGGCAGATATCGGCAAAATATGCAGGCAAAAGTTTTAATGCTGCTTTACTCAGCCCTTTATCCTTGCGGGGTCGACAAAAAGAGTACTGCATACTTAATACTGTTTCCAGTGCGGTTATGTGTATTTCCCGCCCCTCCCCCTTCACAGAGGTACTGTTCCCTTATCTGCGTGCTCCCTGCCTCCCACCGCCTCGCTCCCCCAGCCTGTGCCTCCGCCACTGGCAGCCCTATTTGGACAGTCTGAAGTTGTCTCTGCACCAGACTCTGGGGCTATGGGGGTGAGCAATGTTCTGCTTCCTAGCGCTGTGTAGCAGCTGGCGCCGAGGCAGACCGAGGGGTCATTGCACTGTTTGAGGGAAAGAGCAGCTAAGCGTGCCCTCTGCTAGAAGAGGTAAAGTGATGCGAAGGACTCTCGTACAGGAGGGGAAGAGGGGCTGGGGGTGGGGTCCCAAAATGCAATAGAAAAAAGCAGGGCGCCCACATTGACAGCTGATATGAGAGACTTGAGGTCTGTGTGGATGCCTTAGACAGATGGACAGATGCGCAGAGGGTAACAGGGAAGTATCCAAAGGTTTACCAAAGGAGAGTGACAGCTTAGGCCGCCTTTCTCCTCATGGAAGCTTGGGCCTCTCAGGCCTGTCTCCATAACATCTCCATACAAAGCCCGCCGCAGAGGCGTGTAAGTTATCACACTCCGAGATGGGGGCGCTGCTGGGAGACGGGGGGCTTGAAATACTCTCCCCCTCCCAGCAGTACTGGCACTGCCCCATTAAAAGTCCTCCGAGAATCGCTAGTACTGCCCCTTCCCAGCCCCTTGGAGAAGTACTGACACTGCTCTGTCAGAAAGTGTTACAGTCCTGTTTAAAATAGAAGTGCAGGTACTGTCCTGGTAACTCCTGCTTCCCTACCAAGTACTGCTGGTACCGATAATGTACTGGTGTCCGTTCCACCTCGGACATTGTTACAGCTCCCTTGTGACTCTCAGCCCGGTTGACCTGTGCTGTTACGCTGTTTATCTTGGGCAAATGGTGTGTGCTGCTCTTCGGATCCAGTAACACTCACTCACCCTAGAGCGAACAGTGCTCTGGCGAGCAGCACTGGGCGACGTGAGTGACGGTGACAGGACGTCTGACGCCCGAGTGCATGGTGTTGCAAACAGGCAGCAGTGCCACTATCCTTCTGAGTGTTCCTAGAGTTATGTGTCTGTACTGCTGTTCTGTGTGCAGCTAGTGGGGATTGATGTATCTGTGCTGCTATTCTGTGTGTACTATAGTGTGTCTGTGCTGGTGCTATCCTGTGTGTATCTAGAGGGTGCTTGTCTGTGCTGCTATTTTGTGTGAACCTAGAGAGTGTCAGTGTGTGTGTGTGCCTGTGCTGCTGTCCTGTGTGCACCTAGTGTGGGTTTGTGTGTCTCTGCTGTTGCTTGTTCTGTGTGTACCCACTGTGTGTGTCTGTTTGTGTGTATGTGTTACTGCTTGGTCTGTCTGCCCCTAGTATATGTGTGTCTGTGCTACTGCTTGTTCTATGTGTACATAGAGTGTGTGTGTGGTCTGCTTGTTCTGTGTGCACCTAGTTCTGGATGTGTGTGTTTGTGCTGCTGCTTGTTCTGTGAGTACCCATTGTGTGTTTGTGTGCATGTGTTGCTGCTTGTTTTGTGTGCCTAGTATGTGTGTACCTGTGCTACTACTTGTTCTGTGTGTACCTAGTGTCTGTGTGTGCTGCTGCTTGTTTTGTGTGTAACTAAAATGTGTGTCTGTGTGTGTGCGTGCCTTTGGTGCTGCTTGTTCTGTGTGTACCTACTGTGTGTGTGTGTGTGCCTGTACTGCTGCTTATTCTGTGTGTACCTAGTGTGTCTATGCTACTGCTTGTTCTGTGTGCACCCATGTATGTGTGCGTGTGATCTTCTGCTTGCTCCGTGTGTACCTAGTGTGCCTGTGCTGCTGCTTGTTCAGTGTGTTCTTGTGTGTGCATCAGATCTGCTGCTTGTTCTTGTGTACCTAGTGTGTGTGCTGCTGCTTGTTCTGTGTGTAATTAGTACATGTGCATGTGCTGCTGCTTGTTCTGTGTGTAACTAGGATGCGTGTGTGTGCTGCTACTTGTTCTGTGTAACTAGGGAGTGTGTTTGTGTGTGTGCTGCTTGTTATGTGTGCAACTAGTATGTGTGTGTTGTTGCTTGTTCTGTGTGTATACCTCTAGTGTGGGATTAACCTGCTGAATGTGATGTGCTTAGGTATGTTGTTTGCCTATAAGGCTTGCACTCCCTGACTGCATTGTTTCTAGGTGCTTTTAGAGCTAGAGAGATCTGCAGTGAAAGGGTTATGAGGTGTTCATAATCTACAATATAAGCCACAGTGAGGGTACAACAGAGACGAAGGTCCAGACGACCTTATAAAGGTCGAAGTGACATCATGTCCTCTAACAGGACTCGAGATGTGTACTGGGGTCAATGCAATGGAGATCCAGAATTAGGCTCAAAAGTGACTTCCGAAACACGCGGGAACATTTTCGAAAATTAGAGGAAGCCCCAATGTGAGGGTTAAAATCCATAACATTAGACGATGAAAAAGGAAAAGAATCACCTGCTTAAATGTGGGGTTTAAGGAGAGTAATAAGCAGGAAAACTGGAATAATGCAACAGGTTCAAAAGGGTAGGACCAGTTTATGTCGCAGGGTTGACTTAATTATGTGGTAAGAAAAAGCAAAGTGGGTGTGAAATGAGGCACATTTTGAAACATTAATATTTTACTATTTTGTCATTTTTACACCTGTAAACCCTGTAGGGTCAGAAGCTTCACCTCATTAATATTCGTTTAACATCTCAGTACAGCTATCAGCAATTAAAGGTGGACCTGTCTCTGTGTGACTAAAGCCTGCCACTGAGCAGCCACACGTGTGGTGGCGTTTTTAGTACATTTGGATCCGTTTGAGCCAGAAAAAATTGTTTTGTCAAAATCTGCAAATTATGCGGAGAAGATAGATTGTGTGACAAGTGCACCAAATCAAGATTGAATAGTAGTACAATTGAACTTATAGTATCATTTCCAGCATTTAAAAAGGAAAAGGGCAGTGTGTTTAGGTACAGCCACACTGTGTTTCCTTGTTGAGTGCCGTCATATTGATGTTAGCTTGTTCAGTTAAATAATAATTATACGGATGTTAGCTTGTTGTGTTAAGCAGGGCCGGTTTAAGTGGGTGCGACCGGTGCAGTGGCACCTGGAGCTGAGCTGGTGGGGTGGGGGGGACTATGGTTAGAAATAACTTATAAGTTTAAAAGCACATGCTGCAAAGTTCCTTGTGTGTCCAGCAGTTTTCAGGCAAGGATAAAACTGTCAAGGTAACTCTAGTGATGAATTGTCCTGCTGGAGAGAGATGAGAGCTTTGTCTAGTGGCAGTTTTGACTCATCTAAGGTAGTGCAGAGGGTTAATATGCCTGCTGCAAACAACGTGTACCATGCAGAGCACAGAACTATATTTTGTGTGGCTAGCTCACATGGTTACTGCTTTTGTCACAGAGATCCGTTTGTTACTTGAAGTTCATAAGTTACAATCCTAGTATAGCACAGTAAACTGTGAACTGTCATCAAAGAGCTGCATGCAAACTGCAAGGTAGAGGTTAGTACGTTGCATCTTTTTCACCAATCTTTCATTAGCTCAATGTTCCTAAAAGGTTTTTTTGGTAGAAATGCATTCTTATTAGTAAAGCTAACCCCCACCACTGTGGTACATTTAAAATCTTGAGTTTGTGCTTCTCCAGGGCAAACACTCTTAAAATATATAACCTACCAGTAGGGATGACATGTGACTGATTTACATATGTATGATTCATTCATGTCTCTGAATAATGTGTGTGTGTGATGTAAAGTGCTCTGGCTCACTACACTGGTAAGAGTAGCACTATAAAGGAAATTAAATTCATCTAAAGGGGCTATGAAGAGATGAGGGACACTGTTGGAGCGTGGTAGTGAGGGTCCATGGAGAAGGAGGTCATTATCAGGACGCAAAACAAAGATGGACCCACTGGGCACCAGCGCAAAATCCAGCCCTGGTGTTAAGTGTTGGTCAGCTTGACATTAGCTTGATGTGTTAACTGTCAAGGGGCTGCTCGTGTTAATGTTAGCTTGTTGTGCTAAGGTGCTCGTTGTACTGATGTTAGCTTAATTGCGTGTCGTCAGCAGCTGCATTTCATATGCTTGACAGATGACGCGAGTGGGGTTGATTATGTGTGCCTGAGTGGTTATTGATGTCAGTAGATGCGGTTACCTTTCTGCTGTTACTGGATTTCATGCGCATGGTTGAAGTTACAAGTCAGATGTAGTTCTGGTGTGTGCGTTCCTGTCATCTGTTTGCTGTTCATAGTCAAGGGGTCACCAGGAATCCCACCAAAATTAAAAAAGAAAGAAATTCTTTTTGGGGCCCCTGGGGTCCCTGTGGTACCCCCTAAACAGGCCTAGGGGGTCAGGGTGTTTCTACCCTGCCCCCTTTTCTTATTTATTCACGTTGTTTGCTGGGAGGTGGTCGGAGGTCAAGCCCCTTTTTCCACCACTCTGCAAACGCACCTACCGGTGCACTGCTGGTGGGGCGATGAGGTCCTCTTGCATCATGAGGGCCTCAGGACTAAAGTGGACTTCATCCCCCAAGCAGCAGTGTGCCAGGAGGCACGTTTGCACAGTGATGGAGAGAGGGGGTGTGGCCTCTGACCACCTCTCCGCAATCCAGCTGTGTGGGGCTTACTAGAGGTAACAGGAGGGCTAGTTGGCCCCCATGGACCCTCAACAGGCAAAGAGACTTCATCCCCCAACCAAGAGCATGCCAGGAGGTGTTTTTGCAGAGTGGTGGAAAAAGGGGGCGTGGCCTGTGACCACCTCACAGCAATCCCACTGTGTGACGCTACTGGAGGTAACAGGTAGGCTAGTTGGCCCCTAACGACCCCCAGCAGCGAAAGGGGCTATATCCCCCAACCAAGAGCATGTCAGAAGGCGCGCTTGCAGAGTGGTGGAGAAAGGTGGCGTGGCCTGCTATCAGAACTCAGCACTCCTGCTATGTGGGAGTTACTGGAGGTAATAGTTACCTCCAGTAAGTCCCACACAGTGGGATTGCTAAGAGGTCTTTGGACCATGGCCCCTTTCTACACCACTCTGCAAACGCACCTCCTGGCACACTACTGGTTGGGGGATGAAGTGCAAGAAACCATCCTGGTACCTCCTGTAAGTCCTATACAGTGGAATTCCTAAGAGTTGGTTGCAGGCCCAGCCCCCTTTCTCCAGCACTCTGCAAACGTGACTGCTAGTTACAAAACCTTAGAAATTCACTAAAAAAAACAAAGGTTACAGGGACGTTATAGTTATGAATTAGCATTTTTTTAAAACCTTAGGAATTCACTGAAGAGAAATTCAGCCGTTATAGTTAGCTGAGTTAACTATAACTTGCGCCCCCACAATGCACTGCTTTGTTATGACCTCACATATTACATCACTCATGACATGGTCAGTGACATCACTGATGACATCACTGATGACTTCTCAAATGACATCACTCATAACATCAGTGATGACATCAGCCATAGCATCTCTGATGCACCCACTCACACCACTGTAGAATCTTTTATACACCCACTGCCACTCCCACACAACCATTTACAGACCCATACCAGTACTTACACACCCACTGTCTGATTCATAGATCTACACACACATCCACTTGCTCACCCATAGTGTGACTCATACACCCGCTCACTCACTAATACAGCCATTGACATATGCACTCATACGCTAATACAGGGACTCACACTGAGTGAGTCACCCATAGAACTACTCACACACCTACACACTCACCCATATAGTCAATCACAGAGGTAGGTACTCAACCAAACAGTTACATATACATACACTTACTTACTCATACAAATAGTAACACATTCTCACTCACCTATACAGTCACTGACAGAAGCTTGCACTCATCAATATACCCAAATCCTTTTCCCCGCAGGCATTTACAACGCAGTCGTTACAACGACCGCGTTGTAACAACGCATACCATTACTCCGCAAGTCAGAACAACGACTTGCGGAGGGGTCAGAAGGTGGTGGATTTAAAATTCAACACCTTCCCTACTGTTGCACATACTGTAGTTGGAATAGTAAATTATACTATTCCAATATCCAGCGCCCCCCCTAGAGCAAGTCATTGTTACAACTTGCGAGGTAATGGCATGCGTTGTTACAATGCGGTCATTGTAACAACCTCGTTGAAATTGCCTGCGGGAAAAAAGCATGCGTTATAAGGAGGCATATTCCACTATCATATTCACTAACACGCATACAGTCATTGCAGGCTGTGTGTGCAGTTTTAAACTGCCATTTCGACCTGGCAAAATAAACTTTTTGCCAAGCCCAAACCTTCCATGTTAATACACATAAGTCTCCCTGTGGTAGGCCTTGTACAGCTCAGAAGGTGGGGTGCAGTGTATTTAAAATGTAGTACATGTACTCTTAAATTTAACATGTCCTTGTAGTGCAAACATTTTAAATTAGTTTTTTACTACTGCAAGGCCTACCTCTCCCATAGGATAATATTGGTGTTACCTTATTACATATAGTAAGCTCCAATTTCCAAATGGGAACTATAAATTAGCTCATGTTTGGTGTCTTTGGAATTGGAATGAATAGTCCTCTATGGTAAAGTCAGATTTTAAATTACAACTATGAAAATGCCTCCTTAAGAAATGCTTTTTGCGGTGTCCTTACCAATGAAATCTGTAAGGTTCACAATCTCACTCCCTATTTGGTAGCTTTATTTCAATGATCAAACTTTGTGTTTTATGTAACTCCTTAATTTGTGAATTTCTATCTGTAAATAGATGTTTGAAATGGGTGATTTACTTGAGTGACCGGTAGATATTTCAATATATTTTTTGCTAATCTCGGTCACTTATGTATATGTGAATTTTGCTTTGTACCCCTTAAATTAAATTATTTAATCATACATTTCTACAAAAATGTATACACCCTTGATTGATTCATTCATTTATTTCTGATTTTAATAATTGATTTATAAAATTCACATGTTGGAGGTCATTCGTTTTGCTACTCATAAATAATATTTATAAAGTTTATCTAAATGTTTTGACACAAAATCCCTTGTAGGCACTTTAACCTGATAATATACATTTACCCAAGCCCTCAACTAATATAACAATCTTTTAAATAGTTGGCATGTTCCTGCTTTAGCCATTTAGTACATGTAGCCTGTCCCTGGGTCACATGACTGGGTGCAGCTGACAGTTGGACTTTGTGTATTCCTCCTAGACAGCCAAACACAACAGTTAGCTTAGGGGTAGCTTGGATGGACCACCACTGGCAGGATGGAAGGGCAGAGACCTAGCATTGGGAGAATCCACACTGCAGAAGTGATGTATCAGTTCTGCTCGGGAATGCACCGCGCACCAGGGAAGGTGCATTGGTTCCACTGGATCCTCAGATGGACTGGCAGAGAAGGTTTAGAACCACTTCCAAGGTTCCAGTACTGGGAGGCACTGCTTCGCAGGGTAGGACTCACAAATGGCAGAGTCCAGGTGCTGGGTTCAAGGTTGTTGGAGCCTTCTGTCCCTGAGGTTCTTGTCAGGAGGTCAACCAAATAGCCCTTGGAGTCACTCTGGGGTCCTGGGTTCAACAGATGCAAGTCCAGCCCTTCGCACCCAGGCAAGAGGGCAGCATTCCTTAATATTGCAAGCGCTCATTGACGGGATCCTTGACAATGACGCAGTACCTCTCATAGGAGCTCCTCAGTACCGACGCATTAACTTGGCTGTGTGACACATCATCAGGGCAGGACCACGCAATGCTCCTCAACCACAATTTAAGGTACTCCTGTTCATCAGGCCCAACTGGGTCCCTGAAGATGGCCCGCACTCCATCACGATTTACCTGAACTTGTGCCTTTGTCCCTGTCCAGTGCGACCATATATTCACAGTTGGAGTTTTGTGCTTTTTGGTGCTATTTTCACTCAAATCTTTAAACCTGCAAAACTCCGGTTCTACTGATTGGATGTTTGTCATTTTGGTCTTGTTTTATTTATTAAAATTTCCTCCAGGTTTCTAGTCTAGCGTGAGATCATTTTGTGATGTGTTTTCACTGTGTTACTGTTTGAAGTGTTGCAGAAATACTTTACACATTGCCTCTGAGTTAAGCCGGACTGCTCTTTGCCAAGCTTTCTGAGAGTTGAGAACAGGTTAATTTAGGGTTTGCTTGTCATTTCACCCTGACAAGGACTGTGGTTCCTGCTTGAGTGGAGTTTCACCCTGCTCAACCAGTAACCCAAGTTTTTAGGTTCAATGCAAATACCTAAGAGAAGTACTTGCTGTTAACAAGGGCTCCATTAAAGGCATGCAGAAGTGTTATCAATCATGCCATGTGCTAACCCTTTGATTCCTAATGCCTTTTGTGAACTAAGTTTGATCACAGACACTGACAAAACATCTCAGTGGGACAGAGAATTGCATTCCAAGACAAAGGTTCCATTATGCAACAGATTGCATCTCTCTGATATAATGCTAACAAGGCGCATTACAATTGTTCTTAAAAGGGCACTAAACATTTCTTTATTCATCACCACTATGCACTCAGACGTCGTTTAAGCCAATATCAAATGTTAATAATTTTTTAAGCATAAAAATAAAATTTTTAACTAGAATTCTGAAATATAGCACAACTACAGAAGTCAAATACTGTTGAATGCTAATATATTTTCTCAGTATTAATAAAAGTATTACAGCAGACCATATTTATAAGAGGATCTCATAATAATAAATCATGCTCGCTTAAAATTGATGTGCCTCTGGTTTTAGTCGGCATCTGCATAAGCCATAGACGGTGTAAAGATTGATTTACAAAATTACGCAGTTACCTACATAACTTGGATATTTATTGTCGTCTGTGATGGCCGTAAGTGATTTCCACGTAGTATTAGCATATGTCATGAAGGATGCCCTACGATTAGATGATACATTTATTAAGTATGTGAACATTCATCAACTTGGACGTTTATGACTTGCCAACTGTCTTAACCCTCACCGAAATGCGGATAATGGGAAGGCTTGAATGAAGTATGGAGATATGTGCGATAACGAGTTTTATCTTTGCATTTTACCTATATGCCTTTTTGTAAAATGTCATATATTTACATGAGAAAACGTATTCTCATGTTCAACAGAAATACCTGCTTCATAAAAAGGTGGCATAGAATGGCCGACGTGTTGCATAACTGGATATGCTTGTTCATTGTTATAATGCAGACAGAAACAAACACAAAGTAACAAATGCCAATGTCTGCAAACAAGCATATATGCTGCGTGGCCCACCTTCTCAGAAAGCACGATCATACCAGCTCCAAATTCAAGAACATACATTTAAGTTTATAACATTTGTGTATGGAATTAAGAGGATTAATTAAGTAGGTTATACAGTTGTAGACATTTTGGAAAATGTTGCTCCTGAAATCTTATTCAACGACCCATTAGAGAATGCTGAGAAAGCTCAATATGGGTCTGCTTCACAAAAGGATATGCTCACATGATTTTGTCCATTACAATATGCAAGGAAGCTGCACAACAGAATGATCCCTCAATTTACTAAAGGTACCTGTGTGCTGTGGGATGGTCTGTGTGCTGTGCTGTCAGCATTACAGAGACATAGGGCCTTATTTAGAGTTTGGAAGATGGGTTACTTCGTCACAGGCATGAGGGATATCCCGTCAGCCTGATTATATATGGGATAAAGTACTCCCTGCCATAGATTTTAAGGATATTGCAAGTCACAGAGGAGTTCCAATCACCATGTAAAGGAATAAGGCTGAAGTCTGACTTCCATTATAAGGTTATGGAACTCTGAGGTGACTTACAATATCCTCATCATGTACGCCAGAGGGTATTTTGCTTATTTCCTTTTTTTTAGAGTCATAATTCTTTATTGTAAATTAAAAATTTACAATTTCATAAAAGTATAAAACAACAATATAAATCAGTATGGGACTAGCAGGATGCACATATAACGTAATGTAAAAGTGGAAAAAGGGAGAAAATCATATATAAGAAAAGAAAGAAAGGGGAAAGTAGGAATAGGATAAATGATAAGAAGCTAATTATGGAAAAAAGAAGATTGTGCATAATATGCTAGGAAATTCTAAATCTGATTAATTATAATCATAAAAAGAATTAGACAGAATAGATTATGAAACAAGAATATGTATTTAGGACCGTTATATTTATATAGGTATGAATATGTACTATAGTGTGTCTGAGAATGATACAAGGTAATTAAAATTATTAAGTAAATATATGAATAAATAGATAAATATACAAATAGATAGGTGAATAAATACATAATTAAATAGATAAATAAATAGATGAATAAATAAGTAAATAAACAGATAAATAATTGCAAAGATTGATGAGTAAAAAGACGAATCGAGAAACGCAAGGATGAATAAATAGCGAAATGAGAAGAGTAGAAAGAAAAATCAAATCATCTCCTTACTTGGAAATAAAAGGGTAGAATGGGAGGAAATAGAGAGGAGAAAGAATACAAGGGAGGGGAAAGGAAAAGAGGAGGAAGAAAAAAGAAGGAAAGAAGAAAGAGGAAAAAAGGGGAGGAAAAAAAAAAAAATCAGGAGTCTCAGAGAAAGGGGGTCCACGCTTGTTGAAATATTTCTTCTTGGTCTTGCAACTTATATATTACACGTTCATGTGATGCCGTCTTTATCATTGCAACCATCAAATCCTCTTTGGAGGGAGGGCTGGGTGCTTGCCACAATCTTAACCGCTTCGCCGCGATCGGAATTCCGCCCAGGTGCTGGACATTCCGATTGAGGGTGCGGTCGTGACGAGCTCAGCTCGTCATGCGCACAGCGCTACCGCGCAGCATGATGAGCTGAGCTCGTCATGAGCATCGAAGGGGTTAAAATACAGATTTTAGCAGTAGAAAGTGCAGTGTGTAAGAGTCGACTCTGAGGGTGTGATATAGTAGGAAAACATCTAAGATCATGTAGCAAAATAGTAGTAGTTGTAAGGGGAAGTGCAAGAGGAATAGTTTCCATTAGCGTATCTCCTATTTTTAACCAAAATTGTTGTATAAAGGGACACTTACAAGTTATATGTAGAAAGTCACAATTAATTTCAGAGCATCTCCAACACCTAGAATGTGATGACCATCCAGCTCGTTGCAACTTTGATGGAGTCCGATGCCAATCATGTAAAGTTTTAAAAAGATATAATTTCATACGTGCTTCATGAGTGCCCTTGTCCAGGGCTTCCAATATGTCTGGCCAGGTATCTTCGTCTATAGTAACATGTAGACGTTCCTGCCATTTGTCGCGGAGAGCATTAAGAAGTGGTTGTGAGTATAGATGGTTAATCAGAGTGCTATATAATCCCGACATTACACCTTTATGCCGACCTCAAGTATAAAGAAAATTCAATATCGGTGAAGTTTGTAATGTCCAAGGGGAAGGACCAAGACATCTCTTCAGACAATGTTGAAGTTGTAAATACCTCAAAGCCTGATGTAAAGGAAGAGCAAATTCTTCGCGAAGAAGATCAAAAGATTTCAATTAACCACCTATTATGATCTGCTCTAATATTAGGATTCCTCTTGAATTCCAATCAGTCCAGGAAAGTGCTCGTCCATTGATACGAACACTTTCATTCTTCCAGATTGGGGATTTAGAATATAAACGATGGGCAATCCCTAATAGACGATGTGCACATGGCCATTCTTGATATGTGGCATGGAGCACAGGGTGTGCAGGGGAGGTTTGAGGTTTACAAGTACTGTATAAGAAGTTAAGACCATCCTCACACTCAAGTATCGAGTGTTCTATTGTGACCCATTGCGGAGCGGCAGTTGCACCTAGGAGTAGGTAAGGCAACTGTGAAAGGTGTAAAGCAAGAGAGTAGTGTTCCAGAGATGGCAAACCTAAGCCACCATGGGAGCGACGAGCCATTAATTTAGCAGCAGTTATACGAGGTCGCATAGTTCCCCAAATAAAGGACCGAATGCGAAAGTCAAGGTTGCCCCTCTTCTTATTCTATTTTGTTTATTTCTTATAATAAATGGTCACACTATCACTTCACAACATCACTTTTCCAACAAACAACTTAAATCCTTGATACATGGCTCTTTGATTTGAAAGAGAGTGCATGTTTACAAACATGAAATTTAAAAATAGAATCTCCACCAAAAAAGCTACTAGATATTGTTAGAAATTGGATCTCTAGTTGGCCGAGTCATGCACCCTATCCAAATAGGGACCGCAATTCTAGTCAGAGTAAGTCAGTCACACACTTAAATGAGTCTGTGCTCACCCTCTGGTAGCTTGGCACAGAGCAGTCAGGCTTAACATAAGCAGTTGTGCATATGTGGATAGAGTAACAGTGAAAACATCACAAAAAAAGACTCCACAATGAGGTATGAAAATAGTAGCTCTTCAAAACCAGATATAAATGATAAGAATTCAATTAAAGCATCTCAAGTTATGAATACTTCAACAATGTAAAATGCTGAAAAAGCCCTTGCTTTTTCAGTAGGTTCTTTACGGGTACACTGGGGAAATGACAGAGTTCCAATCCGTGGATCTGGTAAAGACTTTCTCCCCGTGTCAGCGCGAAGTTAAAATGCAATGTCAAGTTTGCGGGAGACTGATCTACTCGCTCCATTCCAGAGTGCTGGTGGGCAAAAGAGACCTCGGAGTGCACAGTACCTTTTTGGGGGTTTTGCAGCAGAACCCTTGGGATTGGGACCAATGTTGCTGGAGTCTCCCCTTGCTGAATACAATGCGGTGATTGGAGTCACGAAGGGCAAACACCCATCTTTCCTTGATGAGTGCAGAGTGTGCCATGTCACGCTGGACTGCCTTCGGGTGCTGTGTCTTTGGCAAAGTCGACAAACACGATGGTCTGAGCTCAAACAGACAGACACAGAGGTTCTTGATCAGTGCACCACCCTATGTGTGGATGCCCAAAAGTGGCCACCGAAACTCTGCGAGGGCCCAGGTCTGGTTGAGGGCAAGTCAGGCAGATTCAGACTCCAGATTAACAGAGCCTAGCAGCTGTCATTTGTGGGAATGAAATATTTGATCACCCTGAGATTTCCTGAACAGGGGGCAAGCCAACAAGCATTTTGAGATACTTAGGTTGCAAAAGGTTGTAGAGAACAGTTCCAGTCCTTCTCACTGCCCAGGTCAGAGGCAGCAGGCCAACACAGCAAAGCAAGAAGCAAAGTGGCAGTCACTCCTGTAGCCCAGCAATCAGTAGGCAGCAGGCCAAAACAGCAAAGCAGTTAGCAAAGTGGCAGTCACTCCTGTAGCACAGCTCCTCTTCATGGCAGAGTCTCCGTAGGACCTGAAAGTGAACTAATGAGAGGGGGTCATAGATCCCAATACTTATACCTAAATATGTCCTTGAAGTGGAGGTGACTACAAAGTAAAGCCTTTGTGGTGAACGAGTCTCCTTTCAGCCCAGCTCTGTCTGGCAGCCTATCTGTGGGGGGTAATTCAGTGTTTTGTGTAAGGCCAGGCCACAGCCTTTTCAGGTGAACGTGTCAGCTCCTCCGCTCCCTCTTGCCCAGTAAGACCCATTAGTATGCAGATGAAAACAGATGCAGCTGAGTGTACTGTACTTGTGGCTGGCTTGAGTGAATGCACAAAGTGTCTCTGTCACCTCACCCCAGACTTGTACTGGAGACAGGCTGTAAGGCATACAAGAGAGCAAAGAGCAGAGAAAAGTCCACTTTCTAAATGTGGCATTTCTAGATTAGAAATACCAGATCCAACTTTGCCACTACAGAGGAATTGTCATAACCAATCCAATTATTTAAAACAAAGCAACTACTCCTCTGTAATCAGGAATTACACTTAAAAAGGGTATTTAAGGAATTTCCAATGTTAACCTTTGAGAGGAGCAGGTCTCACAATACTGAAAACAAACTTGGGTGGTTTTCACTACCAGGACTACCTTTTACTTACACAGCACCCTGCCCTTCGGGCGACCTAGGGCTTACCTTAGGGGTGACTGATATGTAATAAAAAGGGAGTTTAAAGTTTTTCAAGTAGCTGGAAATGCCTAGTCGAGGTGGCAGTAAACTGTGCCCACAGGCCTTGCGGTGGTAGGCCTGAGTCAGGTTTGAAAGGCCACTTCTGTGGGTGACACAATCAGTGATGCATGATGCAGGCCCTCTAGTACCATTTGGTTTATAGGCCCTGGATATATGGTACACTACTTTACTAGGGACTTATAAGTGAATCAACTATACCAATCATGGAAAAACCAATTGTCATCACATTTTAGATAAGAGCACATGCACTTTAGTACTGGTCAGCAGTGGCAAAGTGCTCAGAGTCCTAAAGCCAGCAAAAACAAAGTAAAAAACAGGAGGTCAGAATGCAAAAAGACTCGGGAACTCCAGATCTCTGCCCAGACACGGCCTGGAGATCTGAGACATTATAACAGGTAAAAAACCGGACCGATTATATGATAATAATTCCCCTGATATTGCCTCAGCCCTTCCTGTAGGCTATAAAGTATTAAAATGTGATAGACAGGGGCAGAAAGGATGGGGGATTGCCATTATTTTTAAAGACTGTTTTACCTGCCTCCCTGAACCAGTAACGTCACTAGGTGACCATGAAATTCCGATATTCCAAGTCTCTAGTGGGGATAACAAAATGCTCGGAGGTGCAGTCATTTACAAACCTCCAGGCTATAAGCCCGAATTCAGCACCAACCTACTTGCCCAACTATTACCCTCCTGCCTGAAACAAAACCACTTTCTGGTTATAAGTGACTTTAATATCCACTACGAAGACAGGTCTGATTCTAGGGACAAACAACTAAAAGACGATATGTAGATCTTACAACTCAAACAATGGGTCAATGAACCCACTCATATTGCTGGACATACCCTTGACCTTTTATTTTCCAACATTGAGTCTTTAAAGATTGCAGAAATTAAGCCCCTCATTTGGACGTACCATTATCTAATACATTTTTCCCTCACCCTGTTGGCCAATAAACCTAACTCAGGTATTCCTTCGACAGGGGTAAAGCGACCTTGGAACTTTATTACCCCCGAACTGTTTGCCTCACACTTTCCACTAAGAGATCAGGCATTCTTAGGGTATCCTCTAGTCCAGGTAATAGTAGACACCTTAGACCTTACTCAAAAAACCCAAGGCGGACCCGAGAGACCTCAAGAACTTCCGGCCCATCTCTCTGCTTCCGTTCCCAGCCAAGGTCATCGAGAAGATCGTCAACAAACAGCTAACCCGATACCTCGAAGAAAACAGCATCCTGGACCCATCCCAATCAGGGTTCCGCAGCAACCACAGCACTGAGACTGCCCTCATCGCCGCCACCGACGACATCAGGATCCTGCTGGACAATGGTGAGACCGCAGCCCTCATCCTGCTGGACCTCTCCGCCGCCTTCGACACTGTCTGCCCCGCACTCTACGCGCACGCCTCCACGACGCAGGGATCCGAGACAAGGCCCTGGAATGGACCACCTCCTTCCTCGACGGCAGAACCCAGAGAGTCCGCCTCCCACCTTTCCGATCCGAAGCCTCCGAGATCATCTGCGGCGTACCCCAGGGATCGTCTCTCAGCCCAACACTGTTCAACATCTACATGGCCCCGCTCGCACGCATCGCCAGACAACACGACCTCAACATTATCTCCTACGCCGACGACACTCAACTGATCCTCTCCCTCACCAAGGACCCCCTCGCCGCCAAAGCCAATCTCCATGAAGGAATGAAGGCCGTCGCCGATTGGATGAAGATCAGCCGACTAAAGCTGAACACGGACAAAACGGAGGTCCTCATCCTCGGCTCCAACCCCTCAGCCTGGGACGACTCCTGGTGGCCAACGACGCTGGGAGCAGCCCCGACACCCACCGACCACGCACGCAACCTGGGAGTCATCCTCGACTCAACGCTCTCCATGGCCAAGCAAGTCAACGCAGTCTCCTCCTCCTGCTTCAACACCCTCCGCATGCTTCGCAAGATCTACAGGTGGATCCCGACAGACACAAGAAGAACAGTCACTCAGGCCCTCGTCAATAGCAGACTGGACTATGGGAACGCCCTCTACACTGGAGCCCCGGCCAAGCTCATCAAGCGACTGCAACGCATACAAAACGCCTCCGCACGCCTGATCCTCGACGTACCACGCCACAGCCACATCACCCCCCACTTGAGGAACCTGCACTGGCTCCCCGTCGACAGGAGGATCACCTTCAAACTCCTCATCCACGCACACAAGGCACTCCACAAAACTGGCCCAGCCTACCTCAACAGACGACTCCTCTTCTACGTCCCCAACCGCCAGCTCCGCTCCGCCGACCTCTCCCTCGCCACTGTCCCTCGCATTCGAAGAACAACCACCGGCGGCAGATCCTTCTCACACCTCGCCGCCAAGACCTGGAACACCCTCCCACTAAGCCTACGACAGACCCAAGACCTGCTGACCTTCAGGAGGCTACTCAAGACCTGGCTGTTCGACCAGTAGCAGCATCCCCCCCCTTCCCTCTCCCCAGCGCCTTGAGACCCTCGCCGGTAAGTAGTGCGCTCTACAAATTCTGTGATTGATTGATTGATTAGACTCTGGGATTATGTGCCCTGAAGATAGTTAACAAATCTATAAGAAAATCACCTTCTGAAAGGTGGTACTCAGCCAACCTTAGGCTCCTAAAAAGGAAATGTAAATTGTTAGAACATAAATGGAGAACTACTAAAGATCTAAATGACAAATTATCTTATATAACTGAACTAAAGAACTACCACACAGCCCTTAAACAAGCAATGATAGCGTATTTCCTAAAACTAATGGAAGCTAACAGCAATTCAAACAAAGAACTATTCAAAATTGTTATGTAAACCAGCGTGCCTGGCACAAACTCTAACCCCATCGGCAGACAACTGTGAGAATGTTAGCAACTTTTTCTCCAACAAAATCATCCAAATCTACTCTACTTTTAATAAACAGCCTTCCCCCGAGGATACTGACTGGGAAACCCTGGAACCCCTTCCTGGTGCCCGCTCTCACATAGGAAATGTTGTCCCTTTCACGAAACAACAAGTTGCTAAAGCTATGTCTGAGGTCAAATCGGGTTCTCCCAAACCAGGTCAGAGACCTGCTCTCTCCCCCTGCAGCACCGCTGTTGTGCCGCTGCCGCTGCCTGTGCAGTGCCCTGTGCAGGTAGGTGATCAAGTCCCTCCTCCACCCGGAGGCTCCTGCCTGCCCCTCATGCCTGGTGGTCCAGAGGGAGAGCCTTGCTCTTCTGCTGGTCCGCTGTTGTCTGGTTTCTGTTTTGTGCTCTGTGCCTGTTTTCTGTTCTCTGTCTTGTGTTATTGTGCCTTTATTGTAATTGTACCTGTTTTCTCCTCTGTGCCCGTTCTGTGATTGTGCTTCATTTCATATCAGCACCTGTCTTCTCCTCCACTTTATTTTGTACTTGTATTATAATTGTACCCGTTTTTTCCTCTGTACCCGTTTTCGCCACTGCTGCCCCTGTGGCCCCTCCCACCCTGCAGTTACCTGAACTTCCATCTCGACAATCCCAGCAACCCCAACTCTGCCACCCTCCTGGACAACCTCGCCAACATCGGACTGAAACAGCTCGGCACCACCCCTACCCACAAGGCAGGACACACCCTCGACCCCATCTTCACAGGTGAGAGAAACATCCGCTTCAGCCACACCACGCAACCCCCATGGACGGACCACCACTGCGTACACTTCCTTGTCAATAAACTCACGCCGCCCAAACCTGCACCCTGCCCTCCACAAAGAAACTGGAGCAAGGTCACCGAAGAGCAGCTCAACTCCACCCTCAACCGCAATGCCCCCACCGCTTAAACCGACACCAAACTTGCAGTCAAAGAACTCCACAAATGGATGACCAACTGCGCAGACGAGCTTGCACCTCTACGTAACCCCGACAGAAAACGCCCCAGAAAGGCCACCCGGTTCACCAACGACCTCCAAGAAGCCAGACGCACCTGCAGACGTCTCGAAAAGAACTGGAGGAACAGCAAATCATCGGAAGACCGCACCACCTACAAGAACCCCATGACGGAATACCACCAACACATCAGATCCACGAAAAGGACCTTCATCCAGAACAAGATCCTCGCCAACTCCATCAACTCCAAGGAACTCTTCAGCGTCATCCAGGAATTCACCAAACCCCCCAGCGAAACCATGGACATCACCCCCTCCCAGGACCTCTGCAATCAAGAGCCTCTATGACAACTTCAATGACCAGACACCTGACTCTGAAACCACTCCCTCCTCCAGCAACGCCAGCCAGCCAGGCCACCCACCATCTCCTCCTGGACCCTGGTCTCCACTGATGACACTGCATCGGCCATGAAAGGCATCCACTCAGGAGCCCCCACTGACCCCTGCCCCCCACACATCTTCCACAGAGCTGCCGCCACCATCGCTCTGGAACTACGACACACCATCAACGCCAACATCAAAACCGGCACCTACCCTGACGACTGGAAACGTGCAGAAGTCACATCCCTACTAAAGAAGCCCTTAGCAGATCCCATGGACCTCAAGAACTAACGACCCATCTCCCTCCTTCCCTTCACAGCCAGGGTCACTGAGACGACCATCAACGTCCAACTAACATAATTCATTAGAAAACTCCATACTCGACCCCTCCCAATCCAGATTCCGCAGCAACCACAGCACCGAGACCACTCTACTCGTCACCACAGACGACAGCCGCACCCTCCTGGACCAAGGACACACAGTGGTCCTGATCCTACTCGACCTCTCTGCAGCCTTTGACACTGTCTCCCACCGCACACTCACTGCCAGACTCCATGATGCCGGCATACAGGGAACCGCCTTCGACTGGCTCCGCTGATTCCTCACCAGCAGAACCCAAAGAATCAGACTGCCACCCTTGCTCTCCGAACCCACGGAAATCAACTGAGGAGTACCCCATGGGTCATTTCTGAGCCCCACGCTCTTCAACATCTACATGGCCCCCTCACCGCCATCGTCAGACAGCATGGACTCAGCATTGTATCCTACGCCGATGACACCCAGCTCATCCTCTCCCTCACCAAAGACCCCATCACCACCAGACTCAACTTCCAGGAAGGAATGAAAGACGTTGCATCCTGGATGAGCAGCAGCTGCCTGAAGCTCAACTCAGAGAAGATAGAGGTCCTTGTCCTCGGACCCTCACCCTCTGCTTGGGACTACACCTGGTGGCCTACCACCCTCAGCAGCCCCCTACCCCCACGGACCACACCCGAAACCTCAGCATCGTACTCGACTCCTCCCTCTCCATGACCCAACAGGTCAACGGCATCACCTCCACCTGCTTCAACACCCTCCGCATCCTCAGAAAGATCTTCAAATGGATCCCACCTGAATCAAGGAAGACCGTCACCCACGCACTCATAACCAGCAGACTAGACTACGGAAATGCCCTCTACGCCGGGATCAACAAGTCTCTGCTCTGAAAACTCCAGACCATACAGAACACCTCAGCCAGACTCGTCCTCGGCATCCCTCGACACGAACACATCACCCAACACCTGCGCAACCTCCACTGGCTCCCCGTTGAGAAGAGAGTAACTTTCAAGATACTCACTCACCCCTACAAATGCCTCCACAACACCGATCCCCAATATCTCAACGACAGAATCTCCTTCCACGTACCCAAGAGGAACCTCCGATCAGCCGACCTCGCCCTCACCGAACCCCCGCACATCTGCAGCGCAAGAACGGGCAGCAGAACCTTCTCCTACATCACAGCCAAGACCTGGAACAAGCTCCCGATCGACATCAGACGCGCCCCCACCCTGCACATCTTCAGGAAGACCCTCAAGACCTGGCTCTTCGCCTGACCGGAGCTGCTACCCCCTCCTCCCCAGCACTTTGAGACCCTCATGTGTGAGTAGCGCGCTTAAAGAATCCCTGATTGATTGATTGTTCTCTGCTCGATCCCTGTCCACATTTGATCTTTTCTCGTCTTATACCAGTTCTTTGCTTCTACGTCACACACATTTTTAATAATTCGCTAGATATTGCTGTGAGTCTTGGAAACTAGCTATTGTATCCCCCCTGGCAAAAAAGCCGGCATAGAGGTCACAATCTAATAAACTATAGACCAATCTCCCAACTTCCCTATTGGTCCAAAGTTTTTGACAGATTGATCAACTGACAACTAATCGACTACTTTGAGGCAAATGAGCTTCTGAACCCCACTCAGACCGGCTTCAGGGCTTCCAATAGCACTGGGGCCACCCTGCTGGCCGTACTAGATAACATCAGACTTATGCTAGACCAGGGTAAAGCTGTCGCCCTGTTCCTTTTGGACCTGCCAGCGGCATTCAACACCATTTCACATGACCAATTGCTGAGAACTTTACATAATAAAGGGCTCCATTCTAAAACCCTTCAATGGTTCAACTCTTTTCTGCTGAATAGAACCCAATCAGTACAAATGGGCTCCTTTTCCTCCTACCCCTAAACCATCAAATGCGGTGTTCCACAAGGAGCCTCCCTCAGACCAACCCTATTTAATGCGTATGTCTCTCCCCTGGCTACAATTGGTAGGAAATGGGGTTTCAATATCTGGTCATACTCTGATGAAACCCAGTTGTTGATCGAGCTTGAGGAGAATTATGAGACCACCAAAAGTAATCTGAGCCACTGTCTTTAAGAAACAGCAGACTGGATGTCAGCCCACTGCCTGAAATTAAGTGCTGTCAAATCAGAAATACTGCTCTTTGGCAATGCACCTTCAGTCTGGGACACAAATTGGTGGCCCCAGCCATTGGGCACTGCCACGTGCCTAAACATGTGGTGAAAAATCTGGGAATCCTGGTAGATAATGCACTAAAAATGCAGGACCAAGTCCAAGCTTTCTGTGGTAAATGTTTTGCCACCCTAAAACTACTCAGGAGACTTTTTAGGTTGATCCTTTTGAACTAGAGGAAAACCATTACCCATGCCCTACAGACCAGCAATCTGGACTACGGGAATGCACTTTATGTTGGCATGCCCGTCTATCTTTTTTCATGTCTACAGATTGTTCAGAATGCTGCAGCCAAACTGGCTCGCAACAAAACCAAGTACAGTTCGGCCTCGGCCTGTCTGAAAGATATACATTGGCTGCCTATCAGACAAAGAGCCAATTTTAAGCTCTTATGCTATGCGCACAGAGCATTGTATAAACTTGGCCCCAGAATATTGCAGGACAAATTGGAATTTTATGCTCCCTCTCGCGACCTTAGGTCTAGCAGCCACGCTCTAGCCAAAACTCCACACAACAAAAGAGTCAGAGCCGGAGGTCGCTCCTGGCAGCTACCCACTGGAACAACCTCCTGTTAGAGCTTCGTCTCAATGAGGATCACGTGAGTTTTAGAAAGAAGCTGAAGACGAGGTTCTTTTCAGGACTCAAGTAGTGATACCCTCGGATTATGTCCCTTAGGATGAATGTTGCGCTTTACAAAACACAAATACAAATGCCAAACGTTGCTAGGTCTAACAGATATCGGTTGCAAAAAGCTAATTATAAGTTTAACACGAGTCAGTTTTGTTTTTTTAAGGTGCAGTAGCTTGGAACGTGTTGAAACATGCAAATAGAGTCCAACCGTTATATAATTAGTTAAGGAGTTCAAAAAATAAACATGTTGCCATAATCATCTCATTTCTGCTTGTCAGTGTGTAGCTAGAAAAAGAAAGCAGAGAAAAGAAAAGTAACATTTTATTTTTGCTTTTGAAAAAGCTGCTTTAAATATACTCTGTGACATCACCTGCCATTCCCTTCAGCTGGTGGCTCCGGCAGCAGGCGTGGTGATGTCAGAAATTAATCATAATAAACTATTAAAGATGAGCAGCTATGTCATTTATTTATGATAGGCGACAGGGTGTGTTATAAGTCACATATTATAGAGAAATTAGGGGCAGCTTTTTATATAGGGGTTGCAGAATCGAAATGCATTACAAGTGCAGTATTTCTTATGGCAATTTCAATATGCAGATGAAATATCAGTCAAGTTTGTAATAGAGTAACCCGACCGCCAAATTCAAAATCATGCCCTCACTTATTTGTTTGCTCCTACATGATACGCTGGTGGAAGTTGAGAGGTCTAAAGATGTTTGCCTTGTGGAGAATGGTCCTTAACGTGCATATGCTGATAAATGCATGTTCTTCAATGTTCTCTTTTAACACATTTAGTTGCAATACACACACAAGTCAACAAAACTTTTTTTAAATCAAAGTCAGATCCTCTAGAATGTTTCCTGATCATCATTCTAATATCATCTAGAAGATTTCAAGGTTCATGTGACTTAGCACTATGCTTTTGTCTTTGTATTGCCTGATTTTGTCAAGCTCCCATATTGTTTTATCATGTCTCAATTGTATCCTTGTCCCAGTCGACTAGATAAGGGGAGCTCAACATCTGTGATACGCCAAAAGAAATCCTTGTTTGTTTCAGGTCAGATGTGGACAAGCCCAGTATGCCACCTCTGCCGGCTGATCCTTACATGTAACTTGTGATACGGGGGTTGTCTTCGGAGGACAGAGAGAATGTTACATCCTATGAACATGCACATTTCTGTCTGATTGTAAGGTGCTGATTGTTAGATTTGGATATTCCAAGTAAGGATTTTCATGGTCTGTGTTGGGTTTCACCTAGCACTTGCAAAACTCATGACAGCATGGTCACAGAATCTTATAGCAACTGCTCCTCTTCACTCCCAAGGACAGCGGGAACAAGCTGATGGCTTTGTAATGACCTGCTGAAGTGAACACCTTTCATCTTGTAAATCTGGTTTCTTTCTTTTCTGTCCCGAGACATCAATGTACTTGTTTATTTTGGCATTGACGTACAGACACGGAATCTCAAAATATCTTTGCGTGATGGGGGAGGGGGATCACTCATCACGGGCTGTGGTATGTTTTACTTGGGAATGTAAATTGTTGTGTTAATCTATTTATTGTGTTTGTTCCTTAAACTATTGTTAGAACCTTGATGTGACTTTTGGTTCTGATTCTTTGGAATCTTGAGTATGGTTGCCTAGCAAGAAGTCTGTTTGCTCTCTGCTGGCCAGCCTGGTATGCTGTGTAGCCGTGGGTTCCTGTATTGGATCTTCTTTACAGAATAAAAGGACGTTAACCTGCTTTCTGGTCTCAGCTTCCTGTCATTTCAGCTTCACCCCTATACTACATGGACAGCTTTTCTTTTTTTTTTTTGGTGGGCAGGCAAGACAGAGTATGGAAGTAAAAATGCCACACACTGCTCCGTGTACTTTTATCGGCATTAGAAATGGATGTGCTTAGTGTCCTCACTGTGTCTATTCATACAACACAGCTAGCACTATTAAGCAAGCCAATCCTGGCCTCTGTTTGGCAATTTTGTGTTTATTTAACTTTTTCATTTAAAATATTCATAGCAATGACGGAAGGTACTTTTAAAAAAATTATTGGAGAGATCAGTGGAGGAATAGTTAAAAATCGATAGCACATAATTTCTTGCACCTTACCCCCTAAGAAATATTGGTTATTCGATATCATCACCATATTGAAATTACTAATTTTCAGTGCTGTCAACATTTTCTTCATACACGAGTATCCAATACAGTTAAGACAAGGTTTCTTCATAGTGGTGAAAAATAGCACTACAAGTAACAGGATACAAAGAGTAGTATGAACCTACTTACAGATGTATTCAGGAAACATGAGAGCTCTGTGTTTTGATCTTGAATCCTGCGGTCCTGGGTTCCAATGCTTGTTTCAGCAAATAATGTGATTGTGGGCAAATAATTGTACCACGGTGCACCACAAACTGTTTTTTGCATTTTATGAAACTCTCTACTGATAACCAATAAACTCACAAAAATGAAAGATGAAATGGGGCTTGACTGTGTTCCACCCAAAATAAAAAGAACAATATTTACAAACATAATACAAATATCTTAAAAACTATTGTGATAATCATTCTTAATAACCAACAAAATCAAAAAATTACAAAGTTACCAAAAAAATCCTAATTACAAATGTGCGGATTAGCGGATGGACAATACAACGTTCCACTGAGCTGCACGGAGGAGTTACAAGGGAGGGCACAGCCCCTCTATTTCCTTGTTACAGACGCCCTACCGTGACGGCTCATGAAGTCTTAAAGTTTTTTGAACTAGTTTTATCGGAGATACCAAATGGGTATGTTGTTTACAGGCATGCTTTAATTAGATTTTGGAGCATGAAAAGCAGCTGAATCAAATTAGGCATATATATTGCATTAACACATGCAAGAGTAGTAGGGATCATCTAAAGGTCCTGACGAAAAAGCCATGGGGATGGCTTTTGAAACATGTTGACCAAGTAGAGGGTAACTCATAATAGGATACCCCTACGCTTCCCCCTTTTAACATTTCCAGCTAGGGAATAGAATAAAGTTTATTTTTCCACCAGCCAGGGAATTTTTTATTAATTCACGATTATCTTTTCTAACCCTACCACTCTCACTTTTGCACTACATATAACTTTTCTCACTTTAAAAGTGCTCCCGCATCCTTGTAGGTCGTAGCATGCCCCGCCCCGTAGAGGGACGGGAAGACCCCCATGATGAAGCATGACACCAAGGAATTCTTGGTGTGTGAGGGGTATTTTAAAAACACTAAGAGGGTCATTAGGATGGCGGTCGGAAAATCACCCCGACCGCCATGGAAGCGGAAAACAACCGCCCGCCGGCACCGTGAGAAACCGGCGGCCAAATTACGATCAACCGCCCAAAAACACCGACCGCGGCGGTACAGGGGAGCAAAAACCGCCGTAGCGTGCAGGAGATTGGCAACACACCTCCGCGGCAGACGGATCCGCTGCGTGAAAACACCAACCCGCGCGCAAGGATAGCGGAGACACCGCACGGCAAATTGGGATATCCCTGCTGGTCCCGCGGCACGCTTCCGCTCTTTCCGACCGCGCGATCGCTAACAGTGATGAATGGGAGAGCATGCGGAAGAGCTGTAGCAAAGCCGCCGCCGCGGACGCTCCGTGACAATTTTGGCGGACGAATCAAAAATCCCACAATAAGGCCACACAGTGCCCACACCAAAGTAGCCATGCCACCCAAAAACAGAAAACACACCCCAATGACACAACATTGCACACAAAAAAAAATTACAAGGACAACCCACACAACACACCTGAGAGCACTCCCACATGTGGACACAACCACATAGAGCATAAAACAATCCCTTCCTTGACCACAATCCTCTGCACTAACCCACAACTGAAGGGCCCAACCCCTGAGAACAAAGGATAGGCAAAGCTACACCCCATCACCACTCACACCACACACAGCACCACCACCACTTCCACACCTGCACCCCTAACCCCTTTGCACATCACACACCATACACATCACCACCAGCACCACCACCACCACTTACACCCCTGCACCTACAACACCTCTGCACATCACACAACATGTCAACACATAAAATGCCCAAATTCACAGAGAGTGAGTTGAAGGTAATGGTAGATGAGATAGTCAGAGTGGAACCACAACTGTTTGGTAGCCTGGTCCAACAGACACCATTAGCCACAAGGACTCAAATGTGGGCAAGGATAGTCCAGAAGGTCAATGCAATAGGGACCATCCCAAGATCCAGAAAGGAAATCATGAAGCGGTGGCATGACTTGAAGAGGGTTGTCAAAGAGAGGAGGACCAAGAACCGTGAGCTGGCTGACAGGACTGGCGGTGGCACTCCCATACCACCAAAACCATTCACCCCATGGGAGGAGAAGGTGCTTGCCATACTGCATCCAGAGAGTCTCACAGGAGTACCCGGGGGAGTGGAGGCTGGTAAGTACAAACAAATGACTACCACCACACTGCTATGTACTGCCTTGCACAACTACAAAGATACACCTCCTAGGAACAATTCCATTCATCTGCACCACACACTCACTAAAACATGTCTCACAGATCCAACATCCGCCCCCTCCCAAACACCACCAATGTACCTAGCAACATTACCATGGGTGCATGTGCACAGGAGCCTGCACTGCAACTCCCACCATGCCCCCTTGTCCCATCAACTCAGCAGGATGGAGCACTCCCCCACCCAGAAGCATGTGTCACCATTACATCCCCAACAAACAAACTTACAGGTAGGTAGCCATCTTGCCATGGAGGGCTGTATGTGGGAGGGAGGCCTGTACTACTACTCCCACCATGCCCCCTGTCCCACATCTCAGCAGGATGGGGCACTCCCCCACCCCACCCATAAGCATGTGTCAGCCATTACATCCCCAACAAACAAACTTACAGGTAGGTAGCCATCTTGCCATGGAGGGCTGTATGTGGGAGGGAAGCCTGTACTACTACTCCCTCCATGCCCCCTGTCCCAGACCTCAGCAGGATGGAGCACTCCCCCACCCAGAAGCATGTGTCACCATTACATCCCCAACAAACAAACTTACAGGTAGGTAGCCATCTTGCCATGGAGGGCTGTTTGGGGTGGAGGCCTGTACTACTACTCCCACCATGCCCCCTGTCCCACACCTCAGCAGGATGGGCACTCCCCACCCCACCCAGAAGCATGTGTCAGCCATTACATCCCCAACAAACAAACTTACAGGTAGGTAGCCATCTTGCCATGGAGGGCTGTATGTGGGAGGGAGGCCTGTACTACTACTCCCACCATGCCCCCTGTCCCACACCTCAGCAGGATGGAGCACTCCCCACCCAGAAGCATGTGTCACCATTACATCCCCAACAAACAAACTTACAGGTAGGTAGCCATCTTGCCATGGAGGGCTGTTTGGGGTGGAGGCCTGTACTACTACTCCCACCATGCCCCCTGTCCCACACCTCCAGCAGGATGGGGCACTCCCCACCCCACCCAGAAGCATGTGTCAGCCATTACATCCCCAACAAACAAACTTACAGGTAGGTAGCCATCTTGCCATGGAGGGCTGTTTGGGGTGGAGGCCTGTACTACTACTCCCACCATGCCCCTGTCCCACACCTCAGCAGGATGGGGCACTCCCCACCCCACCCAGAAGCATGTGTCAGCCATTACATCCCCAACAAACAAACTTACTGGTAGGTATCCATCTTGCCATGGAGGGCTGTTTGGGGTGGAGGCCTGTACTACTACTCCCACCATGCCCCTGTCCCACACCTCAGCAGGATGGGGCACTCCCCACCCACCCAGAAGCATGTGTCAGCCATTACATCCCCAACAAACAAACTTACAAGTAGGTAGCCATCTTGCCATGGAGGGCTGTATGTGGGAGGGAGGCCTGTACTACTACTCCCACCATGCCCCCTGTCCCACACCTCAGCAGGATGGAACACTCCCCCACCCAGAAGCATGTGTCACCATTACATCCCCAACAAACAATCTTACAGGTAGGTAGCCATCTTGCCATGGAGGGCTGTTTGGGGTGGAGGCCTGTACTAATACTCTCACCATGCCCCCTGTCCCACACCTCAGCAGGATGGGGCACTCCCCCACCCACCCAGAAGCATGTGTCAGCCATTACATCCCCAACAAACAAACTTACAGGTAGGTAGCCATCTTGCCATGGAGGGCTGTTTGGGGTGGAGGCCCTGTACTATTACTCCCACCATGCCCCCTGTCCCACACCTCAGCAGGATGGGGCACTCCCCACCCCACCCAGAAGCATGTGTCAGCCATTACATCCCCAACAAACAAACTTACAGGTAGGTAGCCATCTTGCCATGGAGGGCTGTTTGGGGTGGAGGCCTGTACTACTACTCCCACCATGCCCCCTGTCCCACACCTCAGCAGGATGGGGCACTCCCCACCCCACCCAGAAGCATGTGTCAGCCATTACATCCCCAACAAACAAACTTACAGGTAGGTAGCCATCTTGCCATGGAGGGCTGTTTGGGGTGGAGGCCTGTACTACTACTCCCACCATGCCCCTGTCCCACACCTCAGCAGGATGGGGCACTCCCCCACCCCACCCAGATGCATGTGGCATATAATGGATCACTCCAAATAAACAAACAGCTAGCCAGACATATTATTCTGTCTTGTGTCACCACTGAGCAGGATGCAAGCCTCCACCACGCACACACAGATGTGTCACAAAACAAACACAAATGCTAACACACAACAGGCAAGTAGGCAGTACGTGCACCTAGCCATTTGACACAAAAAGAATGGTGCCATATGACAACACCAGTCCTCTCAATGTACAAATATGCACACCGATCATATTGCCACGCACAGTGTGCACACAGCTAAGCAAAGGAAACTGTCACAGCAACCAAAGTGTGACACACCAATGCACATGAAGAGGAAAGACTGGGAACAATCATGCACAGCAATGAATGACAGGTTCAGTGCCATGGGGCCAGAGTAACAACGACCATATGAACAGTAAGAAAGCATGTAATGTGGTACCAATCCAGATATGCACATGACAAGACAAAGGTATGCAGGAGATGACAATGGCCAGGACATGCCCAGATGTGACAGCTGACAGGTCATAAAAATCCACATACAGTCCGCACAAAAATCATATTTTGCGCAAGGCCCTAGATGTCAACATGTCCCTGTAATCACAAGTCATGCACGTGGCGCATGGTACATATTGACACCTCACACCATGACAAGAAATGCATGTACCACCGCAGCATGTCAGGAGGCACAGTAGTGCACATAGGAAACAATGTGATGATCAGTCAACTGTGTAGTGTACTAACAGTGAATGACACACAGCTAACACAAATCTTACGTGGTGCACCCAAATGACCATTTCCCATCTGATTCACAGGTGACCAAGAATTGACTGCAGAGGACGACACCAGCACCCTGCAGGGCCAGTCTACCCCCCCTCCCCCCCCCCCTCGGAACATCGACTCTCGGATGTTGACTTCCAGGAATCTTAGGATGAGGAGACTGAGGCCGGGCCATCTGGTGTTCCAGGGCGCAACAGGTCCCAGGACCCCATCGTCCCCCCCCACACCTGCAGCTACAACAACCAATCTGCAGGCCCCTGCTGTTACGTCCGGTGCGTCCTCCACCACCACCACAACCACCAGTGCTGCCTGCAACACCCTCCCTGTTCCACAGGATGACCACCCCACCCCAGCAACTGAGGAGGGCAGGGAGAGGATGTGTGTTCCGACAGTGGAGAGGCAACCGGTCCGTGGCAGCAGAGCAGGTGGGAGGGGCAGGGTCACCCACACACGAACACAGCCTGGGACCGAATCCCTGGACCAAATCCACAGAGTCCTTGGGGCATATGAACGGGCCCAGGGACAAACGGCCCGGTCCGAACAAGATTCACGTGAGCTCCTCCTGCTGATGAGGTCCATGGACACCCACATGGGACAAATTGTGGACCTCTTGGGCCAACTAGTGGCGGTACTGAGGCACAGGCCTGCGCCACAAACAACACCTCCCCCTCCCACTGGTGGTCCGCAGGATGACAGTTCACCATCCTCCCCTGCGGCCACAGAGAGTGGTGAGTCCTCAGACCCCACTGGCCCTATAGCAGAGGCCCCCCCTGCCAAACGGAAAAGGGGCCGTCCGAAGAAAACCCTGGGAGTATCTGTTGGCAGAGTACCTGCCAAACGCCAGTCACGCAGCCAGCCATGATGGCAACCCTCTGCACCACTGCATTGACTTTTTGGACTGTCCTTCCCCACACTGCCTTGTGAATGGCATCTGTCTGTTGGACTGGGTCACCACACCTATGTGGTGACCACTCAATTATCTCTTTTACCATGAATGTCAACTCACTGCTCCACTAATCACCTCTCTGTCAATGTACCCCCCTCACATGTCACCTTTGTAAATAAACAAATCCTTACACACACGTTGTTGTACCTGCACCGTCTTTATTCCAGGATGTACAATTTTCAACAGGAATACAATGTGCCAGGGGACGGAGTGTATGTAGGCAAGGAGAGGTCAAAGGCACCTAGGAAAAAACAACAGAACAACATTCACTAGTCTGGGTGTGGCATCACAGACATCACACAACACTTCACAACAAGAACAACCCACATGCACACATAACAATGGGCAACAAGTGCCAACATACACATCCTGTAGATGTTCAGAAATGAACTGTCCCATCAACATTGACAGCAAACACTGAGTCGACAACTGGCTGCTGTCACAAATCTCACTTACACCCTCACAACAACAGCAACATCATCAGACAATGGGTACGTTGTACATTGTCACCCACCTTCAAGTGAAGTAGCGGGTGATGAGCTGTTGACGCATGAGTCAACACCTTCCTCCTCTCCACTGTCATCATCACTGGACACGGGTTGGTTTGCAGGCGGGGGCCTTGGCTGCTCATCATCATCCAGGAGCAGGGGAATCTCCTTGCGAATGGCTAGGTTGTGGAGCATGCAGCATGCCACTACAATCTGACACACCTTCCTGGGCGAGTACATCAGTGCCCCTCCGGTCTTGTCCAGGCAGCGGAAACATGACTTCAGCAGTCCAAAGGTACCCTCCACCACACGACGTGTCCTCCCATGGGCATCATTGTAGCGGACATCAGCTGGTGTCCTGGGGTTCCGCAGTGGGCTCAGCAACCAAGGACGGTTGGGATATGCAGAGTCATCTATGTGTGACACACAAAGAAACATTGCAATGTTGCAGATGCAGGGGACAGCAGGTCACACACACAGCACGCCAAATGACTAGGCATACTCACCCACAATCCATGCACGCTCAGGAAGCAGATTGGCCATCAGCTGGGGTACAATGCTGCTACGCAGGATGTATGAGTCATGGGCCGAGCCTGGAAATTTTGCACACATGTGGGAGATGATCATATCTGCCAGGCATACCACTTGGACATTTATGGAGTGGTAATGTTTACGATTCCTGTAGATGTGCTCACGGACCTGTGGTGGCACTTGCCCAACATGGGTGCAATCAATGGCACCAACTACATGGGGGATGTGTCCAAGGGGATAGAAATCTCCCTTTACAGCTGCCAATTCTGCCCCCTGGGGAAATGGATGTATCTGTCCTTGTAGATCATCATGGCGGACAGAACATCCCGCAGCACCATGCTGAACATGGGTTGTGACATCCCACCTGCCTCGGCCACCGTGTTCTGGAATGATCCAGTCGCAAAAAAATGCAGTGCCGCCATCACCTTATACGTTGGGGTGAAAGCTGTTGGATATGTTCGGCGAGGCTGCAGGTGGGGCTCCAACAAATCACAAAGGGTCTTGAGGGTGGCTCTATCCAGACGGCATTTCCGGATGATCGCCTCATCCTCCATGTCTGCCAGCACTGTCAAGTAACAATGCAGATTTGGTCTCCTCCTAGTTGAGATGAGAGTGGACACATTGTAATGCAATACATCATGGGATGTGCACAGCATCTCACATCATGGCTGACACAACGGCAACAAAGAATGTCATATGAATTGAGTCACAGACCAGCTGACATGTAGGGACCCCTTCAACTACACAAATCACACACTTGTCAGATTACACACAGCAAATCCCCCAAACAACACCTCGGTCAAAGTGAATGGACATTGGGATATGGCCACATTCCCCATGGGCACGCCTGGGAGTCTGTCATCCTGCACATGTGTGACAAGGCAACCCCACTGTATCCTACCTAGCTGCTGTACATGACACACATTCAGGCGTCAATTGAACCTGGCACACCTCAACAACACAATGACCACAGTCTGAGCATCAATGACGAGTGTGTGCATGATCTAACATGAGAGGACATGCTAAAACAAACATCATCAATTGTGGAAACAAATGCTGTGATTGACAATGCACATCAACACATTTACATGTGTGCACATTGTATTGTCCATACCAACACTGTCCTGTAGTGTAGTGTAGTGTAGTGTACTGTAGGTGCGGTACTGAGAGACAAGTGATGCCTTAATGGCGGTTGGCATGCTCCGCCACACAAATGGCAGTGCCTCATGTGTGTCTATGGCACCCAAATTGCGGAAAGTACCGCCTGGCACCAGCGGTGTGTGTGCAACACACCCCAATGCACAGGTGCGGTACTGATAGCCCCAGAGACATGGCCAAATGGCGGTTGGCATGCTCCGCCACCCAAATGGCGGTGCCTCATGTGTGTCTATGGCACCCAAATTGCAAAAAGTACCGCCTGGCACCAGCGGTGTGTGTGTAACACACCCCAATGCACAGGTGCGGTACTGATAGCCCCAGAGACATGACCAAATGGTGGTTGGCATGCTCCTCCACCCAAATGGCGGTGCCTCATCTGTGTCTATGGCACCCAAATTGCGGAAAGTACCGCCTGGCACCAGCGGAGTGTGTGCAACACACCCCAATGCACAGGTGCGGTACTGATAGCCCCAGAGACATGGCCAAATGGCGGTTGGCATGCTCCGCCACCCGAATGGCGGTGCCTCATGTGTGTCTATGGCACCCAAATTGCGGAAAGTACCGCCTGGCACCAGCGGTGTGTGTGCAACACACCCCAATGCACAGGTGCGGTACTGATAGCCCCAGAGACATGGCCAAATGGCGGTTGGCATGCTCCGCCACCCAAATGGCGGTGCCTCATGTGTGTCTATGGCACCCAAATTGCGGAAAGTACCGCCTGGCACCAGCGGTGTGTCCCCGCCATGGTCCATGTCATTACTGCCAATGGGCTCCGCGACCTCGGAAGCTCGATGCAATTTTGAAAATAGCGGTAGGCGTGCTACACCACCGGGGTGCCGGGCATTGGATGCAATCAAAAGATGCAATACCGCGGTAGCGCCCGCCTGGCCCCTGCGGTGTGTCACCGCCATGGTCCATGCCATTACAGCCAATGGGCTCCGCGATCGCGGAAGCTCGATGCAATTTTGAAAATAGCGGTAGGCGTGCTACACCACCGCGGTGCCGGTCGTGGATGCAATCAAAAGATGCAATACCACGGTAGCGCCCGCCTGGCCCCTGCGGTGTGTCACCGCCATGGTCCATGCCATTACAGCCAATGGGCTCCGCGATCGCGGAAGCTCGATGCAGTTTTGAAAATAGCGGTAGGCGTGCTACACCACTGCGGTGCCAGTCATTGGATGCATTTGTAAAAGGATGACCTGGTAGACCAATTGCAGCAGCCCAGGACTACTGGAACGACACCAGGGGGCTATAGATGTGTGGGAGAGTGCCCAGAATTTCCACTGCTCACAGAGCCTGCTGCCGGAGACCCTCACCTGCTGCTGCCTCCAGGGACTGCTGCCTGAGACCCTCACCTGCAGCTGCTTCCAGGGACTGCTGCCTGAGACCCTCACCTGCTGCCTGAGACCCTCACCTGCTGCTGCCTCCAGGGACTGCTGCCTGAGACCCTCACCTGCTGCTGCCTCCAGGGACTGCTGCCTGAGACCCTCATCTGCTGCTGCCTCCAGGGACTGCTGCCTGAGACCCTCACCTGCTGCTGCCTCCAGGGACTGCTGCCTGAGACCCTCACCTGCTGCTGCCGCTGCTGTCTCTAACCAACAGTGATGTCAAGGACAGAGAAGATCCGTGCCAGTCCCTTCACCGGCGAGGAGCTTGAGGTCCTGGTGGACGAGGTGCTCACACAGTACCCAAGGCTATATGGTGCCCCAAATGTCGTGGTAAGTCTTCCACAGTGGGTGTGAGAGTGCGGGGGGGCACACATGTAGTCGATCTGATGCAGCATGTGCATGTGAGTGTGGGTTTGTGTCATGCATTGTCTAACTTGCATTCCATTGGGTGAAGGGGTGTGTACCCTACTCCTCAAGTCTCCCTGCCTGCACATCAAGATTTGAGGGACATGTCTTGTCTTGTCAGCCATACAGTGAAGCAGCAAGTTGGTAATGGAGGATTCAGGCCAGTCATTGCTAGTGTGCATGTCTTTGCGTTTCCCTGTTGTCCATCTCAGTGTGAGCCCACCTGGCCTGCACAGTCACCGCCCAATCCAACAAGAACACATCACTGACTGTACAGAGTGTAACATGTTCATTTTCAAATTTGACTCCCCATCAATGTGCCAGGTCAACCCTGTAGATTGCACACGACTTGCACTGTGAGACAGGAGGTGGGTTTGTGAGATCATGTCCCTCAATGTGATATACATGACACAGTGGGCTACTCACAGTGCATGTTCGTTGACGCCTGCGCATTGTCAGACACAGTGGGTCTCGCCACATACACATGTTGTTTTGCGACGTATGTCTTGCTCTACCTAAAAATGGTTAGTAGATGTGGGCAGAGTACACATGCTCTTCTGTGCTGGCATCCTGCTTGTACATGAGATGTGCAAGTATTGTGTCCCCCCTTATACATGCATGCATTTACATGTGATTCTCACATGCAGATGTACCATGTGAAAAGCATTTATGTCTCTGCATGTGAGATATGTGGATTTGTGATTAATCCTTATCATGCTACTGTCCTGAGTGATTTGGTCACATGACACTGTGTCACTGATGTTTGCCCCCTCTTGTCTCCCATGCCTGCAGCTCAAGGTGCACCAGCGTAAGGCCGTGTGGAGGGGCATTGCGAACAGGGTGCGTGCTCTGGGAGTATCAAACCGACGGCGCACCCACTGCCACAAGAGGTGGGACGACATCTCACGGCTGGCAAAGAACGTTGCGGAGATGACACTGGGGCAGATCCCTCGCACTGGCCGGATGGCACGGCACAGCATGACACCACTAATGTGCCGCATCTTGGCCGTGACTCACCCTGAGCTGGATGCACGATTGAAGGAGCATCGGCAGGCAATTAGGGGTGAGTGTACTGGGAAGGGTGACTATGGCTGTGTGTGGCTGCATGTGTGCACAGCATGTGCCAGCGCTGGGCAATGTGATGTTGGTAGTGTGATGCAGTGGCCTGTGAGTGTCAGCCTGTGCCGGTGCTGGGTGCAGATGTCATGCATGTGTCCTACCTGTACTTAACACTGGGAAATGAGTATGGGGCATTTAAATGGCATTGAGGGTGGTGTGAGACAGGTATGAGCTATCTGTGTTGCAGTTGTAACGGAGCCACATGCAGGATGTTGTGCTGTGTGGTCATCACATTGCTCACTTTGTCCCGGTTTGATAGTGCACACGCACTGTTGTGATGACAGAGGTGGGTTTGAGCGATGTAATTGCACAGGGTGGCGTGCAACATGTAGATCTAGACATCTTAATGGTTGTCTGTAATGCATATGTTTGTTCTGTTGCTGCCACTGCACTGACCCTACATCTCTCTCTCTCATGCAGCATCTCCCGTGGTCACGGAGGAACATGGGACGGACACCAGTGGTGGGGAAACCAGCACAACAGCTGCAGAGGAGCCATGTGAGACAGATGTGACCAGCGCCTCGGAGGGGGACAGGAGTCTGCTGGAGGAATCACAGCCCGAGACGCAAAGTAGTACGTCATCTGATGCCAGCGGTGACGCAGACATGTTGGCTGGCACAGGGAACGGGGACTCTGCATCATCTTCCACCACACAGCGTGCAGTGCCCACCCTCCCAGCCACTTCCTCTGGTGCTGCCCGTGTTCGCACCGCTAAGAGGGGAAGGGTGTCCTTCACCCCCGGCACCGCAGCCCCTGCCCCGGTCCCCCTGCTGCCATCAGTGCTGAGTCTGTGGACCTTTTGCGCCAGCTGTGTGTAGGCCAGACAGCTCTCCTCAATGCATTCATGGACCACGACAGTAAATTGGCTCAGGTGGTTGCATTCATTGAGGGCATACATTCAGACGTGGGTGGGCTGCACCGGACTGTCCAGTCATTGTCCACTGCAGTGACATCAGCCCTTCAACTGGCACAATCTGGGAGTCCAGCGAAAGTCCCTTTGTCCACACCCATGCCAGTGGCCACGTCGGACGACAGTGACCACGCTCCACAGACCTCTAAGTCACGATACGGCACACGTAGCACACAGCAGCAGCAGAAGCCCAAGCGGTCCAGGCCGCAGACACCATCCCCACAGATGACCAAAGCCACCCCAGTGCACACAGACAAGAGCCCATCAGGCAACACCAGGGGACAAAGAGCCAAGAAGCAGGCGTCAGGGTCATGTGCCTCAGGGACATCCCCAGCCAAGGACTCTCCTGTCCCGAAAGCGTCTCCCAAAACCAAACATACAATTTCCATGCCCACTGAGAAGGTGGTGAGTGCCAAGGGTAGGCATAAGAAGGGCTGCAAGTCCTATTCACCCACTACCTCGACTCCCATAGCAAGCCCAGTGAAGCAGGGAATGGAGGGCACTGTGGGGGGACCACCTGGTAGGCAGGGGATGGAGGGGCAAAGCCAGGGCCATGCAAAGCGTTGCGCAGGTTCAAGCACGTCACCAGAGGGAGGTCCAGCGTCTGCATCTGCTGCAGCCTTGGTGTTGAGTGAGCCTGATGTGTCCACGCCACTTCCCATTGTTCCCAAAACAGTAAAGCCATTGCGACTCCCCAAGAAGTGGAAAGGCACCCCTCCACAATCTCCCATCCACACTGTGTCTCATGTCTGCATGACTCCACCTCCACGTGCCACTATGCCACCTGGTCCAAGCAGCCCTCCGTTTTGCCAAGACACTGATAGGTATACCTCAGCTGTGCCTCCCTCTCCCCAGTCAAGTGCTCCAACTGGGCCCGATACACAGCCAGCTCCCAGTATGCGTGTTGGTAGACCTCACACGCCTGTCTCTCACACAGCATGGCCTGTGCTGCACATCGTGACACCCCAGACAGTGTTGCTGACCATGGTTTGGGTACAGTTGCACACATTCCCTGTGCATCTTCTCATGGACTCACTCTGCACTTTGTCCTGCCCACTGGCCTTGCCGTTCACTGCTGTGTGCCCCCTGCCTGTGCAGCTTCTCATGGACTCACTCTGCACTTTGTCCTGCCCACTGGCCTTGCCATTCACTGCTGTGTTCCCCCTGCCTGTGCAGCTTCTCATGGACTCACTCTGCACTTTGTCCTGCCCACTGGCCTTGCCGTTCACTGCTGTGTGCCCCCTGCCTTTGCAGCTTCTCATGGACATGCCCTGCACTTTGTCCTGCCCACTGGCCTTGCCGTTCACTGCTGTGTGCCCCCTGCCTGTGCAGCTTCTCATGGAATCACTCTGCACTTTGTCCTGCCCACTGGCCTTGCCGTTCACTGCTGTGTGCCCCCTGCCTGTGCAGCTTCTCATGGACATGCCCTGCACTTTGTCCTGCCCACTGGCCTTGCCGTTCACTGCTGTGTGCCCCCTGCCTGTGCAGCTTCTCATGGACTCACTCTGCACTTTGTCCTGCCCACTGGCCTTGCCGTTCACTGCTGTGTGCCCCCTGCCTGTGCAGCTTCTCATGGACATGCTCTGCACCTTGGACTGGCCACTGGCCTTGCTGTTTTGCCCCTGCCTGTGCAGCTTCTCATGGACATGCTCTGCACCTTGGACTGGCCACTGGCCTTGCTGTTTTGTCCCTGCCTGTGCAGCTTCTCATGGACATGCCCTGAATTTTGTGCCTTGCTATTATCTACTCTTGTTGCCTATCTGTGCATTTTGTGAATAAAGATAGTTGCTCCTGTTGTCTGTTTTGTCAGTGTCCTTACTGAATAAAGTTATTTTGCTGTGTGTATATGGCTTACTGTGCCACATGCTGTGTGTGCCACTTCAACCTTGCCAATTTCTATACTCACTTACTCTATTTTTTGCAGGGGTGAGGGACTTCAGTTTTTCATAACCCTGATACTTGTGTGGGCAATGTATTAGATTTGATGTGTGATGCAGTTGTCATTGTTTGTTCATGTTGGCTGTGTTGTACACATGGCAAGTTGTGGTGCACTGCCAGCTCAGAATGGGATTCTGTCCAGAGGATTGCAGGCATGCTGGCGAGGCTCATCATGTATGTGTGTTTGCTGTGGTACTGCTTCACTTCCTGTGTGTGATGTTGTCTTTGTGCTGTGCTGATTGGTGTTGTGTGGGTTCATGTTGTGTCACTCATTTCTGTGTGTGGCTGGTATGCTTGTTGTTCAGACACTGCTTGTTGTGCATGCAGTGCTGTGGGGGTATGTTGCCTTGTCATTGGCTGGTATGCATCCACTTATGTCCTGCTGTGTTTGCTATGTGTTCTTTTTTTGGCTGTGTATTTATTTATTTATTTTTCATTTATAACGCGCGACGAATCATCCCCACAGGGATCTCTCGGCGCTTTTGGCTACACAGTGCTAAAAGCTAGGACAAAATTGCGGATTTAGAACAGCCAGGTTTTTAACTGCTTCTTGAACTGCCCCAAGCTTGCGCAGGCGCGTAGCTCATCCGGCAGGCGGTTCCAATGGAGCGGGGCTAGATGTGAAAAAGCGCGCCCTCCCATTTTGACTTTCCTGGGACGTAGTAGATTACGATTGCTAGATCTCAATAAACAGGCAGGTATATAGGGAACCAACTTCTTCCTTAGGTAGACCGGGCCGATGCCCTGCTGTGCTTTAAACACCGACGTCAAGAGCTTAAACACTGCTCTCTTCCTCATGGGCAGCCAGTGTAGTTGTTGCAAAAGAGGACGGGAGGGGGTACGTACTGGTTTGTTGAGGACCAGTCGGGCTGCCGTATTTTGCACTACCTGTAGCCTAGACGCAAGGTCCTCCCTAATTCCTACTAGTAGTGCGTTCCCATAGTCCAGTCTACTAACTAGTAGTGCCTGTACTAGGGTCTTTCTGGCCTCCAAAGGGATCCAAGGAAAAATCTTCCTCAGCATCCGCATGATGCCAAAGCATGTGCCCGATACTGACTTCACGTGTTCCTCCATCGAAAGTTTATTATCAAACAGGATACCCAAATTCCGTGCCTGAGTGGTTGGATTGGGTGCCTCCCCCAATTCCTCCGGCCACCAGTCCGACGACCATAATTCCGTCGCCTTTCCAAACAGAAGGATCTCCGTCTTATTGGAGTTGAGCTGCAGAAAATTCTCGCTCATCCAAGCGGCAATTTTCAGCATGCAGGATTTAAACTTTGCTCTGGCATTTGCTGGGTCCGTCTCGATGGGGATTATCACCTGCGTGTCATCCGCATACGAGATTGTCTCAAAACCGCAAGATCTTATGATGGAGGCCAGCGGTGCCACATAGATGTTGAATAATGTGGGGCTTAAGATGGAGCCCTGCGGGACCCCTTGTCTACTGCGGTGGTCTGAGAGACGAATGTGTCTAATTGGACACATTGTGCTCTATTGTTAAGAAAGCTCTGCAGCCACATCCAAGCCAAGCCTTCTGTTGTTTGTTTGCAGTGGCTGTGTTTATCTGTGATGGTACACTTCTTGTCTGTGTTGTGGTATGTTGTGTGTGCATTGTTCCTGAATGATGGGGTCGTGCACTCCTGTTGTGTCTGTGCTCCCATTGCCTTTCCACATTTTTGCTGCACAGGGCATGTCTGTTCTTGTTGTGGTTCTGTGTGTGGGTCTGTTGGGTTATGTGTTTGTCTGTTGTTTTTGTGCAGACATTGGTTCTGGCATCCCTGTGTGTATGTGATGTTTGTGGCTACCCCAGGGAGTGTGACTGTTTGTCTGTGTATTGCCTGGACATTATTGCCACCCTTCTGTTTGTTTGACACTGGTGTTGTGTACTGCAGATGTGAGGGAGTATGTGTGTGGATTCCTACTAGTGTTTGACAGTCATGGAGTGTGTCAATGGGCCCTGTGTGTTGTGCTGCTGGAGTATTCCTGTGAAGTATTTGTATACATATGTGTGGCTGTTCACAGTTTGACTTCAGGGCCTTCATTTCATCCTTGTGCCTCTACATGTGTTGCCTTGCTGTTTCCTTGGGTTGTTGCACTGTGCTGTCTGTGGTTTGACTTCAATCACTATGCAAGCAATGTGTGAATAGGTGGGCTGGGGGTGTTGTTCTATGTTCCTTGTCTTGCATGTGCTGTACACATGCTTGGTGGTTGTCTCCTTGGCCTTCCATTTGTGTGCACCTCACTTTGGCTTTCCTGTTTTGTGTGCTCCATTGCTGGTGGCATGTGGTGTGTGTATGTGTCTGTGTGTCAGTGTGGGGTATGTGTGTGTGACTTGGCAGGCTGTGTGTCCAGTGAGATGTTTGTTCCTTGTATGTGTGCATTTGATGCTTGTACTGAGTTTACTTGCCATTGGTGTGGTGTTGTTGTGGTGTGTGTGTGTAGCCTTGGCCCTGTGCTTCTGTGCTGTGTGTTCCTGTGCAGCGACTCCTGCTGTGGCTGTGTCCCTATTTGTTTTGTGTGTGGTGCAGGGTGTGGTGTCACCTGGCTTGTTGTTGTGCATGGGGGTGCACAGGTGTGGCACATGGCATGTCCCTTCGGTGGGGGGCTAGTGTGTGAGGGTGGAGTAGTGGCCCTGTGGTCTTTGTGCCCTGCCCATGCCTGGTGCTGGCCCAGCCTTCTGCACTGTGCGCATGTATTCCCTTGTCTTCACCGCTACGGTGACGTGGCCGTGACATTGCCGCATGATTGCGGTCGATGTGTGACCTGGATGCGGAGGGGTGTATTGGTGGCAGGTGGGTCATGTGTGTGTGCACTTGGGGATGTGTTCCTATCCCCTCCAGGGTGTCTGATGTGGTTAGGGACCCTGTGCCAGTCCATGGTTTGTGTTTTGTGGTTGTGTGTGGGGTTGTGTTATTGCGTACCTGCGGCGGCGTCCGCGACGGTCCATTATTTGCTGGTGATGTATCAGGTACAGCACCGGGAAAACGTGGAGTGCTGGGTCCATGGCGGTCGTGTCCGGGTGCTGTGGGCCAGGTCTCTGGTTTCGCGCTCCGCTGTCGAGTTTCTGCCGTGTAGGATTGGCCGGTTTCTCCGCTGCGGTGCGACTTGTTTTTTGGAGCATCCTAATTTGTGGGCCGGAGCGGACGTCATTCCGCACGGTGGTGTGTCTCCATTGGCTCCCACCGCCGCGCTTGCGGGCGCACTTTGATGGCGGTTCGCGTCGCACGGCAGCGGACGGGAAATGGTCTATGTTTGGCCATTCTAATATGGCGGACGTGATTCCCGCTGCTTGCAGGCGGAAAATGCATTTTTCCGCACCGCCAGCACCGCGGTGGTGCCACCGCCCGACATCCTAATGGACCCCATAGTGTCCTCCATGACAATTTCATGGTTTACAACACTACCTCACCACTGATGTCACTAGTCTTCCTGAATTAAGTAAGATATATTGATTAAAGGTAGAATCTCTTTGTTTAATTAAAGTATGGATAGGAGGTTGATTGTATCTTCATACCTGTACACTCCCCCCTCTTGATTAGTTATACAATACAAAACCCATACAGGTTTCAGAGCATTGGATGAAATGGGGGGTTGCCTGTGTTCCACCTAAAATCAAAGGATCAATATTTACAAAGATAATAAAAATGATTATGATAATCATTCTTCGTAAGGGGTAGAGGAAATGGGGTTCTTTATTTTCATGTATATCCATTGTAAATATGTCATTAACATTGGTGTAACATAAGACCCCCCGGGCAGCCCCTGCGGAGCGGGGGGCGAGCTCCAGGGGGCCCCCTCAGCAAAAGTAATAGGTGGGGGATGGGGCGGAGACCCCCTCTGTGTACTTTGCAGGGGGGGCCCTCTCAAGTTTCGTTACACCACTGGTCATTAAATAATGTGTAATGTATAAACAAAATGTGCAGCCTAACGTCTACCAATATCCCACTAAAATGCTGCTATCCTTTACCTCCCCATCACCTGGTTTATGTAATCTGGATTAAGCCAAACCACATTTGTTCAAAACGGCATGACACACAGGGGACACTCAGCCCACTGTAATAATTGTCCATGCTTATTGGCTATCACATTGGGAATGGAGAGAGTAACTTGCAGTGGAGTTTCAGTAGAATGTGGTTGACTCGCCAATCCATTTATTTTCACCTTTTATCAAGCTCTTAAACCTCACTTTTTGGATGTATTTGAAGAGCGTGAAGAATGCTGCTTACTTTTCTGAATATTCCTGTGAGAAATTGGGTTGTTGGTAGACAGGGATGTAAGCGCTGGTCAAGCAACAACCACAATCCCTGTCAGGGTAAGGCACAAGCAAACCCCAAATTTACTTGTGCTCAACCCCCTGTAGCTTGTCACAGACCAGTCAGGCTCAACCTTCTGGCAATATGTAGAGTATTTGTGCTACACTTCAAACAGTAAAATGGAGGCTCAGACCAGGAGGCCAGTAGACTTGCCCTTGGAATTGCTCTGGGTTCCTGGCTTCAAGATGAGGTTGCAGGTCCAGTTCTTCCTCCCCAAGCAAGAGCAGAGCAGGCAGCATGTCAGGCCAGCAGGGCAGTAGCTGCTTAAGAGTAGAAGACCAGCAGAGTGACAGTCTCTACAGGTCCAGAATAGTACTAAAGGGCTGGTGTCTAAGGTCCAGTATTTCTACCCAGTTGTGCCTTTGAAGTGGGGGAGAAGCTTCTAGAGGTTTCCATTGTAAGTCTCTAGGCATCCTACCTTCCCTGCCCAGGCTCCAGGCTAACTGCTAGGGTATGCAACCATATTTGTGGAGTCGGGACACAGCCTTTTCAAGTGTAAATGGAGCTGTGTTCAGTTCCTCCCTCCCATCCCGCCAGTGATGGCCCATCCAGGCACACCTAACATCCCTATTATGTGTGACTGTCAAATAGGAATATATATAGCTCAAATGTCAGCTAAACCCAGTCATGTGACCAGAGACAGGCTACAGGCACTAAACGGCTAAGTCAGGAGAATGCCAACTTTCTAAAAGTAAAAGGCACACAAATGATGGACGGAATGCAGAGCAAATCAAACATTCTCCCCCAGTCAATAGATCTGGGTTAAATGCATTTTTTTTTGCTCACCCCAGTTTAGACCCAGCCATATGCAAAGCAGTCTTGACTAAGCCTGGGCGTAGTTCGCGAAGTAGCGCTACGCGAAGCTACGCAAAGTGCAGTTCGCACTACGCGAGCTACGCGTAGCACTACGCGAACTGCGTAGTGCACTGTTCGCAATGATTGCACAGTGCCGGATGCTTGTCCGCACTGTGCAATCATTGAAAACGGCATCTTGCACAGTGCGAGCTGTCTTTTACTGCCGCTCGAGTAGATTTTTACTCGAGCGGCAGCTTCTCAACGCGGACTGGTAGTTTCTCATCGCGAGCGGTCGCGAGCATACGCGACCACTCGCAATGAGAAACCTGACCTCCCCGCGTTGAGAATCTCGCCGGAAGTTTATTTTCCACGCTCGCGATCGGCAACTTGATGTTGCTGATCGCGAACGAGAAAAAGTCTCGCCGGGATGTCATTTTGCTTGCTCGCGGTCGCCAACTTGACGTTGAGGACCGCGAGCAAGCAAAATGACCGCTGCACTACGCTACGCTACGCGTGTTTGCACTGTGCTACGTGCAATTCGCGTTGTGCGAAGTAGCGCAAACTTCGCAAACTACTCGAGCGTAGCGTAGTGCTTTGCCCAGGGTTAGTCTTGACCCTGTGCCTCATGGGAACAGTTCAGACCGAATTGCCAAGCCAGATCCTCCCTTGACCGGAAACAAGCATCTTGGGATCGGTTTCGGGGCATCACCCCTCATCAGCCAGGCTAGCTTGAACCCAGTGGCACAGTGACCCACGTCTGGGTATACCCTGCACACTTAGGGCGAGTAAGCAAAAGACACACAGATGATGATGAATTCAGGCCCAGATCTCTGTACTGGGGTGAATGTATGACATTGTTCTGCATTCTGTCACTCAATTGTTCTTTTCGCATTTGTCACCCCGAGTGGGACGGGTATGCCCATATGTGGCTCCCGAGCTCTCCATGCCACAGGAGTCAGGCTGATGAGGGGTGAAACCCCAAAACCAGTCCTAGGTTGCTTGTTTCCAGTCCAGGGAAGATCTGGCCTGGCAGTTCGGGCTGGACTGTTCCCATTGGGCGCAGGGTCAAGACTGATTTGCAAATGTCTGGGCTCAAACTGGAGTGGCATGGGGAGCAAAAAAACTATGGATTTAGGCCCAGGTCTCTGTACTGGCGTGAATGTATGACATTGTGTTGCATTCTGTCCATCAATTGCTCTTTTTGCAACTTTTTAAAAGTGGCATTTACAAAATTGTAATCTAAAACCTGACTTCACCATAAGTCACAATTCTTAATTTGAATTCCAGAGACACCAAACATGAACTGGTTACCTATTCCCATTTGAAAATTACATATATAAAATGTAATAATTTAAATCCAATGTTATCCCAAGGGAGAGGTAGGTCTTGCAGCAGTTGTTAATATTGAAGTAGATATATGCAATGATATGTGTATGTACAAAAACAAAATCGAATCACTGTTGTCAAATCCCCTGTTGTGACCTCTCCATCAACCTTGAGTCAGAAATACATGGTCAGGCAGTCCCTGCACCCTAGGCCTGAAGCTACTGATTGACAGATCACAGGTGGGGTGGCGTGTAACCAGCAGGAAAACTTGCAAACAGGAAAAACCGAGATTAGTCCCATAGATAGGCAGCAACACCACAATGGTTTTGGGAGATTGGTCCCAATTAAATGCACATGGGCAGAGGGGCAGGCATTCCCAAAACACCATAAATTTAGATGCCATATAAAGTTAGGAACACTCAGCCAATCAGGGCACAGCACACACTACACACACAGTGATCATGTGCTCCCCATGCTGGACATCTGGACACATTTCCCACTGGCCATGTAGAACGTAAAAGTACATGTCCAACTTTTTAAATACACTGCACTCTGGCCAAGTGGCAGTTCAGGGCCTACAGTAGGGGTGACATATACGTATTAAAAAGGAAGGTTTGGGCCTGGCAAAAGGTTTATTTTTCCAGGTGGAAATGGCAGTTTAAACTGCACACACGGGCTGCAATGGCAGGCCTGGGAAATGTTTAAAGGACCACTTAAGTGGGTGGCAGACTGCTGCAGACTCACTAGTAGCATTTAATTTACAGGCCCTGGGCACATGTATTGCCAATTTGTAGTGAATTATAAGTAAATTAACTATGTCAATTGGGTAAAAGCCTATGTTACCATGTTTTAAGGAGTGAGCCATGAGCTTTAGCACAAGTTAGCAGTGGTAAAGTGCTCAGAGTTCTATCATCATCCCCTTTGGTACTGCAGAGTTCTAAGGCCAGCAAAAATTAGATCAGTAAAAATGGAGGAGGACGGTAAACTGTTTGGGAGAAGACCACTCCAAGGCTGACAGGTCTAACAGGTATTCCACCAGCTGAAAGTGGGGAGAACTACCCAACCTCTTGGGAGTTCTCATCACTCAGGTGGAAGAACCAGGATAGTCCATTAGCATTGGTGTGGTCTGACTCAGGATGGTGGTGCACCGTAAAGTCCATTCTCAGTAGGGAGACAAACCACCTCAATTGTTTGGGATTTTCACCCCTCATTTGCATGAGTCGTCTGGGGGCCTGTGGTCTGTCTAAACCAAGAAGAGAGTCCCAAACAGGTATGGTCTCAGCTTCTCCAGTGCCCAGACCACACATGGCCTCCCTTCCAATCACACTCTACCTCTGTTCCATGGAAGTAAACTCCTGCTAATGAAGGCTACACGTTGGGCTAGGCTCTCCCCATTTAAAAGTGGTAAGACAGCCCCTATGCCATGCTCTGAAGCATCTGTCTGCACTATAAAATCCTTCAAAAAGTAAAGGAGCTTTGAGTACGGGTGATATACAGAAGGCCGCCTTGAGGGTATCCAAGGCTTTCTGGCAGGTCTCTGTCCAGATCACCTGTCTGTGCTTTTCTTTGAAGTCAGCTCTGTTAAGGGGGTAACAGTGGTGCCATATCCCTAAGCAAACCTAATATAGTATCCTGTGAGGCCCAGGAAGGCCTTCACCTCAGTCTGTGTTTAAGGGGGTTGCCAGTCCAGGATGGTTGCAATATTGGCCAGGAGGGGCGGCACGTTGCCCCGCCCACCATGTGGCCAATATATACCATGGAACCTTTCCCTATCTGCCACTTACTGGCCTTGATAGTCAGGCCATCCTGCTGCAGGGCGTGAAACGCTTCCTGGAGGTGACAGGTTTTCATCCAAGCTCGAGCTGTAGACAGCTATGTTGTCTAGGTAGGCAGCACAGAATGCCTCCTTCCCAGCAAGCTCCCTATTGACCAACCTCTAAAAAGTGACAGGAGCATTCTTTAAGCTAAAGGGAATCACCCTAAACTGGAAGTGGCCCTCTGGGGTCAAGAATGCTGACTTCTCTTTTGACGCCCTTAGTCAGAGCATTCTGTCAGTACCCTGATATGAGGTCAAAGGTACTCAGGAACTTGGCAGCGACCAGCCTGTCAATAAGCTTATCAGCTCGGGGGATGGGTTGTGCATCAGTCTTCGTGATCGAACTGAGGCCCTTGTTGACCATATAGAACCTAACTACTGGAGTGGTTCCCGGTGAGGCAGCCTTGAGTACCATCACCACACGACTAGACCAGGGACTGTTGGAGCCAATCACTCCAAACACCAGCATCTTGGAGACCTCCCCCTTGATGCTGGCCCTCATCTTGTCTGGCAACCTCGAAATCCTATTTGTAACAGGCGGACTGTCTCCAGTTTCAATGTCATAGACGCACAACTGTGTGAGTTCAGAGGTGAGGGAGAACATAGAGGCAAACTGCCCCAGTCACCAGTGGCAGTCACCCTGCTGCTCTGGGGTCAGGGTAGGGAATAGGTTGACACCCTGCACCAACCCATCATGCTGTTGGGCAGACACTAGGTCAGGTAGGGGCTCGCTCTCCTCTTTCACTCCATCTCTCACCAGGAGCATGATCACTTCGGACCTCTCAAAGTGCAGCTTGAGGCGGTTCAAATGGAGCACCCATAAAGGGTTTCTCAGGGTCTGGAGATCCACCAAGTAGGTGGACTCCCCCTTCTGCTCCTTCACCTCATAAGGGCCTTTCCAGCAATCCTAGGGATCTTTGGTCTCTACAGGCTCCATAATCCACACCTTCTGTCCAGGTTAAAACTCTACCAGAGTGGCTTTCTGGTCATATCAGAGTTTCACAACTTCTTTACTGGCCTCAAGATTCCTTTTCACCTTCTTCCAGAAGCAGTGCATCTGGTTGAGGAGGGCCAGCATGTAGATGACCACATCGTGAGGGGGCTTCCGAGGAGCTTGCTCCCAACCCTCTCTCACAAGGCTAAGAGGTCCCCTAACAGGGTGGCCATTGAGGAGTTCAAGGGGGCTAAACCCAACCCCCTTCTGTTGCACCTTCTTGGAGGCAAAGAGAAGGCATGGTAGGAGGACGTCCCATTTATGTCCTTTGGGCTCAAGCAGGCCATTATCATGCCCTTCAGGGTATTGTTGAATCTCTCCAAAATACCACTAATTTGGGGAAGAGAGGATGTGGAGAAGTTATAAGTTACTGAGCTTCATTTACCCTGATATGACGTTACTGCCTCTATCAGACACTACCTCTTTGGAGAACCCCAGATGTGTTAAAATCCCCATCATGGCCCTGACCACTGCATGTGCAGTCACTGACCTGAGCGGGCTCTTGGTAGCGAGTGGTGTGGTCCACAAAGACCAGAATGAACCTGTTGCCTAAAGCTGTTTTGGGGGTCCAAGGGTCCAACAGTGTTGATGCCTACCCTCTCAAAGGGAGTGCCAATGACAGGTGATGGGGTCAGGGGAGCCTTGAGCCTTTTCAAAGACTGCCCACTGGCATGGCAGGTGGGACAGGACCTACAGAATGCATCTGATTCCGTCTTCATCCAGGGCCAATAGAAGTGGGCAACACGCCTGGTGAAGGTCTTTTCTTGCCTCAGATGTCCTGCCAAGAGTATGTCATGAGCCAAAGCAAGTAGGAAGGTCCTGTAACACTGGGGGACCACCAGCAAATGGGCTGCCCCAGATCCAGGAACCTTAGGCTCACTATATTGGAGGTAATTCTCCCAATAGATCAAGTGATTTCCAGAGCTGTCACCTGTTGCCTTGGCCTCAGCTTGTTGCCTCAAGCCCTTTAGAGTGGTCCACTCTTTCTGCATTTTGCAGAATTCCTCCCTGGTAGGCCCACCCTCCACTTGCCAGCCAGCAAGCTCAAGCATATCACCCAGGGCGGCAATGTCTTTACTGTTTGTCTTAGGGTCATCCTCCACAGGTGCCCCATCAACCTAGACTGGAGGAACTTTAGGAGCTGGTTTTCTATGTGCCTTGCTCCCATGCTTGTTGTCGCTGTTTCAGACATAGTTCTAGACGCCCTTGAGTCCCTTCTTGGGTAGCCATCTACTGTGTGGTCTTACAGACCCATTCAGGCAATCCCAACATCTCCAAGGGTGACCTGAGCTCTACCTCCCACCAGATAGTGTGCTCCAGGTTGTTGCCCACTAGACAATCTGCAGGCATGGCAATGCTCACAGCTTTTTTTAGAGAACCTGAAACCCCTCCCAATCAAAGGGAACCAGAGCCACTGGTAGGTGATGCTCACGATTCTCTATGATTTGATGGAATGTATTAGGAAGGATCTGCTCAGAGGACACCAGCTGACACATTACAGTAGTCATGCTGGCTGCTGTGTCCCTCAGAGCCTCCACCCGCTGCCCATTGATGGGGATCCACTGCCTCTACTTAGAAGTATTGGCAGGCATATGGGCTTTTGGCACCATCTCTTTATCCAACATGGAAACTGGTATCACCTCTTTCTACTCCCCCTAGCTAACTGGGACTACCTCCTCCCCAAGCGCTACACTCGCCAAACCAGGTGTCTGCCCACTGGTAGGGGGCTGTGCCCTGTCAGACATTTGGAGTCGCCCTTGGAGTGCCCATACTAGCGGCACTCTGTGCACTGGGGGACAACCGTACCTGTCTGCTTATCAAAGAACCCCTTCTTTTTAAGCTCAGCCTGGGACTGGTGACTGTTGTTCCCATGGAAATTGCTTTGGGGGCATTGTGAGAACAACTTATTTTAACATTTTTCTCCCCCTCTTTCTTCTGGTGGGACCCCTGACCTCCCTTGTATGAGTCCCTCCAGATCACCTTTTGAACATTCTTGTGCTGGCCCAGAGGCCTGCATCCTCAGCAAGCTTCCTGGGGTCAGTTAGCTTACTGTCTACTAAGTGCTGGCGCAGCTCTGAAAAACAAACACTGAGCATGTGCTCTCTCACAAGTAGATTGTACAACCCACTATAGTCAATAACTTTGCTGCCACATACCCAAACATTCAGTTCCTTGCTAGAGTAGTCCACTAAATCCACCCAGGACTGGTTGGAGTGCTTCTGGCGGACAAGTGAACCTCTGCTGGTACGTTTCAGGGGACAACACAAACTTAGCAATCAATGTAGCTTTCGCTGGGGTGCACGTGATTTGGTCCCCAACCTCTAAAGTAAGAAGTGTGTCCTGCCCCACTGTAGGCATGTGTTTCCACAAACCACCCTCCAGTGCTCTTCTGGGATCTTGTGAACCCTCAGGGTTACCTCGTCAGCAGAAAACCATTTGTCAATATCACATCCCACCATATAACTGAGCACCAGACCCTTGGGAATGCAGATCTTTTTTTCCTCCTTCAGACACTGCAAGTATGCTGCCACTGATGCTGCTTGAACCTCCCTGCTTTGCTTTCAGTTCCAGCTCCTTAAAGCTCCTTCCATGAGCCAATCGCTCCAAAGCTAGTTTATCTTCCATGTCCACTTTCTTCTCTTCCAACTTGAGCTTAGCATCTCCAGCTGAACTCTCTCTCCTCCCACCTTTCTGTCATCTCCTCTGGAGACAAACTGTGGGAAGATACACTGCTCCCTGCTTTGGCTGGAGTTCCAAATCAAGGGTCAAATCATCCCCTTTAGAAGGTTGCTGCCTCTCAGGACTGAGATCCAAATCCCATCTCATCATTTCATGGTTGCTGTAGAAAGCGACTGGTGGACTTCCGCCCAGGCCCTTAGCGCCTTTTGCAGTTCCACCTTCATAGTGGTGCTCTTGGCTTGAGGTACCCTCTCCTTACAGAACTCCTTGATCTGGGTCACAGTGTAGAACTCCATGTATGCCAGCTCAAACTCCATACGTGTAGAGGTGGATTCAGGCGCAACAGACAGAGAGAAAGTTTTGAAAACTCAATCAGCGAGAATTTAAACTCAAATTGGCCTTAAATATGGCTTGGTAAAGTAGACTGAATAACTGTACGGCACTGCACAAACACAAATCCAAATCCTCGCTGCTGATCACCAATGTGAGAAATTGAGTTGTTGGTTGACTAGGACGTGAGCCATGGTCAAGCAACAACCACAATCCTTGTCAGGGTATGGCATAAGCAAACCCCAAATAAACCTGTGCCCAACCCCCTGGTACCTTGGCACAAAGCAGTCAGGCTTAACTTAGAGGCAATGTGTAAAGTATGTGTGCAATATTTCAAACAGTTAAATGTGTAAACGCCACACAAAAAGGATCCCACACCAGGTTAGAAAAATGCAGCCTAATTTAATAAATATAACAAGACCAAAACAATAAAAATCCAATCAGTAGAACTGGAGTTATGAATTTTTAAAGAATACAGTGTTAAATAGCACCTAAAAGCACAAAGTAACAACTGTAGTTATCTGGTGGTTATCTGGTCTTGCTAGACTGGGTCAAAGTCAAAAGTTCAGGCATACTGCATTTGAGACCAGGTTGTATACAGTCCCGTATTCGTCCTGCGGATGTTTTACCTTCTAAAGTTGTGTGCCAAGAATCCTGTTCCCATTGGAGAGGACCACAAGGAAAAAGGAGAGCATTGCTGGAGGATGTCTGCGTGGTGCAAAGAGCAGGTCGGGCATTGTTTATGGGCGAGCTGGAGCTTTGCGTTAGTGGTCCCCCGCGAGCAGTCTATGCAGCATTGTGAAGAGACAGGCTGGCGGCACTCCGCATTGATTTTTGTTGTGAGCTGTGTTGTCTCAATGTGTACTGGCCCCGTTGCAGTTGCGAAGAGCCCAAAAGCTTGATTTTAGAATGCTGACCCACACTAAGAGTCCAGGACCCGAGGGGAACCACTTGGGGATCAGGAACTCACTGTAGTTGGGTCCAGGAGCTAGTAGGGGAGCTTTTTATGTCCCTTATGCTCAGATCAGGAGGCCCGCAGACTAGCCCTTGGAGTCACTCTGGGGTCCTGGGTTCAAGATGAGATTGCAGGTCCACTTTTTCTTCCCCAGGCAAGAGGGTAGCAGGCAGCAGGTCACCACAGCAGGCAGTAGCTCTTTCAAAGTAGCAGCCCAGCAGAGTGGCAGTCCTTTCAGCAGCACAGCAGTACTTCTTTCTGGCAGAATGTACACAGGTCCAAAATTGTACTGAAGAGCTGGTGTCTGAGGTCCAGTATTTATACCCAATTGTGCCTTTGATGTGGGGGAGAAGCTTCTAGAGGTTTCCATTTGAAGACCCCAGGCATTTTTCCTTCTCAGCTCTGGCTGCAGAAAAACTACAAGGAGTATGCAGCCAGTTGTGTGGAGGCAGGACACAGCTAATTCAAGTGTGAGTGGAGCTATGCAGAACTTGCACTTTAAACCCCATTGACTTAGGTACAACCCTCTTGTAGTAGAGCTTGTGTGGTGGTTTATGTTGTTGCATTTGTGCAGCAGTATCAACAAACTACTTCAAGGACTAAGGCTTATAAGACACTGATGACGGCTATCAGCTACCATGCTGCCAGGTGAAGAAATGTTTTCATTTCTGTGAAATATTTGTGTTCTGTTCCCGATGCCTCATGGATTTGTTCTACTTCAGAACTAAGCTTTGTTCAGTATACAAACTACCATTTAAGGCTCACGGGTACAGCAAATCATGTTTGCAACTCCACATTAATTTGTCAACTTTTTTCAAAGACGTGATGATATTCATTTCGGGCAACATACATTTTGTACTTTGAGTAATCTACAAGCAACCTGCTTTACAGATATCGATTCCATTACCTATTTGAAAACTCATTCCCTCTCTAGTGAGTAATGCAAAATACACTTAAACTGGCCCGATACACTTTAAAAGTAATGGTTTTACGACGGCTTTCTTAAGTGCATGTGTAATTGTATGAGTAGAGCATAACCATTTAAATGTCTAAGTCCATGTTTGCTAGTGAAAGACACAGTGCTGTTAAACTGACAGTGATGGTAAATCACACACTATTTTCCTAAATGGAAACATATAAAACTACACTGAACTAAATAAAATGCACACTTTAGTCTGCTCAGTTGGTACATTTAAGAATATGTTAGAGAGGTGTAATTTTATTATGATATTAGCATTATATTTTCCAACCTAACTAAGATGCTTGCAGAAAACTGGTCTATTAGACCTTAATGCCACGTACCTTTGAGCCAATTGCATCAACCATTTCTGTATAGTAACAACAGTAGTGAGAACTTTAGAGGCCATAAGCACTTAAAAAGATTTTGGTGCCCCATATATATCTAATTCAAAATATAAACAATTATAAAGCGGAAAATAAAATATTACTTTTCAAAATCAAACAAAACATGAATTAAGATGGAAAATGTTTATTTTTGTATACTCCCACTTTATTTATAGGTTCAGCTGCAACATTTGCAGTTTTGCACCATATGGTCCATGGTAAATCCAACAATGGAAAATGTTTGTGGTGCCCCCTTCCCTTGATGCCCTAAGCATGTGCTTATTTAGCTTAATGTTTAATCCAGCCCTGAGTAGCAAAACACAGGAAAAGCATAGCTTGCTGTCTTGCAGAGGTGACAGCACTTTCCTATGGCCCTCTGTGTTGATATACAGTTAATATCCTATGGATTAGGGATGAATCTATCAATATGGTGTGAACATAGGTCGAAGAGTTGGCAGGTCATTTGTTCCGGATTCAGTAGAAGGGAAAGAGTTAAAAGAGGCCATGACAGCATGAAATACATATTCACAAATTAACACCTTCTTACATTAATGTATATTGAAAGCGGACGAGAGAACAACATTTGAAGAAAGAATGTGAATTGTGGTCAGTCAAAAAGTGGACTCTGTCTCCAATATTAACACATTCAAAGTTGTCAAATATTAATTGTTGTTGAGGAACACTCAGAAGTGCAGTTTGCAAGCTAATAGAAAACACTTCCTGAACTCTAGTGACAGTGTCGTAGATGCAATACTCTTGCACTGGACAATCCCCAGAGGACTGGTACCCTAAGAGGCTGTTTTTTAGATCGAGCTTTCGAGACCTGTTGTATTTAGTTTAGTGGTTTAAAAGCCCACCCACTGCTTTTGATTCGTTTGTTTCAGTGTCCTTAAGAAAATCCTTGCTTGCTAATGGTTAATCCTTTTTCTTTGTCCCTCCTTTTGATCTTTCTTTCCTCCCATGTAGCAGGGACTAAGTACTGTATGCTTCTGCTTGGGTAGTTTTTCTGTTTGTTTGGGGACTATTTTTTCCTACTTACCTGCTCCTGTTACTGTTTGCCTGTGTTCAGTTAGCAACAGTAGCTGCTTGCCACCTCCTCCTCCCATGTCGCTGCATGCCCCTCCCACTTCCATCTTGTTTCCCTGAGTGCTCATGCACCCACCGTGTCACTAATGAGACCAACAAGTGCTCGAAGTTCTGAGCATTCAAGAATCACTTTTATTTTATTTATGCTTTAAAGGCACCAGGTTCACTGAATTCTTCGTATCCCAGGACAGTTATTACAGTTGCTGCCATTCCAACCAATCACAGTGGGACTGAATCTCAGGCTGGCAACTACTCAAGCCAATTGGCGAACGATTAACTTGGGCCTATCGGAGCCTGTAACCCCCCCACCTCTCTCACTCCACTCTGGGGGCGCTACTGACTGCTTGTTAATATCTTTTAGCAAGCAGCCGGCATCAATGAAAGTGCAACCTTGAAATCTCATGTGCGTTCCTTGTTAGAAAGGGAGGAGTGTCGGGAGTGAAAGGTTGAAATTATTGGACAAAGAGGAGGCAGTTTTGGATTGCAGGTTTTTGCTTTTCTGGCCTGCTATGCTTTTTTCTTCACAAAACTGTACAGAATCCTTGGGTCTATGACAAAAACAATCAAAAAGTGTGGTGAACCACTACTTCATAGTTTAAGAATATGTGAAAATAAAGAATACAGAACAACATGACTAGGTGCCACAGATCTATCTTTGGGCACTTCCCTTTTCAGGACGAAATCCCTCACTCACCATAGGTGACATGCTTCATCATTTGGGATTCTCCTCCCAGAGGAAAAACATAGTTCCTCTGAGGGCTACAACCCCCTCTCTGAGAGGGAGGAGCTCAGGGATGTTTTGAATAACTAATAGATTATTATAGATCCACAAATGAGAAGACAGCTGTATGAATGAGGGCGCAGCGCAAAAAAATATATAAACGTGAGAGTGGTGAAGTTAAAACTGACTAAAGAGCGCAAAAGGAGATACTTTATTTAGATACGCCCTTTGCCAGAATTAAAAACCGTGTACCAGCGGTGTAAATTTAAACCGCGAAGGTAAAGTAGATAGTGATGGACAACATGTTTCAGCCATATACCCAATTGTAGGCAGGGCTTTCATCAGGACCTATATAGCTGCTGCTAAATCAGTGTAGGTGCTACAACAAAAAGGATATAAAAACAGAGAATCTTCTTAATCTGTACATTCCAAAGGGAAGGATTACCTGTAATCAAAAAAGAAGAATCAAGACAAAATTGATTCATACCAATGATCACAAGCATCAAATATAAAATACAAATGGTTCTGTAAAAATAATAAAGAAAAAGAAAACCTTACCCACCACTGCTGGGTAAACAACCACACCTCTACCTGGCAACAGCTCAGGAAAGGAGCACCGCCCTGAAAAAACGGTGTATCATGTCATTAACAAATCGTTGTCCTATCAAAAAACCATAGGTTTTGACAATAGTACCAATAACCCCAATGGGCATGTTATAAGGAGCAAATATCAAGAAGGAAGGCACAGGAAGCACATGCCATTTATACATGAAAAAAGGCTATCATGTCCAAAGCCTAACAAGGCTACAACTTAAAAACCATGAGCACTCAGCTTAAACAGAAATCTAAACCTCTCAGGTAGAGAAACTATAGAGTATCATATTGAGCCTAGATACTTAGAGTGCAAAGTAAGAATAGGAATGCCCAAAGAGCCAACATGCTGGTGTACAAGGCTCCACTGGGCAAAAACTAAATCTGGGAATAATATCACAATTACCACTCCAAACGAGGAGGGGCCGCCAAGCAGAACCACTCACCTATCCGTCGGTACACCGGTCCTTGCAGAGCCTGCAGCCGGACGTAAAGTGGAGTCTGACCTGGCCCGCTTTTATACCCTGGAATCATAGTCAATTAGCTACAGGTGAGAGCGCAACCGGAAAAGTATGCGCATGTGTCACATAAAAATCACTAATCTCACGTGCATGCGCACTGTGAGGGAGAGTCCAATATGATAATAAACCATCACAGAGCGGATTGCCACATAGTGAAACCCATTCAAACCAATGCAATCAACAGCGCATCGATTCTTTTGGCATTTCCAACGTAACAGGCCAATATACCAAGCGCTACCGCGCATGTGTCATGTAGAGACACTACTCTCCTGCGCATGCGCATTTCCTATGAAATGAACAATTCCTGTTTACGAATATAAAAAGTCAGTCAATAAAGCGCTCATGCATAGATGAGACACGCAACCACTACAGCGATCTCAATATGTGGAACACTGGTCTGAACACCACAAAGCTTAACAACAAAGAAAAGCAACAAAGAAAAACTGTGAAAAACATCACCGTGCCATGACATATGTTAACATATGAATTGCACTCAGCAATACTGAAATTCTGAATAAAGATCTCAAAAACTATATGCAATTGTCAATGATGGTCTAGACAAAGCATAAGGTGAACAGGATAGATGTAAATCAGAGGACACTCATAAATCCTTGTGTTTTATGTCATCAAAAGTACATGAGTGTACATCCCTTCATGGTCCAGAAAACATGATTAGATCAATATAACACCATAATAAAGGGTGCTTTTTGTTCTCTTAAAAAGTATCAGTTTGAAAAAATATATGAAGGACACCAATACATAAAGACATAGGCCTAGTCCAAAGAAGGACCAGATATATGCAAGGGTTCCATAGACAAGATACTAGAGTGAAACCCATGGAATCTCATCATTCAGACCCACAATATCAGTCTGCAATTTGTGCACCCACCATTGTTCCCGTTTAAACAGAAAAGTTGTAAGGTCAGTGATGTGAGATGGGATGAAAGGTTTCTCCAAGACCGTCCACTTGAGATCCTGTGGACTGTGTTGGGCAGAGAGAAAATGACTAGTCAATTTAGTCGAAGACTTCCTACATCTAATAGTACTCTTGTGCTCAAGGATACGAGTCTTCACTCTGCGCGTGGTCATGCCCACATATCGAAGAGAGCACGGGCAATGGATCAAATACACCAGATTGTCACTATTGCAGTTTGTATGACAAGTCAGAATCCATGGCCTAGAAGACCCAATGTCAATTTCCGTGGTGTGAATCGTGTGCGGACAAGCTGCACAGGACCCACAAGGAAAATGACCCTGTACAGGAGGTAAACCCCATAGAGTGCCCTGTGGATTCTTATTGCTGATACGAGGACGTGTATGTACCAAACGATCTTTTATGTTGGTGCTACGCCTGAAAGCAAATAGTGGGCGTGATAATGGAATCTCACCATTGTTCAGGATCTTCCAATTGGCCAGTATGCTCTTCTTAATTTGATTGGAAAAACTACAAAAAGTATGAACACATGTCAATCTGTTGGTAGTTACTTTAGGAGTACCCAATTCAAGAAGAGATGCCCTATTATTGTTTTTTGCACGCTTTAAGGATCTCTTCACAAGTTTCTTAGGATAATGCCTAACTTGTAACGGGTCCGATAGGTTCTGGGCATGTTCCTGATACTTGACAGTAGATGAACAATTCCTCCTTATACGTAAAAATTGCCCATAAGGCAAATTATCATGTAGGGCCTGAGGATGAAAGCTATTGTGTGATAGGAGAGCGTTCTTCGCCATTGGTTTCTTGTATAATTCAGTGCTCAAACCCCCTTCAAAAGGAGAGATCATAACGTCCAGAAACGGCAACTCAGTCTTGCTAAATTCACAAGTGAAATTCAAATACTGATTGCGATTATTCAGCCAAATCTTAAACTCATTGATAGAGGTAGATGTGCCTCTCCACACTACAAGCACATAATCAATATACCTTTTCCATACACGTATATGGTCTCTGTATGGATTATTATCATTCAAAATGTGCTCTTGTTCAAAAATATGAACATAAAGATTGGCCAGACTTGGAGCGAAACGCTCCCCATTGAAGTACCAGCCACCTGAAGAAACAGCTGTTCTTCAAACTTAAAAGTTTTCTTTCATGGCCAATCTGGCACAATCAATGATGAATGAAACAGGCGTATTCGAATCTGGAGGTCTATTCAACAAAAGTGTTTCAATGGCAGCCAAGGTTTCATCTTGCGGAATACACGTATACAGCGATTCTACGTCAAAAGAGACGAGGTAATCACTTTCAACGTCAAAACTCAGATCACCCACTAGCCTAAGAACCTCTTTAGTATCTTTCAAGTAAGTTGGCATCTCTACTACAAGGGGCCTCAAAAGTAATCCACAAAAGTGGAAAGAGGTTCGAGTAAAGAGCCTAAACCCGAAATAATCGGGCGACCAGGTGGAGGTCTCAGACTCTTGTGCACCTTAGGGAGTGCATAAAAGTAAGGAACAATGGGATAAGTTTTTACTAAGAAGGTAGCTTCATGAGACGTGATCCAATCATTAGACCGCGCTTCTTCCACAAGAGTCTTGATTTCATATTCTAATCTCTTGGTGGGATCCTCACTCAGTGGTTTATAATACTGTGTGTCTTCAAGTTGCCTCAGACATTCCATCCGATAAAAGGAGGTATCCATTACCACAATGGATCCCCCCTTATCAGCGGATTTGATTGTTATAGTGTCATCAGCAATCAAGGATGCCATGGCTAGTCGTTCGTTCTTAGTCAAGTTCTGATATTGTCTATTGTCCTTAGCACAAATAGTCGTAACTTGTGAACTCACAGCTTTTTCAAACGTCAAAACTTGAGGAGGGACCTGACTGGTAAGAGGATTAAATGTAGATTTATTTCTTAAGCCAGTATTGGTATCCAAATCTTCCGTGGCATCTAGAGCTTTATCTCTAAAGAAAAAGTTCAAACGGATTTTCCGGAAAAATTGGGCAAGTTCTCGTTTGATCTCAAAGATATCTCCCCGATACGAGGGTACAAACCCAAGTCCCTTATTGAGAAGGGCTAATTCATCTGTGGTCAAGCTCTTGTTACTCAAATTGATAACTATATCCTCTCGGAGCTCGATCCTGCCTGAGCCTCTGTCATGCTCCGGGTTGAGCGAGCCAGCGGATTGTCTGCCCAATGTACCTGGGCCTGTTGTTGTCGCCTCCTGCCCCTGGATCTTGTTCGGCCAAATCCTAAAAAAGGCTGATTAGGGTTCATCTGAGGTTGTGGCTGATAAGGAAACACTTGCCCATGTGGTAGAAAAGGTGGATAATGAAACGGGCCAGGTGCCCACCATTGTGATGGTGGTATGTTCTGAGTGTTGCCTCGAAACCCTTTCCAGTTGCCTCTGCCTCTTCGGGCATTACCTCTGTTGGGTGGATAGCCTTCATTGGAATGGTCTGAGTCACTAGACCAATCTTCGCTGTCTGACGTGGAGTAATTCGACCCATATCTACGACCCTGACGATTGTATTGGGGAGGCACATATTCAGTGCTAGTATATGGGTATACTTTCTCCATTGAAAAGCGCGCTAGATCTTTTTTAAATTTATTGATCTTAGACATCAAAACAGAGTCTTTAAACTCCTTATTGCTCTTGTTGGACTCTTCATTATGTTTCTTAAATAGTACCCCTGACAGAGTGATTTTAATTTGAGACTCTAGGGCCTGTATCTCAATTAAAATGGTGTCCCCGATACGCTTGGCTGTATTAATAATTAGAATCAGCCAATCGCGGGTACACCGCCAGGCCACCAATGACCAATCTTTCAGAAACAACTTATCATCCAGAAACAGACGGGGAGCATTAGTGACAATTAGCCCTGTTGGTGCACAATTACCCCTAAGATATTCTGTCATAATGGCTCCGTGTATATAAACCTGGGAATGAGATTTCTTAAGCACCAATAATTTGGTCCAGTCATCACCCTGCGTGGAGGCACCCCCTTGAAATGTATCAATAATGCTAGGTGTGCTCAAGATGGACTGAGCCATTGTGTCGTCAAAAGCTAAACCCTGTCGCTCCGCCATTTGGATGTATAAAACTGCTTGGAGACAAAAAAAGAGAGAGAAAGAAATGGCTGTGCCTACTCTGAAATCCAAAACTTCTTAAACAAGCTCCTATTAAGAAAACAGGTATCCAACTGTAATACCTACAGAAAAACAGGACCCGCAGCCGGGAAAGCTGCTCGAAAGACTAACAAACAAAAGGAAGGTTCAATGCCAGAGGGTCCTAGGGAAATTTTAAGACCTCACAGGATTCAATCCCCAATTCAATATCACAAAACTGTACAGAATCCTTGGGTCTATGACAAAAACAATCAAAAAGTGTGGTGAACCACTACTTCATAGTTTAAGAATATGTGAAAATAAAGAATACAGAACCACATGACTAGGTGCCACAGATCTATCTTTGGGCACTTCCCTTTTCAGGACCAAATCCCTCACTCACCATAGGTGACATGCTTCATCATTTGGGATTCTCCTCCCAGAGGAAAAACATAGTTCCTCTGAGGGCTACAACCCCCTCTCTGAGAGGGAGGAGCTCAGGGATGTTTTGAATAACTAATAGAATATTATACATCCACAAATGAGAAGACAGCTGTATGAATGAGGGCGCAGCGCAAAAAAATATATAAACGTGAGAGTGGTGAAGTTAAAACTGACTAAAGAGCGCAAAGGAGATACTTTATTTAGATACGCCCTTTGCCAGAATTAAAAACCGTGTACCAGCGGTGTAAATTTAAACCGCAAGGGTAAAGTAGATAGTGATGGTCAACATGTTTCAGCCATATACCTAATTGTAGGCAGGGCTTTCATCAGGACCTATATAGCTGCTGCTAAATCAGTGTAGGTGCTACAACAAAAAGGATATAAAAACAGAGAATCTTCTTAATCTGTACATTCCAAAGGGAAGGATTACCTGTAATCAAAAAGAAGAATCAAGACAAAATTGATTCATACCAATGATCACAAGCATCAAATATAATATACAAATGGTTCTGTAAAAATAATAAAGAAAAAGAAAACCTTACCCGCCACTGCTGGGTAAACAACCACACCTCTACCTGGCAAAAGCTCAGGAAAGGAGCACCGCCCTGAAAAAACGGTGTATCATGTCATTAACAAATCGTTGTCCTATCAAAAAACCATAGGTTTTGACAATAGTACCAATAACCCCAATAGGCATGTTATAAGGAGCAAATATCAAGAAGGAAGGCACAGGAAGCACATGCCATTTATACATGAAAAAAGGCTATCATGTCCAAAGCCTAACAAGGCTACAACTTAAAAACCAAGAGCACTCAGCTTAAACAGAAATCTAAACCTCTCAGGTAGAGAAACTATAGAGTATCATATTGAGCCTAGATACTTAGAGTGCAAAGTAAGAATAGGAATGCCCAAAGAGCCAACATGCTGGTGTACAAGGCTCCACTGGGCAAAAACTAAATCTGGGAATAATATCACAATTACCACTCCAAACGAGGAGGGGCCGCCAAGCAGAACCACTCACCTATCCGTCGGTACACCGGTCCTTGCAGAGCCTGCAGCCGGAGGTAAAGTGGAGTCTGACCTGGCCCGCTTTTATACTCTGGAATCATAGTCAATTAGCTACAGGTGAGAGCGCAACCGGAAAAGTATGCGCATGTGTCACATAAAAATCACTAATCTCACGCGCGTTTGGAGTGGTAATTGTGATATTATTCCCAGATTTAGTTTTTGCCCAGAGGAGCCTGAGAGGTTTAGATTTCTGTTTAAGCTGAGTGCTCATGGTTTTTAAGTTGTAGCCTTGTTAGGCTTTGGACATGATAGCCTTTTTTCATGTATAAATGGCATGTGCTTCCTGTGCCTTCCTTCTTGATATTTGCTCCTTATAACATGCCTATTGGGGTTATTGGTACTATTGTCAAAACCTATGGTTTTTTGATAGGACAACGATTTGTTAATGACATGATACACCGTTTTTCAGGGCGGTGCTCCTTTCCTGAGCTGTTGCCAGGTAGAGGTGTGGTTGTTTACCCAGCAGTGGCGGGTAAGGTTTTCTTTTCTTTATTATTTTTACAGAACCATTTGTATTTTATATTTGATGCTTGTGATCATTGGTATGAATCAATTTTGTCTTGATTCTTCTTTTTGTTTACAGGTAATCCTTCCCTTTGGAATGTACAGATTAAGAAGATTCTCTGTTTTTATATCCTTTTGTTGTAGCACCTACACTGATTTAGCAGCAGCTATATAGGTCCTGATGAAAGCCCTGCCTACAATTAGGTATATGGCTGAAACATGTTGACCATCACTATCTACTTTACCTTCGCGGTTTAAATTTACACCGCTGGTACACGGTTTTTAATTCTGGCAAAGGGCGTATCTAAATAAAGTATCTCCTTTTGCGCTCTTTAGTCGGTTTTAACTTCACCACTCTCACGTTTATATATTTTTTTGCGCTGCACCCTCATTCATACAGCTGTCTTCTCATTTGTGGATCTATAATATTCTATTAGTTATTCAAAACATCCCTGAGCTCCTCCCTCTCAGAGAGGGGGTTGTAGCCCTCAGAGGAACTATGTTTTTCCTCTGGGAGGAGAATCCCAAATGATGAAGCATGTCACCTATGGTGAGTGAGGGATTTCGTCCTGAAAAGGGAAGTGCCCAAAGATAGATCTGTGGCACCTAGTCATGTGGTTCTGTATTCTTTATTTTCACATATTCTTAAACTATGAAGTAGTGGTTCACCACACTTTTTGATTGTTTTTGTCATAGACCCAAGGATTCTGTACAGTTTTGTGATATTGAATTGGGGATTGAATCCTGTGAGGTCTTAAAATTTCTCTAGGACCCTCTGGCATTGAACCTTCCTTTTGTTTGTTATGCTTTTTTCTTCTACATCCTCAATGTCACTGAGGTACTGGAGGCGCTGCTGTTACATAGATGAATAGTCTCCTGTTGTACTGCTAGTATCAGCACATGAAGGGTTGGTTACAACAATTAAGGAGTCTGACTCTTTATGTCCAAGCAACATGGGTCTCGCTGGTGACATGTTGTCACAAGCCTACGATCACACTCTACTTTCTTTAAGCTAACAATTAGTTTTTTTAAGGGAAACAAAATGTTACCAAATAGACAACAAAGATGATGCACAGAAAACAAAAGAGGCGTTTTAACCTTCCCGTACAATCTCTTAAAATTGGCGGCCATATTGGAGTTGTTTCTTTGGTAGAGGTTTAAAAATAAATCTTTGAGATTATATAAATGAACATATGTGTGACCTCAAAAGCATGTTTTCTGAAAATAAATTAAAAAGGAAGAACACAACGTCTAGATGTTCAGTTTTATGGCAACACGTTTCTTTTTATCGCTGTCATGAAAGATTGGTCAGACAATTATACACTTGGCTTTAACTTCCAGGCTGGAAGTGGCAGCAGGTAGTTTAGAAATTCATTTAAACCCTTTCACCCTTCCCAATATTCACATTTACAGTATAGCTCCCGCTTCCACAGAGTGTAGCTGTTCCAGAATGGGTCATCTTTTATCTCATTGTGTGAGACTGTGACAAAACAACCGCATATAACTGTTCTTTTGAAGCAGTGTGTGTCTGTCTCGTGGGGGTGCACGATAACATATACGGTAGGGTAACAATGAATGTGGGATTGATCAACTGCTATTTTATTTAGAGCAACAAAATTAGGACAATGCGGATTTTTGATATGCGAATATTCTTTCTTTGCTTCCTTATTAGTCTTATTTTATTAGTGAGGATTCATCGTTTAGTTGTTTTAGTACTACTGTTTTTTAGAAGCCTAGCGTACTCCTTGTGAAACGTTACTGTAATTATAATCTTTTGTCATGGAAATGTTGGCCCCGGGGCTTTAATCAGGAAGGAAAGAAATGGGGCCCATGTGAGAATCTAAAAAATGAACATGATTTAAGAAATTAGGGAACAAGAGGTGTGGCCTATGTATTTAAGGGATGTATAACATGGAACAAAAGTTCTTTGCTTCTTGTACCATACTTATACAGTCAGTATTTTGGTGCCTTCTTGTGAACCTTCTGGTTTCGTATCCAGACATAACACTTAGTAATGGACATGCACCTAAAGCAATACATTGGCTTGCTTATGATTGTTATTGTTAAAGTAAGTTGTGGTCAGTGACACCAGCGGGCTTCATAGCAGGACAGGAGAACCAATCAAATGTCATTCACCCGGGTGTGGAGGGCTGTCAGTCACTGTAACATTGGTACAGTGCGATTTTGCACCTACCAGCAAGTGCTAAAATGTTTGCACTTGGTCAGTTGAGAAATATGTCTTTTTCACACCTAATCGTAAGTGCATGTCATTCTTTCACTAATCCTGTGCACTGCACTAACTTTGCACTATGTAATCTGAAACCAGTGATTTCCTGTGCTAGAAACCTACAAAACTGTACCATCTCTGAATACAAACTAGTTCTGATTGTTATTAACAGTAGCACAAAATGCATCCTGTGTAGCAACAGGGCACAAAGTGGTGGGAACTGGAGGGTATGACGGCTGATTGAGTGTCTCTTCCTGCCACTCAAACCAAAGACGTCAGACCGGGCTTAGTTCCTCCAAACTAGATCCAGCCCAAACAGCAACGCTAGATAAATACAATTTAATGTGGGCTAGAATCTCAGCGGGCTAGAATCTCTCAGTGAGACTATGAGCCTGATTGCGATGTCGGGCAGAGAGCCTCCGACCTGCGGTCAAAGGCTCTGGGCCCAACATCCTGAGCTTTCCCTCTGTGAGCCCATCGGAACAGGAGCAGAATAGTAATCCCTTCAATGATGGTGGAGCCAGGCTCAGCTCCGCCGTTGGGATTACGATGTTGGTTTCGGACAGCCTTACCATGTCGGCCTTTCTGACACGGAAATGCTGTCAGAAAGTGACATTGGGGGTCCCTAGCAGGACCCCCTTGCCCTCTGATTAGGGGCCTGATGAGGCACCTATGTTGCTCCCCGGAAAATCCCTGTACCGTGTGCCACACAGTGCAGGGATTTTCACAAACTCCCATTTCTCAATGGGAGCATGTGCTGCAGGCAGTTTCCGACCGCCACACAAGCTCCCATAGAGAAATGGGAGTTTGTAATCATGTGTGTGGAACTGCCGACAAATGGTCGGGCGGTTTTCTCACTGAAATGGTGTCGGTCGGAGACAACTCCGACCGACATCGTAAGGAGGGCCTAAGCTGTTTCTGATACTCACTGCTGGCATTCGCTTCATTTGCTCATTTGCTTAACTTGCAAACTTAGCATCACAACTTTCTGACAATATACGTAGTGCTTAATTTTGAAAAGAATAAGTTAAGGGCCCACAGTTTTTCAGAGCGGCTCGCTGCAGCTGCCTTTCCTGAATAACAAAGCCACCTAGTCTTGAATCCACCTTGTGCCTCTTTCTTCCACCACCCTTCGCTTCCTGTCTTCATTTTTTGAATTCCTGGTGCCTCTTTCTACCACCACACTTCACTTCCTGTCTGTATTTTATGAGTACCTGAGCTGCATTGTCTTGAATAGACATCGTGCCTCTTTCTTCCACCACCCTTCACTTCCTGTCTCTATCATATACATACCTGGTGCCTCTTTCTTCCACCATCCTTCACTTCCTGGGTCTATCTTATGAATACCAAAGCAGCCTAGTCTTGAATCCACCCGGTGCCTATTTTTTCCACCATCCTTCACTTCCTGGGTCTATCTTATGAATACCTAAGCTGCCTAGTCTTGAATCCACATGGTGCCTCTTTCTTCCACCACTCTTCACTTCCTGTCTCTATCATATGAACACCTGCTGTCTCTTTCTTCCCCAATCCTTCATTTCCTGTCTCTGTCTTATGAAAACCAAACCTGTTTAGTTTTGAATCCATCTCGTGCCTCTTTCTTCCACCACCCTACACTTCCTGTCTCTTTGTCATTTTCTTGTAGGTCCTTTTCAGGTCTCACCTACTAGAGAGTGCAGCTGTCTGGTTGAAGAAAAACCTACTATGGGCGTGAAAAGGTCTTACAGGGTCTTACAGACAGCCTACTGTTTACCCTTGGGCGGCTACATTGTCACTTTCATTTGCTTGCTTATTTGATGGCTTTACATGTCTCAGCTTGCCCATCTTGTGGCTGTCCCTCACTTGGAGCATAGCCATTTTATCATCTCTCTGACTGGCTGGCGTCTATCCTTCCTTTGCACACTTGTAAGGGATTACTGTTTTCTTTTAATCTTAACTCTGCATGAGATTACATGTGTTTCCAGCTCTTTCCGTCTTGTGCTTCTGCCCCCAAATACCCTCCCCCAAGCTTCTGTCTCCCTCGTGGGCTTGTGTGTCTCACCAAACTTCCCTTGCTCCATGTTGTTTTCTCCCTCTTGTGCGTCCTCCCCACTTACCACAAGTTATTTTCCACCCTCGCCCACTTTTTTCCAAAGGGCCAGGCAGCAAATTTCTACTGGGTCATCTGACCTAAAATGTGCTTTCCCGCTACTTAATTTTCCCTATTTTGTTTATTTACCATTCCTTTTTGGATCGGTAAAGTTATAAAAAGGCGCCGGCGTCATTTCAAGTGGTAATGCATGCACATGCCTACAAAATAATGTGGCCAGTCATGTTTATTATAACTTTTCAGCATGCTGCACAGCAGCCATACTGCTCTACAACATAGCTTAAAGACATTGGCAAAGCCAATAGGTCTGGCTAAACACCTTATAAGGTCCCAAAGGCGAGAACAAATGGCTGTGCCAATGCTTGTTTTCTGCAGGAGCCCCTATTATCCTCTGCACAACCTCAGACTTGTGACAGCTGAAGCTTCCCCTTTTCATTGCACAGTTACAGAGCCAATGCCACACTTGTAGTATAACTGACAGTGCAAGACCCGATGAGGCCCTTTGTTGTCAGCTACACTATACGTGTGATGCCACCTCTGCCAGAGAATTTGGTTAATGTTGTACATGTGATGCTACCTCTGCCACAGAATTTGGTTAATGTGACCACAGGGCCTGCATCTAAGTCTGTGAGGAGTGGGCCATGGAGCAGATACTAGGAGACTGCACAGGATGGAGCTGAAGAGCTAGAGCGGCCAGCGCAACAGAATGTTCGGGGAAAAATTAGAAACATCACATTTCCAGAATGGGTGCGGAAGGGACAGGGCAAGGGAATGGGGTGTAAGGCACAGTGAGTCATAAAAGTGCTCAAAAGCCACAATAATGGTCACAAATTCTAAACTATGAACAAATGACTTAACTGTCAGACAAAATTCATCCAAGAAACAATGAGAGAGTTCTCAAGAAAAAGAAATTTGCACCAATTTTCAGTTTAGCAGCTCATGCACAAAAATGGGTGCTATATATTAAAGAGATGGTACAGAGCCCTTATTTGTTTTAAAAAAATAAAGTATTACCACTTGTCATAGAAATTGAATCTAGTCTACCATTTAAAATTCTAGTTTTGAGATCGACCCTTTTTGTTGCTTAGTTTATTTCAAGCATGAAAAGGCTGGTGCTGTTCACAGGGAGTCAGAGTAGCCTTGTAAAAAAGACTTTGCATTTGTGAAGTATGCACTATGTGGTTGAGCTTAACAACAAAAATACATTTCCCAAGGATAAAAATGTCATGATGCTTGGAGATCGCGCTGACCATTTTTATATATCAGGTTAACTTGCCTCTTATTTCATGGTGCTCTTGCTAAACAGTCATGCCACTAAATTGACACAGAGGTGGCCCTGCTTTTTGGATGTATGATTCTATTTGGGATCACAATTATTTTCTTGATAGCTTGCTTCAGTACAAGTGGTATGCAGAGACTTGTTCTGGGGATCAGGTCATGGTGGAAAACAAACACTTTGTCCTTCATATTTGAGATCTTCAAAGACTGCTTCTCATACTGAACTTTGGGTTTTTCTGTGAACCAAATTGAAGATTGGTAGCATCAAGATTATGATTACTTAAGCCAGGGTTCACCAAAGTCAGTCCAGGAGGGCCAAATCCATGCCAGATTTTTAACTTATCCCCATTTAGATAAATGTAGTTATCTTAAAAATCTGGCATTGATCCGGCCCTCTAGAACCAACTTTGGAGAACCCTAACTTAAGCTATGAAGATATCACAATAGGCATAGAAGGTATTAGTAGTATTTAATTAGTGATACAAGTACTGTTAGAAATAGGTATCACTGACTATTAATGGTTGCTAATTATATTTTAGCTGCATAAAAGAGAAGTTAAAATCTAAGCAAATCAGAAGGCACATATCTATGAAGCCAGGTGCAGTAATCTTTCCAATAGATAATGAATGTTGTTGAGCTTAGTTACTTAACTTCTGTTATGCTTCATTTTCAGGGAGTCATACCAAGAACACAAAGTTGGTTACACAGAGATATCTTTAAGGTATACTTTTTCACAGTCAATGTTAGAAGCAGAATAATCATGATAGAGTATTACACCATTGTGTGCATCGGACGGCCGGGAGCCGTCCGACACCACAGTGCTCATGTGCTTAGGACGGCTCCTGGCCGTCCTCGCACATGGCACAGGAAATCCCTCTGGTGCGGGCACCAGAGGGATTTCCTTTCCCCCAAATAGCCTCAGGAGCTGGAGAAGAGGTTCTCCAGCACCCAAGGCTTTTTGGATTGTTTCAATGAAATGAGGATCAGCGCGCATGATGCACTGACGTAATTTCAGTGAAACCGAAACTGAAATTCAGTTTCAGTTTAAGTGCCTCGGTGCTCAGGGGCTATCTCAGCCTCCTGAGCACCGAGGCAGACAGGAGAGGTATCATTGGAAAGGGGAGACTCTCCCCTTTCCAATGGTACCCCTCCCTTGTGGATCCCTGTTTAGAGAATCGCCTCAGAATGGCGATCCCCAAGCAGGAATCCAACCCTAGGCACCAGTGAGGGGGGAGCAGCCCTGTGGGCAAGCGCTTTTGCTAACCCCCAATGTTGGCTCAAAATTCAGGCTTTCTGCCCCCGCCGGAGGCAGATGGGGTCAATAGGCACCAGGGATTTGTTTTTTTATGTCTATAGGGGTAGGAGCTGCCCAAAATGGGCATGCCAATGTCCCCACCCCACCAAAGATTCCACAGCTGTCTGACCCTGGGAGGCAGATCGGGGCAACAGCCCTTAATCTGCACCCCATGGGGGCAGAAGGCACAATAGGAACCAGTGTTTTTTTTCTAATGTATATAGGGGTGGGGGCTGCCCAAAATGGGCATGCCATCGTCCCCACCCCAGCAAAGATTCCACAGTTTTCTGCCCCCGGGAGGCAGATCAGGGCAACAGCCCTTGATCTGCAACCCCGGGGGGCAGAAAGCACACTAGGCACTAGGGATTTTTTTAATGTCTCTAGGTGTAGGGGCTGCCCAAAATGGGCATGCCAATGCCTCCACCCCCCCCAAAATTCCACAGTCTTTCTGCCCCCCTGGAGGCAGATGGGGCAATAGCACCCGATCTGCCACCCCAAGGGGGCAGAAAGCACACTAGGCACCAGGGATTTTTTTTTTAAACGTAGGGGTGGGGGCTGCTCAAAATTGGCATGCCAGCCACCCCCCCAAAAAATTACCACAGTCTTTCTGCCTCCCCCGAGAGGAAGATGGGTGCAATAGCACCTGATCTGCCCCCCGGGGGAGGGGCAGAAAGTCCACTAGGCACCAGGGATTACGTTTTTTTATACGTAGGGGTGGGGGATGCCCAAAAAGGGTATGCCAATGCCCCCAAACCCCCAAAATGCGTTCTGCCCCCCGGAAGGAAGATCAGGGCAATAGCCCCTTATCTGCCCCCATCCAGTGGGGGGCATAAAGCTCACTATGCACCAGGGATATGTTTATGGGCATGTCAAGGAGAAGCCCAAATAGGCAAGGGTCGCTCCCCTTTTTTTAGGCAAACATTTTGGCTGTTTCAGTGATCTTTTCAGTCTCCTCTGCTCCCAAGCGGGGCCAGAAAACCACTAGAAACCAGGGAGAGTTTGTGTGTGTGTGTGTGAACTGGAGTTTAGCTGACGGTCTGCTTGTACTGACCTTTGGCTGGCATTTTGCTGGCGGTGTGTGTGTAGATTTGCACTTGGCTAATGGTGTGCGTGGACTCGCGCTTGATAACTTTGTGTGTAGATTGGTGCTTGCATGGTGGTGTGCGTGAAGTGGTGCTTGCCTGGCGGTGTATGTGGACTGGCACTTGGCTGACAGTGTACGTGGACTGGTGCTTGGCTGACGGTGTGCATGGATGGTGCTTGGCTGGCGGAGTGCATGGGTGGCGCTTGGCAGCCGGTGTGTGTGGATAGTGCTTGACTGACTGTGTGCATGCATGGCACTTAGCTGGTGGTGTACGTGGATGGAGCTTGGCTGGCGGTGTGCATGGATGGTGGTGTGCGTGTACTGATTCTTGGCTGGCGGTGTAGGTTGCATGGATTCCCCAGCATTTTCTTACCCAGAATCCCCCGCAAACCTCCAATTTACTTACAAAGTCAAATTTTGCTCACATTTCTGTGTTGGTAAGTTGTAGGATCACCGTGCAGACACAAATTTCCTACCACCCAGCGTTCCCCTTGGTCTCCCGAGAAAAATTATACCTCACGGCGTCAGCCTAAAAACGTATAAACAAACTGCCCATTTTTGGGCCCACCTCAATCTCACAAATGGGGTACCTGGGGAACACTGGGTGGTAGGAAATCTGTGGCGGCCCGGTGATCCTACAACTTTCCCACACAGAAAAGGGAGGAAAACGTGATTTTTTTGTACCTAAATTTGAGGGGGGAGGAGGCCTAGCAGCAAAAGGGTATTTTTTTTGTCTTTAGTTACAAATTCTGACCTCCAACTTCAGTGCCCTGCATAGTGACAAATCAGAGTTGTGATAAACAGTGTCTCTATTTTCTCTCTCATCCATTCCTGTTTCTCCTCTTTAACTGTTGCCCAACATAACATATTGTGTATGGTTAATGGTCTTTACGGTGATGGGTAGAAAGATGCAAAGCTGCCATTTATTCAAGAGATCGGGTACTGCTTTCTGACAGTAAGCCAGAAAGAAATTGCAAAAAACTGCATGATTTTTAGTTGAGGAGGTGAGAACCCACCTCAAATAGTAATCGCACTCCTTGCGTGGAAAAACCACAAAAGTCATTAAATAAACCATGTGCTTATTCCTTTGGTAGAGTTGCACAAAAACAGTCAGGCTTAACTTAAAGGCAATGTGAAAAGTATTTATGCAGTACTCAATCATAAAGAAGGTGAAAATACAACACAAGAAAGAATTCCAACCTAATTTAGAACAATCGAGTCAATTCCAAGAAATCAATTGACACCAAAACATTAAAAATCCAATCAGTAGAACTGGAAGTATGATTTTTAAAAGTGTGAACTGAAAATAATGCCAAAATGCACAAAGTGCCAACCGCAATCATGTCGTCATTCTAGACTGGGTCAAAGTAAAAGTTAAAGCCAACTGAGATGGAGTGTGGAAAGTTTACGTTTGGATGTAGAAATTTTTCTGAAGTGTGTTTGTCAACGAGATGGTGGTGGGACAAGCTGAATGCTGAATCCGATACAGGGCTCGAGGACAGCAGGTTGCAGATAAGCAAGGTCCCGACATGATCGTCGATGAAGACGGGAAAGGTTCAAACCAGCAAGATGAATCTGACTGATGATTCAGTGTTAACGGCCCGGTCTGTAACGGTTCTCCAGTCAGAAAGTTGGCAAAATGTTTCTAGGTTCCAGACCATGCAGTTTGGGGACAGGAAGAGTACACTCCTAACCCCATTCAAGGGTCTAGGACTTGGGGGGGCACCACTTGGGTATGAGGAATCAATCCAACAGTGACCAGCACAAGGGTCCAGGGCAGGTCCACTTGATACTGGTCAGCTGTGTCATTTTGCTGGGAAAGGCATCTGGAAGTTTGTTGTGTCCCTGTAGTTCAAACTGGAGGACAGTCAACCGTCCCTTGGAGTACTTTCTAGGGTCCTGGGTTCAAGGCAAGCAGGTCTAGTCTTCTTCTAGGCTCTTCAGATAGCAGGGCAGTCATCCTTCTGATTCTCCCCAGGTCCAGGAGTTTTCCGAAGAGGGTACCAGAGGTCCAACGTTTATGCCTCGTGCCATCTTGTGGGCGGGGATGTCTGGCCACTCCCTAACAAATGTGGTAAACGTATACAGAGATGACCCTACCTACATTTGAGGCAAATCCTGTTTGTTTTACCGTAAGCCTATCTACAGTATCCCTCTTTCCCTAAAACCAACATGGCAGAACTTTCCTTCTCCTGGTCAGATGTCACTATGCTCACACAGTATTGTTGGCTGGAAATGGGCAAACCTTTCATTGTGGTCACTCCAAATCAGTTTTGGGTCAGCCCTCACCACCCCCTTCTCACTGGGTTTAAAGCCAAGCTAACTAGCAGGACAATAGAGAAGGCAGGTGCAGGTTTCGGCTACATCTGCCTCTGACAAGGCATCCATCTTTGAAGCTCAGAAAGGGGCTGGGCAGAGTCCCCAGGCCATCTTGCTCTAGAAGGAAAGACACCTCCCCACTTCTCCATGCCAAGCCGTTTGTCCACTGTCTGTGAGCAATCTACATCTCACCACAGGGCATCCATTCAACAGTCAGGTGAAACTGGACACTGGCAGTAAGGCAAATTTGGCTTAGGCAGGAAACTGACAACTTTCTCAAAGTGTCTTTTTCAAAAAAGCAATGTTACATCTGACTTCACCATTAAATTAGATTTTAAATTGCTATTAAAATGAATCCTTGAATCATGTTTCTAGTAAGCCTGGGCAGGATTTCAATTACAATTGTATAATCTGAGTAATTTTGGTACTTCCATGTTACTATTTGGATGGAATTACCAATAATTATGTGATTACTCCTACTCATGTTCTGCAGCATTTAGCACTATTTCTTAGCAGAAAAATGCACCCTTGCATTCACTTTGGACGTAACGGTGCATTTTGCGGTAAGAAAATTGCACGAAATGCGAGGAGTAAGTTGGAGAAAAATCCTACCCCAAGACCACATTTAGCGACTCCAGGGTGCTGCATGCATTCGCTAAATGTGTTCTGCTGCATTTAGCACTATTTCTTAGTGCAAAAATGCATCCTTGTGTGCATTTTGGGCACAAGGGTTTTTTTTGTGCTAAGAAAACCATGCTAAATGCCAGGAGTAAATTGGGGGAAAATCCTAGCCAATGAGCACATTGAGTGAACAAGAGCAGCTGCTCGAGCTTGCTAATCATGTTCTGCTGCATTTATGACTATTTCTTAGCTCAAAAATACATCCTTGCTGCCTTTATGGTTATTTCGTGGCACAAAAATGCATCCTTGCTTGCATTTTGGAGGTGAGAGGGCCTTTTACACTAAGAAATAGAGGTAAACACAGTATTACTCTTCTAGTGTAATTTAGCGGAATGGCACGGTATTAATAGGTAATTCCGTGTAATTACACTTCACGGAATACACAAGTCACGTCCACCCGTAGTTTCTAGCAGCTCCAAACTGAAATTAAGCACTATATGTTGTTATTGTCTTAGCCAGTGGTTTTTCATGGGTGGTACATCTTTGCCACAGTGAAAAACTACTTTGTAGGTTTTTCACTGCCAGGACATGTAAAATGTTAAATATACATGCCCTACTTTTTAGATACCATGCACCCTATCCTATGGACATTTAAGGTCTACATTTGGGATGATTTGTAAGTACTTAAAATGAAGGTATAGGCCTGACAACATGTTTATTTTGCCAGGTTGAAATGGTAGTTTAAAACTGAATATCCATCCTTCAGGGGCAGACCTGGAGCCATTCTTTACAGTGCTACTTTTGTGTGTGGCACAATGAGTGCTGTAGCCCTTTAGTAGCATTTAATTTACAGGCCCAGGGTATTTGTAGTACCATATTCTAAGGACTTATAAGTAATGTAGAAATGCTGTCAGTCTTCAATCGTAAATTGGTTGGAAATAGAACATCACTTATTACATTCTTGAGTATGTTGCTTACATTGGAGCCATACATTTTTATTGTGAGGACCATCGTGTTTCAGTTTACCCACCTGCAACCTTCTTTTCATGCCAAACAGTGCTTAACTTGTAAACAATGAAGTGCCAGGGCCCTTCTCTGAAGGCCACTGCAGCCTGCACCTCGCAATGCCCCTGCCAGTGCTGCCAAAGACAGTACCAACATAACACCTAACCATCACACTCCTACAAGTGTGACAATTCAGAATATTTCATGCCACATAAAGCTATAATTATGTTGTGAGAGGCTGGTATTATTCATTTTCAATGCCATTTGTCTTAATGAACACAGCTGTTGTGCCCATCTCAGACAGCGCCACCATGTGGTGGACTGTCACTAGAGCTGGTGCTGACAATTAAGTGCACTAGAAACCACCAGCTTAAATTAAGCACTGATGAGCACACTTATGCTATGTGTTAGGAATTTTGTGGATTCCCACAAATTTCTAAACTTTCCTTCACAGGAACTTGAGGTAACTATTTTTTGCCAAAGTTTGAGGTTTGTATGGCATCCCTAGATAAGAACAGATAGTGGGATCCATGCAAGTTAATCCACCCTGAATTTGTCTGGCACTCTAGAATTCAGACATGCCCAGGGTTTGTTGGGTTCCCTGGTTGCTAGCTGAAAGAGAGCCCAAATAGTGCAGCCATTCACCATTGCAATTTAGAGGAAACTGGGATTTATCCCCTCTTTGCCGGAAGCATCAAAACTATGCCCCAAAGAATTAATATTTTTTGCACTTGCCATATGGACAGGGGTGCTCTAGGCTCAAGTAGGGCAGAATGACTGTTGGGGATTTTGCAATGAAAGTGAGACCTGATGTCAGGATGGGTCACATCCCACCACATTTTATAAAACATGTCCCTGGAAACCTGTGTTCTTTCTGCCCATTTGTGCAGATTGAGGGCAAGCCTTCCTGTCTTCCTCTTGGGGATTTAGAGACCATTGGGGCATAAGGGGTGGGGCCCAGGTCCAATGCATTGGTGAGTTTCTCCACTCCAATATTTTTTTCTAAAATAATATGTTCCCTAGTGTTTAGTGCCCCCATGGAGGGGGGATTGAGGTTTAATCCCCAAACTGTCCCCCCTGGTGTGGCAGAAAGAATGCTAGAAATGTTCTGGGATGGAGGGGGTAGAAAGACTGTTGAGACAGTTCTGTGGTGGGAGCATGGCTTGATGTCTGAGTGGGCCCACAGGCCCACATCATCTTTACTTTACCTTTGTTGCTGATATCTAGTGGATTTTCTGTCCCCCCCCAGGATGAGCATATGAGGTAAACCACCACATTTTGAGAAGACTGCTGAGGATATTATAGGTAGAGAAAAGGGCCCAGTGCCTGAATGGGGCAGCTCATCCATCTTTTTATTTTCTTTTACCAATTTCCATGTGCCTTCTGTCTCACCCCGAAGGGGGGAGCAGATTGGGGTAAAATCCCTCTTCTGCCACCGAGGGGTGGCAGTAAGACTGTTGTGCCCTGGGGGACCAGTAGTTTATAACTAGGTCTCCGCTCTACCACAAAGAGATTTCCCTAGTGTCTAATGGGTGGATCCCTGTTAAGGGATCATGGTCCCGCAGCAATCCCCAATCAAGGGTATACCAGGTAGATGTAGCACTGGTAGACATTGTCCCCTTTCCAGCAGCACCTCTTCCATGCTGATTGGTGCTCTGGCGCGAGAGTTATCTCCCGGAGCAACAATGAAAGTACTTCATGGCCATAGTGTTAGCCCTGTAACCCTCATTTGACACAACCAAAACTAGCATTGATTGTCCTTTCTCACGGAGACCTTACTGCCAAGCTTGTAGGGTTGGTTGTGTTTAACCACTTTCAGAAGTTCCTTTAACCCAATGAGCCATTAGGATTCTGGCAATTAAGATTTACACTTAGCAGTGGTCCTATTTCTGCCATGATTAGTGTTACGCCTGGCATCCTTGGCATGGTTTTCCCCAAAACGTTTTGCCTTCAGACCTCTTGTTTTGCTGACTTTGTTTTTGCTGGCCTTAAGACTGTGCAATTTACCACTGCTAACCAGTGTTAAAGTGCTTGTGATCCATCCTTAAAACATGGTAAAATTGGACTATACACAATTGGCACATTTCATTTACTTCTAAATCCCTAGTAAAGTGGTACTACCTGTGCCCAGGGTCTGCAAATTAAATGCTACTAATGGGTCTGCAGCACTGATTGTGCCATCCACTTAACTAACACTTTAAACATGCCCCACGTCTGCTATGGAAGCCCGTGTGTGTCCAGTTTTCAACTGCCATGTCAACCAGGCAAAATAAACCTTTTTGCCAGGTCCAAACCTTCCTTTTCAATATATATGTCACCCCTAGAGTAGGCCCAGGACAGCCCAGGGTGCAGGGTGCAATGTATTTAAAAAGATGGACATGTACTTTTAAGTTTTACATATCCTGGTAGTTAAAAACTACTGAAAGGCCTAAAGCTCCCATAGGATAATATTGGAGTTACCTTAATACATTTTATACATCTAATTTCCAATGGTGTTTGTGGAAGTGTAATAAAAATCCTAACTTATGCTGAAGTCAGATTTTAAATTAGAATTTTTAACATGTCACTTTTAGAAAGTTGACATTGTCCTACCTTAGCCATTTGGTGCCTGCAGCCTGTCGTTGGGTCACATGACTGGGTGATAGTTACAGTTGGCTTTGTGTATTCCTCCTAGACAGCCACACCCAATGGGAGCTTAGGTGTGACGGGCTGAGCAATCACAGGCAGTAGCTCTGCACAGCTCCACTTACACGTAAATAGGCTGTATTCTGCCTCCACACAAAGGGTTGCACACCCCCTGTAGTTAGTCTGAAGCCAGTACAGGAGAGGCAGGATGCCTGGGGTCTTCAAAGGGACAATCTCTAGAAGCTTCTCCCCCACTTCAAGGTACAACGAGGTATACATACTTGACAGCAGACACCAACTCTCTAGTTTACTTCTGGACCTGTGGATATTTTGACAGGAAGGACTGCTGTGCTGCTGAAAGGACTGCCACTCTGCTGGACTGCTCCTCTGCTGTGCTGACCTGCTGCCCTCTTGAAATCAGAACCCAGAGTTACTTCAAGGGCTAGTTGGCTGGCCTGCTGAACTGAAGCGTCAGGGACACAAGGGGCTTCCAACCACCTTGCACCTGCACCTGGACTCCGTCATCTGTGAGTCTACCTTGCCAAGTGGTGCCACCCCAATCATGGTCCCTTGGAATCGGGTAAAAGGTGCCCTACCAGCCTCTGTGGATCAAGCCGAACACAACGTCTCCTCTGCTGTGCAACGCAAACCTGCTGCTACGTGAACTGGACCCATCGCAAAGACCCCCATTGGAACTGTGCAGCGCGATACATCCTCAGCGCAGGCCTTCCTACCCTTTGTTGGCAGCACGATGACACTGGACTCTGCATCGCAGCTCCTCGGAACCAATGCATCACCGCAACTGTGTGTCACATCCTCAACACCATGCAGGCCCTCGCATTGCAGCTTCGCCGCATCTCAGAACTTACGCATTGCTTTGGCAGATCGACTCACTTTTGGCGCGCATCCTCACAATGCTCTGCAAGCCAAGATTTAAGGTACTCTATTCAGCAGGCATTACTGGGCCCATGAAGCCGGCCAATGCTTCATCGCGGTCAGTCTGAACTTCTGACTTTGTCCTGGTCAGCTCGTCCAGATATCCACAGTTGGAACTTTTTACAAAACTCTTAAAAGTTGCATATCTCCAGTTATACTGATTGGAATTTTGTCGTGTTTGTCTTGTTTTATTTATTGATGAAGTTAACATTCATTGTTAGCAGATGATATTTCTGTGGCCACGTCTACTTCACAAATCAAGATGGCAAATATGAACATGGTTTACTTAAATCTTGTGAGCGTGATGAGGCATATATAAAGCACAAATAAGGGTTTTCCTGGTACTACATAAAAAGACACCTATTAGGCATGTTAAATGTGTATCCAGCATTGTTACGAATAAATGTTATGTTCTCTTTATCTCTCTCCTTGTGCAGATCCCAAGAGTGTGTAATGTAGCACCATTAATTAACGTCATTCTTTTTTGCAGATTTATACAGCGCAAACTCGACCCAAAGGTATTGGAATGCTTTTACATGAGCACCAGTTAATGTTACACAAGACATATTCATTTTTGGTAGGCACGGGGAAATCAAGTGATTGGCCAAGAATCACAGGATGCTGAACCGACGCCGAGGCTCGAACCTGGTTCCCCAGCTCCAGAGTCGGCAGGTCTGGCGTTAAGGCCACATCCTCTCCCCAGGGAAGATCCTCTCTTATGAGCATGACCAGCCTGCAGGAGTTTAATTGGGAGATGAGACTTGGGATGCGGTTGAGAGCGAGAAGCACTGTCAACACAAGTGAAGCAAGCCTACAAGAGTTGTTTCTTGCATGCCAGATCCATGAGCGGTTACCCTGGACTTCCCATTCTGCACAAGTGTTCTCTCAATCAAAACAATTGGATTGATGTATGGAAAGTTTAAGTTGCTAGAAGTCTAGCCTCCCCTCCCCCTTTAAGAAATGTGTTCCAGATCCAAAAGTGTATTTTCTCTTTTTGTCCTCTGCCGTAGCCTTGGTCAGCTTTACCTTTATTACAATTTTAACTTTGGTTCAGTTATGACATTTTTCCCTTTTTTCATTTCATTCAAATTGGATAAACACAGCCAGAAACACGTGAAACTGCTAATAATACTAGTGAGTCAATATTTGATGGTCTTTGAAGAGACTTCTCTGTTGGAGGCGCTCTTGGTGTTTTGAGGTGCATATATGTATGCTGGTTCGGAAACCCATTCTGAATTAAGTGCTGACGTTACTGGTAACAGTGTGTGGGTCAAAGCTTACAAATTAGTTTAGAGAACACAGGGATATATCTCTGTCAAACCCCGTGCTACACTTTAACCTTTGACTACTGAGCTCAGAGGACAATTATACATGTGGCTGAATAGGTAGGCAAAAGCAGCTCTGGCCAAATGTAAAAAAATGTTCAGGTCAGCCGTACTCCCTCCCTCCCTCCATCCTTATCCCTTTTCAAACTCAGTGTAATTCCTATCCCTTCTTTTAATCTTTTTTTCTGCTCTCGTACAGTTTCATGTATGTTACTTTTCAACCTTTTTTTTCTCTGCACTTGAGGCTGCTGCATAAAATTCAGGAGTTGAAAATCATGACCGAGGAGTCAGCTGCAGTCATCGGATTTCAAAAAAGCCTAAAATGGCTCCAGACCCCCAGGAAAATGCCCAACGAAAGTAATCGCCAGTCTGGCGCCCAATGTACTTTTGCATTAATAGATACTTCATTGAGATTGCATCTACGGGAGGTTATACTTTTGTTCGGTATTCACAAAGTTTTGATACGTCCTGTACATATAAAGCTGACGCTTTATTCGTTATTCCAACAACCAAATGCACAATTGCCATTTATATTGCATATAATACAAGCGGCGTTGCTTTTTGGCCTTTAATTATTGTTGTTACTCTTAATCAATACTCAGCCCATTGTTATCATTGTTCATATTTCATCATTCTTAGAAAAGTCATGCGATCAGTTTAACCTCTGCGATGATGCAAATGTGTGTCTTTGCTGGATACATACATACACAGCCCTACATAAATGCCAATACATATGATTCAATGTCAAAATTCCTAATTGTCTAAAGCATACCATCCAACGCAAAACCTTCAAATATGGAATTGCACAATACATTTTTATGGAATACATACTTTAAAAGAGCATGGCAGCATTAAAACGCCAAGTCAAATGATATCTGTCACGCATGGCTACTCGCTAGCATTGTATTCCCATGGAGTAGCTGCTACCCACCCGAAAAGGGCGTCACTGTCTCGTCATGGGTAGAGAGTGCTATCTACATAACTATAACATACAATACTACAGCATAGACATCTGACACTTTGAACACTCTGTAGTGCGCTCAATGTTCAGTGATGGAAACCTTAGTCAGAGTGACACACATTCCTGGATTTGCGTGCTCCCGTCAGGAATATAAAATTGTAATGAAAACATAGAAACTACTCACTGAGAAACTCACCTTCCGCCCTATGGTTTTCAGAGTCCCTCAGGTCTCTGAAAGGCAGTTGTAAACGCCTGGAGCGTCAGTGGAGGGTGGATTACTCGGTTGCTGCTAAACTGGCATATAAAGCTTCCTTGAAAGAGCTGCATAGAGCAATTAAGGTGGCCAGAAAAGATTACATAGCTGCACGGATTAATAACTCGGATAAACCAGGCGAAGAACTGTTTAAGTGGGCTAACTCCTTTCTTAAACCCCGCGTATTAGCTATTGACACTCAGCCGTCGCGCTTACTATGTGAGGAACTCTCCGAGTTCTTTGACAATAAAATTTGTGTGGTCTATAACTCCTTTATAGATGGAGTAGAAACAGTTAAATCAGATGTTAGTGAGAGGAGTAACCCAAAATCTTTTTTATCCTGTGTTGTCCCTATTTCTCAGCAGGAGGCACTGGCTGAGATGCTAAAGTGCAGGTCAGGTGCCCCAGGGGACCCCTGTCCCCCAAAAATTTTGAAGGAAGTAGCTCACGCCGCCGTACAGGTGTTACTTCACATATGGAATTCCTCTCTTGGCTCTGGCACCTTCCCTGATCCATGGAAGCATGCCACACTTCTGCCTCTGAAGAAAAAACCCAATGTTGATGCTGGGGTTTTTTCTAATTATAGACCTATTTCCTTACTGCCGGCACCTGCCAAGATGCTGGAAAAGGTGGTCCAGTGTCAATTGGCCAAATTCTCGGAGAGCAATAACATTTTACATAACACTCAATCTGGCTTTCGTGCAGGCTTTAGCACAGAGACGGCCCTGATAGAGGTGGCGGAATCAGTAAGGGCAGCGGTAGATTCGGGGGCATCAGCTATGCTGGTGCTCCTGGATCTATCTGCTGAATTTGATACGGTAGATCATGATATTTTGGTTCAACGCCTTCATGACTTCGGCATTAGGGGAACCGCCCTTGAGTGGGTGAGGTCTTTCCTCCACAAGCGAACTCAAAGAGTGGCTTTACAACCTTATCAGTCTGAGCAGAAGCGCTTGTGGTGTGGGGTGCCCCAAGGATCTGCTCTAAGCCCACTGCTGTTTAACATCTACTTGGCCCCCCTGTTTTCACTCATTGCCAACTGGGGGGTCAAGGCAATATCTTATGCCGATGACACCCAGTTGGTGTTCCCTTTTAAAGATCAGTCGGCTGACTCCTTTAAAAGTTTTAAGAGCTGTCTCACTGATGTTGCAGCTTGGATGAACAATAATAAATTAAAATTAAACGCTGAAAAAACAGAGGTGATGTTTTTTGGGACCAACAAGCCTCCAGACTCGGACTTGTGGTGGCCACAGGTAATGGGGGTGCCACCCACCCCAACAGGCACGGCGAAAAATCTAGGAGTTCAATGGGAGGTTGATTTGTCTTTTTCCTCTCAAATTCAACAAGTAACATCTTCCTGTTTTGGAAAATTGAGGTATATGAGGACATTTTTACACCTGCTTCCAGAAAATTGCCGTCGAACCGTTGTTCATGCAACTGTGACGTCCAGGCTGGACTATGCGAATGGCCTTTACTTGGGCCTACCTGCCTATATGGTGAAGAGACTGCAATTGGTTCAAAACGCGGCAGCACGATTGATTAGACGCGTACCTATGCGACAGCATATCTCTCCACATATCAAGGAACTTCACTGGCTACCGGTGGCCAACAGAATTAAATTTAAGGCCTTAACTTTGGCTTTTTGGTCGTTCCATGGTCTTTGTCCCAGATATTTGAAACAACGACTATCTGCCTACAAACAAACCCGCCTATTGCGGTCCAACAATCTGAATCTGCTGGCTACCCCACGAGTTAGGAAAGAGCGCTGGGGCGGCAGATCCTTTGTGGCAAGAGTGGCTAAACTTTGGAATTCCTTGCCGCCTGCCATGCGGCAAATTGATTCAGAATGTCTATTCAGGAAAGCAATTAAGACATGGCTTTTTAACATGGATTAATTCCGTAGATTGGCTGATGTCTGACCTTTTATGCTGCTGTCACTTGTTGTTATAGCGCCGGGACACCTCCTTTGGGAGGTAGCTGTTTTGCGCTCTATAAATGGTCGTATTATTATTACTAGAGTTTAGATTGTCGTTATAATAAAGCATTTGTTCATACAACTCAGTACTCTCGCCCTCTCATTCATTAGAGCTGTTACATATTGAAATATAGAGAAAGGAGAAGTATATTTCCCGCTCTCCTTCCACTTAAATTCTTCCAAATCTCTCCTCAAGCAGTAAGAGAAACATCTTAGATGGGTTTGCAACAGGGGAACCTATCAATAAATCTATGTAGGGAACCTAACGATAAGTGAATGATGTCATGTTCAAAGTCTAGAGCACTGAACTTTTCAAGATTTTTCACACATTCAAAACAAAGCAAATGTTTAGAAAATGTAATGCACTAAACACAACAATAATGAAACTCAATTGCACACACAGTTTTTATGACACTCAACTACGGTAAAAGCAATGCACAAACAAGCATACTTGATAGCTTTATTTCATATAAACAAACAATTATACAATACCTGAGAAAATGTTGAAACTATGCTTTATTTAGCACCAGGAGGCCTAAAAAGATGTTCATATCGTTTTTTCTTCACAGTTATATCATTAACTAGTCTAAAGGCAATTCACTATATTGTTTCAAACTTTCACAAGATTCCTTATTGTCATCTTGCATTCAATTACTCTGAATATAATACAACTACAGTAAAACCTTTGTCTGTAGGGCGGATGGAACGCATTCTCATTTTGTTTTAATAAGACAGAATACATTAACTAGTATTAAACCTATTTTACACGTTTACAGTCTAGACAATCTTATTAATTTATTTGATTTTCTCTAACTCCTTATATTCCTCCAATGGATTTCAAATAATTACACCCCTAAAGGAATTAATGTAACATGAGTTTAAATGAAAAAATAGAGTGTGGATAGTAACATTCTCACTGTTATGGCGGTTCGCAAAGTGTTACATGTATAAAGTAAATATGCATGTGTGTTTATCTTTTGCTCCACAGTGTTTGTGCATTTGTACCTTCTCGCCTCAGCTTGTATGTCTTCATTTACTTTTATTGTGTGTGCCATGCATTAATAAGTTTGAAAATATCTACTTATAACTTGTGCATTCAAACATGTGTATTTAAATGCTTGCTGCTAACGTACAGTGATCACAGCCTTTTTATTTCCCTTTTTAGGCATTGTATACATACATACCTACATACATACCTTTAGTTTTGTTGTGGAAGACCCATTTACTACTAAAACATAATACACAGAATGTGCTTTTGTATTGGTCCACCGTTGGTTCATAATTCAATGGTGTTCTTAACTATCTCAGTTTAATTCTTCTGGTTTTATGCGGTTCGCCTCTATTCTGTTCTCATCCCTCTTACTTTAACATTGTGGTGTCTGGCTGAGCATCAATGTCCATATGAAATAAAAATGTTTTGTGTTTAAGCACTCCATGGAAATATATGACTTTGCTTGATATCTCCACATCTGGTGTCTTCCTTCTGGTTCTCTTCCACACTAGTCTGTCTTTCTCCTCCCTTTGCAGTTTAATAAATGTTATTTTCGTCTTTTAGCTTGCTTTCGTTAGGGCCCAGCAGCTTTACATTGCAGCTGAGTTACGTTCTTTTCCACTCTATTGGCATGTACATTGTTTTAAGGAAAAATTGCACTATTTGCCTTTTAGATCTGTAAAATAATATTTCGGATCTGGACCCAACTTTCCTCGTGAAGGCGTACAATTTATTTTACGTACAGTATCTATTTTCCTCCTCGGCATGAAAAAGCACAGAAGCAATGGCCCTCAAAGTCTTATGGCTTTTTAAAGTTTTAATGAGACAACCCAAAGAAGTAGAAAATGATTACTCACAAGTCTTAGTGTTCTTGAATGATCAAATTGTTATTCTTTATTTTTTAAACAACATGTAAAAAGTTAAGATTTATCTGGGCCACAGTCATATGTCTCTTAGTCTTAACTGTACTTCCATAGGAAAATCCAGCACCATTATCTGAAAACCACTGTTTTAGATTGTTTCTATTTCAATTTCCTTTTACAAATTTCTCATGAAAATGAAAAAGAAATACGTTGACATTTTGTGGTAACTTTGTCTTGTCCATTATGGAATGTGTGCACCATGATGCTCCATGGAACCTTTGTATCCATGGAGCTCTGGATTAGCATTAGAATCTGGGGACGGTGATGATTAAAGAGAGGAGAGGGTTGGAGCAAAGGCAGGTGTGGTGTCAGAGGTGTTTCACTGAATCTTCAATAAAACTACCTTCTCTACATTAAACTGCTTCAAGAAACATCATTTCACATTTCTTCGCACTCTTGTTGATTAACTAGTGGGTACAAAATGGCCTACACTAGACAACTAAACCTTAAAAGAACGTTATAAAATAATTTAGTTGAGATCCTACGGACATTTTTCTCTTATCATTCAGGACCACATAAAGTACACAAGCCCAAATTGCTGTTTGAGTCCCTTCCTAATAGTAAATATATTTGTAGGGATTTACCCCTTAACTAGCTTCTGAAACTTTGAAGCAAATGGTGCCTTTTATGGCAGAAGTATTCCAATAAACTGGCTAAACAGCCATATTATTTAAAGACATTGTTGAAGAAGAACTAATGAAATACTCCAATTCTATTGAGTCTGCCAATAAATAAGACTTCTCAGGGTGGAAGCTTAGTAGCAGTATGACGAAGTAATCCCAGAAAGAAATTTGGATGCATCAGTCTGTCGTCTAATAAGAGTGATGGGGCTAAATAAGAACAATTGCATAACATTTTGGAGTAATCATAATTGGAGAAAAAGACTAGACTGAAGACAAACTAGTCTCTGCTTTGTTGTGGCAGGCAGGAAATTAGGCACAATCAGAAGGCCTTGCAAACCTAATCCCAACCTCATTTGAGTTAACATCTGAGCAGGAAGCATTTACTGTAGAGACAGAAAATACCTCCACGAAGTATTATCCATTTTAAGCACTGCCCCTCCTGCTAACATAGCCTTCTGCCCTATAAACTATTGCATAAGACAAGACAACCATGCTGGCCTCTGTCCTCTAAGAAGTCATCTCTCCCTTCCACATTCCCTACTGCTGTCTTCTCAGCTAAATGTAACTATTATAGCAAGGATCATGAGAGGTCTGCCTTGAGGCCCTATGTAGAAGGTGGGCAGCTCCTGCTTCCAAGGGGCTCTTCTTGGCCTGCACTAGTATCTCCTGCTCTCAAAATACTTGGTCAGATGTTCCTTTTTCAAATCACTTTTCAATACCAACAGGGGAATCTAAACAAAGCTTCACTGATACAAACAGACTAGAACTCTGCCCTCAAAACTGGCATCTCAGCCGTCATTCAATTCCTTCAGGAAGCTTCACACTGATGGAACTTACTTCTCTGTCCACAAAGCAACATTTTAAAACGTATTCCCTGCAAAGATAAGAAACATCCAAAAGCACCTCAGATTCAGGAGGACAGTAAAGACCTGATTATTCCTTATAAGGTGACACCCCTACTGCAAAGCAGTCCCAAATCCTAACAAACCCACAAAGTTGAGTCATTCACCTATGCACTGGTAGTAGGTATTTGCATCTCTCACTCCTCTTGGCTCCATTCGAAGCTTAAGTGTATCTAACAATGATGCATGCATATATTTTTTCCCAAAACACCTTGAAAATTATGCTCATTAGGACTGCACAATTTTGTACTGTAAACTACGTCATTCAACTTTCGCCCTGATTACAAATGCCATGGAGGAGAGTGTGATATCTATTGCACATGTTAAGTTAGATACTAAGAGGGGGGTCTCAATTTATCCGGTATGATAAATAGTATCAATTGTGAGTTTTGTGTGAAAATGGGACATAAGATCCATATTTTAGTGTTCTCTGCACCAAAACCTGCGTGCTCTGTTATTTACAAAGCACTTATCTCTCAGCAAAGTTTTTCTCAGGTACATTTTGGCAAGGGAAACCTGTTGAAGTTTACCTGGGAAAAATGTTGTGGTTGTGGGGCTTTCAATGTGGATATGTGCTGTACCAGGATCTACCCTACATTTTGAAATTAACTAGGCCAAACATAATTGGTAACTTTAACCACTTAAGTTCATATAACACAAAGTTTTACGCATGGTACAAAGGTGGGCACTACAAACTACAATACTTAAAAAATATATCTCAAAAGTTTTTGCAAAGCATCATTGATTGTGCTTTTAAAGCTGTACCTAATTCTGAATGACTAACCATTACTCCACAGCACACAACATAATTAAGATATCTGCAAGTGCTGTGATTTTAAAAAAGCACCATAACTGATGCCCTTCTGTACTTTTGAGACTTTTATTTATAGGGGTTCTAGTATAGAACATATTATAAACTTAGCATTGCTTGAAAACTGTTTGTTAAATATATAAATTTGTGTTCTACATTACACAGGCTCCAGGATATTTTATAGTTTTGCAGGATTGGGTTAGCTATTTTATCAATCCCAGAAGGATGAAAAGGTAAGATGCCTTATTTGGAATTCAAATTCAAATCCATGTCCGGCGGGCTTTAGAGTTGGTTGAGTGACTGAAGGTTCAAGTCAGGCTCGAGACAGATGCCTTGCTCTGGCTCACCTTGAGGTCCTCTTAGACCCTTAAAACCAAAAAGAGCCAAGTTTGCTTTTTACTGCCACTCACACTCTTACCTCATGCGGCAAGAATTAAAAACAAAGCATTGACCTGTGATGTAAAACAGGAAAAAGTAATAGTCATCTAGTGTCTGAAATTCACAATGAGAAATCCAGAAAAACTGAGTTCACTCCCAGCTTCCTCGCTTGACTAAATGGTGTGATCCTAAGGAATATTTAATTTCACCATACCTCCTTTTATTATTGCACATGGCAGCACCTTGAAATGCGTGATCACTGTATAAAACGTCTTGCATATTGATTTAATAGTCTATAATGCTTCTACATGTATAATAAGAATCTAGGCCACATTAAGGGTGCACATGACAACTGTCTTGCCTCTTAGTGGCCTATTTATGGGATTTTGGCATAGGGCAGTGCAACAAGACACATTGCTGTGCTGCCCTATGCCAAAGTGAAAGGGCAAGAATGCATCATATTTTTGCAATATGGCTCATTCCTGTGCTTTCACCCTGCGCTGGTACCGTTTCTGCAGCCTAGCGCCAATGCACGCACCCTTGCACCATGGTGCAAGTGTGCCTCCGTAGCATGCAGGATTTTTTTTGTGCTGGAAGGGGCACCTTCCTGCACAAAAACAATCCTAATATGTGTTTTCCTTTTTCTATGTGTACTGCAGAATGCAGCACCCATAGAAAGAAGGAACAATGAGGAGAAATGAACATATTTCTCCTCGTTACGCGCCATCTTGTGAAGCGTACAGATTTGGTGCTTCCCCAGGTTTACATGACTTTGTAAATCTGGGGCAGCGTCAAATACCATTGGAGTTGTGTGGGAAAGCCCCCTGCAATGCCCGTAGACTGCCTTCGGGGCACCGAGTAAGGCGACGCAGCGATTTGCGCTGCATCGCCTTAGTCATGATTTATGAGGCCACTCAAAGCCATGAAAGGTGGCTTTGCATGGCATCTAAATCAAAATGAGAGCTACCCATTCGAAGTATGTACAGCAGGGTGTCGGAATGCATTACATCACACACATATTATATAGAGACAATGACTTATAAATGTGAAAGTCAATGTATAGGAAATGTTACTTAAGACATTAACTTCTACAAGGTGTAAAAGTCAGATGTCATCCATACTGGTAGGCAGTGGCGTAGCATGGGCTGGGCCACAGGGGTGGTTGCCCCAGGCGCAATATTCTTAGGGGTGCAAAATCTTAAAAGAAAAAAATATTTGTGGTGGAAGGGACTCGAGTCACATTGGTGCTGTAATCTGCAAATGCAGGTTCTGTTCTCTTGCCCACCTCTCCCCACAGAAGGGATGCACAGAGCTGTGCCCTCACGCATCTCTCATGGCGTTGGGGCAGGTGGGAGCTGCTTGTTTCCCGGTGGCATGAGAGCAGCGCCGCCCAGTGGCACAACAGTGGAACGTCTCTTGTGGTACCACAGCGCCGTACAAGGAATTTGTTTCTTCATTTTGGCAGGCAGAAGGAGCATTTCAAACCCGAGTTCCATGCTTGCTGCCTGATGTCATGTGTCGGTTTGGGATGGTGGGTTGAGTCACCCTGGGGCATGGCATCCATTCATTCTTTCATCCGTTATTCAGTCTTTCACCATTCATTCTGTCCTTCCATCTGTGTGCCCATCCATACCCAAATCTATTCAACCATTTCCAAACCTATCCATCATCTATCCTTCCATCCATCCTTTCACCCATCCATCCATTCACTCATCTATCCAACCATATACCCTCTCACCCATTCAGCCACCCTTTCACTTACTCATCCATCCATCCATTCACCCTGTCAGTTACCCGTCCATCCATTCACCACTTCACTTATCCATTCATCCTTTCTTCCAGCTCTTCACCCTCCCTTTCACTCATCTATGCTTTCTTTCACTCATCCACCCTTACATCCTTCTTTCACTCATCCATACACCTGTTTGCCAATCCATCCTGTCAATCATCCATACTTTCACCCAACAGTCCATCTACTCATGAATCCATCCATTGACCCTATCACTCATCCATCCATTGATTATCCATCCATCCATCCTTTCTCTCATACCTCCACCCTTTCACTCATCCATCCATCCTTTTGCCCATCTACCCTCCCTTTCACTCATTCATTCATCCTTACATCCACCCTCTCACTCATCCATCCATCCATTCACCCTTTCACTTATCAATTCATCAATCCATCCATCCATTATTTCACTCATCCATCAGTCCATTCACTCACCCATCATCCACCCTTTCACTCATCTATCCATCCACTCTTTTACTCATCCATTCACCCTTTTGCCCATCCATCCACCCTTTTACCTAAACATCCACCATTCCACCCATGCATCTATTTACCCTTTCTCTTATGTCTCCTTCCACCCACTCATCCATATATCCTTGCTCTCATTATCCATCCATTCACCCTTTCACTCTTCCATTCATCCCTTCACTAATCCATCCAGCCATTCACCCATTCCTTCACTTACTTACACACACCCCCTTTCACATTAATTATGATCTGAGCCTTTGTCTGCAGAGTTGGCGACAGAAGAAACCCATCAAGAACTTCACCCTTGCTGTAGTTCCTAAAGCAAGGGGTGGGGTGGGGGAGAGTTCACTATGCCCCTGCACATAGGCAATCTGAATACTTTGAAGCCTTGAGTCTTGCATGATGCACAGTGCCAGGACGTGAGGTGACTGTGACAAGGTGTTGTTTCCAGGGCTTAAGTGGATTGAAAAAACTTGGGGGGCTCTCCAAAGGGCTTATCCGATGTAATTAAAGGTGTGGCTTAAAACACATAAGCTAAAAATCTGTGCTTAGCATAGTGTGCTGAAGATATTCTGCTACTTCTGTTATTGTGTCCAGATAAATAATAATACAACAAGTAACATTATACCTACAAGACAGAACTACTGGCATTGCCAATGGTTGTTAGTTGCATAAAATAAAAAAAACAGCAACTATGGCTACATTGTATATAATATTGAAAATGCTTCAGTTCTAAAATGATGAGACTGTGAAAGAACTAAAACCCCTTCGTTTTAACTTCTTTGGCTGGCTTCTTTTCATGAACTGAATTCTGTACATTTCTTCCATCTTGTGAGGTGCAAAATATTTCTTTATTTACTGTTAAAACAGAATGCTCTGCCCTAGACCGAGGCAGAAGGAGGCCCAGCACATGCTGTAACAGCCCATGCTGGCCATTCTCATTCTGTAAGTGACAATCAGCCGGCATACAAAATGACAATGGGCGGGGTGGGGCTGTCCTTGTGCTCAGAGGAGGAGTGCAAGGTGGCCCCATCAGGGAGTTGAGGCTTCTCGCAGGAAAACAACGCTGCTCCCTGCAATGCCCAAAAAAATTAGGCACCAACTCCAGCCCAGGCAGCCCAGCCGACAGCAGCTGACGGGGGGGGGGGCTTTTAAGGGGGGGACAGGGGGGGGCAGGGGGAGGGGGCTGAAGCCCGTTCTGCCCAATGGGTGATGCACGCCTGCGCCCCATTACTGTTTATTTTAATGGTAATGTAAATCTTACTATATTTCTTTTTGAGGTAATCGGTGCCCTTTTGTTGTAGCAAACATCAGTGTTTACACTTTGTCTGTTGAAGCTTAAATACTGTGAGCACTGTCCACTACGAAAACATGAGTTCAAATGAAATTCCTTTACCTTATGTAATCTGAAGCTAAACAGCAGCTTGCTGCAAAATGAGCAACTATCCCAAATGGGAAAGCAATTTAATGGGTTGCTGGTGCTACAAAAGACAAACTTTGCACTGGTTAAAAAAAAAAAAAAAAAAACAGCCATTCCATTTTGCTGCTAGTGTGATAAGGAATGGAGTGAAAAGATACTGCCTCCTTCATGTATCATAACGCATTTTGCACTAGCACAAACATTGACAAATAGTATTTAAAATAGTGTAATGAAAAATGAGAGTCTGTTTTGAACAGCCTCGAGCACCAATAAACTAGTTTCATTTATGTGTGCTCAACCCTCTGGTAGCTTGGCACAAAGCATCCAGGCCTAACTTTGAGGTAATGTGCAAAGTATGTATGCAGTTTTGGGAAAAATGGTGCCAACTGCTGGTATCTGATGACACAAAGGACTGGGACAAAGATGCAAGTTCAGGCCAACCGTGATGAAGCACGGCCCTATTAGAGGACCAGATTCATCATGCTGGAAGTTTTACTATCTGTCTTAGGCACGTGGACTGCATGGCGCTGCTCTGCATCACTCTGCTTCAGGCCTGGCGAAGCCTTCAAGTGGGAGCTGTGTAGTTTGGCTGGGCTCTCCATTGGATCAGGTGCAGCTTTCAGTCAGGAGCTGAACGGCACAGCCCTATGGGGCACTGCTTTGCTCGGCATTGGATCTGGTAAGCTACAGTTAGGACCTGCACTGCTCTATGGGGCTCTGTGTCATTCTGCAGCAGATCCAGTGAAACCTTTAGTAAGGCAGAGAAGAGTTCACTCAGACTCCAGTGAAAGGCACAGAACTTTGTACACAGCACTTGGGGGTCAGGACTCACTCCACGGAGGCCAGAAGAGGTGACTAGGTCAGGCACAGTTGAGTCTAATCAACAGGAAAGCAGGAAATGCCTATGGAAAGATATTGTATGCTGAAGTTCACACAGGAGGTCAGCTGACTGAACCTTGTAGTCACTTCTGGGGTCCTCGGTTGAGGTCAAGCAGGTCCAGTCTTACTCCAGTCTTTAGACAGCAGGGCAGTCCTTCTTTTGAGTCTTCCCAGGTCATAGAGTGTTCTGAGGAGGGTACTGGGGATGCCAAATCTATGCCCAGTGTCAGCCTGTGGGTGGGGGAACCTCCTAGCCACTCCCTAACCAATGGGGTGTTTTACTGTAAACTATCCCACAGTGCTCTTCTGTACCTAAATCCTACATAGCAGAACCTTTCTTCCCCTGGTCAGAGCTCCCTGTACCCACCTTAGAGGCTATGATACTGGGCAAACCCTCTCTTGTGGTCACTCTAACAAAGTTCCGGGAAAGCCTCCTCCCAGTTGTGTTTGGAGTCAAGCTGACTTTTCAGGAAAAGGTGTGAGCTTCATCTGCCAGTGACAGGGTAGGAACGTTTTGATACTCAGGAAGGAACTGGCACAAGCCCCCTAGCCAACCTGCTCAATGAAGGAAAACACCACTCTGCACCCAAACCTTTTTGTCGACTGCCTGGGAGCAATTCAGATAGCACCACAGGAGATTTGTATGACACGAACACACATACCTAAACCACGCGTTCCTCAACAACGCGGTCAGAACAATGAATGCACTTTAACCACGCATTCCTTTACCATGTAAGTCTTTACAACGCCTTGCCTTAGGGAAAGTGATCGATTCTGAAACATTATAATTTACTATTCCAAATCCAGTCTCAGCAACAGTAGGGAAAGCGTTGTCCAATACTGCATTACCTGAGGCATGTTGTTGTAACGACATGCGTGGTAAAGGAATGCATGGTTAAGACTCATTCGTTGTGCCCACTATGTTTCAAAGACAATGCGTGGGTCGACAGTAGTTGTAATTGCTGTTTCCTAAACAGGAGATCCAATAACAGTCAGGTGATATTGAACAATGGTAGAAAGGTACATTTGACTTAGACAGGAAAACTACATCTTTCTAAAAGTGTTTTTTTTCTAAATAGTAATTAAATAATCAGACTTTACCCTTAAATGGATTTTAAATGACTATTAAAATAAGTCAATGAATCATTTTCTAGCTGCTCCCAAACCAAGATTATGCATTATAAGTTGTTATAATGTAACCCAAAGTTTTTCAATGGTAGGGTCAGCCTTGCCACAGTGAAAAATGACTTTGGAAGTTTCTTCACTGCCTGTGCATTGAAACATTTGATATACAAGTCCTACCTTTTAATTACCATGCACCCCGCCCCATGAACATTGAGGGCCTTCCTTAAGCGTAATTTACAGGTATTAAAAAGGAGGGTTTAGGCCAGGCAAAAGTTTTATTTTGCCAGGTTGAAATTACAGCTCAACTCTGTTGACACAGCCTGCGCGGACAGTACTGGAGACATGGTTTACAGTGCTACCGTAGTGGGTGGCTCAATAAGTGCTGCAGCCCACTTTTAGCATGTAATTTACAGACCCTAAGTACATGTAGTACCACATACTATTAACCGATAAGTAAATTAAATCTGCTAGATAGTTGTATGTCAATTTACCTATGTTTAGCAGGGAGAGCACAAGTACTAGTTAGCAGGAGTAAAGTGAATAGCGTCCTAGGACCAGCAAAAATTAATTTAGCATGGGAAGGCAAACATTTGTGAGAAAGCCATGCATAAGATTGTCCTGTCCAACAGTGCATATGTATACATTTGAACATGATGTCATATCATGGGCATCTACTTTTATTTGGTGTATACAGTAGCACACATCTTTTGCAATACAGCATACCTTTCACTGTCAAGCAAAGGCAATTACAGCACTTTGCAAAGCCATAAAGAAAAATTGAGGCACATGTTGTTGTCCATAACACTGGTCGGATGCTGCATACACTGTGTTTTATTTTCTTTCAGTGCAGTGGCTAGAATGTTTACAGTACCATTTAATTACAACATTATGATTGGCAGGGTGAAAGAAAGTAAAGATTATTGTAAGAAATGTGACTATTATTTGGGATTGGTGACTGGTCACCTCAAGGAATAACCACAGTTCTTGTCAGGGTAAACCCTCAAAGTAGCTAAATTAACTTGAGGTCAACCCCCAGGTAGATATGGTACAGAGCAGGCCGTTTTTAATTAGGGCAAGCTGTAAAGTATTTATGCAGTACCAAAACAAAATAAAAATCCCAAACTGAATTTGAATATTGGAGAAGGATTTAATGTACAAAAGGACACCAAGAACACAAAATTCTTATAAGGACACCTGAAGATATGAATATTTAAAAATGTAAGTGAAAATAGTGCCAAAAAGTATAAATTGATAGCAGCAGTAGTAGTTTATTGAAACAGCTATCCAGAACCTAGGTGTCATTTGAGGCTGAATGAAATGGAACTCTGGTTGGATATACAAGTAGATTGGTCCAGGTGGAAGTCTGGAAGTGAAAACGTTTTAAAATGCAGAAAGGGACTTTGTTACTTTTGAGAAGAAAAATGGTCTTTGAGCAGTTTGCAGCTGAATTTGCAGCCAAACTGCGATAACAGAAGGTGGGATTCTTGAAGCAGGTTGGTCCTGCTGGAGCTTATGTGCTTTGGAAATTTACTGCGGAACATTTATTACAGACAACACGTGTTGCTGCATTTTTATTGAGTTTTGATCAGTTTGAGCTGACAACTATTTTGTTTGTAGAAACCTGCAGTGGTTCCCAAACTTTTTTGACCCGTGGCTCCCTTGACCTAATTGGCAGTTGGCCGTGGCTCCCCACCATTTTATTTTACCGGTGGGCGGGTGGGGGGTGAGGTAAACCAGACCTCGGGAGTACTTACTGTTGTCTTCCGTAAATTAATTGGGATGCAATGAAGAATGAAGGTATTATAATCATATTTGTAACAAAATAAAAATATAACAGTTGTTTATAAAAACTCGTTAAGTGAGAAACGATACAAGATTAATAGCCAAATTAAAATATGACAAGACAAGAGAATGTTAAGAGGAAAGAGAACATGTCATGGGGGGGTCAATAACAATTGAAGGTGGTTGAGTGAGAGGGGTAAAAATAGAGCGAATTCGAAAGTAACGCAGCCCAGCAATAAATGAAAATGTTCTGTGGCCACAAACAGACTTGTACAAGCGATATGGATGGCCTGACAAGTCCTGGCTTAAACACCGTTTATATAGAGCTCAAACCTGTGGACGCGCAGCATGTTAGCAGTGTACGATGGCGGCGGTGCCCGGACGTTAAAACCTGGTCTCTTTGGTCGGACAGAGGAAGGCTAGTGTAGAGGAATTAACACTTCCGCAGACGTAGCCTGCAGGCCCTGTAATCATCTTGCAGGAGAGAGGAATGACGGTCTTAAGGGCCCGGCCAGCATTCTTCCATTTGAATGTTTACAAAATATATGCATAATTCAGTTAAGCGTAATTTCCACATTTAGGACTTCTACGCATAATGTTTTGTGATAATGTTTTGTGTGTGAGTTCCACACATAGTCCTAAAAATAATTCTGATTAAAGGCAGCGTGAACAGAAGCAGTGATAATAGAAACGGGGGAACAGGAATGAATAGAGTCTGCGCAATTACATATTAAATCAAGTTGGCAAAAGTAGCCTTGGTGGAAAAAATGACAAAGTAAAGGGAAGGCTGGTTTCTCATAATGATGTCACCAGCTTCAAAGAGCCCAGTTTAGGAGCAGGAGAACACTTCAGGGAAGGCAGCTACAATGTCACGAGTGGGAGGCCCAACAGCAGGACACCTCTTCCCATCTCTAGGAGTGAAGCGCTGTGGCAGAGCTCCCTGTGAAATCTTTGTGCATTTGTATTATTTATTTACCCCCGAGGGAAGGGGCTGTGTGCAGACGGGCTCTGTTGGTCTTCACTGTGTCCTCTCTGTGTAATGGCAGGCGCTTCTGCTGCAGGAGGGCAGGGGAGAGAAGGTGATGAGAGAAGTAGGGCAGCAGGAGGCAGAAGCCACATGAAAGCTCTGCATTCGCCATTTACAAACAGACCTAAATCACTCCCCATCGTAAAGGCGTCAATAATCATGGTGCATCAGCAAGGCGCAGGGAGTAGGCGAGGGGACACGAAACGGCGAGCGGAGGATATACAATTGTGAAGCGTTGGTGCGAAACGGGTGCATAATATTTACTGTCTACACACGGCCAGACGCACTTTTCCCACATCGTGCGCGGCGCCCCTGGCTACTGATAACGGCGCACCGGGGCGCCGCGGCGCACAGTTTGGGAACCACGGCAGTAGATGATGCAATGTGCAACAAATCAATAATATTGTGGGAGCTGCCGCAGTTGCAAAATCATTCAATTCCAGGGCCCCTGATGCCCCGGAGAGATTATATATATATAGCAGTAATTGAGCAGTTCTATCTAGGTCGGAGTTTTCACTGGAAATTACTTTTTTGTTTTGTTGATAACTTTGGTGCCGTTTGATGAATCTCCACAAAACATTTCAAACAAGTTACTCTATTTTGCCTACTTTGTGCATTAAAAGTTTTGGGGGGATCTTTCAAGTGAGGCCATGAAAAAAGAGTTGGCCCCAAACCCAAATTTCTCCATGCATATTCCATAGAAATATTTAGGCAGAGCTACGGCAAAAAGTGCTAGACAGAATTACACCAAATTTAGCAGAAAGCTAGACCTTGGTCCTGAAAGTTAGTGTTTTAAAGTTTGGCGTAATCTGTTCACTAGTTTTTGGGATACTAAGCTACAAAAAAAATTGCATATCTGGACCAGTGGGTTTGAGGGACTCTTGTGAGAGTCCTTCAGACCCAATTTAAAAAATAGAGGCTTCTTTTCCTTTGGTGCTGCGTAAACAAATGATGGATGGAATGCTAAACAAATCAAACATTCACCCCCATTCAAGAGATCTAGGTTAAATCTATTGTTCTTTTGCTCACTGTGTCAGCCCAGTTTGGACCCAGCCATATGCAAATCAGTCTTGACCGTGCTCCTCATGGGAACAGACCAGACTGAATTGCTGAACTTTCCTAAACCCTTGGGCCATCTCATTCCAATGAGAGTCAGTCTCCCACAGGAATAGCACTTCCATTGGCTATCTGCAACATGAGAAAAAATGCTGCAGCCAGCCATTACAGGACTCAGGGACTTAAACCCCTTCCTGTGTCTAATAAAAATAATATATATAAAAGGGCTGGGTAGAGATACCCACCCCCCTATGCCTTGTGGGGAGGGGTCCCAAAGGCCAATTTGTTTAAAAAAAAAAGCTGCAATAACATGGGAATTCTGTGGGATTGTGGCTTTAAAAAAAAATGGGGGCGTGAGTTATAGTTACCTCACTAACTATAATGGCTGAATTTCTCTTGTTTTGTAGGAGTGACACCTGAGCCTAACTATAACATCTCCGTAATCTTTGTTTTTTTCAGTTAATTTCTAAGTTTTTTTAATTCCATTTCCAAACTATGACCATCTTGTAAACTTTGTTTTTTTCTGTGAATTTCTATGTTTTTTAACTAGTAGTTGCGTTTGCAGAGTGGTGGAGAAAGGGAGCTCGGCCTCCGACCAGCTCTCAGGAATCCCACTGTGTAGGACTTACAGTAGGTACGAGGAGGGCTTTTTGGCCCCCAAGGTCCCTCAAGAGTAAGGTGGACTTCATCTTCCAACCAGTAGTGAACTACAGGCCGTGTTTGCAGAGTGGTGGAGAAAGGGGGCGTGGCCTCCAAAGACCTCTTCGCATACCCGCTATGTGCGACTTATTGAAGATAACAGGAGGGGTAGTCCACGGGGCTTTGAATAGCCTGAAGAGGGGGTCCGGTTCCACCCTCCTATATTTACACATGCCCCCGGTACCTGGCCCACTCAAGGGCCGAATTCAAAGAAAGAGTGGGAGCCTGTGCTTTGTTTTTTGTTTTAATTTCTGTGGGAGTCATGGTCTCCCGCTGAAAAGTTAAAAAAAAAAAAAATTGGCCCTTGGACCCCCCCAAAATGGCTAGGGGGTCAGGGTGTTTCTACCCTGCCCCTTTTCTTTTTTTGTTTTACATTTTTTCTTGTGACTCGGTTCAACCGAGTCACAAGATGGCTGCCAACACTTCCTAGTTTTAAGTGTTGGCAGTCAATCAAATCTCAGGCACGAGATCAGGAGGGGTTGCGAATCCTCCACGGCCTCAGTTGTATATCTTAAAAATCTTTACATTTCTTAGCAACTACTGAATGGATTTACACCATTTAACAAAAAGGTTGCTTTCTGCCAAATTTGGTGTAATTTCGTTCAACAGTTCAGGCTGTAGTTGTGTCTAAAGTTTCCAGTGGAAATTAACATGATGAAATAGCGTTTTGAGACCAACCCTTTTTCCCGGCCCTTGCTTGATGGATCTATTCAGATATATAGATATATATTCACTAAAAACAAAGGTTACAGTGACGTTATAGTTAGTAAATAGAATATAAAGAAAAACTTAGAAATTCACAAAAAAAACTAAGATTATATATACATATATATATATATGCAAAGTCCACAGTTACCCAAAGGTGCGGGGCACACTCTCTCATCAGCGCATTCAAATTAAGGCAAGGAACAGGAGCATCCAGCGCCAGAAGAGCCTGACGCGTTTCGGGCTACGCCCTTCTTCTGAGGCTTACTGCTTACTCAATGACTGCCAACAAAAGGACTCCAGAAATACTCCCATATTTATTCAAATATTGCACTCAGGTGAGTATAATAGCCACAAAGCCTTCTGGGACTGGTAGTCCTTAACATGAAACCCCAGTGGGCTGCAAGCAGGCATTAAGTAAAATACGTTCCAATTCACGGGTGCTTCTGCTCAGTTCTCACCCTTTCAAGTAAACGCCAGATGTATCTGCTGCGCTGATCTTTAGACCAGCAGCGGAGCCATTAGAATCCACGGCGGTGCACCCCCCGGCCGGGTCGGCCGTAATTAATGCAAAGTCCACAGTTACCCAAAGGTGCGGGGCACACTCTCCCATCAGCGCATTCAAATTAAGGCAAGGAACAGAAGCATCCAGCACCAGCAGAGCCTGACGCGTTTCGGCCTACGCCCTTCTTCTGAGGCTTACTGCTTACTCAATGACTGCCAACAAAAGGACTCCAGAAATACTCCCATATTTATTCAAATATTAGACTCAGGTGAGTATAATAGCCACAATGCCTTCTGGGACTGGTAGTCCTTAACATGAAACCCCAGTGGGCTGCAAGCAGGCATTAAGTAAAATACGTTCCAATTCACGGGTGCTTCTGCTCAGTTCTCACCCTTTCAAGTAAACGCCAGATGTATCTGCTGCGCTGATCTTTAGACCAGCAGCGGAGCCGTTAGAATCCACGGCGGAGCGCCCCCCGGCCGGGTCGGCCATAGTTGATGCAAAGTCCACAGTTACCCAAAGGTGCGGGGCACACTCTCCCATCAGCGCATTCAAATTAAGGCAAGGAACAGGAGCATCCAGCGCCAGCAGAGCCTGACGCGTTTCGGGCTACGCCCTTCTTCTGAGGCTTACTGCTTACTCAATGACTGCCAACAAAAGGACTCCAGAAATACTCCCATATTTATTCAAATATTGCACTCAGGTGAGTATAATAGCCACAAAGCCTTCTGGGACTTGTAGTCCTTAACATTAAACCCCAGTGGGCTGCAAGCAGGCATTAAGTAAAATACGTTCCAATTCACGGGTGCTTCTGCTCAGTTCTCACCCTTTCAAGTAAACGCCAGATGTATCTGCTGCGCTGATCTTTAGACCAGCAGCGGAGCCGTTAGAATCCACGGCGGTGCGGCCCCCCGGCCGGGTCGGCCGTAATTAATGCAAAGTCCACAGTTACCCAAAGGTGCGGGGCACACTCTCCCATCAGCGCATTCAAATTAAGGCAAGGAACAGGAGCATCCAGCGCCAGCAGAGCCTGACGCGTTTCGGGCTACGCCCTTCTTCTGAGGCTTACTGCTTACTCAATGACTGCCAACAAAAGGACTCCAGAAATACTCCCATATTTATTCAAATATTGCACTCAGGTGAGTATAATAGCCACAAAGCCTTCTGGGGCTGGTAGTCCTTAACATGAAACCCCAGTGGGCTGCAAGCAGGCATTAAGTAAAATACGTTCCAATTCACGGGTGCTTCTGCTCAGTTCTCACCCTTTCAAGTAAACGCCAGATGTATCTGCTGCGCTGATCTTTAGACCAGCAGCGGAGCCGTTAGAATCCACGGCGGTGCGCCCCCCGGCCGGGTCGGCCGTAATTAATGCAAAGTCCACAGTTACCCAAAGGTGCAGGGCACACTCTCCCATCAGCACATTCAAATTAAGACAAGGAACAGGAGCATTCAGCGCCAGCAGAGCCTGACGCGTTTCGGACTACGCCCTTATTCTGAGGCTTACTGCTTACTCAATGACTGCCAACAAAAGAACTCCAGAAATACTCCCATATTTATTCAAATATTGCACTCAGGTGAGAATAATAGCCACAAAACCTTCTGGGACTGGTAGTCCTTAACATGAAACCCCAGTGGGCTGCAAGCAGGCATTAAGTAAAATACGTTCCAATTCACGGGTGCTTCTGCTCAGTTCTCACCCATTCAAGTAAACGCCAGATGTATCTGCTGCGCTGATCTTTAGACCAGCAGCGGAGCCGTTAGAATCCACGGCGGTGCGCCCCCCGGCCGGGTCGGCCATAATTAATGCAAAGTCCACAGTTACCCAAAGGTACGGGGCACACTCTCCCATCAGCGCATTCAAATTAAGGCAAGGAACAGGAGCATCCAGCGCCAGCAGAGCCTGACGTGTTTCGGGCTACGCCCTTCTTCTGAGGCTTACGGCTTACTCAATGACTGCCAACAAAAGGACTCCAGAAATACTCCCATATTTATTCAAATATTGCACTCAGGTGAGTATAATAGCCACAAAGCCTTCTGGGACTGGTAGTCCTTAACATGAAACCCCAGTGGGCTGCAAGCAGGCATTAAGTAAAATACGTTCCAATTCAAGGGTGCTTCTGCTCAGTTCTCACCCTTTCAAGTAAACGCCAGATGTATCTGCTGCACTGATCTTTAGACCAGCAGCGGAGGCGTTAAAATCCATGGCGGTGCGCCCCCCGGCCAGGTCGGCCGTAATTAATGCAAAGTCCACAGTTACCCAAAGGTGCGGGGCACACTCTCCCATCAGCGCATTCAAATTAAGGCAAGGAACAGGAGCATCCAGCGCCAGCAGAGCCTGATGCGTTTCGGGCTACGCCCTTCTTCTGAGGCTTACTGCTTACTCAATGACTGCCAACAAAAGGACTCCAGAAATACTCCCATATTTATTCAAATATTGCACTCAGGTGAGTATAATAGCCACAAAGCCTTCTGGGACTGGTAGTCCTTAACATGAAACCCCAGTGGGCTGCAAGCAGGCATTAAGTAAAATACGTTCCAATTCACGGGTGCTTCTGCTCAGTTCTCACCCTTTCAAGTAAACGCCAGATGTATCTGCTGCACTGATCTTTAGACCAGCAGCGGAGCCATTAGAATCCGTGGCGGTGCGCCCCCCGGCCAGGTCGGCCGTAATTAATGCAAAGACCACAGTTACCCAAAGGTGCGGGGCACACTCTCCCATCAGCGCATTCAAATTAAGGCAAGGAACAGGAGCATCCAGCGCCAGCAGAGCCTGACGCGTTTCAGGCTACGCCCTTCTTCTGAGGCTTACTCCTTACTCAATGACTGCCAACAAAAGGACTCCAGAAATACTCCCATATTTATTCAAATATTGCACTCAGGTGAGTATAATAGCCACAAAGCAAGGAAACCATTAGTCCAAGGACTGATAATAAATCGAATGGACTATGGTAACGCCCTAATGTTCTCAATTAATGAAAACCTTTTGGACAGACTACAAATTTTGCAGAATACCGCGGCAAGGCTGGTCCTTGATCTTTCGCCCAGATCCTCCTCCGCACCCTGTTTGAGATCTCTACATTGGCTTCCAGTAAGAAAACAAATCCTCTTTAAGATCCTTTGTCTGATCCACAAACACATGTATGGAAATGGCCCGAGATACTGGTCCAAGAAACTATGCTGGCACCAACCACGCAGGATGCTCAGATCCAGTAACAAATTTTTGCTTACCCCTCTCAAAATCCAAATGGCCAGAAAAGGAGGTAGGTCCTTCTCCTTTCTCCCCCCAGCATCATGGAACAAAATTCCTTCTAACTTACGTACCATCTCCGATCACAACTCCTTTCGTAAGAGGCTGAAGTCATGGCTATTTGACATCTGAGCTATCTTCTCTATCTGAGCCGTCTGCAAGTGCCATGAGACTTCCGAGTGATGTGAGCGCTATACAAATATCCCTGATTTGATTTGATTTGAAAGCCGACCCGGCCGGGGGGCACACCGCCGTGGATTCTAACGGCTCCGCTGCTGGTCTAAAGATCAGCGCAGCAGATACATCTGGCGTTTACTTGAAAGGGTGAGAACTGAGCAGAATCACCCGTGAATTGGAACGTATTTTACTTAATGCCTGCTTGCAGCCCACTGGGGTTTCATGTTAAGGACTACCAGTCCCAGAAGGCTTTGTGGTTATTATACTCACCTGAGTGTAATATTTGAATAAATATGGGAGTATTTCTGGAGTCCTTTTGTTGGCAGTCATTGAGTAAGCAGTAAGCCTCAGAAGAAGGGCGTAGCCCGAAACGCGTCAGGCTCTGCTGACGCTGGATGCTCCTGTTCCTTGCCTTAATTTGAATGCGCTGATGGGAGAGTGTGCCCCACACCTTTGGGTAACTGTGGACTTTGCATTAATTACGGCCGACTCGGCCGGGGGGTGCACCGCCATGGATTCTAACGGCTCCGCTGCTGGTCTAAAGATCAGCGCAGCAGATACATCTGGCATTTACTTGAAAGGGTGAGAACTGAGCAGAAGCACCCGTGAATTGGAACGTATTTTACTTAATGCCTGCTTGCAGCCCACTGGGGTTTCATGTTAAGGACTACCAGTCCCAGAAGGCTTTGTGGTTATTATACTCACCTGAGTGTAATATTTGAATAAATATGGGAGTATTTCTGGAGTCCTTTTGTTGGCAGTCATTGAGTAAGCAGTAAGCCTCAGAAGAAGGGCGTAGCCCGAAACGCGTCCGGGTCTGCTGGCGCTGGATGCTCCTGTTCCTTGCCTTAATTTGAATGCGCTGATGGGAGAGTGTGCCCCGCACCTTTGGGTAACTGTGTACTTTATATATATATATATATATATATATATATATATATATATATATATATTCACTGTAAAAACCATAGGTTTTAGGGACAGTTATAGTTAGTTGGACATTGCACTCGTACAAAACCCGTGAAATTCCCCCGTTATAGTTAGTTCAGGTAACTATAACTCACGCCCCCGCAATGCACTGCTGATGACGTCACATATTACATCACTCATGACATGGTCAGTGACATCACTGATGACATCACTGATGACATGTCAAATGACATCACTGATGACATCATCCAGTGACTGTGTGTTTCTGTAAAGTTTAAATATGTTTAATATATATAGGGAAAGGCGTATTGAAGAATGAGTGGGTGTATAAGTGTCTGAATGGATGATTTAGTAGGTGCGTGACTAACTCTATAAGTGAGTGATTAAACGTATCTTACTGAATGCATGGGTTAGTGACTAAACTGGGTGAATGTCTGTATCTGTCTGTCTGTTGCTGTGTAAGTGGCTGCATGGGTTTGTGAATAGCTACATGAGTGTCTATATGAGTTATTGATTGGTTGTCTGAGTATCTGTATGGGTGCCTGAGCGTTTGTGTGGGTGGGGTGTGTGCGACTCTGTGCACAGATGTGTGAGTGGGTGATTCACTGGGTGGATGGTTTCAAGAGTGAATCTGTGATATACTGTATGGGTGGGTAAGTGTGTGTAAGAGTGTGTTAGTGAGTGAATGTATGTCCCAGTGGTACATGTGTGAGTAACTACATATGTGAAAGGCAGTATATATGTGTGTTGGAGTATATAAATAGCTATAAGCGAGAGTGTGTGATTGTGAGAGTGACTGTATGGATGAGTGTGTGCTTGTATCAGAGATTGTATAAGAGCGTAAGAATGTGCTAGTATTTGTATGAGTAAGTGAGCTGGTGTGTGTATAACTGTATAGGTGAGTAAATGGGTGTGTGCTTAATTTTTGCATGACTAACTAGGTGTGTGAGTACCTCTATGGATGAGTGGCGGTGTGTGAGTGTTTATATAGGTGTATGAGTGCATATAATAGTCCTGTACTGAGTGACTATAAGTATGAGTGACTGTACGGGTGAGTGAGTAGATGTGTGTGTGTAGACCTAAGAATCAGTGAGTGTGTATATAGTAATTGGTGTTGGAGTGTCTATGGTTTTGACAATGGCAGTCTGTAATTTACAGTGGGTGTATCAAAAGTTATATTAGGGTGTGAGAAGATGCATCAAATTATCACATGGATGATGTCATCAGTGATGTCATCAGTGATGTCATTTGAGATGTCATCAGTGATGTCACTGACCATGTCATGAGTGATGTAATATGTGACGTCATCAGCAGTGCATTGCGGGGCGCGAGTTATAGTTACCTGAACTAACTATAACGGGGAATTTCACGGGTTTTGTATGAGTGCAATGTCCAACTAACTATAACTGTCCCTAAAACCTATGGTTTTTTCAGTGAATTTGTAAGGTTTTTTAAATGCTAATTTCTAACTATAATGTGCCTGAAACCTATGGTTTTTTCAGTGAATTTCAAAGGTTTTTTAAATGCTAATTCCTAACTATAACATGTCTGAAACCTATGGTTTTTTTCAGTGAATTTCAAAGGTTTTGTAAATGACAATTTTTAAATGTATTAATTGTTATATTTATTTTTTTGATACTGATTTACTACATTTTTTTAAACTATTTATTTTTAGATATTTTATTTTTTAAATTACATTATAATTACATTATACATTACATTACAAAATATACTTTCTCAGAATGAATTACTTTAGTTTAAATACTTTGCAAATAGGCAATAGACTTTTAAGTACAGTAGTTACAGTTGTTGCAATGGGCAACACAATTTCAAACACAATGCAACATTGAGCTCAATGTGAATTTCTAGTTAAATGCAATTAGTTACTTTATGGATTACTTTTCTAACCACAGGACTGGATCCTAGATTCAGTCCTGGGACATCTCCTGTAAACAGTTGAGTAAAAGCGTTTTGGTTACAGTAGTGATTTTTAAGGAATATTATTGTATTTTAAAAGTTGACACTTAGAAACTTTTTCACATAGAATCACCAATGTTATCCTATGGGAGGAAATTCACTTAGCAGGTAAGTAGTGTTATTGTTACTTTTTCTTACTCAGTGGTGGATCCTGGATCCAGCACTGGTGCATCTCCTGTAAACAGTTGAAATAATGCATTTAAGTCATACAGGCGATTTTTAAGGAATATTTGTAGTTTGTGAAAATCGACACTTTGAAACTTTTCTGCTGAAAACCAGACAATGGATTCCTATGGAGGGAAATACAAGTTACTGGTAAATACGGTTAGAATTACTTTTCAGGGTCAGTGCTGGGCTAAAAGATGCAGCACTGGGTTCTCTCCTGATAACAGGTGAGTAAATCGGAATTCGTAGTTCGGCTGAGTTTAGAGGAATATTATAAAGTTCCAAAACTCCACACACAGAAGAATTTCCAAGTGAAACCAGTCAATGTTAGCCTATGGAAGGAAATTCAAGTTACTGGTAAGTACAGTTAAAATTACTTTTCAGGATCAGTACTGGGCTCAAAGGTGCAGCACTGAGGTCTCTCCTGATAACAGGTGAGTAAATCGGAATTCGTAGTTCGGCTGATTTTAGAGGAATATTATAAAGTTCCAAAACTCCACACTTAAAAGAATTTCCAAGTGAAACCAGTCAATGTTAGCCTATGGAAGGAAATTCAAGTTACTGGTAAGTACGGTTAAAATTACTTTTCAAGGTCAGTGCTGGGCTCAAAGATGCAGCACTAGGTTCTCTCCTGATAACAGGTGAGTAAATCGGAATTCGTAGTTCGGCTGATTTTAGAGGAATATTATAAAGTTCCAAAACTCCACACTTAGAAGAATTTCCAAGTGAAACCAGTCAATGTTAGCCTATGGAAGGAAATTCAAGTTACTGGTAAGTACGGTTAGAATTACTTTTCAGGATCAGAACTGGGCTCAAAGATGCAGCACTGAGGTCTCTCCTGATAACAGGTGAGTAAATCGGAATTCGTAGTTCTGCTGATTTTAGAGGAATATTTGTATGTTTCAAAAATCGACAGAAACTTTTTCAGCAAAAAGCAGGCAATGATATCCTATGGACGGAAATTAAAGTTACTGGTAAGTACGGTTAAAATTACTTTTCAGGATCAGTACCGGGCTCAAATATGCAGCACTGAGGTCTCTCCTGATAACAGGTGAGTAAATCGGAATTCGTAGTTCGGCTGATTTTAGAGGAATATTTGCACAGTGGTGAAGGGAGGGGGCGGGGCTTCAGGTGACATGTCTGCAAACAGGCCCCGTGGCGCGTTTTAAGATGGGGAATTAAATCCTCCTCAATCCCGAGGGTCCCTAGGGGCCAAGTAGCCCACCAGATACCTCCAGTATGCGCCAGAGAGCTGCGTTGCAGAGAGGTGTTCAGAGGCCATGCCCCTTTTGCACCTCTCTGCAACGCAGCTCTGTGGCACTTTCTGGACGTACCTGGTGGGCTAGTTGGCCCCAGGGACCCTCAGGATTGAAGGGGTTTAATTCCCCATCTTAAAACGCGCAACGGGGCCTGTTTGCACACATGTCATCTGAAGCCCCGCCCCTCCCTTCACCACTGTGCAAACGCGCCCGTGGCGCGTTTTAAGTTGGGGAATTAAGTCCCCTTGAATCCTGAGAGTCCCTGGAGTCCAACTAGCCCACCATGTACCTCCAAAAGCGCCACAGAGCTGCATTGCAGAGAGGTGTAAAAGGGGCGTGGCCTCTGTACACCTCTCTGCAACGCAGCCCCTGTCGCATACTGGAGGTTCCTGGTGGGCTAGTTGGCCCCCAGGGACCCCCAGTATTCAAGGGGAATCGTTTCCTCTGCAAACGCGCCAGGGGCGCGTTTGCAGAGTGGTAAAGGGAGGGGCCGGGCCTGCGGTACAATCGTTTTTTTTTTTTTTTTTTGTTTTTTTTTTTAAAGCTTTTTCCTGCCCAGGGGGTCCTTGTGGGACCCCCTGAGCATACCTAGGGGCTCAGGGTGTTTCTACCCTGCCCCCTTTTTGCATTTTGCACACTTGTTTCTTGTGGGGTTTTTTTAATCGGCGGGATCCGCGCACCCTAAGCGCATCCCGCCGTTTTAAAAAAATAAAAATGCTTTTTTCTGCCCAGGGGGTCCTTGTGGGACCCCCTGAGCAGACCTAGGGGGTCAGGGTGTTTCTACCCTGCCCCCTTTGTGCGTTTTGCGCACTTGTTTCTGTGCCTCGGTTCTACCGAGGCATAAAATGGCTGCCAACACTTCCTGATTTGGAATGTTGACAGCCAATTAGCATGCAGCTCGTGATCGGGACGGTGCGCGCAGGGTGCGCTCAGGGTGCGCGAATCCGACGCGGCCATAGATATATATGTGATTTTCCTTTTGATTTTCTCAGGAACTACTGAACGGATTTACACCATTTAACAAAAAGGGTTCTTTCTGAACCAAGAACTACCTCTTTGCCAAATTTGGTGTAATTCCGTTCAGCAGTTCGGGCTGTAGCCGTGGCTAAAGTTTCCTATGGGAAAATAAATGGGGAAAACACGTTTTGGGACCCCCTTTTTTCTCAGCCCCCGCTTGACGAATCACCCCGAAACTTTCAGGGTAGGAGCGGACCAGAGCGGGCCATAAAGTTTGAAAATTTCACGAAGATTCGTCAACCGACGCAGGAGTTATTTCAAATAGAATGTTGCGGATTACCTATGGAAAATAGGTCCTAACTATAACTATCTACTGGCGACCGCCAGTAGATAATATATATATATATGTATATATATCTATATATATATATATATACGGTCGCCAGTAGTTAGTTATAGTTAGGACCTAGTTTCCATAGGAAAAGCGTTTTTTCTTTTGCCAATATCTTTGTTGCCGCTTGCCGAATCTTCTTGAAATTTTCAAAACTAATGGGGCGTTCGGGTCAGCTCCTGTCTTAAAAAGATTCGGGGTGATTTGTCAAGCCGTGGCCAATAAAAAGGGGGGTCCCAAAATGTGTTTTCTCCATGTTAAATTCCATAGGAAACTTTTGTCGTGGCTACAGCCTGAACTGCTGAACGAAATTACCCCAAATTTAGCAGAAAGGTAGCTCTTGGTCCAGAGTGCACTCTTTGCTTTAAATTTTGTAAATCCGTTCAGTAGTCATTTAAATATTAAAGGAAAAAGAAATATATATATCTAACTACACATCTCATCGTGAGATCTGATTGGCTGTCAGCACTTCATCCAAGAAGTGTCAGCAGCCATCTTGGGACCAATATACATGATAGCATCCCATTAAAATGCATTGCAGTGAATGGAAGGTTTTGAGGGTCACCAAAAGGAGTACGTATAAAGGGTGATAACAGACTTTAGTTACATTTTAAATCATTTGTTGATGGTACCATACTTATTTTAGGAATTGTGGTGTGTTCTAAGGTGATTTTACCCTGTGAAAAAACCTTCTGCTGGGATATCATGAATCATGTTTGAGAGAAAACTATTTTCTCATGCTTTTCCCAAAGAGGTTTGGAAGGTGGTCTAGAAGCTAAAATGAGAGCATATTTTCTGTAAATTCACATTATCTTTCTCAGTTATGTGAGAATGAAATCTGACATTCTCAGTAAAACATGTACTTCCAACAGGAGCTGCCTGTCAGTTGATTCCTTTGTGTTCTACCGCAGTTTCTCAGAGTGTTCTAAAGAACAACTAGGGCGCTAACAGTCTTACTTATGACAAAAGTATGGCACACCTAAAGCCATCTTGATTGGAATAAACTGGTAACACTTAAAACATTTAATTTAAAAAGGAACAAAATGAGGGTGTTCATTTTGCCATAGAAATTATGATTAGTGCTGCAGAAAGAAAAATTAGGGCACATTTTGAGTGACTTCTCAAATCCTCTTCTATTTCATTAAAAAATTCTGACATGCACTCTGAAACATGCACTTTCAATACCAGCAGCAGACTTCCAGTTAATCCCCTGGTGAGCAGTAGCTTTACTACAGTGATATAATGAGCAACTAGAGTGCTAACATTCTGAATTTATGGCAAATGTGTGACACATCTGAATGCCTTCTTGATGGAATCAAAGTAAAAGACTGAAAGCATTTCCTACTGAGGAGACTGCAGTAAATGAGGAAATTAGGAAACTTCATAACAAATAAGTCTACCAAGATGGCCACCAGAGAAAAGAGAGCCCAAATGTAGCACAAATATCACCCAGATGTAGCCCACGTATAGCCCAATGACAGAAATGTGCAAAACACGTTTTATTTTTTGTTTTTTTGCAGTTTTATATAGTGCAGACTGACAATCTGGTAATAAAACCAGCGGATAATGGGGGTGTGATAGTATTCCAGACGAAGGAGGCTTATCGAACAGAATGTCTTTGCTTATTACACGACCAGCGGAACTATGAACCTTTAAGTAATGACCCCACAGAGAGGATCAGAATACGAGTGGTGAGTATGGTCGAGGAGGCCTTAACCCACAACTTGCTATCCAAGAGAGAAGGGGATTTCATTATCAGCAAAAATCCAGTCACCCCATACTTCTATACTATCCCGAAGATACATAAAAACCTGAATAAACCATCGGGACGTCCCATTGTTTCAGGGATAGGGTCAATTTTGGAACCCCTTTCTAAGTTTGCTGACGCTTTCTTGCGACCCGTCATCCAAGGAACAGAAACGTACCTCAAGGATACCAAGGACATCCTACGCATCTTGAAAACTCTACCGTTTGACGAACATACACAATGCCTCATTGGACTCGACATAGAGAGCCTCTACACTTGCCTCCCTCACTCAGAAACTTTAGAGATCCTAGAGGCAGTTCTCTTCAACACGAAATGGAAATATCAGACCCCTCGCAGCTTGGTAATGGAATGCTGCCATCTGGCTTTTGCCTGAGAATTTTTTCGCATTTGAGGACCAACTGTTCCTACAGAAGCACGGCACTAGCATGGGAAGCACATTTGCTCCTAGTGTAGCGGGTTTATATGTCCATCACCTTGAGCAACAGTAGATCCTGTCACCCAACAACGCATATATAAATAGCATAGGGCTCTGGAAGAGTCATTCATCAGATGGCTTAACGAACAGAATCAGAATTTGAAGTTTACCCACACAATCTCCAGAACCACAATGGTTTTCTTGGACCTCAACGTCTTTGCTAATGGAACCGGTCTGAAGACAATGACACATTTCAAGGCCACAGCAAAGAACTGCCTCTTAAGCTTTGATAGCCATCACCCGAGACATCTGAGGGAGAATTTGCCGTTCGGGCAATTCTTGCGACTGCAGAGAAATTGCTCTGAGGTGAAAGACTTCAAATTACAAGACATCGACCTCAGCTCCAAGTTGAAAGCATGCAACTACCCAGACAGAACAGTGTCACGCGCAATGAAAAGGGCCAGGAACAATGACAGGCAAGCCCTGTTGGACTACACCATCAAAGAACCTGATGAAACACGTCCAATATGTGTCACGCCGTACAACAGTGCCTCCAACGCAATCACCAAAATAATAAATAAACATTGGCGGATTCTAAGTGGAAGCACAATAACTCTACCCAAACCAATGTTCTCACATAAAAGAAACCTCAACCCGAAGGACATGTTGGTCCATACACGGCCACGCCAATCCCGTGCAAATCCACCCAATCAGGGTTTTTAACACTGATTAGTGGCCACCATCCTTGCGGCAACTGTAGCATGTGCCACATGACACGGACAAGTAAAAAGATCACCTTCAATGATGGCACAACCTGGGAACAGAGGAAATTTACAAACTGTGACACAGAAAACGTCATGTACATGATTACCTGCCCATGTGACATTCATTACGTGTGCATGACATCGAGAAAAATATAAACGCGCATATGCGAGCATCAGAGCAATCTGAGGTGCCAACTCGCAACAACTAAAATGACCACTCACTATTTGGAACAGAAACACACTCTGAAGGATCTGAGATGGACAGCAATCGAACAAATCAGCAATGAATCTGGTCTGCATGAGAAAGAGCAGAGATGGGTTTAAAGACTCAAATCACACGAGAACGGGCTGAACGAGAACATACCGTGGGGCCAATTTATTTAAGTATATAACACCTTTATGACATATGTATTCACTAAGGGGCCTCCGGTGAAAGAGGACGCCATATGGCATCTCTCTCTTCAAGATCCTTGGTACAAGGGATTTCCAACTAGTCCATAACATCTTGGTGAGAACTCTCATACTGAGGCCATCAACCCAGCAGACAGGGACATCCATCGCTATACCCTGACATCATGTTCATATGACTGATCACATATGCTAGGAGCACATGCAGCAGAATACACCCTCACTACTTCTAGGGTGAGTTTTTATTCACCCTAATATGCATCAAGAGGGGTATTGTAACTATTTAGTTTTTGGAATCATAGGAAGCAAGGGGGAGTGGATAACATTCGGACCATTCCAACCCACTTTCATACCACTAGATCGATGTTAACACGTGAACTTTACAGCCACGTGAGGGACCCCACTGGGGACTCGAGATCATTAAGTAGAGGAGACATGCACTTTATCATGTGGATAATACTGAACCTAATTTATCTGTTCGTACATGCACATATAAGCAATAATAAAGGCGCACAAGATTGCTAAATTAAGACTTCGTGCCTGCATGTATTAATAAACTTATACAAAATTGCATGCTCCACTCTTGATAAATATAATCCCGGATGGAAATACCATACCAACCGTCACGTTAATAAGGGATAACAATGTTGCTATTTTTTGATTTTTCAATTTTTGCCACCGCGAGTAGTTATGAAGTAATACTCATTAAAACGTTATTGTTCGCCCAGGACAGCCACCAAACCCGGAAGTGAGAACTAGCACCGTGGTTCGCGGTCTAGTCTCTAACTCCCCGGGGAACAAGCGTAACGCACGCGGGTAAAATATGAACCCCGCCCTCGGATCCAGTAACATCGGAACCTCGAGTGAGTACACACAGGTCTACCAAGAGTGAGTAGCCTTGACGGAGTAAGTAGAAGCGCCCTGCCCAACGTTCGGACAGTGTGCGCTCACACTTTGCTGCATCAATACTTATCTGTCACTCTGTTTTTTGGCAGTTTCTTGACTTATTTAGATCTCTTTCTGTGGCTGTAATTTTAGGGTGTGGCGACAGGCGTCCCTCCCTAACTCCTCGAAGGACTCATGGGGCCAAATGATGGTCACATTTAAAGTATGTAATTAACCTTAGTATAACTTTGCCGGTAACATGATGTTGTGCCAACAGTCTTATATGTTATGTGTTTGTATTGTCTTGTGAGTCTCATCATCACTGATTCAGGCACGCCAGAAGGCATGGTTTTGGTATTTTTTCACCACCACAACCACTGGATCACCACTGATTTTTTTTACAAATTTAATATAGACCCAAGGGTCGTGTATTTTTTAACTTCTTCTTCTTTTTTGTACACATGCAGGTTTTTTGATATTTAACACAGACCAATTAGGTGCTGTATATTTGCTTTTGTATTTTTATTATTACTATTTTGTTCACTGTGACAACTGGAGTGGGAGCATAATTTCTCCTTTCTAGGACCTGATGAAATGCCTTGGGGTAGGGCATGAAACTAGTTGACCATATAGGGAAACAATAGGTATTCACGCCTAGAGTTTTTCCCGCACATCCCCAGATTTTAGTATACCACTTTAGGGGTAAGAAATAAATTTGTTTTGGACTAACTAATCTGGTATTTTTAACCTTTTTTCTTACTTCAAATAAACCCACTCCTTTCTAAGACAACATAGGTGGTTAGGTGTATAGGGACACCCACATTTTTCAATCTAGTGCTCCCTCGTATTCGTTGGTAGCAGCACGCCCCTGTCCATAGAGGGCAGGGATGGATGCTATGATGAAACATGCCACCAAGGGGCAACCCGGGTGGGTGAGGGTTTTTTGAAAGAAAAAAATCATTTTCTTTCTTCAGTTCCTGCAAGGGTCATTCTTCTTCTTTCTCTGATACGGAAGGGACCCTTTTTTTGGTTATTTATATAGTGCAGACTGGTCAGGTACTGGAGTGATACTTCTTACTTGGACCCCTTATTGCGTATTTTGCAAGAAGTACTTGAGACTGATCTTGCGAAACATTGAACTTTAATATTCTGTTAACCTGAAGTTGCTCTGAGCTGGGCTTTGCAACACCAGTTTTTACCTACTAGTTTTAATTAATTCTCATTGTATTGTATTAAGAAAGAGGATTTACTGTTTTTATGTACACTTTTATGATCTATGTTTCAGATCGAATAAAGTTTAGTGAATTGAAGTCTCCCAAGATGGCCACCAGAGAAAAAGGAGCCCAAATGTAGCACAAATATTACCCAGATGTAGCCCACGTATAGCCCAATGACAGAAGTGTGGAAAACACTTTTTATTTTTTTGTTTTTTTTGCAGTTTTATATAGTGCAGACTGGTCAGGTATTGGAGTGCTTTACATGAGCATTGGCTACATCACACAAGGGCAAATTCATTTTGGTTGTAGGCATGGGGAGATTAAGTGACTTGACCAGAATCACAGAATGTCGAGCTGAAGCAGAAACTCCAACCTGCTTCCCCAGTTGCAAAGTCTGCAGCTCTGGAAGTAACACCACATTCTCTCCCCTTAGTGCAACATTTAATTAAGTGGTCAACTGGATAAAAAAACACAAAGATAACAAATAATTTAAAAGTGCTTTGTCGCTATTTGAGAACTCAGAAAATAAGTCCTCATTTTAGTTTTTTAGAGCACTAACCATCATTTCGATGCAAATAGGACCCTCTCATTTCCATAATTTCTAAAGGAAATGCTTTAGGTATTACAGTTTTGATTACATCAAGATGACGTCAGGCATGCCACACTTTTGTAATAAATATAGAATGTTAGCAATCAAGTTGTTCATTAGGATACTGTTGGGAGGCAGAGGTCAGGGGCGCAGACTCGGAAAATTGAAGGCAGGTAGGTGGGGGCAGAGGCAACAATTTGACCACACTGGGCAGGCAGGAAGGGCAGTGGCAGCACAACAGACTATGGCGGGCAGTAGAAAGGGGGGCAGGGGCAACAAACCAACAATGCAGGACAGGCAAGAGAGGCTGTGGTAATATAATAGACAATTGTGGGCAGAAGGAAGAGGCAGAGGTAGTACAACCATACATGCCAACAGACCCGAATCAGCCAGGAAAGGCCCAATGTTTTTAAGCCCAAATGGGCTTCATTTTATCTGTCTCCTGTCTACAATCTCCTCTTTTTCAATTTAATCAATGGGGAAAATCAATTCCCCATTTTTTTTCTTCAAAATCTCCCTTTTACCAAGTTTAAAATGTAAGCAAGTATGGTACATTGGATCATGGAAGGGAGGAGGAATTGGGGTTTGGGACATGGACTTGGATAACAAAGGACAGGAGGGACATGGACAGGTGCACCAAACTGAACTTACAGGGCAGGCATCGGGGTTTGCAGCAACACAATACACCACACAGGGCATGCGGGACGGCAGTGCAGCAAAGCAATCCATGGAAAACAATAGGGAGGGGACAGGACCATGCACATGGACAACAGAGAACAGAGGGGAAAGAGGCAATGGCAGCAAGCTGACCATAATGGACAGACAGGAGAGAAAGCTGCAGCATAACGGACCATAAAGGGCAGGAGGGAGGGATCAGGGGCATTACAATGGAACAGACAAGCCAGGAGGAAGGGAATAGGGGTCTGCACATGGAAAACAGAGGGCAGGGGGCAAGGGGGCAGGGCAGGAGCAGCAAGCTGACCATGGAGGTCAGGCAGGATGGGCACTAGAAGCACAACACACCATGGAGGGCAACAGTGAGACTATAATGGCATACACACAGACCATGGAGGGAGGGTGGGAGGGGGTCAGGGGCACCTAGCTAACCACACAGGGAAGGTGGGAGGGGCCGAGGCAGCACAGAAGACCATGCATGGCAAGCGGGAGGGTTAGTGGCAGCACAATGGCCATGATGGGCAAGAAGGAAGGGGCATGCACAAAGGACCATGGAGGATAAAAGGGAGGGGTAGGAGCTGGGCACAGACAAGAGAGTTCAGGGGAAGGGTCCTCACAACAGACCACACAGGGCAGGCAGGAGGAGCAGTTGCAGCACAACAGACCAGGGAGGGCAGAAGGGTGTGGCAGTAAAATGGACCATGAGGAAAGGAGGAAGGGGATAGGGACATGGAACGTGGACATGCAGGGTGGAGGTGGCAGGGACAGGTTACAGTCATCTGACAATGCTAGGCAGGTAGGAGGGGAGTGGCAGATCAGCAGAACACTCAAAGTAGATAGGAGGGGCAGGTCCATGGAACATGGTGGGCAAAAAGGATGGAGCAGGGGCATGCACACAGACATCAGAGGGCAGGGGGAAGGAGAGTAGAGGCAGCAAGCAAAGCACAGAGGCTAAGCAGGAGGTCAATGATGGGACATAGAATTGGGCAATGGAGGACAGGAGGAGTGGGCTGGGACATCATGCTAAATGGAGGGCAGTGGCAGCACATCAGACCATGCATGGCAGGAGGGAGGAGGCTAGTGCATGGATTCAGACAACAAGGGATAGGGAGGAAGTGGATGGGGCAGCAAGCTAAATGTTCAGAGAAGGCGGGAAGGCCAGTGGCAGAACAATGGCCACACATGGCTGTAATGAGGGAGCAGGGGCATGGACTTGGACAATGGATGGCAAGGAGGAAGGGAGGCAGGAGCAGCAAGCTTGGGTGGGGGCAGCACAATGCGAGGCCAGGCCCTGCTTCCAACCTCCACCATCCATTGTGATAGGCATCTTACTTAACATTAAAAAAAAACTAGAAATTTGCTGAAAAAACAAAGATTACAGAGACGTTATGGTTAGACTCAGATTTCACTTGTACAAAACCAGTGAAATTCAGCAGTTATAGTTACCTGAGATAACTATAACTTATGCCCCCGCAATGTACTGCTTATGACCTCAGACATTACATCATTCATGACATGGTCAGTGACATCACGCATGACATCACTCATGACATCTCAAATGTGCTGTGAATGAAATGGAACCATAATCAATAGAACTTTATTTAGGGATAGTGTGTGTATATTAACACCCCTTTATTTTATTTCGTGTAAGAACCATTATAATACGCAACGTGCCCAGATCAATATGGCCGATAGCCTTTCACTTTAACCCCTTGCATGCTTAGGACGGCCCCCGGCCATCCGACGTCATGGTGGGCGTGTGCGGAGGACGGCTGGGGGCCGTCCGAATCCCACCCACTCATTAATTCTCCCGCACAGCGGGGGAATGTGCGCAGCATGCAAGGGGTTAAAGTAGTGTGTAGTCCATTGTTTATGTTGATGTTTGCATTCATAAGTATGTTTATTATGAACAAGTCACGTTGACGAACATACAGGTATGGCGGTCACGGGGCAAGATATGCTGAAATGACATTGTGTGCATATTAACACTTGTTTTCTTTTCTTTATTGTATGAATTCCTGAATTTTCACAGTGACCAGGCCAATGTAGCCACCAGCTTTTTGGATTAATGTAATATGTAGTCCTTTGTTAATGTTGGCAACTGGAGGCTACAATGACGTCTTGTATCGTTATCAAGGTTCGGACGGGCCGAAACGCGTCAATCGGGTCCTCTGCAGATTAGATACTTACAAACTACAACCTGAGTGCTGATTCCTTCCTTGTAAGAGTGAGAGGAGATTGAATACATATATATATATAGTTCACTGAAAAAAACACAGGTTTCAGGGACATTCTAGTTAGAAATTAGCATTTAAAAAACCTTAGATATTCACTTAAAAAACCACAGGTTTCAGGGACATTATAGTTAGTCTGACATTTCACTCGTACAAAACCAGAGAAATTCAGACGTTATAGTTAGCTGAGCTAACTATAACTCACGCCCCCGCAATGCACTGCTGATGACGTCACATATTACATCACTCATGACATCACTGATGACATCTCAAATGACATCACTGATGACATCACTAATGACATCATCCACTTAATATCTAATGCACCTCTTCACACCCTTATATAACCTTTGATAAACCCACTCTAAAATACAGACTACCATTCTCGAAACCATAGACACACCAATACCAGTTATTACATACCTGCTCACTGATTCATAGGTGTACACACATCCACTCACTCACCCATACAGTCACTCATTCACGCAGTCACTCATCTATATTGCCACTGATATATGCAATCATATACCCATACAGACACTCACACACTGCCACTCACCCATAGAGTTACTCACACACCTAGTCAGTCACGCAAAGAATCAATCACATTGCCATTTACTCATCTATACAGTTATACACACACCACCTCACTTATTCATACAGGTAATAACACATACTTACTCTCTTATACAATCCCTGACACAAGCACACACTCATCCATACAGTCACTCTCACAATCCTCACTCTCACATATAGTCACTTATATACTCCAACACTTACATATACTGCCTTTCACATATGTAGTTACTCACAGATATACCACTGAGGTATCCACTCACTCACGAACGCAGCCATATGCACACTCACTCACCCATACAGCCCCTTGCAGATGCACTCATGAATGCATACACTCATTGAATCACCCACTCACACATCCATGCAGGGAGTCACACCGCCCCACCCCCACAGACAGTCAGGCACCCATACAGGTACTCAGACAACCAACCATTAACCCATATAGATACTCCTGTAGCTACTCACCAACTCATACAGCCACTTACACACCAGCTGACATACTGATACAGACATTCACACTGATTAGTCACTCACACATACATTCACCCAGACACGTATAATCACTCACTTATACAGTCAGTCACCCACTGACTGAATCATCATATATATATCACATTTTTAAACTTTTTAGAAACACTCACAGTCACTGGGTGATGTCATCAGTGATGTCATTCGAGATGTCATCAGTGATGTCATCAGTGATGTCACTGACCATGTCATGAGTGATGTAATATGTGACATCATTAGCAGTGCATTGCCGGGGCATGAGTTATAGTTAGCTCAGCTAACTATAACGGCTAAATTTCTCTGGGTTTGTACAAGTGAAATGTCAGACTAACTATAACGTCCCTGAAACCTGTGGTTTTTTTAAGTGAATATATATATGTTGAACTTGGCCCTTTTGGGCTAAAGTTCCCTAAAACCTTTTGCTTTCCCCCTAGACCTTTTTTCTGACATGGTGTTGCCAACTTAGATGCTTTGGACACTTTGCCACTGCTAATCAGTGTCAAAGTGCAAGTGCTCCCTGTATAAAGTGTAATGGTAATTGGTTGTCCATGATTGGTACGTTTGCCTTACTAGTAAAGCCCCTAGTAAAGTGCACTATGTGTGCCAGGGCTGGTAATGCAAATGCTACTAGTGGGCCTGCAGCAAAAATTGTGCCACCCACACAAGTAGCCTTAAAGAGGGAACTCAGGCCTGCCACTGCAGTGCCTGCGCACAGTTTGTTAAACTGCCATGTTGTTCTGACAAGTGCACCCACTTGCCAGACCTTACCCTTCCTTTCTATGCACATCAGACACCCCTATGGCAGGTCCAAGGTACCCCCTGGGCAGGGTGCAGAGCATGTGAAAGGTAGGACATGTACTAAGGTGTGTACCATGTCCTGACAGTGAAATAATCTTCATTTCATTTTTCACTGTGGTAAGGCCATCTTGCCCATAGGATAAAATGTGTAATATGTTTTCCAGCCTATCTTCCCAATGGCTTAAGATGGAGAGGTGACGTTTAGTGTGCCTGAACTCACAATGTAATAACACATCTTTTTATGAAGGTGGTTTTTGCATTGTGTGTTTAGAAGCCACTCTTTTAGAAGTGGCTGGGTTTTTGTGCTCTAACATTTCTGTGTGTCTCTGCCTGGTTGTGGATTGACTGTCTGGATTTGAAAGTGATAGGATCTGGGGAATGTCTTGACCCAGGGGAGGAGGTGAGACAGCAACAGGCTGACCTGCATGTGGAGTGTAGGGGGGAAGAGTAGCCCCTAGAGGTGAAGAGGCCTGGGCTGCAGCCATAAACCAATGGCTCCGGCCCCTGCTGAGTGATTGAGGATCCAGACCCCCACTATCAAAGGAATAAGGTGTCACTGACAGGGAGGCACCCAGAACTGGTTTGAACAGGGGTCAGTGCCCCCCTGAACACAAAGACTTCAAAGACATTTAGGGGTATAACTATGAGAGCTGAAGCCCCTGAACTTGGGAGAAATGGATTGATCAAGATTGAACAAGACTGAAGCTACTTGTGGTCAAGAGGAACCTTTGTCAAGGAAGAAACAGCTGAAGAGACTAAAGGACTGACCCTTGCTGTGTGTTCTGGGGTTGGCCTGCAGTTTGCTGCTTTAACCAAGGAGAGGCTGAAGGGACTTTGCTGTGTGCTGTGTCCCCCTGCTTGAAAGGACTTTGCTGTGTGCTGTGTACGGAAGTAACTTATCGCCAAGGGCCCGAGGTGAGCTGGCTCCCTGTTGCGGAAACTCAGGAACACAAAAGTTTCCAGGAGAGTCTCAGCGACGCTGTGTGCGTGTGCTTTTTGCAGCCTGAGACCCTCGTAGGAAGTGCCCTGTGATCGTGGGCACCTGGAGTCCAAGCTAGGCTCAGTGACGCTGTGTGCGTGTGCTTCGTGCAGCCTGAGACCTTCGTGAGAATTGTCCTGTTATCGTGTGCACCGGAGTCCAAGTGAGTCTCAGCGACACTGTGTGCATGTGCTTTGTGCAGCCTGAGACCTTTGTGATGATTGCCTTGTTATCGTGCACCCGGAGTTCAAGTGAGTCTCAGCGACGCTGTGTGCGTGTGCTTCGTGCAGCCTGAGACATTCGTGAGGAGTGCCCTGTGATCGTGCACCCAAAGCTCAAGTGAGTCTTAGCGATGCTGTGTGCGTGTGCCCTGTTGCAGCCTGAGATCTTCGTAGCATCAGCGGCCCGATCGGCAGCCCCGGAGGAGCCAAACCGCCGGCCCGAGCCCGCCGTTGCCAGAGCGGGACTTCGAACCAACCTCGTCGAGGGAGGACCCGAGTCCCACTGCCCGGAATTCACAAAGATTGCATCGGAGGCCCAAGTCGCGGGAAGAGGAGAGGAGAGTGAGGTCGCACCCCCTAGGTAACGTGTGTCAACACCTGGGGCGGGGTGCAGGCTTGGAGGGAGACGCTCTCGGCCTCTCCCATTCCTGCAGCGCGAGCCTCTGCTTCGGCTCGTGTCGCGGCCCATACTTGCCAACGGAGTGGCAGTACCGGGGCTGGAGTGCGGAGCTGCACTTTTTGTTTACATCATACCTGTGTGGGGGCAACTGTTGACAGAGGCTGACTGCGAGTCAGTACAAGTGGCGGAGAGACCACCTGAGGCACCGTGATCAGTGCTGGAGCGTATTACTCATTGCATTATTTCTGCATAACAAACTACCTGATTGTCGTATGACGCATTGCATTGTTTCTGCCTAACGAACTACCTGAATAATGTATTAGGCATTGCATTATTTCTGCATAACGAACTACCTGATTGCCGTATTACGCATTGCATTATTGCTGCATAATGAACTACCTGATTGTCGTATTACGCATTGCATTGCTTCTGCATAACGAAATATCTGATTGTTGCGTTACGCATTGCATTATGTTTACATTGCCAAGTGCCTGATGCTAGCATTGCGAACTGCATTATTGTTATATTGCAAAGTGCCTGATTCGAGCATTACGAACTGCATTATTTCTACATTGCAAAGTGCCTGATTCTACCATTACGAACTGCATAGCATTGCGTTAGGACTGCAGTGGAACGTTTAGAAGTGCTCATTAATATCGACAGAACTTACAAGGGCTGGCTGGCCTAACAACCGGTCAGGAAGAATAGTACAAATATGCATATGTTGGATTTATATTGTGTGGTCTTATCGTATATCTTTTTTTATATAAATGTATACTCGTTTTTATAAAACTCGCGTGGAGTCCATTTGTGGTGTCATCATTGGGTTGCTGTGAGCGTGATTGCAAATACTTTACACATTTGCCTTGAAGATAAGCCTGGCTGCTCGTGCCAAGCTACCAAGGGGGTGAGCGGGGGCTATCTGCGAAGGTGTCCTTCCGTTCCCTGACTTGAGGACGAGGGTCCCTATTTGGCCTAAGGTACATACCTCAGCCAACCAGGGATCCCGGGTCTAACAAAAATATATATATTGGTATATTATGTCATATATATGTCATATTGCCATTGAGGGGTTCTGTTGACTCCTCAACCATAAGACCGAAAGCAGAATTGCTTATAAATGTCAAAAGAATTCCCAGTTGGCAATATTGCACTGTACTACTCATATTATCCATGTTTATTTCGAGGATAGCCAGCTTCAAAAAAGGTAGCTTCTTCAAAAGTGCATCTAATAACGGATACAAATTCGAATAAGCATGTTTAGGTTTTTTCACCTTTCCTGAAGAAATTGCAAATAAAACAAGAGACATTGATAATGGGCAGTGGATTTATGTGATTCTGTGGTTTCAGCGTTTAAAGCATAATTCAGGATTTACTGCATTTTCACATTTCACAAAAAGGTCGTTTCTAGCAAAAATGGATGTAAATAATATTGCCAGACAATAGTGTGCATAATATTGGATTTAAACCACTAGCTTTTGCGTAATGAAAGTACACAAACTTGTGATAAACAAATAAATAGCTAGATATATTTTGAGGTATGGCATGAGACAATGTCTATGTAATTTTAGAAAAGTGTCTAAAGCATCTGCTGCATTACCTGGTGTTCTCTTGAGGTACACACTCCTTACATTCTTATGAATCTACTCGCAGAGAAAAGAACTTGGGTCGTGACAACTGCAAAGGGACTTCAAGGTCAGGGAGGGCACCAGCTTTTCATTGACCCTTGTGATGCTCATAGCATGCCAACTTGAAACATTAGATTCAGGGGAGAGGTGAACTAACACATTAAAGAACATCACTCTGGCAGTATTCTGCTGACACCTGCATTATGCCAGAAATGCACCTTTTCATCATCAGCAATTTCAGCGACGGCCAGGAACAATGGCAGACGATTTCGTAGTGTTTTTAAATATAAATTCTTTCGCCTTTAATTTCTCCCAAGGCTCCACCTCCTGAACCCAGCTTCATATTGCCCGTGTTCCTACGAGCTCCATTTGACAGTACAATACATGCGGTGCTGATATAAGCCTTCCTGAAGCAGAACCCTATTATTACCGGACCCTGATCCAGCCGCATCCTCCTGCTCAATATAGAAGGTCATTTTAATTACCATTGTCTCTTTGTTTTTCCTGAGCTATTGCCCTGGTAATCAAAAGAACAGTGCGCCTCGAAATATGCTGATGGAGGATGATATTGATTTACTTTCTGAAATACGTTTATGTAATACCAACCGTGCTGCTGTGCATCTAATATGCAGTGGCAAAAACGATGTGCAATACTGGGCAAGCTTCTCAGAAGGCTTTTACTTGACACCTAATCTGCTATCTTTAAGACATATTAAGTAATTACTCGAAGTATTGTTTTAAAAACGCCAAAAGGTAGCTGCAATTAGAACTAAAACCATAGGGCAGGGCCGGACTGGCTACCGGGCATTTCTAAGTAAACAATGGAAAATCAAATGGTTTTAAAGTATGCTTTAAAACCATTTGTTTTGCATTGTTTATTTAGAAGCACATGCAGGTCCCCAACTACGAAATCAGCCCCCACCGCAGTGAAATCAGCCCCCAGCTTGGCAGCACACCAAAACGCCCTGTAGCCAGTCCGGCCCTGCCATAGGGTGTGCAGCCTCAAATTTGAAGTCCGTTATTACAAGTATGTGTGTATGTATATGTTATTTCTATAGCGCAAACATGCATGGGCATGGTCAAACGAAAGCGTAAAGTCAGCGAGTGGTGGGAGACAAAGCTGAGCAGTGGGCGCTTAATGTACTGTCATGTGTCATTCTTTAACCCCTTGTGTGCTTCGGACGGCCCCTGGCCGTCCGACGTCACGGTGGGGGTGTGCAGAGGACGGCCGGGGGACGTCCGAACCCCGCCCACTCATTAAAACGCCCGCACAGTGCGAACATTCGCGCAGCGCGGAAGGGGTTAAAGAGGTGAGTCTTGAACTCTTTCTTAAACTGGAGCAGCACTTGGTGCAGTCCTGATGTGCACTGTGATGTTCATACAGATCATGAGACATAAACGAAAAAGAACTACTGTCGTGTTTTTTCTTTTTTACACTTCTTAGTCTGCAGTCTGATGGTGGCCCGGCAGGCGGGTGTGCCAAGACACACCTGGGCTGGTGAGCTTTTCTGTAGGATAAACAGCGGGTGCTATCTGTGATGGCTTTGTAAATGATGCAGTTGGTATTGAAGATGGTACGGACTGGCAAAGGTAGCCAATGGAATACCACGAGGATGGGAATGATGTGATCATTTTACTTCAGACCTGGATGAGACTCGCTGTGGAATGCAAAACTTTCTTATGGGTGCCAGTGTGGAATGTGTGAGGCCATGGAGCAGGGCATTACAACCATCCAGATGCAAGAGTACAAGGCCTTAAACAACAGTACTGAAGTGGCTATCTGGTGAGAGCAAAAATATTTTTTTTGTCAAAACTTTGATTCATTATTTTGTGAAGACACTCTAGCAACAAAGAAGATTTGAAGTGGCTCACAACATTTTATGTTGTTATGAGATACCCGGTCGTGGACATAAAAAACGGCAGTTAACAAGCAAAATTGAAATCCTGAACCACAGAATCTATATTTTAGAGCGGAAATAAATTTACTTCTGCAGAAAAGTCTCCTTAATAGGGTCAGTAAAGGGAGCTATTGAATTGCCGCTAGAGAAAAGACATGGAAAATGTTTGGAACACTGCACGGTTACAACACTGCCGGCATTATTAAATATGATCTATTTACTTTCCAAACCTGAAAACACATGGAAATTGTACTTCACAAAAGATAGAAGTATGTTTTTTCAGAGTGGACGGGCATGGAAAACTACCATATTTATGGTGTGTAGAAGAAAAGGTTTCTTCAGAAGGAATCAATATTTTGCCTGTAACGAATACACAGGTTAAAATTGTTTACAACTATAAACTGGGCAATAGGAATATCCCATTGTGAGCAATGTTCCTTGTGTAGGTGTAAGTTACATGGAGTACTCCTCGAAATCTATGGCTTTCATAGATTTCAAGGACTTACAATGCCACTTTTCGTTTACCAGCAAACAATCTAATTCATTCCCATATAACCCTGGGACTAATCTGAGATTTGACAGACAGTGCACACTTACCTAATTGAGGACAGTAGATCCTTTCATATATTGCATTGTGCACACCCATGCGTTCTCCTTGTTGACATCTTGCATAGCACTTTTACAAACATGCTGTTCATATGTTTTAAACATATCTATAATGTTCTGGAGGTGATATTTTTTCGAATTCTATTTATGCAAGGAAGAGATGCGGCCCAACAGTCGGAGCTGCCTATTTTGGAACCTGGGAACCAGAATTAAGCCCCGGTGTCGGCTCAACAGACTGTGAATCTTGGTAAATCCTTAAATCCCACTGTGCCTAAAAAAATACACCTATCTTGTGTAATATAATCTGGTGCTCTTGTAAACCGCTTTGATGCCATTGGTCCAAGTTTGTGTTATAGAAACTGTGGCTCAGTTTGTGGTTCACCAGTGGCCCTGCAACTGCAAACCTAATGTTTCATAGGAACACCCTTGATGTATCAAGGCTAGAGTGGACCCCAAACCAGTTTTCCTGCTCCCTAATCACTAAGTGGTAACCCTATCCCTTTACCAGGTTCCGATTGGCGGCAACATCACATAGTTGACGGGTGCAGTATTTAAAATTTTCTTTTTATTGGTTTACATAAAACAAAGGACATTAATTACAATTTCACGTTGCAATGCTGCGCATGTCCAATTTACATATCATATGCTGTAAGCTGTGCAGTGCATTGGCAAGTATTTTACATAAACATAAACAGTAACAGTGTAAACAATCTCCATTTTATATGACATAGTAATCAGTACATAGCTCACTTCGTTATCGTGGGGTGTTATCACCACTTTGTAATGAAAAAATAGGGAAATGCACGTGCTGTCAATCACAGTATATAATAATAACCCCAGATTTGTATATGATCAGTCAGTTAGGTCTGAATTTGCACTCAGCATATAAACAACATAGGGAGCCCATAAATCTTGCGGGTGTGAAGCTTCAGGCAGTTCCTCTGCATAGGTTTCCAGTTGTGTTTTACAATAGGCCATATCACGTAACCAGTCCTTTTTATGCAGTACCTTTTTTCCGCCCCAGCAGATTGATATTCGGCGTTTAGCCAATAGCAAGGCCACCGCTACAAACTTACGGTGTGCACCAGGTATTGTTTTAAGCAGGCCTAGTAGACATAGTTCCGGTGCACATGCAATTTCCACCCCCATCATCTCAGTTAGTATGCCTGTTATTTGTAACCAGTACGTCGCTATAGGTTTGCAAAGCCAGGCGAGGTGGATAAAATCTGCGCCATCCAATTTACAGCGTTTGCATTTTGAATCCTGCTGTAGCCCATACTTGTGCAATTGTTGTGGGGTGTAATATGCCTGTTGCAGATATTTAAAGTGTATAATCTTTAAATTGCAGTTGGAGGTAAGTTTATCAAATAATCTACAGCATGTTTCCCAGTCTTCAGGCGTGAGTTGTGTATTCAACACTACACTCCATTTTTCCCTGGCACTATTTACTGGGTTAGACATTTCCTTTTGCGCAGTTTTGTGCAGATTCGTTACTAAATGTTTCCTGTCTTTGCACCCCAGCATAATGCGCGACAGTAACTCCGGTGGTGACCGAGGGAAACTGGGATATAGTGCTTTCATGGCCGTTCTTAGCCTATGATATACGAACTTTTGCATCAGGTTGCTCGGGCGACCGCTGGTGAATTTATCTAGTGAAAGGAACTCCCCCGAGGGAAAGACATCCCCCATGGTGTGGAGACCTGCCTCTTGTAATCTCGCTAGTGCTCCCGCCTCATTCGTGACCGATAACGAGGGGTGATACAGCAACAGCAGTTTATCTACATAAATTGGCGATTTGTCCGCTCGTGCTGCTAGAGTGCTCCAAGCTCTGATTGTGCTCTCCACTGGACTAGCAGTTTTGAGGTTCGTTACCCTGCGCTCGTGCAAAAACACAGCGTTGATAGGAATGGGGTGGGCGTCATCTACCTCGACCGCCACGTGTGCAATAAAGTTGTGAGGCTGATACCAATATTGAGCAAAGTGGGCTTGGGCGCATAGATAATATAAATATAAGTCTGGCGCGTTAAATCCTCCTAAGGCATATGGGCGAGTGAGGGTCTGCCAGCTAATTCTGGGTTGTTTGCCTGCCAAGGTTAGAGTTACCATGCAGGATTGCAATTTTTTTTAAAATGCCAATGTTAGAGGAATAGGGATGTTAACAAAGAAATATAAAAATTTAGGGAGGATTACCATTTTTATTAACGCTAGCCTGTCGGCTAATGATAGGGGAAGCCGTATCCACTGCGCTATCTGGTCCTTCAATTTTGTGATGGCAGTGCGATAATTTAGCCTAATGACCACTTCTGGGTCTCTATCTCCCCAAACTCCCAGATATTTAAGAGAGGACGTGCACCACACCAATGGAAATTCTGTTTCGTGTGGTATGACTGCTAGAGTCAGCGGGAATACAACATATTTACTCCAGTTTATGGCCAAGCCTGAGAACCATCCAAACTTGACGTACTCTCTTGGGGCCATATGTATCAAAGTTTAGGTTTGCGATTCTCAAATAGCGAATTTTTGAGAATCGCTATTTGAGAATCGCAAACGAGATGTATGTAGGATTCGCAAGAAAATTTGCGAATCCTACATATTCCTAATTGCGATTCGCAAATTGCGAATCGCAGTTAAGGAGTCCCTCCCCATTCATTCCTATGGGCCTAGAGGCCCATAGGAATGAATGGGAGGACATTCTCAATTTGCGATTAGCAATTAGAGAATCGCAAATTGAGAATGAAATTTCAAGGCTGCAAGGGTGTCCAAAGGACACCCTGTTGCACCCCTGAAATGAGCATGGGTGCACATGTGGCGGACATACATGCCCTAAGGGCATGTATGTGCGCCACATGCCACTTTGAAAAATGCAAAAATGCATTTCTCAAAGAAATCGCAAGTTACCACCAACCTGTAGTTGGTGGTAATTTGCGATTCCTTAAGCCATAATTGCACAACTTAGGTGCTTCATACATTTCATTTAAGGAATCGCAATTTGCGATTCCTTAAATGCATTCGCAAAATAGAGAATCGCAATTTTGCGATTCTCTTTTGCGAATGCCTTTTGGGATGATACATCCCAAAAAGGCTTGTTCCCGTTCGCAAACGGGCCGATTCTGAGAATCGGCCCGTTTGCGAACGGTATTTGGGCTTGATACATATGGCCCTTAGTGTGGGCCCCAGGTGTGTGCTTGGGTCTCTAAGGTATACAACCATGTCATCTGCGTATAGGGAAATCACCAGGGGTCAAAGGCGAAATCTTAGCGCAGCTTCTGAGTGTTTTTGGCGTATAACACAAGCTAGGGGTTCTAGAGCTATGGTGAATAGTATTGGGGATAATGGGCAGCCCTGGCGAGTTCCTCTGCGTATTGGCTCAGATGTTAGTCCATTTACCCGGACTCTTGCTGTGGGCTCCATGTATAATAATAGAATCCAGTTCAGGAATGCTGGTGGCATTCCCATTCTGGCTAATACCGTAAACATGTATGTCTATTGGATCGAATCAAACGCCTTAGCAGCGTCTAAAAAGACAGCCGCCGCGGGCATTGTTGGTTCTATCCAATTCAGGACCGCAAAAACTGTGTGCAGATTGTGAGTGGTAGATCGTGAGGGAACAAAACCTGCCTGGTCTGGCAGCACTAAGGCCGGAAGCAGTAATTGGAACCTGGTAGCAATGATCATGGTCTGTGTTGTTTAGGGACAACGGGCGGTATGACTCCGCTTGTTCAGGCTCTTTCCCCGGTTTTAATACATTTATTAGGATCGCCTCTCGCAGAGAGGGGGGCAGTCGTTTCTTATCGTATGCTTCCTGGTACATGGCCAGAAGGTGAGGTGTCAGTAAGTCGGAGTAGGCCTTATAGAATTCACCCCGGATGCCATCCCCACCCGGCGCCTTGCCGTTAGGTAATGTGCGAATTGCATCTCTCACTTCGTCCTCTGTGAGTGGTTGGACTAACTCCCTCTGGCCAGGTGACAGCCATGCCAATGTTATGTCGTTTAGGTAAGTGTCTGTTTCCTCTACACCTGCAGATTCTTTATGTCCGTATAGCCCTGCATAGTAGTCTACGAAGGTCTTCAGAATTCTGGGGAGGTATGCACCCTCGTTCCTGATTGTGTCTTAAGCGTTTGGATAAATGGGATGTCTCTCGAGCCCTTAAGTTTAGCAGCTAGGCTGCGACCCGGCCTACCACCCTCCCCATATGCTCTCACCACCCATCGCTTAGATAGATATCTAACCTCTTGGTCTGCCGTTTCTGTATATTCTTTAAGGTGTGTTTTAATATCTGCCAGTTTCTGCGGCCTAGGATCACTTTCATAAGATAGTTCAAGCTCACGCATTTTTTGTTCTAGTTGGGAAAGTCGATTCCGCAAGGACTTCAGCACCCCCCACTAAGACCAATACAGGCGCCCCTAATAGTGGCCTTGAATGCTTCCGATAGTGTTTCCGTAGAGTCAACAGACCCAGCGGTTTCAGTAAAGTATTGCATAATTGCTGTTCGTACCCCATCTTTAAAGACCGGTTCCGTAAGCGCAGAGGGTTGCATTTTCCACTGAAATGGGCGCGGGGTGTCAGTGGGCAATGTTAGTGACAACAAAACGGGGGAGTGATCAGAAAGTGTTTTAGGTAAGTGTGTTATCTCTTCTATTCAAGTGCTTGTTGTCCTAGTCACCAGCCAATAAACTAGGCGAGACCACATATTATATGCAGTGGACATAAATGTGCCTTCTTTCGTGACAGGATGCCTAAGACGCCATATGTCAGTGAGGTCCCATGTTGTCATACCGTCTATGAGAACCTTGCGCGCTTGTTTAGTTGGGGAACTTTGGGAGGCAGATCTGTCCATGGTTAAGTCAAGCGGGATATTGAAGTCTCCTCCCTATATGATCTTGGACGGCTGCAGTTTGTAAAGTTTAGTGAAAATAGTGGTATACAGTTCCAGGTCATCTATATTAGACCCATATACATTTAGGAATGTTATATGTGTGCCTCTGCAGTTGCCCTGCCATATGACATATCTCCCCCGGTCATCAGAGTCTGTGTAAGTGGTGACGAAGGGGACACCTTTCCGTATTAATATAAGCACTCCTCTGGAGTAGGAGGAGTAAGAGGATGCTTTTTTGTCGTGTGCCCAGCGCAATCCGATGTTTGCCGCCGCTCGGGGCGTGAGGTGTGTCTCCTGGATGAATGCCACATCCAGCTGGTGTCTATCAAGATAGGCAAATTCCATGTGATTAACTTCAGTGCATGTGCTTGGTTATATACTGGAGTGCTTTAAGTCCCCTGGCTAGGTATGTCAACAATGCATGTGTGAGCTTTACCCAACAAAGTAGGTGTCGCAACAAGGCTATGCAAGCGATTGGCGATTGGAGATTAAAAAACATAAGATGTACAACTTCCCCCCCACCCACTCCAGCGAGGTAACAGTGCCAGAGCCATACCCTGCAACAAGAAAACATTTCCCATTAAACATTAACCACCCTCTTGTACACAGAGGGCCACAATGGAACCAATACATGCAATCACAGTTGGGGTCTACCCTGTTTTGGGGGCGTCGGAACTCTTTTACCCTTCCTTAACCGAAGGGGGCTGGGGAGAAACTTTTGTGGCCCAGTTCATCTGGCTCAGTTTAGTGTTAACAGTGGCCATCTCTTGCGCCTTAGAGGTCTGCGCTCACCCCGTGCGCCCCACACTCCAGTGTAGTGTGGATTGTGGCCTCATGGTCGACATTGCTAAGTTAGCTTAGGCCTAACTGCCATGATGCCTCCTTTGCACACGTTACTCTGTGACTTTGTTTTTCCAGACTCTGCTTGTGACCGTTCACATTAGAACTGTCTGCATTTCTGCCTTTCACCTTTTCTGATGTTCTCTGTGGTTTTCGTCTGCACACAATGTACAAGGTCGAAAAACAACGCCCCTTGTTGTTGCTGTTCTGGTCAGCCCCTCGCACTTAGACTTAACATGAAATACAGCTGCACTGGAGAAATTTGTGTGCTTTTAATATTGTGATCTACCTGTTGGAGGCACTTGGAGAAAAACCTTTCCAGGGAGAAGAGCTGTGCTTGTCCGATGATGTAAACCTTGCATCTAGTTCTTGAGGTATGGGGGTCCCCCTGACAAAGCCCATAGGTCTTCTATTTTTATAATAAACTAGTTAGTAGAACGGGGAGGGTGGCAAGGCATTATAGTCCTTTATCCACTATCTTTATAAAATGCTGTCCCCGTTTGTATTCCATGGAATTGTAACAATGCTTACTGTTTTGTCTTTATGCATTATGCTGCTAGTACTGGCACGTGTACTGTGTCTTAGAGCACAATAGTTGAAATAAACATTTTAAACTATACTGTGTCTCTCAATACGCACGTTGTGGACAAGTATGAGTGAGGAATGAAAGAGTGTTCTTGCTCCCGCGATTCCTGAAAGAGTCCGTGTTGGGATGTCTAATCATTGGTAGCTTCGCGGTAGTACGGAGAACGAATGAGACACTATAGCTAGTCGGATTGGGATATTGGGCACTAAGGTGGATGGTTGGTACACCACTATACACCGAGGTCCTGTTTTCCTGCGCATAGTTCTGTATATGTGCAGAATCCCCGCAACATGGCGCCACCAACGTGTGGTGGGCTTCTTATCTGCGAGACGCTTGAGTAGTGCTTGTGCTTGTCCACAATTCCCTTCACTTCTGTTTCCGGAAACAGTTGTGAGGGTGTAACCTCCTATATTGATGTTTTTATAGGTTCTTTCAAGCTTGAAGTAATTAAAAGGTATTCTCTTTAATGTTAACCCTATATTGCGCTGCCACACACTAGGTTGTTCTACATTCTTGGTCTTGATGGCTGTGAATGTAAATATCCCGGCACATAGCCGCGCCGCGCTCCATGCTCATTTAACGGCCTATGGAGTACCCGACGCAGGTGTCGCCCTCATCTTTGTGGTACAAGCTGATCCGGCTTACCACTTTGAGGTATTTTACTCATGGGTCACCCTTCCTAATGTTTATCGGCCTTATCAGGCTCTTGAAGTTCCGCTCACGGCATGGCAACACCGTGTTTGGTTTAATGGCGCCCTCCCACACCCGGTCACCCCGATTTGTTTAGGCCCTTTATCGATAGATAGGGCCGCTTGGCCTGTTTTAGCCGGGTATACCCCGCATCCACGTTATTTAGCGGTTCCAGTAGATGAACTGCGCGTGCTGCAAACGTCTTTGGTCCGGTGCACAGAGCCTTAGTACAGTATGTTACAGGCAACATCCAGATAGCCCCTCCTGGAGTTGCGGCGCATCCAGCTGGACTTGGCGGTGTGACTATAAGCCCCGTCATGGTAATAGAATAAGGATGATTTGCCTTATTGGCTTGCTGAAAAATTTGACCAGCTGGAGGCGGTGTTTCCGAATACCTCTCCTGTGGAAAGGCACAGGATTTTGACTATATGTTTGCCAAAAGACTTAGTTCCCGAGTTGACAGAATGCAACAACTGGGGTCAGGTATATGCGGCAGTGTATGCGAAGTGTTTCGGCACTCCATCCATGACGGTCCTCCCCACCGTGATTAAGCGTGTTCAAGACGAACATGGCCCTGAAGCGGCTGTGGAATTGGGGATGAGACTGGTGGGAGTGTTCGATGTAGTGGCTGATCTAATCCTTGCGAATGTCAAGGGTGATGCAGTTAACTTTCAAGTCGCTAATGCTTTGACTTTAGTACCAAAACTGGACAAGCCTAGCGAATTACCGAAAATTATTGCACAGGCTTATAAAAGCATTGGCCGCAATAGTTTGGGAGTTAAGCCTTTTGCTAAAACGCAAACTCAACCACAATCACAACCAACATCTCAGTCTGGTAAAGACGAAAAACCATTCTTTTCTAAAAAGAACTGGAAGTTAAAGAAACAGGGAAAGCAACAACCAAAACCAGGGTCGCGTGCTGCGTCACCGGTTTCCGTATCTTCTGAATGCACTTATGATTTGCACGACCGAGCGAGAATTAAGTCTCCTGATAGATTTCAGGTCCCTGACCAGCGTTCTCCTTGTTCTTCACAGGCACCATCGACCTCACAGGCTGGTGGATGAGATCGCCAGGAAAGAGGCAGGGGTCGTGACGCCCCACAGGGATGAGACCAACCTCGACAACCTGGCAGAGGGAAACAAGAAGAATTTCCACGTTCTCGCCCACAGTTTCAGAAGAAAAAAGTTGCAGCTTTAACAGTGAGATATGCCACAGACGGTGAGAACAAGACTCCTGAATTGGACGTGGGCAGTGACGCTGCTAGACAGCGCCGCAGAAGTTACCATAGTGCGGGAGGCACTACGTCCTCATGTGGAGGCGACAGCAACTGACACTTTCATTACTGTCGAGACAGCTTACACCTGAGTGGCACCCCCTGACAGACTATTTGATATTGTCCTTCAAATTGAAGGTTACATTGAGCGTGTTATTGAAGGGATCTTTTGGGAAAATCTGACATCTTCTTACGATATTTTATTGGCGGAGGCAGATTGGCCGCCCCCATTTGTTCTTGCTGCTCCTAGAGGGGAGGAAGTAATCCTTCAGAGCTTTTCGCATCATGTCTCCAAGGACAGAGCGGAGGCTTTCGCAGCTGAATGGGCTGTGGCCCAGGCCCCAGCACTGTACCGTAATCACGTGGGCTGGGATGAGGATTCTCCCCCCCCCATGATATACCATTGCGGTCTATGCCACAGCCTCAACCCCAATATCCCCACCGGCGGGAAGCAAAGGGTCCAGTTTCCGACATCCTGACACAGTTAGAATATCAAGGAGTAATTGAAACATGCGTGTCACCAATGAATAATCCTCTTTTTGCGGTTTCTAAACCCGATGGGTCTTACCGCTTGGTTTTAGATTACCGGCATTTGAACTCTCATTGTCGAACCTTTGCGGTACAGAATACCCATAGTTCTGCGCTAGTAGACAGTCTTGTTCGTAAAAAATATAAAACGACACTTGACCTTTCCAATGGATTTTACACACACAATTTGTCCTCTGACTGCAGTCAATGGACCGCGTTCACTTCCGGTGGAAAACACATAAAATTCCGGCATTTGCCAATGGGCTATAAAAACAGCCCGGGGTCTTCACCGCCCGTGTTGTCTCTTTGTTGGACAGCATAGACCCAGATGCGTATTCGTACGTGGATGATATATATCTGACAGACGACGAACTATGGCCGCATCTTTCCCGAGTAGACCGCATTATTCTTGAGTTCGCGGTCTTAGGTTACAAATGTAATTTTGCCAAATTTCACATCGCAGAGTACACTGTGTTGTTTTTGGGCTATGAGCTCAACAATGAAGGTAGGGGCTTAGCTCCCCACTTCCTGGAGAGGTGCGCACTTCTGCGCCCTCCGACAACCCTGAAAAAACTTCAGTCTTTGCTGGGATTTTTGAACTTCGGGCGTTCTTATATTCCCGAATATGCCCAGCATATCAAGCCTCTCTATGCCTTGATACAACCTACCTTTTCTAAGTCATGCTGGATTCCGGAACATTTGCTTATTCTGCAATCTTTGCAGTCTGATCTACTTGAATCTAAGTTCTTGTTGACTCGTGATAACCACACGAACCTGGTGATTAGAATTGTGCCAGGGGCAGTGGGTTTCACGTACTTGACGTTTAACGAAGGTGACACAGTACCTATTGCCTACAAGTCGCATCTTTACACTTCTGCCGAGTTGCGCTTTACAACTGTGGGGAAAGTTTTGACTGCTGTGCAAATGGCGATTCTTAAGGAACGCGCACTGGCACAGGGAAAACGCATCTTGGTTGTCACACCCTATCCTGCCCTAGAGGCAGTGACAAAGGCAAGTGTACCAAACTCTAAGGATTTCCACCCCCGTTGGATACAATGGGCTACTTCTTTGACGTCTCCGGATGTCACCTTTATCTTTGATTCCTCTCTTCAGACACAGGAGTTCTTGCAGTATGAATTTGTTCATCCTCCTCCTCTGTCTTTGCTGCAGCTTGAGTGATACAAATGTATCATTTACACGATGGTTCCGCGCAACCGGCCACGGGTTCTAAGCATGCATATTCAGCAGCATGTGCTATTGTGGCAGGTACCATGGTGAACGGTGAGTTCAAATCGAGTGTTGTGCACACGCAGGCACTGGGAGACAGTACCGCCCAATTGGCCGAGCTGCTTGCTTTGGTGCTCGCACTTGAATTTGCAGACCCGGATGTGACTACACTTATTTATGCGATTCTTACTACTGTGTTCAGTCTTTTAATGACAACCTATTCTTTTGGTCTCACAACGACTATAGAGATTCTAAAGGCAGCGCAATTAAGCATAAAATGCTTTGGGTTCGAGTAGCAGATCTTAAACAACGTCTGCCTCTCATACAGGGTGATTCACACTCTTGGCCACCAGCGTGTGGGCGTACACTCCGTCGGTAACAATTTGGCGGACGAGGCTGCCAAATCAGCAGTAGCCACGTGCTCAGTAGCAGCCGTTACAAGATCCATGACAAAAATAGATAATGAGATTTTGGCAGCTATTGCTGCATCTAAGGAAGGTTCTAATTACCCACAGGGTTTCCCTTCCAAGTACTCTTATCACTTAAGTCCCGACCAGGTTCCTTATGTAAGAATTCCGGACGTTGGTGATCGGCTGATTCCCAATGCAGACCGCAGAAATTCTTTGATAATAGCCGCACACGAAGGCTTGGTTTCGGCCCATGCTGGCGTGTCTGCAACTGTTTCACTCTTGCAGCAGCGTTATTGGTGGTGTGGTTTATACAAACAGACCCGTAATTAAGTCCTTTCTTGTGACATCTGTCAGCAAATTATGCCCTCTACGGTTACACGTCCGCCACAAACACAGCTCTGCATTTCTAATAAACCTTTTGGTTGTGTATACCTTGATCACTGTGGTCCATTTTCTTCTGATACTACATATAAATACATCTTAGTTGCAGTTGATTCGTGCACACGTTTCATCTGGGTTTGGCCACAACGCAGTGCTGACACTCGAAATGTCAAAAGGGATTTGCGTGTCTTTGTGGGAATTTTTGCCTGTGGCGCCTTCCATTCCGACCAAGGTCCAGCGTTCGCCTCTAAGGCGTACAAGGGCGCGATGAGGTCTATGGGGGTGCCGGTGCAATTTTCGTCTCCATACAGGCCTGAGGGCAACTCAATTGTGGAGCGAATGAACCGTGACTTAAAGCAATCCTTGACAGCTAGAGTCTTAGGTACTGGCAGGAACTGGCTGGCCCACTTGTATGGCGTGCAACGTGCACTTAATAATCTCCCTAGAATATCTCTGGGTGGGCGGACCCCATATGAAATGCTCTTTGGCATACAGATGTTTGTGCCAGACCTTGATGGTCTAGACATGGCGGCGACTGCCGCAATCTTTGACGTAGATAATCATTCTTCTATGTTACAGGACTTACAAGAGACCCGTGACAGACTTGCAAGCGAACACTTACCCTCAGCCACAGACGCAGCGCTGCAGATTCCGGTTGCCGGCTGGCTTCCAAAGATTGGAGATCTGGTCCGAGAGAAGGTGGAGAACAAAAAAGAATTTGGCCCCTCTTATCGTGCACCGGTTCCGGTTCTTGGCTTGAAGGGTACTCGTACAGTCATCTTACCACCGCTTCCTGGTCGCAAAGACAACAGATACATCTCAGTGGACAATGTCAAGCTACAACATCTGGCCGATTCTGAATAGTGTAGCACCTGCGGTATCATGTCCAGCAATTTCAAGAAGTCCTGTTCGTGGCCCTCCAGTCTCCACAACTGCCGATGTTACCATTTCGATGGTCGCTTTGCCAGATCGCCTGCTCACTCTCCCGGCTTCCTCCTGCAATGCAGAAACTGAGTATACTTACCCCTCAAGTGAGTCAGTGGCTCATTTGCCTACAACACCACAGAACCCGTCTCGTTTTTCCTTTGATTCGTCTTCCACCTCATCATTTGTCTCAACCAAATTTAGTATTTTTGTATCCTGGTTCAGAGACAATTTTTTGGTCCCTCCATGGACATACATCTGGTTGGTGCTATTCCTGATTTTCCTGTTTATGTCCATTGGCTTTGTGACAGTTTTTTTCTTGCTCATCAATGGTCACTACTTGCCAGAACACTCTGCGGTGAACTCTGTGGCTGGAACTTTGGCTCCGCATTCTTCTTCACACATCATGAAGCGTGACCACACATTTGTGAACATTTCCGCCTTTCCAGTTGCAGATGGCATCGTATGGGATGCAGTGAATTTTCAAATTCATGGGCCGACAGAAATTATTAATGTCCCAAATGTGCTTCGTGTTTCCATGGGTGATGTGGTAAAAAGGAATATTCATTCAGATGATTGGGACGTGCATGCAATTGAATCGTTATTTTCTGATTTGAAATATTATGCTGCTTTTAATGCTGAGGATTTGTACTTAAATTCTGCTAATTATGCCGATTTGTATTGTTACCAGCATTACGGTAACCATTTTCTGCATAAACCAAGTACACTTCGAGGTAGTTTCAATTATACCCAGTGGGAACATTGCCCGACCCCTCTGCAAGGTAGCTCCCAAACACTGATAAATACATGTACTTACTTTACAGACTTTGACAGATCAAACCCAGGGTCCTATTATTTTAAATTGAACATTTCTTCAAATCCGAAGGTGATGTTGACCCACACCAAATTGCTATATTCCAGTTCCTTTATGGACACATTAGCTGTTGGTGGCTATGAGCACTGGAAAAACACCATTGACTTGAAATTTATTTGGGGCACTAAATCTTGGCAGGTCCGCGGTACAGAAGCCTTACACCGCGCTTGCCTTATCCCGACCCAAATATTATTTTTAAATAGTACTATATACCAAACAACTTGTTTTGGTTTGGCGACTTCCAAACAATTGAATGCACCTACCACTCCTGCGTTGTCTTCATGGCCGAACAGGAGCTTGCATTTAAATTTTTCCCTTGATAGATTGCAAGCTTTGTTTTAAAATAACTCATTTAATGTCTCTACACTAGATCGATCAGCCTGGTTGGTGTGGCCCATAGCTTCTAATGCCTGCCAACTGCGTTTTCATAACTCTGCTCCTGGTTACAAACAGGATAGACCAGATCCATGTTTTTCTGATTCACGTTCCATTACAACATATTCGGTTGGTAAATTATGTAAACAGTGGTTGCAGCACTCTACCTTAGATTCCGTAAAACAACATTTATCCCTGCTCTCCAGCAACATCAATCTGGCCGACTTTGTTCTGGGACCTAGAGGGCCAAGACCTAAAAGATTTGTTTATGCGACTTCCAATGAAATCTGGAAGCTTTCACAAATAGAAGCTGCTTCCCGTTTACGGGAAATAGATCAAGCGAATCTAGAAAAAGTGCTTGCTGTTGTCGACAACAGTATTAACACCCTGTCTTCCCGCATTTACACATTAGAGAATATTGTTTCATCTGTTGTTGATATTGTACAGGATGACGTGTCTGTGTTATATCATGGTCAGAATCAATTGCGTTCAGTAATGCAGTTTGCATGGACTTTGCAGACACTGAAAATGGGGATGGTTCCAGGGCATTACTTAAACACATCTGCATTGTTCTTTCCGTTTAATTTAACTGAGAAACAGCAGTTCATGTCCATGAAAGATGCAACATACACTCTTCTACATATCGAAAAAATAGATCCTTTACCATTCTCTGTGGCGGAGACTGACTCTGCAGTGTGGCTAGTACACAGGGTTATCACTTTGCCTTTTTTCTTTATTTGAATTCAGTTCATGCATGAAACATTATCCTGTTGGCCGTTTTGAGCCTTTGGGCAGCGCCTTTTTGCATGAACTTTGGTCCCTACCTTTCACATACACATGCCTTAGGGATGACAAGGAGGTATTTCTCACAGGAGAGTCTTGCGATTCTACAATGGGTCATTCCCTTGTTTGTAAAAACATTAAATTGCACGGGGCTTGTAATGTTTCCGCCCCGAATCTTGCATGTGTTTTAAAGGGCATTCCTGTTCCGGTTATATCACGTACTTTCACTATGCTTGCTAATGGTAGCTATCTGCTTTTAAATAATCAGGATTGCTGTGGGTTGCAGGCTGGCATACCCTACATTGTAACAGTTTCGCAACGCGTAGTGTGCTGCAAAAATGTGCTTTTTCCACCCCCGCGTGGGAAGTTAGATAGTTCCATTTGGCCTTACATACCGACTTTGAAGGCAGATTTCAATAAATTGAGCAGAATAAAGGCGCTATTATTAAACCAGGAGGTTATGCTAACTTTCGCACGGGAGACCTTCATACTCCAGGTGGCCAGCACCCACAGTGAAATACAGGCCCTTTTAAATACTAACCTCCCCCAACATTTCGGTGAACTGATTCACCGTATATTTAATGCATCTAATACCTCAGACTATATTTAGTGTAATACTGGCTTTTATTCATTCTATTTTTTCCAGCGTCTTTGGTGGCTTCCCATTGATCCTAGCCTTAGCTGCTGGAATATTGTTTTTACTTTGCCTGTTGCGCAATGGCTGCACCTCTTGTGGGCCTACACAACCAACGGCGACTGCAGATGCTCCGTGACCGCATGATTGGCAGCTTCGGCGTCCTGCTGCTGGCAAAACTCAGCGTGGCTTATGGACTATCTTTTCGCTTTGCGTATTTCACTTGCGTGCAACCTGTGATGTCATGCTTACGATGTATGTTTTCTTGGTCCATGGATGTTTGCCTCTCCAATACGTCCTGTTCTGACCCAGTTTTCGACCAGTTGATGGGCCCCTTAATGGCCGATGAACGGGAATGTTCCGGTGACGGATTAATGGAGCGTGCAGCTGCACTTGGAGTCTTGGCACAATGGGATATCTGGGCGGCTGCTCAGAATCTCCTACAACAAAGTTATATTGAATATCACGCAAGTTGTCCCGCAATGCTGATCGCTGCTCCCTATTGTGAGGACATGAATGCAGTTTCGATTTGTTGAACTGGATGGCATCTCTTTTTTCAGACGATGACAATGATGTCTTTTTGGAAGGTGTTGCGGTCTTTTGCGCATACACTCTGATGGATTAGTTTTGTTGACTCTCAATAAACTGCATATTCAGATTTTTTTTTATCCTCTTTGAGTGACCATTTTTTTTCTTCCCTATTTCGACTTTTTTTCTTCCAAACAACTTGTCCCACGTACAGACATTTGCATTCTGCTCCATCTATTTGAACTCTGCTTTCATCCTATGTCTTGTCCTATGGACTGACCAGGGGAGGGTGTAGTGTGGATTGTGGCCTCATGGTCGACATTACTAAGTTAGCTTAGGCCTAGCTGCCATGATGCCTCCTTTGCACACGTTACTCCGTGACTTTGTTTTTCCAGACTCTGCTTGTGACCGTTCACATTAGAACTGTCTGCATTTCTGCCTTTCACCTTTTCTGATGTTCTCTGTGGTTTTCGTCAGCACACAATGTACAAGGTCGAAAAACAACGTCCCTTGTTGTTGCTGTTCTGGTCAGCCCCTCGCACTTAAACATAACATGAAATACAGCTGCACTGGAGCAATTTGTGTGCTTTTAATATTGTGATCTCCCTGTTGGAGGCACTTGGAGAAAAACCTTTCCAGGGAGAAGAGCTGTGCTTGTCCGATGATGTAAACCTTGCATCTAGTTCTTGAGGTATGGGGGTCCCCCTGACAAAGCCCAGAGGTCTTCTATTTTTATAATAAACCAGTTAGTAGAACGGGGAGGGTGGCAAGGCATTATAGTCCTTTATCCACTGTCTTTATAAAATGCTGTCCCCATTTGTATTCTATGGAATTGTAACAATGCTTAATGTTTTGTCTTTATGCATTATGCTGCTAGTACTGGCACGTGTACTGTGTCTTAGAGCACAATAGTTGAAATAAACATTTTAAACTATACTGTGTCTCTCAATACGCACGTTGTGGACAAGTATGAGTAAGTAATGAAAGAGTGTTCTTGCTCCCGCGATTCCTGAAAGAGTCCGTGTTCTGGGATGTCTAATCATTGGTAGCTTCGCGGTAGTACGGAGAACGAATGAGACACTATAGCTAGTCGGATTGGGATTTTGGGCACTAAGGTGGATGGTTGGTACACCACTATACCCCGAGGTCCTGTTTTCCTGTGCATAGTTCTGTATATGTGCAGAATCCCCGCAACACCAGTTGAAGCGGTTATGCTACATCATTGTTAGCTTTGAGCATAAGATAATCGTTTATAATATTTAACACTTATCTGTCCATACAAAGCGATAGTAACTTTATTCATCCTGTGAACGGCGTGCGTCTGCGTCTTCACTCATGTGAGGCGGCCAGATTGCTTTGCCTTCTTAATGTAGTCCATGGCAGCTTTAGGGTTATTGAAAATTAAGGGGTGACCATTCTGTTCCACTCTTAGCCGCGCCGGGTACAGCATGGCGTATTTCAACCCCAGTGCCAGGAATTTCTTTTTGGCAGGTCCAAATTCGCGCCTCGCCGCCTGCACTGCCATAGTAAAGTCTGGGTAAAAAGAAATGTTGTTCCCATCAAATTGAATGGTGCCTTTCTCTTGGGATAAGCATAATACGGTGTCTCTGTCCCTATAATTTAGGAGTTTCACTAATTTGGGACGTGGCGGGGTTCCGGGAGGGGGTCTCGCTTGCAGGGACCTCTGCGCCCGTTCTACCACAAACACTGCTGAAAGATCTTCACTGCCAAATATTCGTCTTATCATTTCCTCCACATAGCGGCCGGTGTTCGTGGATTCCGGGACACCTAGTTTGCGTAGGTTGTTACGGCGCGAGCGCGCCTCGAAATCTTTGTTCTTTGCTTGGATGATGGCAAGCACTTTGTCCATGTTTAGCTGTTTACTACTCATTTTTTGCACCTCATCCTCTGTGGTTGAGATTCGTGCTTCCGCCTCGGTGAGCCTGCCGTCATGCTTCTCCTGTTTAGACGCCATTTTATCCATGCGCGCGTTTAGGGCGTCTATTTTCCCATCAATAGACAGAAGGCTTTGCTGCATGGCTTGCAGAGTAATCTTCAAGGAGCTGCTCGTCTGCGACGTCGGGTCTTGCTCCGAATCCGAGTGGGCATGCTGTGTTTTACATACTTTTTTTGATTCGAAGGTGAGGCGCGACTGCTGCCTATCTGTCTTCCCCATGTCTTTGCTGGACGGGTCACAGCAAGATTGTATGCTTGTGGTGTCAGTCGCACTACAGCAGGTCAGGTAGCGTGATTTAAGGCCTCTAGTACCCCAGCCTGCCAGCACAGCAAGAGGGTGTTGCGGTTGTCGTGTCATCTCAATGGGGTCTGGTATGATTCTGTTGGATACACACTTCCTTGTGCTTATGTGCATCTGTTAGTCTCACCACTTTGATATTGGTAGGTTGGCCCTGAGCAGATCTATGTCTTCCCTACCAGACCACGAACTGCCAGGAGTTTCACTATCCTGTGCAGCAGTGCGGCAGTAAGTTAATCTGCGTGCCTTTGGGTGTTAGCCTGTCAGATTATGGATGTTCAGTGGGTGCTTGATGGGATAGTGCGCTGTCCGAGTTGGCAAATGTGATTTATTGTGTGGCACCCACCGCAGCGCAGCTGTGTACGCGCCTCAGCAGAGTGGGTCGTGCGCTCCTGCTCACTGCACTACAGAGATCTTCGCGGGCCCGGCCTCCATCCCACAGCAGTCCGGTCTCACCGCCAGCCCCGGGCCCAAGTAGATGCGCACGGTCCGGACCCACGCAGGACCGGGCCATGAAGGATGAAAAAGGCCGGCAGCGGCAACGGGGGCCCGCGCACAGTGCCTGCCCTGCATACATCAAAGCCCGGCACACCAGCAGACACCTGGGGGGCCGAGCCCAGCAGCACTGCCTCACCTCCAAGAATCGCGGCAGTCAGGCCACCACCAAGTCCTCACACAGCCCCGGGCCTCAGGGAGAATCCGCGCAGGCAGCCTTCAGTGCGTTGTTCCAGTGCAGGCCGGCAGAGTCGTATCTGCACCGCAGTCACTGACACGGATTGCAGGTTCTGGCCGCGCGGTCTCAGCGTCTTCGGGAGTTTGCGGCGGCGGCCACGGTCTCTCACCTCCCAGCCGCAGGTCACACCGGTCACCCGTCCAGTTCAGGCAGTTTGTGGAGATCTGTGCGACTTGTGTGGTTCCGCCACAGTACTGTACTCCCAGGGCTGCTTCACGGGTCTCCATGTGAGTCCGCCATTTTCCCAGAGTCGCCCCACTCCAGCTCAAATTTCATTGTTCCCCAGATACTCTCACCGCTTTCTTCCGGGACAGCAAGCGCAGGGGTGACTTGCCTTCCTTTGCGTATCTTTTGAGCCCTTGATGTCTGCAGAGGGCTCAGATTGTTGTCAGATTGATTTCCCCAGCCGGCAGAGCTACGCTAGAGCGCGGCCATCTTGCCGTGGGCTCAACAGCACCCCTCTAGTTGACGGGTGCAGTAGCAGCATCGATATTTGCTGGGCAATGACCTACCCAGGTAAATTAAGTTCAATGACTCCAGGTAAATGGAGTGCCTTTCTGTTTTTTGGTTTATTGACCAAATGTCTGCAAACATGAACTATATTGAAATAATATTGGTTAGACCTGGCCCTTTCTGCAGGGTCAGCCCAGATTTTTGCCTTACTTTGCTGAAACCGTTTCTGTTGGCTTTAGTAATCTGCTCACTTTACTCCTGCCGACCTTTGGTAAAGCGCTTGTGCCCTCCCATGTAAACATTGTAAAATTGGTATACATCTGATTGGTACAAGGAATTTACTTGTAAGTCTCACGTATATGGTAATACATGTACCCACGGCCTGTAAATTGAATGCTACTGATGGGCGGCAGAACTCATTGTACCACCCACTAAGTACCCTGTAAAACATGTCTCAAATCTGCCACTGCAGCCAGTAGTGCAGTTTTAAACTGCCATTTTAGCCTGGCAACCTAAACTTTTTGCCAGGCCTAAACCTTCCTTTTCAATACTTATAAGTCACTCCTAAGGTAGGCCCTAAAGGATCATAGGATAGGGTGCATGGTATTTAAAAAGTAGTACATCCTAAAGTCATTTTTCACTGTGGCAAGACTACCTCTCCCATAGACTTACACTGGCTTACCTTATTGCACCTAACCCAACCCTCTGTGGTTGGCCAATGCCTTGCCATGCACTGCCTAAGGTTGTCCGCACTATGGGGTTAGCCAACGATGGGTAGCACGACGTGCCACCACTGTCAAATAGTCTTCTTGATGGTGCTGGCTTGTCGTGCTACCCGGTCTGGGCTTACAGAACCTAATGGGGTGTGGATTTTAAGCTACGTTATTAATGTATGGCCTTCAGTTATTGTTCTACGATAATGCAGGAGCAATATGAGTGTTTCAAGAATCCCTGGCAGAACTGATTCCCTCACACTTAGACTTCGATTTGATATTGCTGCAAAGAAATACATAAACCCTGATGAATTCCCTTCAGAGGATGAAACAAATTGGTCAGGCTGTTTCGTTGATGTTTTGATGAATAATAAAGAGAATTGTTTTGAGATTCATACTACTGCTCCCATGTTATTTTGGTCATGGAGAAGAGTATATTGGGATTAACAATAACCCCGGGCGGAGACCTCCGCTCCGCCCGCGGAGTGTGCGGAGATTTGGCTGCTCCGCGTTCCACGGAGAAAGCGGAGTAGGCAAATCTCCGCACACTCCGCGGCGGAGCGGAGGTGGCCAGCCCCCGCCTCCCACCCGCCCTATTAACAATTGCTTACAAGTTAAATAAAATGAATTTAAAGTAAATAAAAACACCTTATCTTAGCTGCTGCGTCCCCGGGCTGCCCTCCTCCTCTTCATTGCGTTCTCTGGAAAACCTGCGCGGGCGCGCGCTCATGCGCAGTTTTTTCAGTTTGTTAATAGGGCGGTGGGAGGCGGGTGGCGTAGCGGAGCTCCACGGAGTTTGTTCTCAACTCCATGGCCCTCCGTGTAGCCCCGCTACGCCCACTACGCCCGGGGTTAATTAAGAGTTATGTGTTCTTCATGAAAGGAGGAGAAAAAAAAAGATTAGGCTCTATAATACAATTGTTGGACTGTTGAGGCACTCCCTTTTGTGTGTCCCCTTGAATGCTGAGGGCCCTTGGGGCCACAAACCCCTATTGTTGCCACAAGTTAGTCCCCCACAGCAGAATTGTTGAGACCTCATTGGAGGTCCGCCCCTTTTCTCAACCACTCTGCAAACACGTCTCTTGGCACACAACTGGCTGGGGAACGAAGTCCTCTTGGTTGCTGGGGGTCCTCAGGGGCCAAGAACCCCTATTGTTGCCACCAGTAAGTCCCCCACAGGGGGATTGCTGGGACCTCATTGGGGGTCCACCCCCTTCTCAACCACCCTGAAAACACACACCCTGGTGCACTACTGGTTGGGGGATGAAGTCTCACTTGCTGCTGAGGGTCCTTGGGGGACAAGAACTCCTATTGTTGCCACCAAAAAGTCCCTGACAGCAGGATTGCTGAGACTTCGTCGGAGGGATCACCCTTTTCTTAACCACTTTGCAAGCACGCCTCCTTCCGCACCACAGGTTTGGGGAAGAAGCCCCCTTGGCTGCTGGGGTGTCTTGGGGGCCAAGAACCCCCATTGTTGCCACCAATAAGTCCCCCACAGTGGGATTGCTGAGACCCCATCAGAGGGTCTACCCCTTTCTCAGCCACTCTGCAAGCGAGGCTCCTGGTGCACTGTTGGTTGGGGGATGAAGTCCCCTTGGTTGTTGAGGGTCCTTGGGGGCCACAAACCCTATTGTTGACACCAGTAAGTCCCACACAGCAGGATTGCTGAGACCTCGTAGAAGGCCCTGCCTCCTTTCTCAACCACTCTGCAAACGTGCCTCCTGGTGCACTACTGGCTGGGGGAATTAAGTCCCCATGGCTGCTGAGCAGTCGAGTTCCATACAGGTAACAGCGGTGGGGTGGTGTGGCCGTGTGGGGGGGGGGGATTTCGAGGGACCATGCCAAGGGAAAATTAAATAAATACTGGACTGCTGAGACCTTGTTGGAGGCCCCGCCTCCTTTCTCACTCACTCTGCAAATGCACCTCGTAGTGCACTACTGGTTGGGGGCTGAAGTCCCCTTGGCTGCTGTGGGTCCTTGGAGGGCAAGAACTTTTATTGAAACCACCAGAAAGTTCCCCACAGCGGGATTGCTGAGACCTCGACGGAGGCCTGCCACCTTTCTCAACCACTCTGCAAGCGCACCTCCTGGTGCACTACTGGTTGGGGATTAAGTCCCCTTGGCAGCTGATGGTCATTAGGGGCTTCTTTCTGTTTGTTTCTGATCTCAATTTTGCCTCTTACTGCTCATTTGTGACCTTTATTCTGCCACTTCCAGCTCATTTGTGACCTCTATTCTATCTCTTTCTGCTTGTTTCTGACCTTTATTTTGCCTCTTTCTACTCGTTTCTGAACTTTATGTTGCCTCTTTCTGCTTGTTTCCCACCTTTATTTTGCCTCTTTGTTCTCGTTGCTGACCTTTGTTCTGCCTCTTTACGCTTGTTTCAGACCTTTATTCTGCCTTTTGTTTTGCTCATTTCTCAATTTATTTTGCCTCTTTATGCTCAGCACTGACCTTTATTCTGCCTCTTTATGCTAGTTTCTCACCTTTCTTTTGCCTTTTTCTACTCATTGCTGACCTTTATTTTGTCTCTTTACGCTCGATTCTGACCTTTATTCTGCCTCTTACTGCTTGTTTCTGACCTTGATCTTGTCTCTTTCGTCTCATTGCTGACCTTTACTCTGCCTCTTTCTGCTTGTTTCTGATCTTTAGTCTGCCTCTTTCTGCTCATTTCTGACCACTAATTTGCCTATTTCTCCTCTTTTCCCCATGGGACCGCGGGTTCCGGCAGTCCCAGCCAGCTCCCTGCCACCGGTGGGAGCCAGCATTGCCTTCACAGACAGGGAGCTGCTAAACATGCAACTCCCTGTCTGTGAGAACAATCCTTTCATCAGTTTCCCTGTCCTCTTGTTTGCCAAAGCTCCTGCCAAGTCACAGTGAACATGTAATGTCCTGGGGTGGGCACCCCGGGACATAGCAGGAGCAGGCCCTGGGGGGTGGTGGTCCCCGGGGCCATTTTTTGGCTCAGGACGGGGGCCGAACAGCCCCTTTCCTTCAGTGAACATGGGTCGGCCTCAGGGAGAAGCTGGTCCCTGGGCCGTACATGGTCCAGAAGGGGGGCTGCGTGGCCCACCTCCCAGTTTAAATTACATTTTGGTCCCCAGAGAGGTGGTGTTCTCGGGGGGGTCTATGCAGCCCCCCATTGTATTTCAGTTTAGCCCTGTGGAGGTGGTGGCCCCTGTGACTTAAACCAGCCCTAGGAGGGGGTCCATACGACCCCCTCCAAATTGAAAAAAAAAACCAGGAAGGTGGTGGTCCCCAAGGCTCAAAAAAGACCAGGAGGGGGTCCGCGTGGCTTGCCCCCATTATATCAAAAAAGCCCCGGGGAGGTGGTGGTCCCAAGGGCTAAAAAGAGCCTCGAGAGGGTGGCCCGTGCCCCCTCCTCCTTTTATTATTCCCACATGCCCCCTGGACCTGGCCCACTCAGGTGCTAAATAGCAGAGAAGAGCGGTAGCCCAGACTTTTGAAAAACATTTAGGCGTGAGCTGCATATCCAGCGCTACTGCCACTGAACTTTTTTTTATAAAAAATGCTTTTTTGCCACAGTTGGTGGTCCCTGCGGCACCTCCCTCAAAGGCCTAGGGGGTCAGGGTTTTCCTACCCTACCCCCTTCTCTTTTATAAAACTTTTTTTGTGGGACTCAGCTGAAGTCGAGTCCCAAGATAGCTGCCAATATTTCCTGGTTGAAGTATTGGCAGCCAATCACATTTCAGCATGGGGACTGTCAGATCTTCAGAGGATCCGCATCCCTATATATCCTTATATATTTATTTTTTTTTCTTAAAAACTACTGAACAGATTTTCACCAAATTACAAAAAGGGTTCTTTCTGGACCAAGAGCTATCTTTCTGTCAAATTTGGTGTAATTCCGGCCAGCGGTTCGGGCTGTAGTTGCGACTAAAATCTCTATTGGAATTAACATGGGGAAACACACTTTATTCGACCCCTTCTTTTTCTCGGCCCACACTTGACAGATCGCCCCAAAACGTTCAATGCACAACAAGAATCACTGGGGCACTTCTTTGGGAATTTTTTTTGAAGATTCATCAATTGGCGCCAAAGATATAGGCAAGTCCAAAAAATCATTTCCTATGGAAACATGGTCCTAACTATAACCACCTACTGGCGACCGCCAGTTGGATATATATATATATATATATATATATATATATATACCAAAAGTTACAGGTACATCATAGTTAGGCTGACATTTGACTCATACAAAACCAGAGAAATTCAGCAGTAATAGTTAGCTTAGCTAAATATACTTACGCCCTCGCAATGCATTGCTTAGGACCTCACATATTACATAACTCATGACATGGTCAGTGACATCACTCATGACATCACTCATGACATCAATAATTACATATTGGTCTTTATCAATAGAATACGTAAACAGTGATGAGGGACAAAGTGCAATGTTTCAACAGTATAGAAAGAGGATTTGAGACGGTAAAAAGTTGACTTTGAAAATCAAAAACTTTAGCCTCTAACTGAAGTCAGTGAATGCTTTACCCAGTTCAATGTGCTTGGTTAATCAGATACAATTCAATGTTTTCCATCTCCAATTTGAGCACACAGATCGTAGTTCCTTCATTTTCAGAGTTCGGGACCACATAATTCACAATGCTTCACTGTTTAAGTTTTAAAACTGTCCATGTCCCTTCACATCACTAGATTAAATACCTTTTCACCTTGATTTGTGTGCATAATTGCATGTCCTCATTTCAACTTTAACCCCTTGACCGCGATCGGAATTCCGCTCGTGTGCTGGACATTCCGATCGCGGGTGGGGTCGTGACGAGCTGAGCTCGTCATGCGCACAGCGCTACCGCGCAGCATGACGAGCTGAGCTCGTCACGCGCATCGAAGGGGTTAAAGGATAAAATTCATATGTGACTGAGTCTCCTGCCATTATGTGTTATAGAAGGTTGTGCCACTCTTGCAGTGAAACCCTGATGGCATACAATTTCACTCTCCTTTGCCTTCATTATATTTCCACCAGTCCGGCGTGCAAGGGTTCTTACACCTACACATCCTGGCTGTTTTTTTTTTAAGTTTAACCAATGTCCATTGGGTGGGTCTGATTTCACATCGTGATCAAAATCTCTATGGGAAATTGCATGGGGAAAACATGTTTTGGGACACTCCTCTTTTCTCGGCCCCTGCTTGACAGATCACCCCAAAACTTTTAACACAGCAGCTGAACTGACTGTGGCAATAATTTTGAAAATTTCATAAAGATTCGACAAGCGGCACCAAAGTCATTGGCAAAATAAAAAAACACTTTTCCTAAAGAAACATGAACCTAACTATAACTACCTACTGGTGACCGTGTATATATACACACACACAGGCGAAACAAGCACCAGTATAGTTACTTTAATAACCTTAGCACCATTTGACAAATCTGCATGAAACTTAAAAAAAAAAGTTCATCCACTTTTGATCTCCTTCATGAAAGTTTGGTGCTGATCTGTCAATCGGGGGCAAGAAAAATGGAAGGGGGGGGGCAATAGTGCAATTTCCATCTTAATTCTTAAAAGAAACTTTCCTGCAGAAAAACAGCAGTAAGGAATTACACCAAATTTGGAAAAAAAGTTGGACCTTTACTCAGAAAGCATGTATCTTGTGATTTGATGTAAATCCGTTCAGTCATTTTTGAGAAATGAATGTTTAAGAATGGGAATGGTTTGGGCATGAAGGGGTTAATGGTCATAAAAAGTTAGGTTTACTGGGACGGGACCACAACATTTAAAAAATGGGGACTTCTGATTTGCTGAGAGAGCTTTTTGGTACTGCATGACCGACTAATTTAATTGGCTTACAGCATCATTGAACATAGAGTTGCAGCCACCATTAGAGGACTCAAGGACTCCACCCCCAAATCTTGGAAAATTATTTGAGAAGAGTGGCTCATGAAAGAAGTTACAAAGGGACCGTAGACATTTAAAAAAAACACAGGCAGAGTCCTGTGGTAGCAGCGCAGATCCCTGTATGGTACTACCATGGCAGCACACATAGATCCATACTGAGTGCCACTCGACCATAGTAGTACTAAACAGGGATGAAATAGAATGGGAAACTATGGGGCAGATGCTTGTGAGTTGGGTCCATGTTGCAAGAGGAGCAGGGGTTGGTCATATTTTTTGGGGGTTGGGTGCAGCGCATGACCTGTGGCTTGGCTCTACTGCCAAGCCCCCACTACGCATGGTCAAAGACAAAGGCCATGTGGTGCATGGTTATTGGTCAATCATTTGCGCATGGCAGAAGCACAAGCATAACGGGGGTTAACCTTTCACTCAGGAGGGGCTAGGTGCAGGCCCTGCAGCCAACAACCTTGCTATGCAGAGCTGAGATTGGTTGCTCAATCAAGAAAGGTTATATTTCCCCTAACCAGAACACATATACATGTACAACATTTATGCCACACAACATTCCTAATGGTCATGCAAGCGTGTAAGATATCAAAACCACAGAACATTATACATAGTCTCGTTAAACATCAGAACCACAAACATTATATATAGTCTTGTAACCGTGCTGGTCTCTTCTTCACCTGTTGTGGTCTAACATCCTGATCGACTAACACATCTTGTCCTGTGAGAATACACCTTTCTTCCCTACAAAGAGCACACTTAGGTACTCTGTTGAGCATCCAGATGATTTGATCGCTTTTCTAAACGGCTTTATCACTCTAAAAGTTTGACTAAACTTGGAGACATTTTGTCCACCCTACCTTGAAGATTTGATTTTTACCCAATCCCCAACCCACACCACAGTTTCCTTAAATGCTTTGCGTTTGTCATACAGTTTTTTTCCCCACAAATTATTTTCCTCTTTTCTTTAACTCCACCCTCCCACATTGCCCATCTGATCATCAACTTCATACGCTTACAGCTCACCCAACTTGGTACTTCTTCACTGCTGGGGATTCTTACCCTACACAACTGAAATGGTGATACACCATTGGTAGAATATGGTGTCAGGTGATATTCCCTAACTTTTCTCCTCATACTATCCTCCCAATTAACTACATACACCAAAGATTGTTGCAAATTCTCCTTTAACACTGTGATGAAGCGAGTTGTAGAACGCACAATTATTTTGGCTGTGTGACACAGGATGTTGTAGGATTTTGTTATGCGGCCGAAGGAGCTCGCTCAGTGAACGGGCATCTATATGGTCAGAATTCAAGCCTGTCTCTGACACAGATATCGCAAAGTTTATCTCGACCATGAAAGCAAACAATCACCTCAACGAACCTCTACCTGCAAATTGCTGGTCTACAATAAACCATCTGCTCATCCCCTCATGGACAAAGATTATTAACGCTTCGCTATCGCAAGGCTCACTACCTGACTGCCTAAAAATAGGGCAAATGCAAAAGAAACAATTGATGGACGGAATGCTGGACAATGCAAACTTTCACCCCCAGTCACAAGGATCTGGGTTAAATCCATCATTCTTTTGCTCACCACACCACCCCAGTTTGAACCCAGCCATATGCAAATCAGTCTTGACCCTGTTCCTTGTGGGAACAGTCCAGCCCAAACTGCCAAGCCAGGTCCTCCCTGGGCCGGAAACAAGCATCCTGGGACCGGTTTCAGGGCATCACCCTTCTTCAGCCAGGCTAGCTTGAATCCAGTGGTGTCGTGAGCACAGGACCCACGTCTGGGCATACCCTTCCCACTTAGGGCGACAAATGCAAAAGAAACAATTGATGGACGGAATGCTGGACAATGCAAACATTCACCCACAGTCACAAGGATCTGGGTTAAATCCATCATTCTTTTTTCTCACCACACCACCCCAGTTTGGACCCAGCCATATGTAAATCAGTCTTGACCCTCTTCCTTGTGGGAACAGTCCAGCCCGAACTGCCAAGCCAGGTCCTCCCTGGACCGGAAACAAGCATCTTGGGACCGGTTTCAGGGCATCACCCTTCTTCAGCCAGGCTAGCTTGAATCCAGTGGTGTAGTGATATAGGGCAAGTCACTCCAATTTTAAAAAAAATAACAGAGAACCCCGCAGACCTGAACAACTTCAGACCAGTAACAAACATTCCCATGCTAGCCAAAGTCCTGGAAAAATGTGTACAACAACAACTGAGCCAACACATCTCTGAATTCAAACTGCTGAATGACTTCCAATCAGGATTTAGACCAAACCATAGCACTGAAACAGCAATTCTGCACATCGTGGACGATGCTCTACTTGCCCTCGACCACAACAAAACCTGTCTCCTAATCCTGCTTGACCTTTCAGCAGCATTTGACACTGTAAACTATACCAAAATGCTAGATCGCCTGAAAAAAAGGATGGGTTTAGAGGGTACAGTCCTAAAGTGGTTCAGTTCGTTCTTAGAAAACAGATCGCAAAAATACATAGTGAACCAAACTTTATCTGCTTCATCCAGAAATCTTATTGGGGTACCACAGGACTCAACACTATCCCCTGCTCTATTCAATTTGTACGTAGAGCCACTCACTGATATCTTACAGCAAGCAAACATCTCCTTCCACATGTACGCTGATGATACAGAGCTTTACATAAAGATCACATCGATAGAAGAGATCGGTATCATGAACCAGGCATTAAAGAAAACCGTCCATTGGCTAACCACTAATCACCTCAAGCTTAACCCACAGATAACTGAATTCCTCTTGATTTCCCCCCAGAAAAGCACCACGAATATCACGGAGTGGACCAAACTAATCACGGCGCTAAACAGTATCCTGAGGAGTGTAGATTCAACCAAATCCTTGGGCATTATGCTAGACAAAAACCTCAACATGCTTGCACACATCAACACGATGGCAAAAAACGCCCGCTTCCATTTAAGCTACCTCAGAAAAATGAAACCTTTCATAAATAACGCAGACCTTAAAACTGCAGTCCAGGCACTAGTCATTTCAAGGATCGAATACGGATGCACAACACTAGCCGTTCTTCCTAAGATTTCAACAGCTCCACTAAAAGTCTGTCTCAATGCGGCTACAAGACTTATAACTGGAACCAGAAAATTCGACCACATCACCCCTCATCTGAAAGCGCTCAACTGGCTGCCCTACGAAGCAAGAATACAGCTAAAAATGGCATGTATCACTCACAAAGCAATACATTACAATACACCCATGTACCTAGCTCAGAAAATCACTCTATCAGGAGGTTGCCGGGTTTCCTGGAGTCATGGAGGTCTATTACTGAAACCGGCCCTCTTCCGAAAGAAAAGAACTTATGATCGAGCTTTCTCTGGTGCAGCACCAAGAATTTGGAACACTCTCCTACCTAACATTAGAAAATTCTCGTCCATTGCGGCTTTTAAAAATGCAGCCAAAACCTTTCTTATGATCAAATTCCTGCCATAACTCCAGCAGTTCGGTCGTTATCAGAGGACCTTCTTGTTTAATACAGACACTACCACACATTGACCACTAACGTTATTATGATTTTGTAAATTTGTATGTCATGCACAAATGTCTCTATCACAATTCAATGTACAACTAATGTATGACTTTGTAGCATAACTGTTGCTAGTAACTTACTGTATAATGATTAGGTTTACTGAAAATTGCAAAGTGTTCGTGTTGTTATAAGTGGAAAACATTATGTGAATGTAAAGCGCTCTGATACCTTATTAGGGTCTAGTTTCCGCTATATAAAACACCAAATAAATAAATCTGTGGGCTTGGCAAGCTCCGGCCCCCAAACCTATAGACCCTGTTGTCAGTGAGAAAGGAGGAGGGAATGCTTTCCCTCTCAAATAATTCCTTCAAAAAGCAAATGATATCTTTGGATTCTATTGAACTCACCACCTTTTTCTCTGGCCATCACGAGCACATATCAATACGCACCAGAGCATACTTTTCACAAGCTTTCACTTTTACTGGTCCCAGTATATCCAACGCAATGTCCTCCCACGAGCCTGAATCTCACTCTCTTTTCACCATAGGCTGTGTCCTGCACTTAAAAACTTTATCACTTTTCACACACTCAAGACATTCCCTCACCTCTCTTTTAACCATCAAATCCATTGCAGGCCACCAGTACACTTCCCTAAGTTGTTCCTTAGTCTTGGCAATCCCCATATGGCTTGTATTGGCACTAAACACCAGCTTCTTCCTTAACTGTTGTGGTGGGACAAATTTACTTGCCCTCAATAACAATCTGTCTACCACAGCCAATTCATTTCTTACTTGTTAGAATCCTGAAACATCCTCATCACATTTGTCCTTACCACACCACCCACCAGTCACTGACTTCATCGCCTTCTGCATACACTCATCTTCTTGGAGTTCTTTTTTCCACTCATCTTCTTGTATAACACCTTCTCTAATCATACAAATATTCACATCGTCCTCAAACTCTTCGCCTTCATTTATCTACCACTACTTCATCTCCATCTTGCACCAAACACATCCGTGAGACACAGTCTGCTTGCAAGTTATCAACTCCTGGTACATAGGACACAACAAAATCAACCTCTTGAAGTGCAACCATCCACTTGCAAATGCAACTTGAAATTTGGTCTGTACCTTTCTTAGAAAAAACATCTTCAAGAGGCTTGTGATCTTTCTTGACCTCAAACTTGTGCCCCCACAGAAACGCCCTTAATTTTCTTAGCGCTCAGAAAACACCAAGAGCCTCCTTTTCAATAACAGAATACTCAGCTTCAGCTCTGCTCAACACACATTAGGCAAACAAGACTGTTCTATACTTCACACCTGATTTTTGCATCAGGACAGCTCCAAGTCCTTTAGAGCAGGCGTTAGTCATTACTATCAGCTAATAATTTGTATCAAAGTTTCCAAGATTTGCAGCATTCTCCAAACTTGATTTCACATCCTCAAATTCCTTTTGGCATCCCTTATACCATACAAATCCCTTGCCTTTCTTCAATAATGACCTCATGAATCCAGTCCTCTCCGCAAACTTGGGAATAAACTTTTTATAGAATTCAGCAATTTCGAGAAACTTTACTAATTCCTTCTTACACCCAGGTGATGGTAAGATCTTGATCGCCCCTACAAGACTGCTCTTGTGTTGAATCCCTTTGCTTGTTATTAAGTGCCCTAAATACTCTATTTCAGTAACATTAAATTTGCATTTCTCCTGTTTCAACGTGAGACCACTTTTCTGCAATCTCTCCAATACCTTATGCAATCTTGTATTATGATCCTCCAATATAACACCGACCATCAGCACATCATCTTGATAAACTCTCACTCCTTCTATTCCTTTTCAAACCCTTTCCATAGCCCTCTGAAATACAGAGGCCACCGATATTAACCTAAATGGCATTCTCAAGACTTTATTTGTGTCAAATGGTGTGACAAAGTAGTCAGCTCTTGTGAAGCTGGTTCCAATTTTATTTGGTGGTAAGCAGAGCTTAAATCTAGAATGGAAAAATGCTTTGCCCCATTAACAGAACTTAACATCTTTTTGATATTTAGTAGTGTGTAATGTTCCACTGCCATTGACTAATTCAGCTCTATTATGTCCATGCATAATCTAGCCCAACCATTGGCCTCCCGAGCCATCACCACGGGCACAACCTATTCAGAAGCTTCTACCGCATGTAGGATCTTGCTGTCCATCAATTGTCACAGTTCTTCTTACATACTTTCTTTCACAGCCAAAGGTACATTCCTGACTTTAGGAATCTTTTTTGTTGCCATATCTTTGAGCTTGATCACATGCACATAGTTTTTTAAACACCCCAACGCTTCTTTAAAGACCTCAGGAAATTCCTTCAGTAATCCATCACAGCCATCAGAGATGCTTCTAATCACTGGCATGTCCCTCGTCCTGACAGGAGGATTCTCATTGGGGTCAAGATATACATGAAGATCATGTGATGAAACCAGTTTATAAGTGAGTCCCCTTTCATAGACACAACATTTTCCCTGTACAATGTGATTCTTGAATTCAATATTGTTTGATAGGTTCACCTTCATACCCTATGGGTTTAATGTCTGGTTTCAATAGCTTCACTTTGTCATTCAGCGTGTGTTCATAAAATACTTTTGGTATTAATGCAATTCTTGCACCAGAATCAAATGAAAGTTTGACCGATTCTCAATTAACCAACACAGTTTCCATTGGACCTTCAGGATTGCTTTATTTAGTTTGCAGGACCACTTTCTCATCTTCTTTATCCCCATCATCATCATCATAGTCCACTTCCCAAAAATTCTTAATACTGTGCGAGGACTTATAACATTTAGAAAAATGACTATGCCTGACACAATTCTTGCATATAAATTTCCAACCGGGACATTCTTTGTAATTTGCCATGTGTCCTAAATTGTCACAATGATAACACCTTCCCAAAAATGTCTTGACAGACTTCCTGTGTTTTTTTCCTCCTTCTTTACTAGCCATTGGCCTCTCTTGTGCCATTTTGCCTGCTATAATCTTGTCAGACACTACTTTAACTGCTACCTCCTCATTTTTTGCCACACCTGACAAGTTTTTGCGATTCATCTCAACACATGCTTTGGAGTGTTCATACGTCTTTGCCATCATCAACACTTCCTACAGAGAGGGATTATCTTTGTGCCACATCGTCTCTTTGGCCTTTTCTAGTGCACATCCCAGCATGAATTAATCTCTTATGCATTACTGTTAGACCTGGCACTGTTGGCGTGGGTCTCCCTTCCATTTTTTGCTGTTGCCTCAAGTGTTTTTGCTGGTTATAGATGCTTTGGGCACTGTGCCACTGCTATTCAGTGCCACAGTGCAAGTGCTCCCTATGGTAAATTGATGTATGGATTAGTGATTCCATGATTGGTTGGTTTGGTTTACTTGTCAGACCCTAGTACAGTGCACTGAGTGTGCCCAGGGCTTGTAAACCAAATGCTGCTGGTGGGCTTGCAGCACTGGTTGTGCCACCCACAGAAGCAGCCTGTAAAAGTGTGTCTCAGGTCTGCCATTGCAGAGCCTGTGTGCAGTCTGGTACTGCCATGTTGACTGGGCAAGTACACCCACTTACCAGTCCCCCAAACCTTCCCTTTCCTGCATATTAGTCACCCCTAAGGTAGGCCCTAGGGCAGGGTGCATTGTATGTGTAAGGTAGGACATGCCCTGGTGTGTGTGGCATGTCCTAATAGTGAATTACAGCCATTTTCGTTTTTCACTATTGCAAGGCTACCTGTTCCCCATAGGCCAGAATGGGCAGTTTGATTATTATACCTTATAATCCTAACTGAACCAGGGAACTAGGTAGAAATTCGAGTTTAGTATGCCTGAACTCAGAATGATAAAATACATCTTTTAGTGAAGTTGGTTTTAACATTCTGTGTTTGAAAATACCACTTTTAGAAAGTAGGTATTTTCTTGCCTAACTATCCAAGCCTGCCTCTGCTAGGTTGTGTATTCCTTGTCTGGAGTTTGAGTGACAGGGGCTGGGGGATTCCAGGAGACAGGGTGAGTCAGCACAGGGCTGAATAGAGAGATCTGCATGTAGATGGGTGGGAGGAGTTGCACCTGGGACCTGAATAGGGCTGTGCCTTCCCTCCACAATGCTAGCTCCACCTCCTGTGGTGCGTCTGATGTCCCTGGCCTACACTGTGAAAGGAAAGAAGGAGTCTTGTCAACAAAGTGCTCCAGGACTGACCAGAACTGGTTTGGACTAGGCAAAGGACTCTCTGCCTTCAGAGAACAAAGGGAAAATGAGTATAAAAGAGGGGACCCAAACCCCAGAACTTTAGATCACTTTTGGGAAACAAAAAGAACCTTTGCTGAGGAGAGGTACCAGAGAGACTGAGGAGGAGACTATCCCTAAGCTGAGTGCTGTTTGGGGGATTGGCCTGCAGTGGTTGCCTGACTGCCGAAGAAAGAAGAAAGGACTTTGTGCTACTTTCAATTCAACTTGTAAAGGATCTCCAAGGGCTTGAGATAGAGCTTGCCTCCTGCTGAAGTCTCAGGGACAACAGACTTCACCCACCAGCTCCCCAAGAGTTCTTTTGAAGTGCCTGCTGTTGTGTTGGGCCTTCTGAGGGACTGCGTGCCGCAAGGAGCTGGAAGCGCGACTCACGAAGAAGAAGCGTGATGCCGCCGCAGCCGCTGTTGTCGCATCACTGAAGAAGGGTGTCGCCGCTGCCGCTGTCGCTTTGCCTCGCAGAAGCGCCTCACATCGCCGTCGCATCAGATGCCGTTGCATCATCGGAGAAGCGTGTCGCCGCCGCAGCCGCTGTCGTCGCATCACTGAAGAAGGGTGTCGCCGCTGATGCTGTCGCATCGCATCGCCGAAGCGCCTCGTATCACCGGAGAAGAGTGTCGCCGTCGCTTCAGACGCCGTCGCATCACCCGGAAAAGCGTGTCGCAGGGCCTGTCGCGGCTCAGAAGAATCGTTGAGTCGCCGCACGGCCGTCGGGCGTGCACGCATCGTGTCGCATCAAGAAGAAGACGCCATTTTTGTTTCATTGCACCGGATCTTCTTCGCATCACGGCACTGCTGGTCGCATCGCCACGGAAGTGCAGTAAGAAACCGACGCATCACCTCCCCACGTGGAGAAGAACCGACGCATCCCCTACGCAGCAGTAGGGACCCGACGCATCACCGTTCTTGCGTGTAAGGAACCGACACATCACCTTCCCTGCAACACTTTCGTTGTATAGCGTTACGCATCCAAAGGTACATTGAACTCAAAGTGTCCCATTTACCATCTAAAGAGAACTAAGCTAATTCTACCATTTTTAAGTACAGTATTGTGGATTTTTGTCGTTTGTGGTCTTGTGTTAAGTCTATATAAAAATAATTATTTTTATACTACAACTTGTGTGGTGTCCATCTGTAGTGTTGTCACTGGGTTACTGTATGTGTTCACAAATGCTTTACACACTGCCTCTGAGATAAGCCTGTCTGCTCGTGCCAAGCTACCAAGGGGGTGAGCAGGGGTTATTTTAGGAGTGTACCCCCTTACCCTGACTAGACGCAAGGGACCCTATTTGGTCAAAGGTACCTACCTCTGCCAACTAGAGACCCCAAATCTAACAATTACTCTTTAGATGTACCAACACCATACACAGATGCTAGTTTTTGCAATTCAGTTATGTATTGCTCCACTGTTTCACCTTGGCGTTGCATCCTCTTCCCAAAATGGTATTGTTCAAGAGCAGTACTAATTTTGGGGAGGTAATGAAAATCCAACTTCTAGAGGCATATTTCATATTTAATTATATTTGTCCCATCCTTATCCGACAAATCTGGAATGTGTTCAAACACAACCTGACCTTCTGGACCAAGACAGTGCAGTAACAATACATTCTCCTTTCCACACTCCGAGAAGTGACACACATACCTGCATAATGTGTGAATACTTTCTTCTACTTAATCAATGGTATATTTGGATCACCAGTTGAACTAAAAAAGAACGGAGGCGCAGTTACATTCTGCATGGTTAACATATACCCCAGAACAATAGTAATGCACAATAATCAATTAGGGGTCAACAAGTTGTAGTAGATGCACAGATCTACATATATACATTTCACAAGGTAAGGGTACCAGGTATTAAGCACTCAGTGTGTGCATATCACAAAGAAATGCTCCCAATGAAGATCACAAATTATACCGTACACCTGCCAAACAAACCTTTTTTAAAAAAAGGTGTGCGTATCACAGAAAATGATGTTCCTTTAATGATGTGCACTTGTAAAACTGTATCTTTACACATTTTTAAATGTGAACGCATCACATAAAATAATGTTTCTGTAATGATGCGCACCTGCAAAACTGTATCTTTACAACGTGTGTGCGTGTTACAGAAACAATGCTTACTCAATGACGTGCACCAACATGTGTGAATATTACAGCAGGATGCGACTCGACTCCCTGCAATATAATTGCAAGGTGGAGCCCAAAGCAAGATGGCCTCTTTGTGTGCTATGCGTGTTAGTGCACATTAGCTATATGGGGTAAACACACATTCCATACAGATGCGCAGGAGAGTAGCCACCACAAGCGAAAGCTTGAGAGAAATCCACAATGCCACAAAGGGCTGTCACGGGCTGCCGCCACCCACACGCCCACAACAGTCACAATGCAAGGAAGGTAACAAGCTTTACCTTATGTTGGCTAAATACATTTCTCATTACTCATTCCTTCCTTCTGCTGCCATGCAACATTTCAGCATTTGTTGGTTTATTCCATCAGGCTTTTTAACAGTTGTGTTAGGGTCTCCTGTTATTCACCATCACCTGACGGGGTGTCAGTATCTTTTCGCATGTAGTGAGTTGTAGTACCCGCTCGTCGCCAATGTTGAGTTGAAGGAAGACAGCATCAATCTTGTTAGGGGTATATCTTTATTTAAATACAGCGAATTAAGAGACCCCATCCACAGCGTCAGCCTCAATCTAACTTGGACTTCCAACTGTTGCCCACACCCTTCTAACAATAACATTCTACGGATGATGCAAATGTTACAGAACTGTGCATCATCCTTTAGATACAGAACCTTCATGTAGCACTTAGCTACCGAGATACCAGGTACAGGATACCACACACACCTTGCACAGTTAGTGGTTGTCATTGATGTGATGGTTAGCAGATGTGAAAACATTTATATAGATTTTTGTTTGTGGGTTGTGCACAGAAGCCAGGCTGCAGAGTGTGTACCATGGGGTGGATTGGGTGGATGTTGAAGTGGATGTTGAAGATTGAAGTGTAATTTGTTCTGGAATAATATTTGTACCATGGTATACCTGCATTACTGCACAAAGGAGCTACCCTAGACAATATAGGCAAAATGGGTATTTTGCCTTTACCTCTGGAGTTTCAACCTCAAATAACCATGGGATATATAATCAATTCTAGAAGGTCATCATCGGGGCACAATATCACTCATTAAGTCTGAATACTAAAAGAAAAACATAATTACATGTATTTAAAATGTATGGTCCAGTTGCATCTACATACCATTATAGTGCATCATCTCATTTTAAATTTTAAACCCATTTAAGGAGATGCCCCTATTTGCTTTAAAGAGAAATAAAAATTGAAGAGACAATTTTGTTCATTCGAACACAGAGATCCAATGACCACAGTGTAATCTGAGGACTGCTTTGGGGTTACCTGCAGTACTTGGATACCAAAAATGTGGCACGTGTGGGGCTTGTGCATCTCCAATAGAAGGGTCCACCTTTATGTACAATAAACTCTCCATTCAACATAATTAATTTGCAAACTGCAAATGAAAAAGTGTGATTTACTACATACTTTGTGAATGTCCAAAAGCATATGCTGGCAAGACCAACCAAGAACTTCAGCATATAATTAGCCATCATAAATCACACATAAAGTGGCATACCACGTCAGCCCCATTGGTATAATATTTCCTTGAACATAACCATACAGTTTCCAACCTGAAATGGACTGTATTGAGACAGGTGCACCTGAAGTATGGAGGGAATTCATATTTGTGACAGCAAGAGACACTCCTAATAATGAAGTTGCATACAGTTGAAACTGGCTTGAATGAACTACCTGAAATTGCTAATGTTTTTTTTAAAGAAAACCCTATTTGCTTCCAGCAGTACCATGTATGTTGATTAAGTGCCCCTTGATTTCTTAAAAAAAGAGTATTCCTACACAACAATTCCTTTGTGATTCCATGTGTGATAATGAGTGATAGCGTGACGTCTCACCGCCCTATAGATAATATTAATCAGTGCTTGTATTCTTGTAACTCTTGACTAACAAATCAGGCACCAATTGCGTTGCTCTGCACCGATTCTATCGTAGACTCCATTTCCCAACTATCCATTGCTTTAAACCGGAAGTCTAAGTCTGGAAGTATTTAATCACTGGCATGAATCTGAGCCAGCATTTCGAATAACCCCAAGAGTAATGGTCCCCACATTTAGGGGCTGATTACGATGGTGGGCGGTAGCACATCCGCGGTGCTGGCCGTGGCGGAAAATGCCCATTTCCGCACTCTATCGGCAGTCCTTGCGTCCACCGTATTATGATGGGCAAAGATAGCCCATTTCCCGTCCGCTGCGGTGTTCCGGGAACCGCCAGAAATCCCCCTCCGCAGCGGTGGCGGACGGAGCCAAAAGGGAGGGACCGCCGTGCGGAATGCGGGCACGACCGCCGGGTGTTTTACGATGCCACAAACAGCCCACCACACCGCTGCGGAGAATCCGGCCAATCGAGGATGGCGGTGGCAATACTGCGGATAGCTTCATGTGTTCCTGGCCGCTGGGGAAATGGCGGTCTTTGGCCTTTCCGCATCTAATCCGACCGCCGCGGATGGATTTTCAGCTTTTCCACCGCTGAATCCTGGAATCCGACCTCCGCGGTATGGAGTTTCTGGCGGTGCATCCTAATCTGGCCGGCGGTTTTGCCGCGGTACCTGCTGGCGGCAATTTCCTGCTAGCACGGCGGTCGCAGTGCTTTTCCGTCCGCCATCATAATGAGCCCCTAAGTTTGGGACTCCACATTGATCCCCACCCTGATTTCTGCGCGGGGATTGCACAGCCGAAAAATGGGCAAAAGACTTGGATGGAATCTAGTGTTGATGGCAGCTATTTGTAAGTGCCTGATATACAGATTTTTAATGAACTTTTGAAGTGTGGCCCACAAGGTATATTTATGAACTCACTACAGCGTGATTTTTATTCCCCAACAACTAGAATTGATCGCTCCTGCTTCCAGTTCTCATGCTGTTCACTGGCTTTATGCGGGCCTCGTGATTGATGCCTAGATTTCCATCGTATAGATTTTGTAAGCCCCTCTACTGTAGCTTGTTCGCATTTAAAGCACCGGGCTGTGCATGGGGTCAAAGTCAACACGTGTTTTTTTCCAAATTCACAGAATAATTCAGACAGAATGAACAAATCTGTTTCTTGTATAGGATTTACTCTATGTTTAATATTTTAAAGACTGTTTCATGAAATGGTGCAAGGTATCACATCACTTTAATGTGCAATATGGAGTACTATAATGGTATGCCCACCTTAGATGCAACTGGACCATACATTTTAAATACATGTAATTCTGTTTTTCTTTTAGTATCCAGACTTAATGAGTGATATTGTGCCCCGATGATGACCTTATAGAAATGATTATATATCCCAAGGTTATTGGAGGTTGAAATGAGTTGGCCGTTTTTGAGGAAAAATAAGGAGAACCTTTTCTGCACACAACAATATAATTTTTGGTTATGAAACTTGGAAATTTATAAACCAAGAATGGAATGAAATTTGACTGTACATGCGGAAGAGAAACAACACAACAATTGTCCATTCAACGTCATGTTGTAATAGGGGCTTACATGTAATACTTAAAGTGTATATGTTGATTTATCATATATAACCCACATACATCAATAAGTTCTAGATCTTCAGTTTATCTTTGATTTATGTCCTGTGATTTGTGTATATTCATTTATTTTTTCTTTTGTCTGTACTTGGAAAGATAAGATTGTTTGAAAATTGGGAAACATGATTTGGACTTAATGTTTCTAAATATGAATGTGATTAATACTAAAACACACTGGATTAATGTGTATGTTGTGCTTTGTTTGAAAATTAGTATTGATTTATGGTCAGGTGGGGTCCTGTATAGACTTTTGCAGTAACATAGTGTAAGCCACAGAAGGAGTCTGCTGCAGAGTGACTAGTGTTCTGGAAGAGTGTGTAATTCTAAAGAGAATAAAAAAAGTTAAAGTCCCAGCTTCGTGATTGCCTGCTGTTAGTGAGGTACAACAGTAGGTTAGGTAACAAGCAACTGTCATTTCTTTCCTGAATTTTGATTACAAAAATAGATGCTTGTATGACACTGTGAGACAGACATATGAGCCCAGACTACTGTATAGTAGACAACAGACTCCAGGCAATATAATAAAAGATTGTAAGCATATGTGGTGTTTAAATAGGATATAATGACACGGTACAATATTTACTCACCATATAATTTATAGTGTTCAATCTTTCAGATAAGGTTAGTTTGGTTTATACAGGTATAAAATCAATGACAGTAATATTGTCACTGATAAAAGTGCATCCTATTTATGCACTGCTTTATGATCTGTCCTTCCTGACCTGTCCTAAATTGTCTGTGTCCTTTATGTATGCAAGCTGTAAGTTTTCCTTCCCTCACTTCCCACTTTGTTTCCAATAAATTGCATTCCCTTTAACTTCCAACATGGTTTGCCTTTTCTTCTAGAAACCTGAACATTTTTAAAATGTAGTTCTGTATTGTTTTATTGTTTTACGAAAACGAATAGTTATTCACCTACCTAAAAATATGTTACATTTTATTATCTCATCTTTTTTGCTGCAGATTCACAAATGTAAAAAGGAGCATTATGCCAGACACTATGCCAGTTTAATTGCAGAAAAGGAGAAAAGAACATCATCATCACCATTTATGAAGTATTCAATGTAGAACAGACAAAGAGTCAGCTACAAACATAGATTTTAAAATGAATGTTGGTAAGAGAAGTCAGGCATTTATTAAACATTTAGTAAGAAAACAATTTAAGGAATGAAGCTGATGGTGGAAAACAACTAGCAGAAAAATCGACAACAGTTCATATTAGGTTAGGAAAACCCAACAATGTATGCAAAGCTACAACGTAGAAAACCAGTGCAACAGGAAGGAATTCAGAGAGCTTTGTGAACAGCTCTCTAACAATAGAATAGTAAGGAGCATCATAAATTCAATGAATAAAATAAAAAGAAGAATGGCTAGACCTAGGCAGAAGCAGTTTGTAGAAAACCTTGTTGAAAAGTCATTTGCTCTAAATAGGAATTTGTTCATTCTGGTTCTCAATAGAATGAAAACATTAGATAAACATGAGTTTATAAAAAAAGTGCAGGCAAAAACAGAATATAAGGAAGTCTAACTTTTGTGCAATGTTTGAGAGAGACTGGAACCATGCTTCCAGACTAGAAGTTTTTTCTTAATGAGGATAGGTACTACCATCAGCATAGTTTAGCATTTGATTTTGACTGAGATACAGATACATATGAAGTAAAATTAGAGGAGTCACATCCAAAGTACAACTTAGTGCCAAAAAAGAAAGAAGATATAATTAGGGATCAGGTGTTGCTAAGCTTCCCTTCAGCTCCCCTTTATGAGTGGCAGCTTGTGTGTGAGGGCGTGATGGGCAAGGCCCCATCATTTAGGGGAGGCAAGGAGGAATATGGAAGCATATGAGTACCTCAGCTAAATGTTGGCTGCTCTGCTCCATATTAAAAGAAACACAATATTTTCTGTGTCCTGGAGTGTAACTGTGCATGCACAGGCAAGTGTTTCCTCACCCTTGCTAGATAAACCAGGGCAATTACATTGGGTTCAGGGCGTGGCCTATTTTTAAGTGATTTTGACTTTCACTGGGCGCTGGCACTGTGGCCCACAGGGCGTAGTGACGTAGTCACAAAGCGCATGAGTGATCATAGAGAGCAGGGGGATAGCAGTGTCTAGGTGTGAATGGCAGGACTTTGTAGGCTGCATATGGGTGTTGCCCCTTCCCTTCATTATGTATTTCTCACTTATTGGATTTGAGAGAGGCTCAGGAGGATTCACTGTCACTCTCAACTTTCATGGTGTACTTAAATCATTGGGCTGGCTAATGCACAGTTGGTAAGTGTTTTCTGTTACTCGTATGTGTTTTTAAACCCTTGGCATGGGGATCACGGGGAACATTAACATTTGCATCAAGATGTCTGTGCTGCAAGCTGGTCATCCATATTACGTTAATGCAGCAGTTTCACCAGAGGTTTTACGCTCCATGCTATATTCAGTTGGATGGAAGAGAGCCTGCCTTATAACAGAATGAGTGGCTGACTGGCACTGATGTGCACATAGTTTTATTTGAAGGAAGAAGAAAAGGCCCTAAAGGCATTCCAATAATAGTGGTCGATCTAGCAAATTAAAGGAGATCTGCGCACTAGCTGAGCACTGGAGTGTGTTTGCTGCTCAAAAAAGGTTTTTCTTTTATTTGCAGAACTGTTCAAATATAAACAGTTTGATAAATATTGGATTCAGTAAGCAGGCAAAATTCAACAAACACAAGACTTGTGTTAGACCTAGCATCTTTCGGCATGCATCCCCTATCTTTTTTGCTTTCTGACCTCCTGTTTGGATGGTATTTTGTTCTTCGTTTTTGCTGGTTTGTTGTCTCTGCGCACTTTACCACTGCTGATCAGTGCTAAAGTGCAAGTGCTCCCTCTGTAAATTGTATTATGGATTGGAATTTCCATGATTGGCTTATTTGATTTACTAGTATGTCCCTAGTATTGGGCACAAGTGTGCCCAGGGCCAGTAAATCAAATTCTACTCATGGGCCTGCAGCACTGTTTGTGCCACCCCCACAAGTAGCCGTTCAAATGTGACTCAGACCTACCACTGCAGTGTCTGTGCACACAGTTTTAAACTGCCATATCGTCCTGGCAAGTGCACCCACTTGCCTGGCCTCACCCTTCCCTTTTATTACATATAAGTCACCCCTAAGGTAGGTTCAAGGCATCCTCATAGGCAGTGTACTTAAAAGGTAGGACATGTAGTGGTGTGTTTTTACATGGCCTGTTAGTGAAATACTGTGCATTTCATTTTTCACTATTGAAAGTCTATCTCTTCCAAAGGTTAACATGAGATCTGGCTGGAAACACCTTTGCAGTGCCTATTCCCATTGAAAGATGATAGAAAGTTGGAGTTTGGGGTGTCTGAATTCGCAATTTAAAAATACACATTTTAGTACAAATGGTTTTTAAATTGAGTGTTTGAAAATGCCACTTTTAGAAAGAGATCATTTTCTTGCTTAACAATTCTGTGCCTCCCTGTGGAATCCACGTCTGTTTGAAACTCCAGACACACACATAAAGGAAGCTGAGGTGTGCCCTGCATATCCTGACGGGACTTCCTGAGCTAGAGTGGTGGGAGGAGTTGTCACTGACACATGAACAGGGCTGTGTCTGGCTTTCACAATGCTGTCTCCACCTCCTGAAGTGTTGCAGGATCAGGGAGGACAGAACTGGTTCTAGTAATGCAAGAAAGACTTTTCTAAGTACTAGGGCTCTGACCACACAACTTTAGAACTCTTTTGGACTAAGGAACCTGCCAAGAAAAAGAGCTGGAGAAGCTGACAAGAGGGACTTCCACTTTGCTTTGTGCTTTGCTGTTGTGGCCTGTCACGTGCTGCTTCTGTCTTGGGCAGTGAAAGGACTGGACTGAACTTTCTGCACCTTATTGCTGAGTTTCTCCAATGGTTAAAGTGGAGCTTGTCTCCTGTTGGAAGTCTCAGGAACATCAAAGACTTCAAGTTCATCTGCCAACAGCACTGGGAGCTGCATTTTTTCTGCTGCAACAGAAGAAAAACCACTCCAATGCCGTCAACGATATGGCGGCCGGCTCTGTGACCTGAAGGCACTGCCTGTAGCATCACCTCGTTTCACACTGAAGCCCTGGTCTAACTGGCGATGATGCTCCACATCGACATTTATGCCTCTGCCTGCACCGTGGCCTGTGGACATCGCTCATGAGGTACACAGCCCTGGTCCACTGACTTTGGGACCATCGTCTCTAGCCTCATCAACCGATGCCGCTGCTTGCACCACGACCTGTGCGCACCACTCAAAGCATTGTCCCGTTTCGCAAACAACCTTGGGTCTTCAGCAATGATGCCTGCACCATGATCTGTGGACACCGCATGTCGCACTGGCCGCTTCACACCGCAGCCCTGGTCTCACTGACCATGCTGGGCACCATCCCAGAGCCACTGCCTGCACCGTGACCTGTGGGCACAGCACGTCACACCATCCTGCTTTGCATTGCAGCCCTGAAGCCATCTACTCTGGAAGCTCTTAATTATTTTGGTCTTATTTTACACAGATAAATATTGGCTATTTTTCGAAAACTGGTGTGGTGTCATTCTGTAGTGTGTTATATGCAAACGCTTTACACATTGCCTCTGAGATAAGCCTCACTGCTCATGCCAAGCTACCAAAGGAGTGAGCAGGGGTTATTTTAGGTGTGCAACTCCCTTATCCTAACTAGAACGAAGGGTACCTACTTGGACAGGGAACCAACCTGCCAATTAGAGACCCCCATTTGTAACAACTGGCATGGTGCGTACATGCTTAATCCTATCAACTAAAGCTATGCAGTTCCTGCGTAAATGCTTAAAACATATTTTTTTTCCTGAGCCCTACTACAATGTCATAAGTATAAGTCAGGTTCTGGCCCGCATGTCCTGGTTACATATCACACCCAAGTCAGACAACAGCGAGTTACATTGAAAAAATGTAGCTTTATTTCTGTGGAGTTCAGTGCAAAAAATCGCTACTGCTCGTATATAAACATTCACTTGAAATCCTCATTAAAATAATAGTTATAAACATGAACTTGGAAACATTCCTGTGTCCCTGCTCTAGCAACAATGCTCTTACTCAACTAAGAAGCAAGTCCAACGTGTCCATGTCCAGGTGGCCTAGTTTCTTTCGATAAATGAAGCGACATTATTTTCTATTAAATATAAGATTTCTTGTAAAAAGCATATTGTGAACTTGTGAATTTTAAGGTGCACCGACATGTGAAAGTGATGGAAAAGGAAACTTGGTGAAATAAAATATTTGCCTATGATGACACAGTTTGGTCAACCAGTGAAACCAGGATTTAACCCAGGATTTATGCTTTCACATTGTGCAGTTCAGACTTTGGGACTACATGGTTGTCTGGCTGATGCTGTGAAAGTTGGAAAGAATGTTTATGCCCCACCCACTTTTAAACAAAATCACCAGTCGCCACTTAGTGACATCAGTCAATTGGCAAACAGAGATTGTTCTTAAAAAGGAAGAAACTTCAAGAATAACTTTTGATTTTTACAAACCATTGATCCACACAGACTTAAAGAATGTTCAACTTGTTTGTCTTTTTAGCAAAAGAGATGCGTGAGAGGATATACAGTCATATTCAAATGTTGTCAGTGCACCACAATGTGTTGCACGACCTAGTCTGAAAGTTCAACTTCATAAAAAGTCCTGTTCTTCATTTAGACCAAACGAATACTGCACTATTACAAGGGACACACTCTGATGCAACAAGAATTTCAGAAGAAATTTAAATGAAATACTTTGTGCCAGAAAGAGAGACTGAGGAAAATGAAGTAGTAGTGGATAAATCACTTCAGAGTATGCGTATGAGAGTTTTAGGAAATAAATTGATAAATTCACAGCAACATCAGCAGAAATTCCAAATAAGGAATGTGATTGTTGCTAACGTTCGAACTGCTAGGCACAGACTAAAGAGGTAGACATCAGTGCCAAGACAGAAGACAGTGATACAGTAGTTTAATCTACCTTTTTACTTAATAGCTGAGGAACATTTTGATTTATGTGAAAACCAAGAGGTCTGCAAATACTGCATTAGTAAATTGGATGACAATAAAATTACTGCGAGAGGCACTCAAAAACATTTAGAGAAGATCTCTCCAATTCCTTTTGAACTTCATCAGCTGAACATTTATGAGAGTGTTATCATCCAAACTGTACACACTTTTCAAGTTCTAGTTCTCCTCTAGCTAAAAAATGCAAAGTTACCTTCAAGGGACTCATTGAAGGCCTGAAAGGGAAAGTAGTATATCTACCACTAGACCAAAAGGAGAGCATTGTAACTCTTGGTGTGCACCTAGAAACTCAAGAACCATTAGTGGTTTTAGTGAATGGTGAACCAACTAAAGATAAAACAATTTGGCAAGAACGTGTTTGCCTGGATAAGGTAATTAAAGCCATACAATGCTTGAAAGCCGAAAACATTTATCTTTAGTTGGTGAACACCCTTCAAAAGTTAAGAGAGAATGGTCAGTATCAGAGGGTAGGGTCTGCTAAAGCGGAAGATAACTATCAGCACTACAATATTTATTCACTATACTCCAGAGATTTTGTGTGTATGCCTTGGAGTAAATCAAATGCGGCAGACAAAGGGCAACCTAATTAGCGTGTGGGAAAATAATTTTTAAGCCCATTGTTTTCCACTTATCTTTCCTGCCAGAGGAGGTTGGCACAAAGATCATCAAATATAGATCATTGCATCTGAGTATAGGTCAACCAGACTATATTATGAAAATCCATCTTTTAGACAAAATGTTGAATATTTTTTCATCTTCTCTTTCAAAGTAAACTAGTTGTGTGCTATGCTGTAGCGTAAATTCTGAGAACCGTAGCATCATTTCTTAATATAAGTGCAAGAGAATTTCTCCAAAAGGTTTTCAATAAAAATAGAATTCTTGAGTTCAACTTGATGATTCTGATGGCTGTCAGTGTGGTACAAATGGGAACTGGGTCTATTGGAATGTTGCATTAAAGTGCATGTTGCGTAATTTAGATGCTCCTACTTGGTTTCTAACTCTCAGTTGTGCAGATTATTCTTGAGACAATCGGCACAAGTTTGTAATGCAAGCCAACTCAAATATTGCTGGTCTCAATTTTAAGACACCTGTAGAACTTTGTTCAACAGATCTCAAAAATGTATGTATGCACTTCTATCACAGGTTTCTGACCATACTACGCTTCATCTGCAAAAATTAAATCATCCACTTGGCAAGGTTGTTGACTACTGTTGAATGAAGGATTAAAAAGTGGATAAAAAGTGGACCAAAATCAGGAGAGGATGGTGATGAATCGGTTTAGTCATTTATTGAATGGTATGTTACTTGTGAGATTCTAAATGAGTCTAGGAATAAAAACATTAGACAGCAAGTGTTGCGGTTTCAGTAACACAAATGTGGAAAGTGCTGTTGTCACAGATACAGAATGAAAGGAAAATACTATCAAATGTGTTGCTATGAATTCCCAAGGCCTGTCATTTCTATAGGGAGAGTAAAAGTTGAATGTCTGCAGTTAGGCACACTATAGGGAGAGTAAACAGTTTAATGTCTGCACCAGGCATACTTCTGTTAAATCACCAAAACACTTATATAGCATTAAGAGAAGGGATGCAAGTATGGACATTCCGTTTGTTGCAGACAATTCCGTTGCTATTGTAAACTAAGCCACTTCCTATACAACAAGGCCTTAAAAGACAGAAATGAATGACATGTGAGAAGAGATAGCAGAGAAAGCTTCATCCAAGAAATTATATAGTTTCAGTTTGAAGATTCTTTCACACAGGGAGATGGGGCCCTTTGAAACGTTCAATTGGATTAGTTCTTCCAGCTTCTACACTAAGAAGCTTTGGTCTTCCATCAACAAGAAAAAGATTGTATTGCAGAAAAAAGTAAATTGCAGAGATACAATATCTTGTTCTTATAGTTCCAGATATTATTGACATAGTTACTGACATTTATTGACATGTTATTATTGACATGTGTTGACATGATGGTCTTGACAGGTTTTGCAGGACAAATCCATTGCAGAGATACAGTGTGCTACATCAGCAAACATGAAACTTCTTAGACTCATTGGAAATGAGAATATATGGCTTAATGCTAAATATGCTGAATAAGCTAGGAATACAAGAAAAGCTGTGGATAAAAGCCTTGGCACTATGCTAGGAGAGATTTGAATAGGTGTAGTTAGTGATTAGCTCTTCTGTTTCCATTTAAAAATTCACCTCCAACTCTAATAGAGGAGCACCAGAAAACTCACAAAATGTGTGCCTCATGCTAACATTGAATGAGTGTGTTCAGTTTAATAGAGAAATGTTACACTTGAAGAAACAGGATAATAATCAGCTTAGCTCACTACACAAGTAGAAGCATCAAGGATTACATTTACCAATATGTCAAAAAGTGGTAAAGAAACCTGGTGAACGACGAAAGTCAGTTTTGCTTACAGCTATTTTAGAAAAATAAATAAATTGTTTGAGAATACAAGGACAATTGTAAATAGTGATTTACACATAGAGCAGGGACTACTAAATGGAGCTATGGGAAATGTGGTACACTTCATCCCATATCCAACAGAATGAACTATGAGTCAGTTTTGGTCAGGATTGCCCAATTAGAGGACCTAAAACAAACAGGTAGATGAAGTGCCCATTTTCTAGTAGAGAAAGGCCTCTGTGTGTGCAGAGAACAATTACCTCTGTGCATACCTTATGCTGGCAACATACACAAATCTCAAGGATTAAGTCTAAATACAGCAGTGGTAAATATAGGATGAAAAGTAACTAAGAAGGGAATATCTTATTTTGTTTTGATACATGTTCGGCCACATTTTAGACTGTACTGGCTTTATTTTGATGACAGAAAGGTAAATGTAGACACCTCATGACAATACAATCGATTGAAAAGTTTGTATGGTCCTCATCTGGGTCAATACCTAATTCTTAAAAAATTACATTCTCCGCCAAACAAAAGTTTGAGAAAAGTAGTGTAGATAAAAATACCACAAAAGATGTAAAGGGTAAAATCAAATTAAGTAAGGAATACAGCAAACTGAGTAGGTTTTAAAGAGAAATGCAATTTATTATTCCAACGAGATGCTATGAATAGTCTCTATAGTATACTGTATGGTTATGATGTGAACACAAGTCACAATAGGACCAGTTTTTATTAGATTCAAAATGTTAAAATATGTGGGATCTAATTCGTATCACAGTGTCACTACCACAAGTTCATAGTTACATATTGCATATTACTAGTGTATAAAAAGTATTTCTTCCTATTTTTCCTACCCTTTCTTGGAACTTACACGTGTGAAAACATCAGCAAATCCTTGAAATAACACACTACATAAGAAGTGCTAATTTTTTAATAGAGTATATGCATGAAAATATTCAGTATTGTGTACTACATGATTATTCAGGAAGCATGAAAATATGCTTATTACACAGACAGATTTGCATTGTATTGCAGAGGTGTCTGAGGGATACTGTGGACCCTGATTAGCTATTTACACTATAGAACAACAAAGGAACTATAGATAATAGTGTACATGGTCTATACCTCTTATTAACACTGTAACACAACATAATGTAGCAACCCGGATAGATGAATTGTCTCACAGCACAAGTTAATTTATATCCCTTATGATATACCAAAGAGCAAATAAATATAATGGCAGATTTGGAAGGATAGCATACAACACACTACAGGAAGGAAACTTACTCTGGTGTACTGCTTCAGCGAGAGACAGATTAGGAAAACAACATATCTACTAAGGTACATTGCATTTCTTCTTTCTCTCCATCAATCGTAGACAATAACACTGTATAGCTGCACATACAAAGTTGGAAAATATTACAGCATTATTATCCAACTATGAGGCTCACATTTCATTAGAAACACATCACTAATACATTGGACAATCGCTTGCACTATGGTGCCAAAGTATGTCCATTAGAGCATGGCAGTCATTAGACCAAAACTGCTAGTGGAAAGTATAAGAGAACACCATTCTTGGTAGTTATGGTGCTTTCTCACTTTGTTTTTTATTCGAGAAAACACAGTGCAGCATGGTATGGATTTGCTGATTTTTCATGCAACATAGTGTACCAATCAAACTTATTACAGCACGCTACAAGAAAGGGAGATAGTAGGCCAGCACTACATCAACTAACATATGCCACTATTAGACTCTCTTCCTGGGGTGGCACACTTTATGCTACGGTATGCCAAATCACATCCCCTTGTGCCATAATGCGAGGGTGTGTGTAATCTATGAAGGATGGGATTTGTAGTAAAAGGGAACCCATCCAGTATGAGAACTGTCCTTTAAAGTTTTTCCCACTTTGCATGTGTTCCAAAATGAACCACACATAAAGTTTGAAAAATGTGGAGACCTTTATAAGTTCCTCCACACTTATAACTGCTTCAAGAACGCTTAACATTGTGGCACAGTACCCTATATGCCACTATTCGTAGCTAAAGTATTTGTGTAAAAACCCATGGTTGATTTACATAAATACCTATGTGCCACCCATGAAATGCCCCTTTAACGAAAAGGTAAGCAAAGTTGCGCATTACCCTACTTCGCATTATTTTGGCAACTTTCCAACACAAATCTTGACGTGTGCTGGAAAGTAAATACAGCCAGAATGTTCTGCATCTTTTGGAAGAAAAACTTTGTGCAACATGTTAGTAAGCCTGGGATAATGTTTCTATGCTGCATAACACGGAGCCAGAGAATATAAGCTTTGCCCTCTGAAAAATATTAACATAGTTTAGAACATTGGACAATGGAGCAGTTGGTATATAGGACCACTGATTTTAACATTAAAATGTCCTAATCCACAGCCTCTATCTCTGTAGGATTTGTGGATTGGACAGGGGAAAATGAGTAGCAGATGCTTTGCACCAGGGCACACAAGAGCCTTCCCCCTTCCCTCATCCCATAGCTCAATGTCACTGGATCTTCAAAAAGAGATAGGGAGAGTTTTGCCCTTTTCCTGGGTGTCTCTGCTTTGGCTGAACTAGGAAAAGCAGGTTGGCTTACTCAGGGAAACCCTAGGACTCACTCGCTGTTGCTGTGCATGTTCAACAGTTAACATCTGTGGCAAGGCTTCAGTGTTATATGAGGTTTTAAAACTCCTCTGTCTCCTGGAAGAGATTTGTTTTTAACTAGGACATACTTCCCTCATGGGGAGGAATATTCTGATAGTATTATAGTTCACCGTAGCAGGATGTACCGGCCATTACAGTATCACTTGCTTGTTCTAGGTCCTTGCCTTTATATCACAGCTTTCACACTGGAGAGATCCTTGAATAGTCTGTGTAGTCAGCTATGGTGGGTTATAAGGCTTTAAGACACAGATATGACAAACACTATGGGCCTTATTACTATGTCGGTCGGAAAGCCTCTGACCTCTGGTCGGAGGCTTTCTGACCGACATAGTAGGTTTACACTCCGGCCGCCAAATTACAATGTCTGCAGTCGGAGTGTAAACCGGGCGGGGAAACCGACTCAGTTCCGACAGGCTCAAGGAGCCCTTCGGCCAGTTGGAATGGGCTCATAATCTCTTGAGGACGGCGTGTCTGCCATCGGGATCATAATGTCGGTTTCCGACAGTCATTCCATGTCGACCTTTCCGACATGGAAAGGTTGTCAGAAAGCAACTTTGGGGGCCCCTTGAGGGCCCCCTGGCCCTCCAGTTGTGGCAAGGTGCCCCCTGAAAATCCCTGCACTGTGTGGTAGGCACCATGGTGCCTGCTACACGGTGCATGGATTATCACAAACTTCCATTTCTCAATGGGAGCTTGTGCTGAGGGCAGTTTCCGCCCGCCGCACAAGCTTCCATAGAGAAATGGGAGTTTGCGACCGCACCATGGGTGGTCGCATCCTGATTTGGTGAGCAGAACTGCCGACCTATGATCGGGCGGTTCACACACTGAGACGGTGTCAGTCAGAGGAAACTCCGACCAACATCATAATGAGCCCCTAAGTATTTTCCATTTTATAACCATAAGTGGTTACAATAGGAAACTTAGTTTTTTTAAACATTTTTATCTTTATCTGTATATTTTGTTTCAGAATGCAACTAAAAACAGTCATCTAAACTTGGACCCCAAAAATACAAATAAATACTTCCTGCAGTTTATTTGGTGAGCAGCCAACTGCTGGCCTCTGACTGCAGCACTATGTTATTCAACAGAGATGCGTCACCATTCCTGAAGTCCTGAATGAGTACTTTTTTCTAGTACCCCTGAAAACCTGCTGGTAGCAGAGGTTACAGGAAACCAACCCAGCAGAAATTGAAAAAAAAGCCCAAAAATCATGAACAATAGTGAGGTCCATGGCTCCTGCTGTTGTCATTTTTGGTTTGTAGTTGAATTCCAGATAAATGTAGGCAAATATATATATATATATTATCTACTGGCGGTCGCCAGTAGATAGTTATAGTTAGGACCTATTTTCCATAGGAAATCCGCAACATTCTATTTGAAATAACGTTGGCGCCGGTTGACGAATCTTCGCGAAAGCTTCCAACTTGTTGGGGCGCTCCGGTCCGCTCCTATCCTGAAAGTCTCGGGGTGATTTGTCAAGCAGGGGCCAAGAAAAAGGGGGGGTCCCAAAACGCGTTTTCCCCATTCATTTTTCCATAGGAACCTTTAGTCGCAGCTACAGCCCGAACTGCTGAACAGAATTACACCAAATTTGGCAAAGAGGTAGCCCTTGGTTCAGTGTCGTGCCTTTTGCTTAAATGATGTAAATCCGTTCAGTAGTTCCTGAGAAAATCAAAAGTAAAGTCACATATATATCTATGGCCGAGTAGGGTCCGCGTACCCTCCCGATCACGAGCTGCATGCTAATTGGCTGTCAACACTCCAAATCAGGAAGTGTTGGCAGCCATTTTGTCCCCAGAAACAAGCGCGCAAAGCGGAAAAATGGGGTAGGGTAGAAACACCCTGACCCCCTAGGTCTGCTCAGGGGGTCCCACAAGGACCCCCTGGGCAGAAAAAAGCATTTTTTATTTTTTTTTTAAATCGGCGGGATGCGCTTAGGGTGCGCGGATCCCGCCGAGAAAAAAAAAAGAAACAAGTGCGCAAAATGCACAAAGGGGGCAGGGTAGAAACACCCTGACCCTCTAGGTCTGCTCAGGGGGTCCCACAAGGACCCCCTGGGTAGAAAAAAGCAAGATAATAAAAAAAAATAAAAAAAAATAAAAATAAAGGCCTGCCCCGGGGGATGGGGTCCCCGGGGCAAAAGGAGGCCTGAGGAGGGGGGCCACGCAGCCCCCCTCCATAAAAATGTATTTAAAAGTGTGGCCATGCCCTGGGGGATGGGGTCCCCAGGGCCCAACAATAGGAAAAAGGAAGGGGGGCCACACAGCCCCCTGGCGCGTTTGCAGATGGGGAACGAATTCCCCTTAAATACTGGGGGTCCCTGGGGGCCAACTAGCCCACCAGGAACCTCCAGTATGCGCCAGGGGCTGCGTTGCAGAGAGGTGTACAGAGGCCACGCCCCTTTTACACCTCTCTGCAACGCAGCTCTGTGGCGCTTTTGGAGGTACATGGTGGGCTACTTGGACTCCAGGGACCCTCAGGATTCAAGGGGACTTAATCCCCCAACTTAAAACGCGCCACGGGCGCGTTTGCACAGTGGTGAAGGGAGGGGGCGGGCTTCAGGTGACATGTGTGCAAACAGGCCCGTGGCGTGTTTTAAGATGGGGAATTAAATCCTCTTCAATCCTGAGGGTCCCTGAGGCCAACTAGCCCACCAGGTACCTCCAGTAAGCACCACGGAGCTGCGTTGCAGAGTGTTGTAAAAGGGCGTGGCCTCTGAACACCTCTCTGCAATGCAGCTCTCTGGTGCATACTGGAGGTACCTGGTGGGCTAGTTGGCCCCTAGGGACCCTCGGGATTGAGGAGGAATTAATTCTCCAACTTAAAACGCGCCACAGGGCGTGTTTGCAGACATGTATCCTCAGGCCCCACCCCCTTTATTCACCATTGTGCAAATATTCCTCTAAAATCAGCCAAACTACGAATTCTGATTTACTCACCTGTTATCAGGAGAGACCTCAGTGCTGCATCTTTGAACCCAGTACTGATCCTGAAAAGTAATTTTAACCGTACTTACCAGTAACTTGAATTTCCTTCCATAGGATATCATTGCCTGCTTTTTGCTGAAAAAGTTTCTGTCGATTTTTGAAACATACAAATATTCCTCTAAAATCAGCAGAACTACGAATTCCGATTTACTCACCTGTTATCAGGAGAGACCTCAGTGCTGCATCTTTGCGCCCAGTACCGATCCTGAAAAGTAATTCTAACCGTACTTTACCAGTAACTTGAATTTCCTTCCATAGGCTAACATTGACTGGTTTCACTTGGAAATTCTTCTAAGTGTGGAGTTTTTGAACTTTATAATATTTCTCTAAAATCAGCCGAACTATGAATTCCGATTTACTCACCTGTTATCAGGAGAGAACCCAGTGCTGCATCTTTTAGCCCAGCACTGACCCTGAAAAGTAATTCTAACCGTACTTACCAGTAACTTGTATTTCCTTCCATAGGCTAACATTGACTGGTTTCACTTGGAAATTCTTCTAAGTGTGGAGTTTTTGAACTTTATAATATTTCTCTAAAATCAGCCGAACTATGAATTCCGATTTACTCACCTGTTATCAGGAGAGAACCCAGTGCTGCATCTTTTAGCCCAGCACTGACCCTGAAAAGTAATTCTAACCATACTTACCAGTAACTTGAATTTCCTTCCATAGGAATCCATTGTCTGGTTTTCAGCAGAAAAGTTTCAAAGTGTCGATTTTCACAAACTACAAATATTCCTTAAAAATCGCCTCTGTGACTTAAACGCATTCTTTCAACTGTTTACAGGAGATGCACCAGTGCTGGATCCAGGATCCACCACTGAATAAGAAAAAGTAACGATAACACTACTTACCTGCTAAGTGAATTTCCTCCCATAGGATAACATTGGTGATTCTATGTGAAAAAGTTTCTAATTGTCAACTTTTAAAATACAATAATATTCCTTAAAAATCACTACTGTAACCAAAACGCTTTTACTCAACTGTTTACAGGAGATGTCCCAGGACTGAATCTAGAATCCAGTCCTGTGGTTAGAAAAGTAATCCATAAAGTAACTAATTGCATTTAACTAGAAATTCACATTGAGCTCAATGTTGCATTGTGTTTGAAATTGTGTTGCCCATTGCAACAACTGTAACTACTGTACTTAAAAGTCTATTGCCTATTTGCAAAGTATTTAAACTAAAGTAATTCATTCTGAGAAAGTATATTTTGTAATGTAATGTATAATGTAATTACAATGTAATTTAAAAAATAAAATATCTAAAAATAAATAGTTTAAAAAATGTTGTAAATCAGTATCAAAAAAATAAATATAACAATTAATACATTTAAAAATTGTCATTTACAAAACTTTTGAAATTCACTGAAAAAACCATAGGTTTCAGACACGTTATAGTTAGGAATTAGCATTTAAAAAACCTTTGAAATTCACTGAAAAAACCATAGGTTTCAGACACGTTATAGTTAGGAATTAGCATTTAAAAAACCTTTGAAATTCACTGAAAAAACCATAGGTTTCAGGCACGTTACAGTTAGAAATTAGCATTTAAAAAACCTTAGAAATTCACTGAAAAAACCATAGGTTTTAGGGACAGTTATAGTTAGTTGGACATTGCACTCGTACAAAACCCGTGAAATTCCCCCGTTATAGTTAGTTCAGGTAACTATAACTCGTGCCCCCGCAATGCACTGCTGATGACGTCACATATTACATCACTCATGACATGGTCAGTGACATCACTGATGACATCATTGATGACATCTCAAATGACATCACTGATGACATCACTGATGACATCATCCATAAGATAATTTGAGCCATCTTCTCATACCCTAATATAACTTTTGATACACCCACTGTAAATTACAGACTGCCATTGTCAAAACCATAGACACTCCAACACCAATTACTATATACACACTCACTGATTCTTAGGTCTACACACACACATCTACTCACTCACCCGTACAATCACTCATACTTATAGTCACTCAGTACAGGACTATTATATGCACTCATACACCTCTACAAACACTCACACACCACCACTCATCCATAGAGGTACTCACACACCTAGTCAGTCATGCAAAAAATTAAGCACACACCCATTTACTCACCTATACAGTTATACACACACCAGCTCACTTACTCATACAAATACTAGCACATTCTTACGCTCTTATACAATCTCTGATACAAGCACACACTCATCCATACAGTCACTCTCACAATCACACACTCTCGCTTATAGCTATTTATATACTCCAACACACATATATACTGCCTTTCACATATGTAGTTACTCATACATGTACCACTGGGACATACATTCACTCACTAACACACTCTTACACACACTTACCCACCCATACAGTCTATCACAGATGCACTCTTGAAACCATCCACCCAGTGAATCACCCACTCACACATCTATGCACAGAATCGCACACACCCCACCCACACAAACACTCAGGCACACATACAGATACTCAGACAACCAATCAATAACTCATATAGACACTCATGTAGCTATTCACAAACCCATGCAGCCACTTACACAGCAACAGACAGACGGATACAGACATTCACCCAGTTTAGTCACTAACCCATGCATTCAGTAAGATACGTTTAATCACTCACTTATAGAGTTAGTCACGCACCTACTAAATCATCCATTCAGACACTTATACACCCACTCATTCTTCAATACGCCTTTCCCTATATATATTAAACATATTTAAACTTTACAGAAACACACAGTCACTGGATGATGTCATCTGTGATGTCATTTGAGATGTCATCAGTGATGTCATCAGTGATGTCACTGACCATGTCAAGAGTGATGAAATATGTGACGTCATCAGCAGTGCATTGCGGGGCGCGAGTTATAGTTACCTGAACTAACTATAATGGGGGAATTTCACGGGTTTTGTATGAGTGCAATGCCCAACTAACTATAACTGTCCCTAAAACCTATGGTTTTTTCAGTGAATATATATATATATATATATATATATATATATATATATATATATATATATATATATATATATTCTCGTTTCACTCCATCTTCGGAAATGCCTTCCCTTTGGACAAAGGGAGCACGGACCACAGCGTTGTGCAACAGATATATATTTATTGCTCGAAGACCTCTACAGCCATGACGCGTTTCAGCCCGTCACGGGCCTTGATCACATGACACGCTCTGTCAGGTGAGCAGTGTTTTATACCATTTTTTTCTCCTTCTTTTTTCTATTACTCAACCAGTATTTAAAGTGACAAGTGCCTATTTGTAGAATACATGGAAATAGAAGAACAGTTCAAATTCTTAATGGACCTGGGGAAATGTTTAACAAGGACATTGCATTTGGTCCAAATAACTGATGCGGTATAATACCTAGTCAACATTCCCAACAATTGTTTTTAAAAAAAACTTATTTCAAACAAATTCCTTCCATCAATTGCACTAATAGCTAAAATTTCATATAATATAATTTTTGCTAAAAGGACCCAATTATATAATATATAAAATCATGAATATAGGAACATTTCGGTATATATACCTAAGTTTCGAATAGCAGTCCTTTGATAGAGTGCAAGTTTCGCTAATACAGTACAGTTCTTCTCTACTTTCATGTAAACTTTAAATATTTTTTAAAGTGCAAGTGCTGTGCAAAAATGTTTTATCCTAATACTAATGTCTTGATTTAAAAACCCATAAAAAGACTACCTAAAAAACTGTTAACTCACCCTATGTGTTAAAACTTGTGCAAATTGCGGTAGATGTAGTGTTTTGATTGATAGCAAACAATGTACTAAAGTTCATTGACACCAATAGCAATCAATGGATGGCCTGTTGGACTCCTAGCTTCAAAGTGTTCATCACTCGCAGTTACACTATATTATAGACAAGTATACAGTTCCTCAGTGGCATTCAGACCTCTAGGAAATTTCGTATCGAGGTTAATGATGTAGTTAGCCTCGAGTAGTCTGAGAGCTCTTTCACTGTCTCCTCCTCTTTTGTTGGGAGTGACGGCATCTATTAGAAAATATCTCAAACCACTGGGGTCAGAATTGTGTGATTCACTGAAATGCCGGGCTACCAGATATGACTGGTCTTGGTTTTTTATCGCCCTTAAGTGCTGGAGTTCCCTCTTGTGTGCCTGTAGAATCGTGCTACCAACGTAGCGAAGCCCACAAGGGCACTCCAGCACATAAATGGCATAATCAGTTTTGCAGTTGAGGGACTTGGTTATAAGGTTCTCCTTGTCACTGAAAGGGGTTTTATTAAGTGGTTTGATTGCTGCTATGTTGGCACGCCTTACATATTCGACATTTGAAAAAGCCCTTTCTTTGTGTCAACCACGAGCTATTGTTAGGACCTGTAGGGTCATTCTGAACCAGAATGTCCTTCATGTACATCGCTCTGCTGTAAGTGATAGCTGGTTTCCTGGGGAGCAGATGCCCAATCATCGGGTCACTGAGGACCAAGGGCCAATTTTTAGTTAATAGCCTTCTGATTTGTTTTTCTTGTTTATTGTACTTTAAGATGAATCTAAAGGTATCCCCAACTTTATGCTTCGTTGTGTACTTTGCTGTGAGGGAGAATACCTCACTATCTTTTCTCAAGAGGATCTCTCTAGGTTGGGCCCTGCTTTTGTGGATGGCAGCATCAATGCAGTGTTTAGTGTAACCCCTTTCTATGAAGCACTGCTTGCTGTTCTCCTGTTCTATCATTAGATCTTTCTCACAACTGCAGATACGCCTAAGCCTGAGCATCTCACGGTAGGGAATGCTTCGGATGAGGTGCTTGGGGTGTGAACTACCAGCGTGCAACACTGCATTGCCCGCTGTCGGCTTTCTATGAAGTTTTGTTACTAGCTTGCCATTCACAGCACAGACCTGTACATCAAGAAAATTATCACTATTGGTACTGATGGAGGCAATGAAATGTAAATTAAGCGAGTTGACATTCAATGCCTGTACGAATCCCTCTGCTTCACTAATGGATCCGTCCCAAATTAAAAAGAGGTCATCAATATACCTCCACCAGGCTTTTAGGTTATTCCTTACAACTGATGCATGTTCCTTCGATAGGACCAGCTCCTCCCACCAGCCCATGTGTAAACAGGCATAGCTGGGGGAGAAGCTGGCCCCCATCGCTACTCCTCGCAATTGCTGGTATAAGGTGTTCTGAAACATAAAACAATTGTTATGTAAACAAAACTCTACCATGTTTAAAAGCATCAAACTATGTTGAGTATGGTCTGGTCCTCTTCTGGCCAGATAAAATTCAAGGGCCCTCAGACCATCCCTATGGTTTATAGATGTATATAGGGATGTCACATCTAGCGTAATTAGAAGATATTCATTGCGCCATGGATAATCAATCAATTTTACTAAAAAGTCACTTGTATCTCGAATATACGAAGCCAAATTTTGGACATGTTCCTGTAAATAAAAGTCAATATATCTGGAGGTGTTTTCAAGTAAACTTTTACGTGCAGATATAATAGGTCTGCCTGGTGGTACTTGGGCATTCTTATGTATCTTCGGGATAAAATATAGGATGGGGACCACTGGTTTATCGTTTCTCATGTATTTGAATTCATCCAAGGATAGCAGTCCTGCGTTTTTCCACCCTATTAATTTCATGTAAAATTCATTGTTGACTTTGCGCCAGGTGGGATAGTCACTGCGCCGATAGCACTCTATGTCTTTAAGTTGTTTCATTGCCTCGCTGATGTATTCATCTTTTTTCCACAAAACTACATTGCCGCCCTTATCGGCATTACAGATGACAATGTCTGGATTTTTCTTGAGTTTGGACATTAGTGTGTTGAATTAGATCTCCTGTCTGTTGACTTTTCGTTTGGTAGGATTTAATATTTTGTAGTTTAAGTCTTTGAGACCTCCAACCACATTCTCATGAAAACTGTCAATTGAATCCTTCCTCATCAGTGTATTGAATGTAGAGCGGGGCTTAAAAGGGGTCTTTGGTTTAACTTGTGTTTCTTTGTTCCCCTCATTTTCAAACCCCGTTGTATTGGCACTGGAGATCTGGTTTTCTTTAATTAATTCTTGTATGTCAGTTAACAGTCCCATATCTGATGGAGTGAGATTGTATAGATTGTCTTCTTGGTCATTCGAAGTAACCTGCTGCATGGTTGTCTCTGTTGTCACTTGATCTTTTTGTTGACTATGTTGTAAAAAATATTTCTTTAATTTTAACTTTTGTATCCCTTTGTAGATATCAAATCTCGTGGTGGCATAGTTAAAGGAACTGACCGGACAGTACGATAGTCCAAGAGAGAGGAGTTGTTGTTCCGCTTTGTTTAGAACAACATCTGTGAGGTTCAGGACAGTAGGATTGGTATCAGATTTGTACTGTCCTAACGTCTCCAATTCCTCCTCTGTTGTTTCTTTTGTTGGGTTTTGTTGCCTGTTGTTTCGCTTCCTGGCCCGCCTTCTTTCACGGCGCTTTGCTGTTCTGCTTTTGATTTGTTTTGATGTGGTCTCGGGCGCAGGGTCTGTTTGCGCTCTTCTACTAAAAAATCCACTTCAACGGCCAGCGACAACGAGGTTGGGATCTGTTTGAGCAACTGATTACGGGTCTCAATTTCAGTTTCGCTTTCAGGGGCTGAGCTCAAGTCTGAGTTTGATGTGACCTCTGCTATGTTAAATCTTGCAGGAGGTGCTCGGTTATCCACTTGCACTCCTCCATATTTGGAAACCTTTAGGGAGTCGTATTTCTTCGCGAATGTAAAGATGCGTCCACTTTCATAGTCACTGCGATCCCTATGAAATTTAAATGCTTTCCTTTCCCTTATCGTATCTTCTTCTTTTTTTTATCTTTTGGTCATTTCCTCCCTCAATTTGGTATTATCCTCTTTTTGTTCCATATTTTCAATTTCCTTATTCAATGTATCAGTTTGCTCCAGGAGCTTTGCCCGATCTTTTTCGGCAGATTTCACCAATATAAGTAGGAGCCTGCGTGACGAATCCAAGTTGGCCTCTGCCCACTCCTTCATCATATCCCTATCCGGTTCTTCATAACTGGGCGCCAAGAGAATTCTTAAACCTCGCGGCACCCTTCCTACATCCACATAGCGTTGAAGAGATATATATATGTGTGTATATATATATATGCACAAACACATATATGTACATGAGGACATGAAGTCATACCACATGAAAATAACAATGTAATATCATTATAATTTTGCACATTATATCTGTCTATGCAGAACCATGAGTGCAGTGCTTTTTAATGTATAGTCCACCATCCAATAAATGTGTGCCAAGTAAAATAAACCCCAAAACATTTATCTTTGAAGTAAAAATAATAAATATATATTTAAAAAAATAATAATAAAAAAATGAAAACATGTATTGTACTCTAATTTGATGTACAAGGGCAATTATAAACTTCAGAAGCATTGAGGATCAGTTATTAGGTTGGATTGTGGCCCAGTACATTTACTTTCAATTGTTCTTCCTTGAGTCCTGGTCTCAGACTCACTTTAATTCTTTCTTAAATTTTCTGAAAGTTTTTTTGAAGGGTCCCAAGTAACAAACCCTTCCTTTATATGTGACATGCTCCCCAGGAAAAAGATGTGCATTATATAGAGAGCAAGCTTGGACATCTTAACAAAAGATATGTATTTTTTAATTTCTTCTCTGTTTCCCCTTTCAAGCAATATCCATAGTAGAGCAATCCACAGTTTCAGAAAATGCTATGATTTCCTTAAAAGTTTAAATTCTTAGATATTAGATCTAGATGATGAATGGACACTGATATTATTAAGCACAAAGATCCTGACACAGCAGAAAAGGTTCTAATTGACTAATGTAAAGAAATATTAAATCCATATAAACTTCTCATACCTATACAGGTGGCAACTTTATTGGCATTTTGTCAAACTCAAGAGATTTGGTTGTATCAATCATGGCACATTACAAGTGACCTCAAAACAGAGAAAGATAACGATTTAAAAAACTGAACATATTCTCCATCAATGACTATCATTATTTTATTATTATTATTATTATTATTATTATTAAAATATACCTTTAAACCACTGCCTTAAGATCGCAACCCTAGATATCACTCACAACTTAAAACTATAATGAGAGCATTACCATGTAAATGCTGCAAAACTAAGACACCTTTTTGACACGCTTAACAATGCAAAGTCCTCATAATTTCAAAACATCATCACCTTGCTTCAGCCTAACCAGCAATGTCTCACAAAAGCTAGCAACAACCTACTCTCTCCTCTATACCGACTCATAAATTAGACAGCTAATTACTTGGCCACACAGTCCCGTTAAAAAAAATTGCAACCATAGGTTACACCTTGATTGCAGTACTAGCTTCTACATCACCTCCCTTGAGCACAGGCACCATTTTTAACCTCTCTTCACTATACTCTGAAACACTGCCACAGAAACTCACTTTCATAATCAGTTTCCAACTGTTGGTCTGTACCATCGATCCCCTTCAGCCCTCAGATCATAAAACATCTTGCAACAGCATCCAGTATTCTTCTTTGCTTGATCTCTCTTTTTAATTACTCGCTCACATCCGGCACATTTCCAACTTGCTTAAAATCTCCAATGGTTCTACCTCTTCTCTGGAAAAGTGCTGCTGAGCAGTTTTATTTTGTTAATTTTAAGCAAGTATCTGTGCTCTGCTTTTCTAGAGTAATGGAGCTATTGGACTGTAATGCTTTATACTTCCAATAACCTACTCCAGTCTGGTTTCTATAACCTATGCTCCACTGACACAGCACTTTCACACTTATCTAATTCTATCACTACACATTTTCTGTTCTAACTTCTGGGCCTGTCTCAGTCTTCATTTTTGCTGAAAATCCCTACTCCTCCTCTCTTTAAAATTACTAGAGTCACTTGTTTAGGAGACAAATGACCCACTACATACCACTAACTTTCTGTCAACTGGAACTAAAATTCATCAATGCCCAACCCTCTACTGTAGGCAGACGACGAAGCACAGACCGCTTTCTCAAAAATTGTGCTTCACACAATTGGTCTACAATATGTTCTCCACTACAGTCTAAAGTTACCACTGGACACTAAGTAAGACATAGTCTCTTGTGCCTCCTATACCAAGTGGTACAAGAGTACATCTATTGGACATCATTTGAAAAAAATGATTGAAGCCCACTATGCAACTCTTGTAGGCTCTATTTTGTCGATGATGTAATTTACCCATAATAATGTGGGATTCTATTAGTAACATGGTATCCATTTTGCTCATGACTGGACAAAGTTAAAGGAATATCATTTTCATTTACTGTTAATTGCACAAAATAGCCAACAACTTTAATTGCTCTGAATCTATCTTCTACTATCATCCAAAAATAAAAGGGTTTAAAAGAAAGAAATCCATAACAGCCACCAGTCTGTAGGCCAGGAAATCTCACAAGCTTCACTGAATCTACTATGGATATTTGATATACTTAGCGAATCTTACATTTAATTAACCATCATAGATGACCCTTTCTTTAATCTGATGTTTCTCTAGAAATGTGCTCCCTTTAGTGGGGCAAATGATTTTAAGGCCAATATTCCAAGTGACCTCAAGTTCTGCTGTTCCCAGAGCCAATGATTTGTCTCCTCTATGTCTTCTCCTTCTTTGGTTTCTAATGAGCATGGTCATATTGAGGTTAATTACAGAATTAGGTGAGGAATATTTTGTACTCCAACGGAAGCACACTACAAATGTTGCATTTTACCTTTCAATGACAAGCATTAATATTGGAGAATATGACTACTTGGCATTCCGAGAAAAGAAAATGTGCCCTTGTTGAAAGGAATTTGGGATGCTAAAAGATCTGGATAGATGTTTGAGATATAACTGAATCTTAGCAATCAGTCTTCATGTTGTCATCACTTAGGCTTTCTAGTTAACATTCTGCTAGAAAGAACAAACATTCAAATATAACTTGTAAAATGGCAAGATTTTGTTTTTTATTCCTGCCAGTGTTGGGAGTGCATAACAATTGAAAGTGATGTACAAAGCTACTGTGACATAATCAGTAAATGACAGCAAAGTAAACACAACAATCCCTATAAATGGTAATACATTCATAGTAGCCTAGATCACTGGGGGGGGGGGGGATACCTTTCTTTTAGGAAACAAACCAGTACTCATGTATACTCTGTCAAACCCCAAGTAACTCAACCATCTAAACCTAGCCACAATAATGAACTTAACATTTTAGCATCACCTACTACACACATTTAGATACAGCAAGCAAATCAATTGGTTTCAACCAAACAAAGAACTTGCAAGCAGCATACACCAATGCCCCCATTTTAATAACAGACAGTTGCACAAAAATAGTTAGCCACAGCCTTTCACCCGGGCCGTTAACCACAGTAGCACCCTAAAAGGCATGGACTTAATTAGAGGTCAATGTCAGGATTCTGTCATCCAGCCACAAGGAGGCTCTCATGAAGGACCTATGAGGTCCTGCTTTTACACTCTCCAGCACACAGCACACTTACTTCCACATTTGTTCCAGTCCTGGTTTCCAATTTGCCATCCTGGTGCATTGTGCTATGTGTAGTCTCTTCTGGTGCTAAACCTTGCCCCCATCATGTCTTGGTCATGGTACTCAGATTACTATCATGGTTCCTGACTCTTACAGAGAAACCGACTCATTTGCACTATCTTCCTAGACTTATCACACTTGCAACTCCATTTCAAACTGTTTCTGGTTTTCCTGTTCACCTCTTTGTGCCTGTTGGTTTGGAGAATCTTCCCTTCTTCAAGTTTCAGTGTAGCCCTCCCTTCATTTGTGTTTCACTGATTCCCTGTACTAGCTTGATTGCTCACAACTGACTGACACTCTGCACCTTTGCTCCCCCCCCTGAGCTTCCAACAATTCTGCTAGGTGTCTTCCTTGAGTATGTGAGAGTGACTGCTCTGCCTATTTTTTTACAGTATTTTCCTGTCACAGAGAGATTACTATGCAAGGAGCCTGCAAACCACCATCTACGATAGATTGTCTATTGTGCTTCGTTTTGTACTTCTTTCCTTCTTATTGTTTATTGTTCAGTATATATCTTGCGTGTATGGTCGTGGCTTTGCAAACATTGCCAAGTTCAGCTTCACAGTCCTGATGCCAGCATGTTCCAACCTGTTCCTATTCACAGATTCTCCTTTGTCATTGTGCTTTCCAACTTTGAGGTGTTGTCTAACGCATACCAACCCCCTCGTCCAGAATTGTCTTACTCTTTCCATTCTTTCCAAGAACAAGCTCTCTTTGATCATTAGTTAAGGCCCCATCTCCCCCCGTCCCTGACAGTCATATTTTTCACAGCCAACCACAGGATGTACAACACTGTTCATTTGACAGAAACAATGTATACACTATTGAAAGGTCATGTACAATGTTAATAAGCACACCTTCAAGCATATTTTTCTAATTAGGTACATGTTACAAGGTCTACAACCCCAAGGTCTCACCAACTAGTGTGTTTATTTCCCAGAATTGGTGTAACCAATAAGCAGAACAATTAATTAGCAAAATACAATACATACACAAAGGCTTTGGCACAGTTGTTGCAGATTCTGGGAATTTGAACTGCTACAAGGCAGACACAACTACAACTGACTACAACTAATAAAACAAAATGATCACAACAATAAGCAATGCTGTCATTGTCTCATGTTCATAGAACATCCTAGAGAACAGCAGGTTAGCTTTATCATCCCCTCAATAGATAGTGCATATACAGTCTATAAACAGGTGCTTGCTGTTCCCTCTATGTCTAAGTAACTCCATACTCTGGTGAACATTCTATGGCAGACAGCACAGTTCCCTTGACACCATCACTTAAAAAGCCACTTCTGGAACAGATTCTTCTTTTCGACTACAGACCCAACTCTATCATAAATAAAAACTATTTCAGTAACACATATACAATCATCTCACACACTGCCTGATATCACTTACAGTAGGGTAGGCACACAAGTGCAAGGAGATATCTCACCAGCACAAAGAACTAGTGTCAATCTAAATTGATGAGGCAGAGATCTGAATCCATTCTTGGTATCTGTGCAGCCTTTGACACAATCAAACACCACAGTCTACAATTCAGCCCTCCATCATAGCAGCTGGCATATGGCACATATACTCTGTGCCAGAAATAATTGTTCAGGAAGGACTCATAACATATCTTTTCCCTCAACCCATCTAAAGCAATGAAGACTGGATGGTGGGAACCCAAATCTCTGCAAGAAATCATTCTAAGAGAGCCACCCCCACCACCAAGATCAACAGCAATTATTTATGGCTCCTAATTACCACACTACCATACAGAGACATCTGTGCTTCCACATGCCTCTCAACCAGGATGAATTCATGAACAAGGCATAGCCCAAAAACTGAACCCGAGATTCACACTATACATACCGCACATGGTGAACACCTTAAACACAACCAGGTTTCATAACACCCCCCACCAACTTTCAATCTAGTGAGGTACACTGAATCACTGAGAACGGGAAGATGGGAGAACCATGCAACCAAACCTTGATCACATATCTATGGCTGCCTAGCTAATACCATGTGCAACTCCTCAACCAAACAACGTCTGCTCTGTGTAACCAAACTCTTTAACCACACGACCAACATATTCAATCTGTTCTGTGCTGAAACAAACTACCGAGCATAACATCTTTTAGGCATTGCATTCTGCACAGAATGTATATATCCTATCCACCAGCCAATATGCAATAGTACTGCCTTACTTTAACGAGAGTACTAATCCCAGGCCACACTTGCAGAATATTCTGTCTTTCCAGCATTTCTTAGTTCGCTACACCTGTCTACCAACAAACCGTCAAGCCTGCTTCTAGTTACCAGACAATCATCCTTATGCGTGTTGCAAATATGAATAGATTTTTAGCAAGAAAAAGCTCGGTGAGTGAAGAATGAAACTGGAATGCAACTTTGAGTGACTACAATGCGTAGATATCGTTGTAGAAGTTGTAAAATTAGACCACACATGAATATGACGAATGACTTCTACAGGTCCGAGCATTGTTGAAGTTCTGTCATCACCCAAATGCACATATGAACTTGCAGACTGAGACTAAAAGTAAACAACTCAGTAGAGAATACAATACAAACAAAGGCATTACCTCACTGTACATGGTTTTGATCCCGTAAAGTGCTTTGCTGCCTTTTGGCTAGGTTCACGCTACAAAAATACCACATACATCCATATGTACCTTCTAGGCTTAGTCTACTACGACACCGTCATGCTTTGGCATGTTTGCAAAATCTAATTCTCCCATAGTTATTCATTTTCATAAGACAGAGGTATAAGACAAGGGTACTGTCTACTGAGAATGTACAAATGGGTCAGGAGAGAACATACAACACCATTCTGCAACCTGGAAATCATAGAAACATAATACTAAATCGGTATCCAACAAAGCAAAACCTACTGTTAAAAGAGCACAGTGGACAAATATTTACTCTCAAGAGTTTGGGCAAGAATGAAATAAGACTACCCTCAGGATCACTGGCTTCTGGACATGTTTTGGACAACAGCTTTAAGGTGTTGTGCAAACAGAGTATGCTGTGGTAAATAAAAACCCCATTCGATGACATACCATGGACTTCATAGTATACATCAACAAATAAATGAGCAAATTTATAGGAATTGTTTCCCATAATATATAACTTTAATATATTTGATAAACTCATTCCATCATCTTTTCTTTCCACTGTATATCTCATTCCCATCTTAACATCCTGCGATATACTGTGAATATGACTGATCACCATGAACAAATGAAGGATTCATGGAAAACAGAGTGAGTGTAATACAGTGATGTTAGGAAATACTGAACTGACACCCAACATGAGCCCACATGGCGCAATGCAAGATGGCAGCTTGGCGTCTGGGACACAAAGGTAATCATATTGTTGCTTCAGAATCACAGGCTCTTAGCAGCTGGAGCACAATGAAAATATTATCTGCCCTTAACCCCTGGGGCATAATGGCAGCAAGGTAATGCTAGGGATTTTCCAATCCTTGGTGGCTGTGGCACTGCGAATAAAAATAATCTAAAGGGAATATTCTAGAGAACCTTCGAGACCATTTGGGCTTTATAAAAGTGAAACTAGGGAGACATGTCTGGCAACTTTGTGTGGCTACCTGGTCACTGTGTTCACTCACTCGTTGTCCAAGATGCACTTTTGTGGTATTTCTCTTGAGTTATTTTCCTTGGTTATGGCCAACACCACCGTAATCCTCCTTTTCCCAGAGGGATAGACTGATTCCTAATGGTCCAGAGCCTCTTTAGCACATATCTTTAAAGAAAGGACGGTAAGACCATGGTGGCTGTGGGACTTCATTATTTATACATGTAATTTGTGGTTTTCTAACGATCACATATCTATGGTGTTTTCTCCATACATGTTACATTGATTTTAACAGCCTAATAACAGGGACTATGTTCATAATATTCTGAACAAGCCGATGCTTACCTGTTTCTCCAACCCCAATCCATCATTTATTTTACCCTGATTTCCCCTTCTGCAATGCCAAGTTACTATTGACCCTAACAGGGTATTCATTTGTGAAAGACTCGGATTATTATCTGTAATTCAAGTTGTGCATCATTTTCTGATTACTGACAACTAAGAACGTTCTGTAGAAACATAGTTGACTTAACTCCTGCACTGTGCCCACTCCAAAATGGCATGCAACCTTCTTAAATGTGTACATCTAATAAACAGCCAACACGTGTTGTATTATCGTGGTCGATATTGGCCGCAGTTTTATTTGCATGACATGTACCATTATCTCTTCCTCTTACAATGCCCTGGCCACAATTTTATGACCCTGGCCATAAACCATCACTGCGGCCTGTCATACATTGCTCATCATAAATAATTTGCATATCTTAGGATCATAAACAACCCTGACAGTTCGTTGTTCCAGGTGCTGTGGCGCCTCTTTGGCGCCCTTTCCCCTGCGAGGGGTAGCCATGTTGCCTCTGGGCGCTCCATAGCAACCCAAATCAGAATTATCCAGGGCCCCAGCGGCTGTTATGACGCCTGCCCTCGAGGCCCCCTTCCGGGGCGGCATATGCAATATTGGTCATACACGTGATGTCCCTTGCAAAAGTCAATGTGCCTGAGTATGCAAGCACAACAGACTGTGATTTTGCATCCAATATATTAGAAAATATACTAGCTATACATAAAACACAAGTGTAGCTGAATACCAGTCAAAAATAACTTATTTCATTAATTTTAGTTCGGGTTATCTTCTCATAAACCCTGCTATTTCTGGCATTTTGGTGTATGTGACCACACTACTAAATAAAGGTCAATTTACATAGTTTTAAAAAATATGAGCTATCCAGATAGTTACCTGCGATCATGTGGAGCAAACAATCTGGCCATTCCCAGGATTCACTGGACCAACTAGGGCGGTAGAAGGTTTGTGGTGGGCCTGGCCAGAGTTTGGAATAAACTGCCCCCAATATCAGAGCTTTGCCAAGCTTAATAGCATTCAGAAAGGCACTTAAAACATGGCTTTTTGTTTAAATCAGTTGCCAAATCCTTGCCTACTTCTCTCAGCTAGTTCCTTGACACCTCCGGCTATTGTGCGCTTAAAAAATTTCAATAACATAACAACGCAGATATAATTGTAGTTCATGCTCACTCATATATTGCACAAAATTTCGAACGAAACCTCTCAATTGCATCATTTGTGTCACTGCACCTTACTCTCTGTGACAATGAAACGAATTCACTGTCCATAATATTGAAATCACAATATTCAAATATAAAAATTCCCATTCTGAAAAGTCGACAGCAAGAAAATGCACACTATTAATTATATCCCAGAACACATATACCAGTTGTCGTTTTTTGTGAGCAATTTTTAACATGGAATTCAAATCAAAAGAGGCTCATCAGTAGGGAATTGCTATTACTTGGTTAACTTCTGCCTGAAAAGAATGCCCTTGCTTTCACCTCACTTAGGTAATGTGGAAGGCAATCCATATGGTGTAAAAATGACAGAGAGCCCATCAAAATCAATGAGAGTTGTCACCAATCACTTAAGAAAAAACTGTCTCTTTGTATACGTTTTGTAATATAACCTTCCTTTAATAGCATCTTTTTACAAAGAGACTACGAAATCCAATGCAAGCATATTAATCTGTCATCCAGTGCATGCTGCGAATGAGCCAGCATTTGGAAGGCAATCAAAGGAAATTAAAATTGACAGTCTAGCACATAGAGTATAAACAAATTCCAGAATAGGAGGAAAGCATAACAAATTTCACTCGATGAACATTAAAGTAAAATAGAAATCATTTCTCAGGAAGTAATCAAAGTCCTAATGTATTATTTTACAGCACTGGTGTAGATTGCGATGTTTTTGCATAAAAGACAGGCAAAGTTTAGTGAGAGATGAGCTCTAAACAAGATTCTTTCAGAGTTGTACTATATTACCGTAGTATTTAAACTGCATGGAAAATCTATCAGAAAAAAATTAATTATGAGAACTGCATACACGGTAACTGCATTTCAGTGTTAACTAGCTTCATATTGCTAAATTGCCAATCTGATGCGCTATACTCATTTTCTTTTCACAACTGTCACCCATAAAACAAGCACTAGAATATCCAAGCCTCGGTGATGACTGAAATTGCCTCTTCATTGTTGAGTGTACGTGTGTGTGTGTGTGTGTGTGTGTGTGTGTGTGTGTGTGTGTGTGTGTGTGTGTGTGTGTGTGTGTGTGTGTGTGTGTGTGTGTGTGTGTGTGTGTGTGTGTGTGTGTGTGTGTGTGTGTGTGTGTGTGTGTGTGTGTGTGTGTGTGTGTGTGTGTGTGTGTGTGTGTGTGTGTGTGTGTGCGCGCTGTCTTAGGGACTGGTAAATGCAATAATGAGTCAACGGAATGAAATAGCGAGTCAAAGGGTGTATTCATTAATACTTTCATCCATGTAGTTGGCCACTCTTCCTTGCATTCATCACTTCATTCTCTCATTGGCCATCTCTTGAATGTATCCTCCCCACTATGTATAATATTATAAACTATCTCACCAGTCAAAAGAGAGCCCCTTCCACTTATATAGACAGTAATGTTACATGATGGCTCTTTTATGGAATGTTTCCAATCATAGATTAAAGCACTAATGATTATTATGCGCCGGATTTAAGTGTTGATGAGGGGTGTTACCCTGAAACCGTTCCCAGGATGCTTGTTTCAGATTCAGGGAAGACCTGGCTTGGCAGTTCGGGCTGGACTGTTCCCATGAGGCACAGGGTCAAGACTGATTTGCATATAGCTGGGTCTGAACTGAGGTGGCGAAGTGAGCTAAAGAACGATGATGGATTCAACCCAGATCTGTGAGTGGGGGTGAGTGTCTGAAAAGTTTCAACGCTCCGTCCATCATCTCTTTGTGTTTGCTTTGAATATAATATGACAAAGGGCATGCTCCTGTGAGTTTAATTTAATTTTGGATCCAGCTTGAGATACAGAATGGCCACCAAACTTGAGCATATTAGAGATAAACCAAACCAAACCAAACTGCTAAACAAACAGTTGTATACAACCCCAGACGAAATAGTAGAAAAATGGTTAAGTGATGACAGAAACGTTAGTGTTAGACCTGGCATCCTTGACGTGGGTCTCCCTTCCATTTTTTCACTATGCCTCCACTGTTGTTGATATGTTTTTGCCGGTCTAGATGCTTTGGGCACTTTGCCACTGCTATTCAGTGCCAAAGTGCAAGTGCTCCCTAGGATAAATTGATGTGTGGATTAGTGACTCCATGTTTGGCCTATTTGATTCACTGTCAGACCCTAGTACAGTGCACTGTTTGTGCCCAGGGCCTGTGAATCAAATGCTGCTGGTGGGCTTGCAGCACTGGTTGTGCCACCCACAGGAGCAGCTTGTAAAGTGTGTCTCAGGCCTGCCATTGCATGTCGACTTGGTAAGTGCACCCACTTACCAGTCCCCAAACCTTCCCTTTCCTGTATATTAGTCACCCCTAAGGTAGGCCCTAGGGCAGGGTGCATTGTATGTGTAAGGTAGGACATGCCCTGGTATGGCATGTCCTGATTAGGCCTGGGTGGAAAACTACGCTACGCTCGCGTAGTTTGCGTAGTTTGCGCAACTACGCGCTACGCGAATTGCACGTAGCACAGTGCAAAAACGCGTAGCGTAGCGGGATTTTTTACTTGCTCGCGGTCCTCAACGTCAATTTGGTGACCGCGAGCAAGCAAAATGACATCCCGGCGAGACTTTTTCCTCGTTCGCGATCAGCAACATCAAGTTGCCGATCGCGAGCGTGGAAAATAAATCTCCCGGCGAGATTCTCAACGCGGGGAGGTCAGGTTTCTCATTGCAAGTGGTCGCGTATGCTCGCGACCGCTCGCGATGAGAAACTACCAGTACGCGTTGAGAAAACTGCCGCTCAAGTACAAATCTACCCGAGCGGCAGAAAACGACCGCTTGCACTGTGCAAGATGCCGTTTGCAATGATTGCACAGTGCGGACAAGCATCCGGCACTGTGCAATCATTGCGAACAGCATTTCCTACCGCACTACGCAGTTCGCTTAGTGCTATGTGTAGCTCGCGTAGTGCGAAGTGCACTTCGCGTAGCTACGCGTAGCGCTACTACGCGAACTACGCCCAGGGTTAGTCCTGATAGTGAATTACAGCCAATTTCGTTTTTCACTATTGCAAGGCTACCTGTTCCCATAGGCCAGAATGGGCAGTTTGATTATAACATCTTATAATCCTAACTGACCCAGGGAACATGGTAGAAAAACGAATTTAGTATGCCTGAACTCAGAATGATAAAATGCATCTTTTAGTGAAGTTGGTTTTAACATTCTGTGTTTGAAAATACCACTTTTAGAAAGTAGGTATTTCTTGCCTAACCATCCAGCCTGCCTCTGCTAGCTTGTGTATTGTATGTCTGGGTTTGTGAGTGACAGTGGCTGTGGGACTCCAGGAGACAGGATGAGTCATCACAGGGCTGAATAGACCTATCTGCATGTAGAGTGGGGGGAGGAGTAGCACCAGGGCCTGAATAGGGCTGTGCCTGCCTTCCACAATGCTGGCTCCACCTCCTGTGGTGCGTCTGATGTCCTTGGCCCACATTGACAAAGGCAGAAGGTGTGCACTGGCAGAATGCACCCAGAACTGGTTTGGACTAGGTGCAGGACCCTCTGCCTTCAGAGGACAAAGGATTTGCTAGTATAAATATTGGGACCCAGACCCCAAGATTTTAGATCACTTCTGGGAAACAAGAAGAACCTTTGTGAGGAGAGGAACCAGAGAAACTGAAGGAGGAGTCTATCCCTATGCTGTGTGCTGTTTGAGGGATTGGCCTGCAGTGGTTGCCTGATTGCCAAAGAAAGGAGAAAGGAACTTTGTGCCTACTTTCATCATCTTGCAGAAAATCTGCAATGGCTTGAAGATTGAGCTTGCCTCCTGCTGAAGTCTCAGGGATACAAGACTTCACCTACCAGCTCCCCTGAATTCCCTTGCTGGGAATTTGAAGTGCCTACTGTTGTGTTGGGCCTTCTGAGAGACTGCGTGTCGCTGGGAGCTGGAAGCGTGACTCACAAAGAAGAAGCGTGTCGCCGCCGCAGCAGTTGTCGTTGCATCGCCGAGAAAGCGTGCCGCCGCTGTCGCCATCGCATCACCGAAGCGCCTCGCATCACCGGAGAAGAGTGTCGCCGTCGCAGCAGATGCCGTCGCATCATCGATGAAGCGTGTCGCAGGGCCTGTCGCGGCTCAGAAGATTCACCGAGTCGCCGCATGGCCGTCGGGCGTGCACGCATCGCCCCCTTCGTTGTCGCATTGAGAAGAAGATGCCATTTTGTTTCATTGCACCGGGTTGTCATCGCATCAAGGTGCTGCTGGTCGCATCGCCACAGAAGCGCAGTAAGAAACAGACGCATCACCTCCCCACGCAGTGAAGAACCGACGCATCACCTCCTCTCCGGTAAGGAACCGACGCATCACCATCCCCTAAGCAGCAGTACGGAACCGACGCATCACCTCCCCGGAGCAAGGAACCGACGCATCACCGTTCTTGCGTGTAAGGAACCGACGCATCACCTTCCCTGCAACTCTTTTGTTTGTATCGCGTTACGCACCGAAAGGTACATTGAACATAGAGTGTTGCATTTATCACCTGCATTTGAACTGAACTATTTTCTATCATTGACAGTCATATTTTTCGTATTGTATTGTGGATTTTTGTTGTTTTGGGTCTTGTGTTAAGTCTATATAAAAATACTTATTTTTATAATACAACCTGTGTGGTGACCATCTGTAGTGTTGTCACTGTGTTACTGAATGTGTTCACAAATGCTTTACACACTGCCTCTGAGATAAGCCTGCCTGCTCGTGCCATGCTACCAAGGGGGTGAGCAGGGGTTATTTTAGTAGTGTAGCCCCCTTACCCCGACTAGAAGCAAGGGTCCCTATTTGGACAAAGGTACCTACCTCTGCCAACTAGAGACCCCCAGTTCTAACAGTTAGCATCTGTAATGTGCTGAAAAACACACTTAGAACGGCTGTTACTTAAAGAGGAAAGTCCTAAAATGGTTGACTGAGAAAAAGAGTGAAAGAACTATAAAATAGAACAACCTACAAATGGAAAAAGACATAACATGCCAAATACAGAAGGAGGCATAATCCTAGTTGGCACAAAGAAAACCCTATCCAATACATGATAAGAATAGATCAGCTAACTGACCCCTTTTTGAAGACCCTCATTGTAACAGGCACCTGAGGAACCATGAAAACTTTAATGCAGGTCAGTGATGAGAATCTTGCAAGAAAGGTTTCCTCCGGTTCAACTATGTTAAATTAATCTCAAAAAGAATGGAATGAGTGCTGCACCTAACAACAGAGATCTCGTCCTGAGTTCACAACCATACAAATGCTAGGTGCAAACAACTTCTTAATTCCCTCAAAACACCATGGAGGAGCTACCAAAAGCTGCACTTACAAAATCAATCCAGGACTGACTAATAGCCATTCATTACAAGACAAAGTCAGCTACAATTGACTGGGGAAAGAATACTACAGTCTTGTCATGAAATGTGGTTTTCATTAAACAAACGATAGGAGAACTGGACTGGATGGATGTCATGATTAACCACAAACTCCTAGCTTTCTAGATAGCCTGGAGTGCATCATCCTGGACAATCTCATGTTACAGCAATCACACCAAATGTGCTACAACACTGATTGGTACAAGAAATAACAGCAGACTGTACATCACCTCAAGGTTCAAAATCTGCTCCAAAATAAGAAACTAGGAAAACCTATGTGAAAAAATACACGTGACACATCTTCCTTTTACATAACTCCATCCTGAGTGTGATAAATGTTTATGCACAACAGAAAAAAAGAATATCTCCAAATTCTTAATACAATTAGAGAAGTCAAAGGCAAGCCTGTTGAATCTAAGCCCTTGATCTCCATAAGTTAAGAGTTTAATTGTAAGAAAACCTAAAATGGGGAAATGATGGTTGTGGGACCTGGCCCTCTCTGCAGGGTCACCCCCAAACTTATTTGCCTGTTCTCTCCACTTTTGGCTGAATTTGTTTTCGTTGGCCTTAGGACTCTGTGCACTTTACCACTGCTAACCAGTGCTCAAAGTATGTGCGCTCTCTATTTTAAATATGGTAAAATTGGCTTACATCTTTTTGGCATACTTAATTTACTTATAAGTCCCTTGTAGAGTGCTACACCATATATCCAGGGTCTGTAAATTAAATGCTACTAGAGGACCTATAGCACCTATTGTACCCCCCACTTGGTTAGCCCCATAAAAAATGTCCAAGACCTGCCATTGCAGCCTGAATTCATTTTTAAGCTGCCAATTTGACTTGTCAATATAACCTCTTTGTCAAGCCCTAAACTCCCTTTTTATTACTTATGTCACCCCCTAAGGTAGGCCATAGGTAGCCCATATGGTAGGGTGCATTATAATTAACAGGTTGGACATGTACGTTTACGTTTTACATGCCCTGGTAGTACTTTAAGGCCTACCTGTCCCATAGGATAACATTGGGCTGCCTTATTACATTTAATAAGTGCTCATTTCTGATTGTGAACAGGTAAGCATTTAATGTTTGGTGTCTGAGAAATTACAATTAAAAAGCCTCTTTAATGGTACAGTCAGATTTTAAATTACAATTTTGAAAATGCCACAATTAAAAAGTTGTTTTTGGAGTTCAGACATCAGTGCAGTGCGTCTAGGATACGCATTACATTTTCCCATATACTTTCTAATTGTCCATTTTATACCTCATGCATATTCAGGCCTTCACTAAGTTTGTATACTTTCACGGAATTGTATGATTATTTGTATTGATTTGAGGTATTGTTTGTCTATAGATTTCCCTGAGGAAGGGTGTAATCAGCACCCGAAATGCATTGGAACAGAGTGATTCACGCCTAGCATTTATGATGCTCCATTGCAAGATATTTTGTTGAGAAAAAGAAAATTCCAGCAAAAGAAACGAATAAAACAAGGATTCATGAAGGAATGAATCAACGATACTATGCACAGTTGTTTGATTAATTTGTCTACATGAGTCACGTGAATGATATTTGATTATGTGTTATTGTATTATCCATTACTAATACAGTGGTTCATTTTGGTGACGCAGTAATTAAGCGCACGAGTAGTGCAGACTCTGTCTAAGACTTTTTAGTCCTAGTAGGTTTACTGATTTAATATTGGCGGGGTAGTACCGCCACAGAGGATGCACACTACAAATTCATATTTATAGATTATTTGGTTCACTTGTTAAGTGTAAATAATCTGAGTGCAACGACAGCTGTTTCTTTTTCCCCTACAATTAAAAAGTTGGCATTTTCCTGTCCCTTAGCCATTTGGTGCCTGTCACTTGTTATGGGTCACATGACTGGGCGTAGTTGGCAGTTGGACTTTGCAAAATCCTACCAGATAGAGGGATTAGGTGTGCCTGAATGTATCATCTCCCGGCAAGATGGGGTGGCGGAGCTGGGCACATCCCCACCCGCAATTGAATAGGCTATGCTCTGCCTTCACACAAAAGGGCTTGTCACCACTGCATTGTCCCGACACCCAGCTTAGAGCCAGAGCAGGGTAGCCAGGAAATTCCAGCGACTTCAAAGAGAGACCTCAAGAAAACTTCTCTTACTTGAAAGGAGGCACTAGGTATAAAAGTAGTGCCCTCAGACCCGCTCTTCAATACACCTCTGGATATGAAAAAAGGACTGCTGTGCTGCTCTGCTGTCCCGTTACTCTCTTGCTCTGCCTGCAGAGAAGGAAGACTAAACCTGCACCCTTCATCCCAGACTGAAGTGACTCCTGGTCTGAGCTCAAGGACATAACAAGCTCCAGAAGCTCCCTGCATCTGCCTAGCTGACCTGCTACTTGGACCTGAAACTGGACCTGCCTGAGCCATTATGGCCTCTGCTGGCATGAGTTACTGGTCCCCAAGAGGTGCCCCTCAGGTCCTGGAACCTTGGTGTGGTGTCCATGGAGCTCTTCTACAAAGAAAAGAAGTTGTCCTTAAGTTTTGGGCTTTTCACAACCTGGCTTGTTCACACCAAGATCTTGCCATCCACACCACCCACCAACACAAAGCTCCGGTGAACCTGACTCTTTGAGCCACAGCACCCACCAGCGACACCAGGAAATGGGAGATCTGCACTCTGTGCTACAGCATCGACAGCTCGCTGTGACTGCCAACATGAATCTCTAGCAATGACCATCTATGACGCCTGGCAATATCTTAAGGGCTACAGCCACAACCGTCTGTGACAACTGGCCTGCTCTTTGCAATAGTGAGATGACCATCTGAGACGTTCTCCTTGATCCTCGAGGTCCCCTCCACTGCAAACGGAACTCTTCTCACTGGACTTTAAAAGGTAACACTTTCAGCGGGAATAACCTGGTCCCTGTATCTGCCCTGCACCCCATCGCGGTCAGCCTAAACTTTGTGCTTTAGGTGCTAGATTCACGTGAAGTCTTTGAAATTGCATATCTCAGGTTCTACTGATTGGATTTTTGCTGTTTTGCTCTCAAATTATTTATTCGATTTCATGTGATGCTTTTTTTCTAAATTGGTGTGTGTTTTTTCTTATGTCGCATTTTCACCTTATTACTGTTTGAAGTGCTGCATAAATACTTTAAAATGTGGTATACCGCAGAGACAGGTACAATACGTTAGATCAACAATGAGCAATCAATTTTCACTGGATCATGAAGTAAATTCCACATCGATTTGTTAATTTAATATCCTAAACCTGCCTATGCTTCCAGCTACACTCTGTGTTATTTCATAATCTCTGATACAGCAACAAAAATAAATAAACAAACATAAATTCTTGTAACTACACTTATTTACACTGCATTATATGTAAGGCTCCCAGTTTTCAGTTTTTACTGATTTTTACAGATAAATACAGACAGAAAACAATATGTTTCTTGTCTGTATTTATTGTTAAAAGTGGAAAAATACAGAAAATTGTTCTTCTTGCGGGTGAGTCTCCAAGCTGCCTTTCGTGATTTCCACTCAACAGTTGAGCAGATAGACAGCATGAGAAGTTAAAAAAACGGTTCAAATTTCCCTAAATACCTGCATATGTTAACTTATATTTGTATTATAATGGTTATCTGTGTGTAATGTTTCAATGTATTTGGCTCCTACATTTGCTAAACTCAATAGGCAATAAAGTATAGTTGCATGTTTTTCAGTTAAATAAATGTAGAAATATACCATTTTATGACTCTATTTAATCTCAAAACACAAAACAAATATGAATAAATACCATTAAGATGGCCAAAAAATAAATATAGATAAATACAGACGGAAATGTTAAAAAAATAAATACCATAAAACCGGGAGCCCAAATTATATGCAAACACATGGTCCAGGTTTTTTATGATAACAATTGACGGTTGAATTGTTTGTCATTGTACATAAGTCTGCAGGGGTTCTTTGGTGAGTCACTGATATGGCTGGTCAGTTAACTAGCACACTCTGTTTTCATAAATTGAAGTGGGATTTATATTGTGTTGTGTTTTTGACTTTCATACTGTTATGTTACTTCTAAATGCTTTGCACAATATCTCAAATTACGTCTGTCTGCTCTGCGCCATAGCTACCAGGGGTTGAGCTCCGGTTTAAATTACTAAAAGGTTTACTGGACCTAACCAGGCAGTGACATTATTACTTGTAGTGGTCTCTCATCCACCCCAACAAATAATCCACTTTCTCACAATGGAGGTATCTGAAATACATACTACATAGAGATACCCACAAATATAGCCTGAAAATGCCTCACACACTGTATAGCTCCATCAAAAAAGGGCACCAAATGCCTAGAAGTGTCATATTAAAATGATAGCCTACCCCTCTCTTTTACAACTTTGTGTCCCCATCATCTATCTCGCCTAGCTATTTGTAACTCAGTGAAGGAAACCTTTCATGTCACTTCAACTTGTCATCCAAATTCTAAGCAATATTAGCATACTCATGACCTAGCAATATTCCCTATAGGTTTCCTCATTCCAGGCACTAACAGTTGGGGCAGTTGCAGGTACCATTAGTGTTTGTGTTGCTCATTGTACTCCGGTTAGTAACTCACACAGACTTCATGTTGTTGAAACCTACTGGAGATGATGGTGGTGGTAACCCATATCTTACATTCAGCTCTTTGGATTCATTAATCTAGTCAGTGGAACATCTTTTCCATCAATTTCCAATGTGGCACTTAACAATGACTACTGTGAGAATTAAAGGAGTCCAAGTCACAAACATGTTTGGTAGAAGACCCATCATCAGCCTTCAGTGGAACAGAAAGCCAATTTTGATCACATTTATTAGGATGGCAGCTGACAGAAAGAACTACACAGTTATATACTTTGTCAATCTGATTGTGATTTTAGTACCTACTAACAATAAAGAGAAACTGATTTTTAACGAATACATTTCAACTAATATTTTTAAGTCTAGCAGTAGTTTATGTGTTACCCTGTGCTGAATAACAAAGGTAAATCATGCTTCTCCCAGAAATAAACAATCAAGATGGACTTATTTCATTCTCATGGATGAAAGAAGAGGAACCCCTAATGCTTAGAAGATGGATGTTGTGGAAGCAGGCGTCAACTACCTATTCTTAATTGGGAGAAGAACAGTTGCAGGATAGAGGTTTGTTTCTGAATCTCATAAAGACTCAACTGAGCCGACACATACTTTGTTACGCCCAGATTAATAACTTATACTAAACATAATTTGAGTGAGTTGTTTAACCTCATACTGCAAACTTAGATTTATGTTATAAAATGCCTCATTAAACAGTACATCTTACACTTTGACAAGCTCATCAAAAAGGCATGCTTTGAGACTTGTGTAATTTACGAACGACAGTTGTGTATTTCCACTTGAACAGCTTCTATGGATCTCTCCCTTTAGATAAGGGGGCTTCAAATATCCAGCATTGCTAAGCTTCTTAGATTGGTTCTCTTTAATAGATATGAAGCAGGATCAGGTGTATCTTGCGCATTGCCATGTGTTTGACTGGTCTTATACAACATATCTTTGCCATATCGCTGAGTTGGTGATGCAGCGCGCGCAAGGTAAATTGTTTTATTTATTTCATTACTTACCTTACTCCTGTCCGTCGTATGTCGGACTCCACTACCCCCCCGCCACCGCCCCACAGCACTCCCTCGGCGAGCCGCCACTGCTACCACCAACTATCTAGTGACAGTCCGCGCAATTGATTAATCCTTCCTTAGATTTGTCACATTTACAACACCAATGCTGACTTCTAATTGTATCAGGAATTTTAGGATTACAGTCAATCTGGGCATTTAAAAGTTTAAGTTTCAATTAATTAAGGCGAATATTGACTCAAAATACTTTGGGAAAGGGCTCAAAATAATAAATTGCAACATCCGAGTTGAAGCCCCCTATATCAACAGGAAGGGTTTACCAGAGCTGCCACTCCTGTGGTAGTAGTCAGAGTTTTGGGACTAAGATAGAAGAAACTACTGAAAAGAGGAAGCTATAACAACTACATGTAATAGACAGTACAGGTCCTTCTGGTGAGCAGAATTTTATAGGTTTGCTGTCCAAGTGCCCCTCAAATTTCAAAAAGCAGATGTATCATGTGACTCCCTTTGCAAGAACCTCAATGAACATGATGTGAGCACTAAGTGGTAGGAGTTGAGAATACTTTCAAGGGAAATAGTCTTTAGGTTCAACTGTATGTAGTCAGGAACAACTGAATTCCCATAAAAGCATACATGTGTTAGCCTAGTTGTGCTATTATTTAGAACTCAAATGTTGCAAAAGGTGGTTGAGAGTAATGTGGCTATGGCCCAAAAGGCAGTGGAAAGAGACACAAAGTAATACACATTTTCCAGGATATTTATGGGTATTTTTAAATATTTTTGTTAGTGGCCATGAAAAATGTGATTTGCTGTTCCTGAAATGTCTTTTTGCAAATTTCACCTGACCTACTATATACAAATGTATAACACTTGAAACGATTTATGCGTTTAATACCAGAGTTCTACAAAGTTGTAACACTGCTAAAGGTAGCTGAAAAGCCTGAGTAAAAGGTTTCGTGACAATAGCAAGCCTGTATATGTCTGACGAAAATACAAATACAAAGAAATATTGTACCACCAGCACACAAATTTATCATGTAGAGCATATAGGTTTCCTATATTTCACTGAAAAATGGGTGGAGTGTATGTGGGTAAGGACAGGTTGCTAGCCTTGGGAAGGAGGCATTGCTGTCACTATCAGCCTCCAAATTAATTGTCCAAGTGTTCTGGTTTAGGGAGAGAAACAATGGATTGAAAGTTTCCCAGGGCTTCCATATTCACGCCCAAACCACAATATTTGAAGGTGTGTGTAGGAAAGTAGACTCTGTTTTTATGGTTACCCCCACTTTTTGCCTGGCGCTATGCTGTTTCTGACTAGTCTGACTGGGATCCTGCTAATCAGGACCCCAGTCTCTCTGCTTTCTCCCCTATATTGTTATGGTAAGTACTTAGGTATATCCCAGATTGGATACTGGGGTACCCTTATAAATCCCTAGTATATGGTACAAAGGTACCTAGGGCATAGGTACCCCAGGGGTCCCCCATAGGCTGAAGCATGTGTTATGCCACCTAGGGGAGACCATTCAAACTGTCACTACAGGCCTGACATTGCAGCCTGTGTACGCTGGTGCTAACACCACTTACGACAGATATAGGTTCCCTATATCCAGGTTCACTGCACTTAAAACCTATAAGTCGTCCCTACAGCAGGCCTTTCCAATCCTGGAGGCAGGGTGCTCGGTTCTAAGTGTGAGGGTGCCCCTTCTTGAGCAGGACACCCCTACAGCCTTCGGAGTCCACTCTCCCAGGTTGTAAGTGAGACAGCCATGTAACATATAGAGGGGCACCGCGTTATTACACGATGACCATCTCGAAACTGGCTGTAACGAACCCTGTCATGTTTGGTATCAAACATGTTGGAATCAAAACAGTGTGGGAGGTATGATTCCAAGCACTGTAAAGGCCCTCAGTGCTCCCGGTACCAGTCTTCTAGACTCGGACAGCACAACATGGCTGCTGCCGACCAGAGACACGATTCTGCCCTCCTGCTGCTGAGCCAAGCTCGAGCAGGGGAAGGCAGAACAATAGGTATCCTGTCACAGGGAGGTGTGACCACCTCCCAGACAGGGTTTAGGGTATTGGGGCCGAGTGGAAGTGCTTGCCAGCACCACTCAGTCTGCTTGAAGGGCACATTTGGTGCCCTGCCTGCATAGTCTAGATCAAACCAACTCAGGGAGCCGTTGGCTCCCGCTCTGGTGCAAAACTGGACAAAGGACAAGGGAGCATCCTCCCCACTGTCCAACGCCTCCCCTGGGAGGGAACCTTGAATCGTCCCAACCTTTTCCTTAATGTACTTAAGGGCTTACTTGACGGTGGGTGCCTAGATTCGTCGTGGGACACGATTCAATTCAGACACCACTTCAACTTCGACCGTCTGGGCACTCTGGACTTTGCTGGACTTTGCCCTGGGCATCAAGGCTGCAATGGGGAAGACTCCTGCTGCTCCTGATCTCTTTGCCCTGCTCATCTGCTGCAACATCCGTGCCTGTGTTCCATACAGGAAATCTTTCAAGGGCTGTGGGATCCAAGAACCTATTTCAAGGCCTGTGGGCATCCAAGACACCTGAAGGAATCTCCCTTGAAGTGAAGGAGTCACTTCCCTGCATCTGCAGGCACCGCAACTAAGCTGCCCGGTCTGCTGATCCTGGGCTAACACGGACCCAGAAAGGCTCAGCAACATAGGTGGTGGTTTTTCACATCCCTAATGGCCTGCTCTGTCCTTTCACCAAGGTTGAGACAAGTATCACTTGTTGGAGCCACAGGAACCGAACCCTTGTGCACCAAATTACTTGCTGTTGTAAAGGCTTGTTTGCTTCCTTCTATCAAGATCTTCGGGCTCCAAGTAGCCCCAACCTCAGGCATCTCCAGTGACCAGAATCTTTGACTACACCACATCGCTTGCACCATGGGCCTGCTTCTTTTGTGAGCTGCTCGAGGTCTTCTTGTGACTCCAGTGCCTCCGGCCTGTGGGTCCTGTTGAGGGTCACCTTTGAATTCTTTGGGCTCCCCTGATTGCTCGGGGCCTGCCCTGACTCCCCTGCTTGTGGTGAGTCCCCTGGACCATGCTGGTCCCGACACTGTGCCTTTTTCTCTTTTCACATAGGTTGCAGTTGCCAAGGCTTTTTGGTGCTCCCGCCGGACACCGATTCCTCAAATCTTGACATCCAACGTGGGACAGCTCCTGAACGGCTTCTGGTCTTTCCCAGCATTGCCTGGTCTACACAGCTGCAGCTCCATGGTCACCGTCATCTTTCCCGCAACACCCCACATCGGAGGGCACTCGTCTTCTGTGCCTCCTGGTCACCCCCGAGTGACCTAGACTCTGTCCCCTCTGCATGCAGGTACTCTTCACCTTGAATCCACCTTTGGGTTCCACCAGACACTTTCACCTTCTCCAGCAGCGGCATCTTCCTGACGTCTCCCATTGAGTTTGATGACGGTTTCCGACGCCATTTCACACCTATGCACCTGGCTTCCCTAGTTCAGGGAACCTGGTTCCAAGGGTATCCACCAGTGGGGTGGCTCTCCAACCTCTTGTCTTCCACGGGGTTTCGTCAGGGTCCACTGGGAAGGGTTCTTTTTCTTTAAAATTGCAACTGCGACTTACACGTTGATTTGTACGGAGAACACGCTTGTGTTCTTACACTGCACACAACCTCCGTAGGGCTCCTAGATACTCACTTTGGGTGGTTCCTTGGGTCCCCGACACTTCTACATCCTCTGAGTATTGTCTTTACTCGAGTTGTGGTTTGCATACCACTATTTTAGTATATGGTTTGGTCTCCCCCTGGGGACAACTGTGTATTCTGTGCTACTTACCTGTTTCTATTGAAAAGTATTATGTGCATTGTGTATATCTATGTCTAGGAGATATCTGTATGTGTTAGTGAGTGTATTATAATAAATACATATTTTCATAACTACACTGTGCGGGTCTTTTTCACTTAATCTATACATATAAGATTATGTTCTGGGAAAACAAGCTGCTGTACACTCCTTCTGGACTAAGCCTGAAGGCTGCTCTCCACAGCTACCACTTAGATAGCTTTCTAAGGTTGTCTAAGACCACTAAAATCACCATGTCTGGATCAGTGCGAGGTGTCCACTTACTTAAGTGTACATCATATGCTGAGCCAGCCTCTCACAGTGTGGTAAATGCGTGCCTATCTGTATCCAATGAGGTTTCCACTGTGACCAAGGGTTACATTTTAACATCAAGCCGATTCACAGAAATCTTCACCCACTATGTTTTTCTCATAGAGTACCTCTTGCTAATACTCTTTTACAAGTTTAGATTATTCCAACGTAGAGAACATATCTCTATCTGCAAAGAATATCATCTAGCAACAGTCCTTTCAAGATGCATTGACCAGAGGTGTTTTGACCTTAAGAAATTGTAATCTGTATCAGCCTATATCCAACAACTACACTGGCACCCAGTTAATGAGAGAACTGCTATTAAAGTTCTATGTATATCTGAACATATGACTTTCAGTGATCATCCTTTATTTCTTGCCTGACCTATTGTACTCCTGCCCAATCTTTGAGTTCAGGGCTATCCACGTATGGACGTCATTTTGGGATCACAGCAGAAACCCCTTGCTTGGCCACTATAAACCTAGTCTCAGAGGTGTCAAAATCAATGCCAAGAATACAGAGTGGGTGTCCCTATGGTTATCTGTCTGGGCTCCACCCTCTGTCTTCTGTTTAATTATACTCATGGTGATTAATACTGTATTATTCAGTATTAGTGTAACAAAATAATTGAGCACAATTAGCTTGAACGGGCCATTTCCTGGAAGCTGGAAGCTGAGGTAAGTAAAAAATTCCTTTTAAATGCATGGTGTATGCATGCATGTGAGTGAGTGTCTTTAAATGAAGAGAGTGTGTTTAGAAGTGATCATGTGTAAGTGTGAGTGACAGGTAGTGTGAATGAGTGAGAGTGTCAGTAGGTGAGTATGAGTGAGTCACAGAGAGTAATACAGAATAAGAGTGACTGCAAGTGAGTGAGAATGAATTACTGTGAGGGAGTGTTAGAGAGACAGAGAATTAATATGAGTGAAAATGAGTGTGAATGACAGCTATGGAGTGCATCAGAGATGAGATTGAGAAACTGTTTAATGAATGAGAATGACTGAGTGAAATAAGTGAGAGGAAGAGTGAGGGCAAGTGAGTGTGAGTGACAAACTACGAGTAAGTGAGGGAAAGCATGATTGTAAGATTGTGAATGAATGACAGAGTAAGTGTATTGAGAAACTGTGAAACAGAGTAACAATGAGTGAATATAAGAAGAGTGCAGGAGTGACAATGAATGAGTTCCAGTGAGTAAAAATGAGTAACAGTGAATGTGATTGGGAGTGAGAGTGAGAATGTGATGGTATGCTTGCGTGTTTTTCATTGTCCTTAGCATATTGAAGGTAATGCTTGTCTTATAGAAACACTGTTGGCAAAATACTGGCGATGGCTGACTGGAGTCAATCTGTAGCACAATAGGCACCTGTGACAAAATGTTGGCACCAGCTTAATGGAGGTATTTCTTCCCTATTGAGCACACGTGGAAAAACACTGGTACTGGCATATCAGAAGTGATTTTCACATGAGGCACAGCTGTGGAAAAATGCTGGCATACTTGGAGAAATTCTCTACTTGGGGGCATCGGTCGTAAAATGTTGTTGTTAGCATATCAGAGATAATACGTGGTGTTAGACCTGGCATCATTGGCATGGGTTTCCCCTGTATTAATATAACACAGGGCTTCTCTATCACAAGGGAACAAAGGATCTTGCTGTATAAATATTGGGGCCCAGACCCCATACCTTTAGATCACTTCTGGGAATCAAAAGGAACCGGAGAAGCTGAGGAGAAATACTGTCCCTGTGCTGTTTGGCTGTCTGGGGTTGGCCGGCAGTGGCTACTTGCTGCCAAGGAAAGGAGAAAGGACGTTGCTGTTTTCTGTGTCCCCTGCTTAAGGAAGATCTCCAAGGGCTTGATTTGAGCTTGCCTCCTGTTCTGAAGTCTCAGGGACACAAAGACTTCACCCCCAGCTCCCCTGAACTTCCTTGCTGGGAGTTCTGAACTGTTGAGAGGTGCCTGCTGTTGTTTTGGACCTCTGGAGGCTGTTTGCTGCTGGGAGATGGAAAATGTAACGCAACTTCGAGAAGCGCGACGCATCCGCACCTGTTTCTGACGCACCGCCGAAGAAATCGTCGCAGCGCCTGCCTGCGGCTCAAGAAATCGCCGTATGCACCGATCTCTGCAATCCGAGATCACTGCACCGATTCCGATGCAAGGCCTGCTGTACGGCTGCAAGAACCCACGCATCATCCAAGATCATCGCATCGCATCGAGGCGCCAAGTCTGTCGCATCGTTGGGGGACGCAGTAAGAAACTGACGCATCACCTCCCCACGCAGTAAGAAACAGACGCTTCACCTCCTCTCAGGTAAGGAACGGACGCATCCCCTCCCCTGCGCAGAAGTAAGGAACTGACGCATCACCTTCCCTGCGACCATTTTTGTTTGTGTGCGCGACGCATCTATGGTACTTTGTGTCAAAAGTGTTGCATCTGCAATTTGGTTTGAACTGAACTATTTCCACCATTTGGAAGTCTTATTTTTATCACTGTATTGTGGATTTTTGTTGTTTTTGTCTTGTTTGGTTTAGATAAAGATTACTTATTTTTTTAAGCTGGTGTGCTGTCCATTTGTAGTGTTTTCACTGTGTTACTGTAGGTGTTCACAAATACTTTACACACTGCCTCTGAGATAAGCCTGTCTGCTCGTGCGAAGCTACCAAGGGGGTGAGCAGGGGTTATTTTAGAAGTGTATCCCCATTACCCTGACTATAAAGAAGGGTCCCTACTTGGACAAAGGTACCTACCTACCTCTGCCAATTAGAACCCCCATATCTAACTCGTGGCATAAGGGAGGGGTCAGCCAAGAGAATGGTGGTTCTGACATGAGTAATTTTCAAAATAAGGGTTACCCATGCCATATGGATGGCATTAAAGGCATATATGGGGACACCTAATTTCAAAATGCTGATCCTCGCACAATCGAGGCACTTTTTGACATATGGGGCACCCACAGCATGTTTTGAAAAATGGGGTCAACTTCTGGGGAGCATCAGGTTTAATTGGCTTGGTACACCATGAAAGGGATGGAATATTTTATGGGAATCCGTCCAGAGACTATGGCTTTTTTATAAAATGTATTTGAAAATTGTGCTTTAAAATGTTCTACTTGAGCCCATTTTTTTACAAATTTTCTTAGGAGGGTTTGAGAACCCCCCAAATTCCACTGGAAGAGGTTCAGCTTCACTTTTTAACATTCAGGGCAAGTACTGCGCCCCAGCACTTTTAAAGATCATGCCAGCACCCTAATACGTTTTGATTATAAAATAGACATTTGTCTATGCAGTGTTGTTATGTTAATTATACAGCTTTTATGTAACTTTAGCAATGGCAATTAATCTCTCTGCATCCACAATCTGTGTTCCACCCCAAATCTACATATCCTGGAGTGGCAGGTCTTTCCATGTTAGTGCTATCAAACTGTAGAATATGCTCCCTCTCAATCTTCACTTTAGACATCATTTAAAAAACTTTTTTTGACTTATGTCTGTAATGTCTCCTCGCCTCACTACCCCTTACCCTGTAAGAACTTATCATTGCTTTTTCCCATGACTTTAGTTGGTGTCAGGAGACCGTATCGGTGTGTGTTTGAGCTTTATTAATATCAAAGAAAGATATATAAATATCAAAGATAGACAGACATGCGACATTTGTTGCTAACGGATCGTACATGCACTCTTATAAATTATATTTCTGGAACTTTAGTATGAAAGTTCATTTCTGTATATATTTTTTCTGAAACTAGGAGTTGGCCTTTTTATATGTGTTTCTCAGATTGAAAAACGAAATAAAATATATGTGCTTTTTGCTCTAAATGTAAAGTGACATACAATGTAGGCCCCCGTTTACTGTCAACAGGCTGTTAACCTCTGAGACATCATCCTTTGCAGAGTCTAATATATGGAAATTCCATTCTGCTGCCAGTGGTCGAACTTTGTTTTCGTACTTGCTGGTGCCTGAGCAACAGTATGAATAGGCCAGCCATTGCAGGTCCTAAGAAGGCATTTGCTGTTGCTTTTTTTTAATATTTAGAAACCCATAGCCAATGCCACTATAGCATCCGGCTTGGATTATGGAAGCAAAGCTTATTTAAATCGGCAGTGCTTCCAGCTCATTCATAATGCAGCAGCAAAGTCCTTACTTGACAACAAACGCAGCAGTTTCATCTCCGGACAGCTCTGCTTTCTTACTGAATTCCAAAGGATAGGAAAGCAAATTTAATGCGCCACCTATTGACAAGAACGCTTGCGCGTGTATTGACTCTCTTTTCTTCATGAACATTTCAATGAGAAACAGGTTTGAGCAGTAGCGGTCGGTGGTGGGAGAGCCGCCGGGTGCTGACGTGGGGCGGGGGAGGGGCAGGGTGGGGGGTAGTAAACTACGGATTATGGGCGATTACAGGTAAGTACACATATAAATAAATAAAACGAATTTCATTTCTCGGGCTGCATCGCCAAATGTGATGCAGCGCAAGAAACGAAATTTGGCAAAAAGGTAGCTCTTGGTTCAGAAAGCGACCTTTTTTTTAAATGGTGTAAATCCATTCAGTAGTTCCTGAAAAATTCAAAAAATATCGATATCTGAGCACCGAGGAGGATTCGCGAATCCTCCCAAGCACGAACTTCATTCTGATTGGCTGCCAACACTCCAAACCAGGAAGTGTTGGCAGCCATCTTGTGACTCGGTAACCGAGTCACAAGAAAACAGTACAAAAAAGATGAAAAACAAGAAAAGGGGGCAGGGTAGAAACACCCTGACCCCCAAGCATTTTTTTAAATAATTTCGGCCGAATCCGCACTGGGTGCGCGAATCCGGACAAAATTATAAAAAAAATGAAGCGCGGTCTCACACGCTTTGTTTGTTTCAAGCCCGCGGGTGGGTAAGGTCCCGGGGGCAATTTTTAATTATGGTGTGGTGGCCCATGGGGGTCCCCACAGCCCCGGGGACCGCCACCTCCCCAGGGCTTTGTTTATCATATGCGGGGGGCATGCAGCCCCCCGCAGCCCCGGGGACTGCCACCTCCCCGGGGCTTTGTCTTAAAAAATGCATGTGGGGCTCCTGCCACCCCACGCTGCCCCGCAGACCGCGACCTCCCCGGGGCATTCCTAATTATGTGCGGGGGCCTCACGGGCCCCCCTAAGCCCCGGGGATTAAATGTATATAAATAAGTGCCCCCCCACACTGCCCCGGGGACCACCACCTCCTCAGGGCTTCGAAAATGTAGGGAGGGGGGCTGCACAGCCCGCCGCCTGGAGCCCTTGATGGCCCTGGGGACCACCACCCCCAGGGCCGGCTCCTGCAATGTCCCGGGGTGCCCACCCCCGGGACATTGCTGTTTGCTATGGCAGGGCGGGAGCACGGCTCCCGCCCTGTCATAGCAAACTCTGCTATGAAGTGGACTTTATCCCCCGAGCAGCAGTGCACCAGGAGGCGTGTTTGCAGAGTGGTGTAAAAAGGGTGCGTGGCCTCAGACCACTCAGCAATCCAGGGGTGTGGTGCTTACTGGAGGTACCTGGTGGGCTATTTGGCCCCCAGGGACCCTCAGGAATGAAGGCGACTTAATACCCCAACTTAGAACGCGCCAGGAGGCACATTTGGAGAGTAGTGGGGAAAGGGGGCGTGGCCTTTCTCTACCTCTCAGCAATCCCACTGTGTGGGGCTTACTGGAGGTAAGAGGTAGGCTAATTGGCCCCTAAATGACCCCCAGCAGCGAAGGGGACTTCAATCCCCATCTAAGAGCGTGCCAGGGAGCGCATTTGCAGAGTGGTGGGCAAAGGGGGCGTGGCCTGCTATGAGAACTTAGCAATCCTGCTGTGTGGGTCTTACTGGAGGTAATAGGAGGGGTAGTTGGCTCCCAAAGATGTCCTTGGGGCCAACTACCCCTCCTGTTACCTCCAGTAAGTCCCACACAGTAGAATTGCTAAGACGTCTTCGGAGGCCTTGCCCCCCTTTCTCCACCACTCTGCAAACTTGCCTCCTGGCAGACTACTGGATGGGGGATTGTTAGAAGGTGGTTCTGACACTATGGGCCGCCCAGATTTTTCGCTTTTTGAGCACCTATTTGTTGTGCTTTTACTGTGGGAGAGCCTCATAAGTTGGGACTCACCCACAGTGAACTCATGGTGAAAGAGACTGCATGTGGATTATACTGGTGTCCCCCTAGCTTGACTAGGCCGCTGCACAGCCGCAGGAGGAAGGGGCACCGGGCTGGTTACATGCAGACACATGTGTACATGCGTGTGCACACATGTACGGGCTGTGCAGTGGAGAGTCCTGGCGTGCGCAGTCCAGGAGCAGCTACAAAGTGAATGGTGTGGCAGGACTTATGCAGAATTGGGTGGTGACATGGAATAGGCTTTATACAGTGGGAAGAAACATGCCAGGGAAAGTCAGTGGGCTTTACAGTGTTTATTCCAGTATTCTCTTATGGGGATAGGGAGCACATGGGCTAGTTTTACTTTCCTAGGGCCTACAAATTCCAGACGCGCACCAAAGTCCAATGTAACGGGTGTGAGAAGAAGTATTCTGCAGAGTCCAAAGTCATATTTGTACTGCTTTTGGGTCATCCAGAAATGTCATATTTCTCTGAGTCCGCTCATAACCAGGACCTGGCTGGGGTCTGGCCCTGGCAGGTTAGATTAATGACCTTTCTTCCCAGAGTGAAGACCTTCCCTCCAAGGAGAGAAGATGGGTGGAGCTGCAGGCTAATCCATCAGCAGCTGTCACTGGGTGCCAGGCACCAAGCTGCACGAAGAGGAAGGCAGCTCTGGGGGGAAGGGGCTTTCAGAGACCATGTGGCAGGAGACCCTGGACAACACCATCTTGAACCAACCTAGAGGCCTGGGCAGGAAGGAGGGAGCAGGGGCAGTGAAGTGATGTGTCGCTGTTTGATAGGACAAACAGATACTTCCTGCCAGCCCCCTCCCCATTCTCTTAAAAAGTGTTTGCACATGAAGAGAAGCTCTCTCTGGGGTGTGGTCTGCTGAGGCAGAAGGTGCTGGAGCCTGGCGCAATGGGCAGTTGGAAGGATGAACCCCCTGACTGTCCCAGGATCCTGAACAGTGCCAGGAGAAGAGACCAGGACCAGTGCGCAGAAGCAGGGGCCTCTGCGCAGGGAGAAGAGAGGCCCAGGAGGAGAGCCAGGCGAAAGGCTGGTACAGGGAGCCAGTGAAGACAGATCCCTGCTGAATCCACCCTCTTGGGGACAAAGAGGGCAAAGGAGAGTGCTCCTAGTGGCTGGGGAGCGCCACTAGGAGCAAGAAGAGGCCAAAAGCAGGACGATCGGACCCCTGGGGGCCGAGATATGGCCCCCAGAAGGTAGGCAACCTTTGGCTGACCGACGACGAAGCGCATGGAGCTCTGCCGCCAGTCCAGAAGATGCCCCTAGAGTGGGTCAGGTCCCGGGGGCTGCCCCCAACATGAAGTAAAGTCAGGGAGCACCGCCGTGCTCCCCGTGAAGTGTCCCCCAGAAGGGGGGCCAGGAGCCCACCCTGGCCCCCGGCAGCAGCAGAGGGCAGGGGGCGCCGTCGCGCCCCCCGCGAGGAGGTCTCTGGTGGCCCGGGACCCTATCCCCAGGCCCCGAAGCAAAGCCGGGGAGCGCCGTCGCGCTCCCCGTGAACAAATCCCACCGCTGCCACCAATGTCGGAAAACGAGGCAGTATCTGTGAGGCCTGCACAAATAACATGACACATTTGTCCTTCACTGGGAACCAAACACCCTATTGTAGCGCTTGACTCTCAGAGGGTAGCGTTGCAGAGCAGTCTAAGGCTTACTCAAGGGAGGTGGTGTGGGCTAGTAATCGCCATAACAGGTGCGCAGAAATAACACTCAATAATTGATTGTCCAGTCTGTACTTTGCTTTATAAAAGTAAGAGTACATTTATTAAACACACACAATACTCAATACTATGCACCAATTTACAAATATACATAAGCTGTTGGAATTACTTTGTGACATTGCATAACATCTCCACCCCTCCCCAAAAGGGGGATGGGGTCTGGTACCACCACTCCTATGTATGCACAACATCTTGCCCCCTAATGCAGTGTGTTGAACATAACCTGGAGCGAGGGCCCTGCGCACTGGCACCATCCCAGTGGCGACCCACCCCATTATCTCAACGAGCATTAAAAATAGGTACACCTGCCCTGGTGACACATACCCCTGACTGAGCATCTCATATTGTCCATACAGTATGCACCCTTACATCTTCAGGGCTAACAGTCTGGGTTGTTCCTCACTTAAGCGCAGCAGCAAGAATACATGTTTAAGCATCACTTTAGAATGACAGTACTCATCACATTTGTGGATCATTAGAATGCATTGCAATTACGGCCCCTAAAGGCATCACAGATGAATCACAGGATTACGCATATACAGTCAGACACCCTAGCAGGAATGTCTGGCAACATAACCCCACCTCGCTTATGACATCACCTTACACATGTGACTTACAGCCCCTTTAAAAGAAATAACCCTCTTCTACTGCAGTTGCACCTCTTCACTTTAAAAGGAATCACAGGTAAAATCATAGGATTACGTAAATACAGCCAGACCCCCTAGCAGGAAAGTCCAGCAACATAACCCCATTTAGCTTAACATCACCTTACACAGGTACTTCACCTTCCACATGTGACTTTCAGTGCCTCTAAAAGAAATAACGTTAGCAAATGCAGTTCAGGTGCAATTACACCTCTTCATCTCCAGGGAATGCCCTTCTCTAGACATCCCCAACTCAGCCCTTCATCCCTTCATGCACTTCTCAATACACCTCCAGCTGTAGAACCAAAGTTCCAGCCCAGCAGGCATTAAAATGCTGGCTGAGCCCTTGAGGGGTTATTCTTTTTCAGTCCCCATGAGACTTACGGAGGGACTTCCATTTTTCGTGCTGGGGGAAACTGAGTTCTCCTGCAGCTCCCTCTGCACCTGGGCACACATGTAGCGGTGACTCCGCTCTCCGGGGGCCACCACAAGCAGAAAAATGCAGGTTTCCCCTTGCAGGCCGGTCCAGGCCTGTAAGGCATTATGGGTGCTCCCGCATATTTGATGAGCGGCTCTCCCGCTGTGCTGGGGAGAGCTGCGCTATCGGTCCTCTGCCGTGTTCCTGTGCCTCGGTGGGGGGCCCGGTCCCACCCGGTCCCCCAGGTGAGAAAGCGGCTCGGGGAGCCCACCCCCCGGGCGCTCTGCTGCTTTTTGGGGGCCTGGTCCCACCCGGGCCCTGCGGTGCTGTGCCTCTTGGTTCCGGGGTCCCAGTCCCACCTGGGACCCCCGTCTGCCTTCTTGGTTGGGGGGCAGCCTAGAGAGCCCACCCCCGGCTGCCCCTGCCGGCTCCCCGCATGGCCAGCACCCTCGTGTGCTGCCGCGGGAGCCGGCGGGCAGTCACGGAGGCCAGCGCTGCTTCTGCTGGCCTCGGGGGAGTGCAGCGGCACTCCCCCCATCTCCTTTCATCACTTCGGGCCCCGATGATGGCGTGTCCTGGCGGCCCCCGCCGGGCGAACACAGGCCGGGGGGCGCTGTCGCGCCCCCCCGTGAAGATGATCCAGGGGCCCGGGACCCCATCCCTTGGCCCCGAAGTGGTGAAAGGAGGAGGGGGGAGTGCCGCTGCACTCCCCCGAGGCCAGCAGAAGCAGCGCTGGCCTCCGTGTCTGCCCGCCGGCTCCCGCAGCAGCACACAAGGGTGCTCGCCGCGCGGGGAGCTGGCGGGGGCAGCCGGGGGTGGGCTCCCCGAGCCGCTTAAACTCACCTGGGGGTCCGGGTGGGACCGGGCCCCCTACCGAGGCACAGGAACACGGCAGAGGACCAATAGCGCGGCTCTCCCCAGCACAGCGGGAGAGCCGCTCATCAAATATGCGGGAGCGCCCATAATGCCTTTCAGGCCTGGACCGGCCTGCAAGGGGAAACCAGCGTTTTTCTGCTTGTGGTGGCCCCCGGAGAGCGGGGTCACCGCTACATGTGTGCCCAGGTGCAGATGGAGCTGCAGGAGAACACAGTTTCCCCCAGTACCTCCCTAAGTCTCATGGGGACTGAAAAAGAATAACCCCTCAAGGGCTCAGCCAGCTTTTTAATGCTTTCTGGGGTGGAACTTTGGTTCTACAGCTGAAGGTGTATTGAGAAGTGCACCAAGGGATGAAGGGCTGAGTTGGGGATGTCTAGAGAAGAGCATCCCCTGGAGGTGAAGAGGTGTAACTGCACCAGAACTGCATTTACTAACGTTATTTCTTTTAGAGGGACCTAAAGTCACATGTGGAAGGTGAAGTACCTGTGTAAGGTGATGTTAAGCTAAATGGGGTTATGTTGCTGGACTTTCCTGCTAGGGGGTCTGGCTGTATTTACGTAATCCTATGATTTTACCTGTGATTCCTTTTAAAGTGAAGAGGTGCAACTGCAGTAGAAGAGCAGTTGCCAGGGTTATTTCTTTTAAAGGGGCTGTAAGTCACATGTGTAAGGTGATGTCATAAGCGAGGTGGGGTTATGTTGCCAGACATTCCTGCTAGGGTGTCTGACTGTATATGCGTAATCCTGTGATTCATCTGTGATGCCTTTAGGGGCTGTAATTGCAATGCATTCTAATGATCCACAAATGTGATGAGTACTGTCATTCTAAAGTGATGCTTAAACATGTATTCTTGCTGCTGCGCTTAAGTGAGGAACAACCCAGACTGTTAGCCCTGAAGATGTAAGGGTGCATACTGTATGGACAATATGAGATGCTCAGTCAGGGGTATGTGTCACCAGGGCAGGTGTACCCATTTTTAATGCTCGGTGAGATAATGGGGTGGGTCACCACTGGGATGGTGCCAGTACGCAGGGCCCTCGCTCCAGGTTATGTTCAACACACTGCATTAGAGGGCAAGATGATGTGCATACATAGGAGTGGTGGTACCAGACCCCACCCCCCTTTTGGGGAGGGGTGGAGATGTTATGCAATGTCACAAAGTAATTCCAACAGCTTATGTATATTTGTAAATTGGTGCATAGTATTGAGTATTGTGTGTGTTTAATAAATGTACTCTTACTTTTATAAAGCAAAGTACAGCCTGGACAATCAATTATTGAGTGTTATTTCTGCGCACCTGTAATGGCGATTACTAGCCCACACCACCTCCCTTGAGTAAGCCTTAGACTGCTCTGCAACGCTACCCTCTGAGAGTCAAGCGCTACAATAGGGTGTTTGGTTCCCAGTGAAGGACAAATGTGTCATGTTATTTGTGCAGGCCTCAAAGATACTGCCTCATTTTCCAACAGGGATGAAGTCCAATTTACTCCTGAGGGGCTTTGGGGGCCAAGAAGCCCTCCTGGTACCTCTTGTAAGTCATACGCAGCGGAATTCCTGAGTACTGGCACGAGGTCCAGCACCCTTTCTCCACCACTCTGCAAACGCGACTACTAGTTAAAGAAGTGTTTGCAATGTAATAGGTTTCACATTTGCGAGAATTAGAGCTATTGGTGTTGTAAATGTAAAAGTTTTTTACTAATGTTTTTTGGAGTGGAGTGGAAGTACGTTGTGTGTAGGGGAATTATATGGTATGTTGTGCAGTGATATTGTGTGGATAGAAAGTATGTGGTATTTAGTGTATAGGAATTATGTAGAGTGGGATTATGTGTTATGGAGAGTAATTATGTGGTATGGTAGTCTGTGTTGTGGAGTGGTAACCTCAGGTTTAGTCTTCCTCGTTTCCATAGAAGCTCAACTATGAACTCAGTGAGACAAAAAAAGAAGGAATCACTGAAGAGCACTTGTGGACCTAGTCAGAGGTATGAGCAGGGCCACTGGAACTATGCGACTGTTTGGCTGCACCGACTTTCGCAATTATACATATTCTGCATTAGTCACATAATTCATCATCTGCTCCCTAATCTGCAGATAAGAACAAAAAAAGCCTTGTTTCTAGCTCAAACGGCTCAAACGTTACCAAAAATGCAGCAACAAGTGTTACAGCCTGGTGGAAGGCCCTTTGCAAACCTAGAATGGTCACCTGTTTCTTATTGCTAAATGTGGGTGTTAAATTGGTACTAATGGTGTGCAAGCCACACTTGGTTCCTTCTGCGCCTCTCTTGCCTCTTTCTGCATTTCTGTTGCTTCTTTCTGCACATTTCTTTCTTTTTCTGCAAATCTCTTCTACTTTCTGCACCTCTCTTCCCTCTTTCTGCACATCTGTTGCCTCTTTCTGCACCTCATTTGCTTCTTTCTGTGCCCCTCTTGCCTCTTTCTGCACCCTTCTTCCCTCTTTCTGCACCTTTCTTGCCTTTTTCTGTACCCCTCTTAAGTCTTTCTGCACCCTTTTTGCCTCTTTCTGCACCTCTGTTCCTTCTTTCTGCACTTCTTTTGTTTCTTTATGCACCTGTCTTGCTTCTTTCTGCACCCCTCTTGCCGCTCTCTCCACCCCTCTTCCCTCTTTCTGCACCTCACTTGCCTCTTTCTGCACCTCTATTGTCTCTTTCTGTACTTTTCTTGCTTCTTTCTACACCTCTTTTGCTTCTTTCAGCAATTCTCTTGCCTCTTTCTGCACTTCTCTTGCCTGTTTCTGTAAGTCTCTTGCCTCGTTCTGCACCTCTCTTGCCTCTTTCTGCACCTCACTTGCTTCTTTCTGCACTTCTCTTGCCTTTTTCTGCACCCCTGTTGTTTCATTCTGCACTTTCCATGCTTCTTTCTGAACCTGTCTTGCTTCTTTCTGCACCCCTGTTGTCTCTTTATGTACCTCTTTTGCCTCCTTCTACACCTCTGTTGCTACTTTCTGCACTTCTCTTGCCTCTTTCTGCACCCCTGTTGTCTCTTTCTACACTTGTCTTCCATCTTTCTGTACCTTTTCTTGCCTGTTTCTGCATCGCACTTGCCTCTTTCTGCACTTTTCTTGCTTCTTTCTACACATCTGTTGCCTCTTTCAGCAATTCTCTTGCCTCTTTCTGCACTTCTCTTACCTGTTTCTGCACCCCTCTTGCCTCTTTCTGCACCCGTCTTCCCTCTTTGTGCAACTCTCTTGCCTCTTTCTACACCTCTCTTCCCTCTTTCTACACCACTCTTGCCTCTTTCAGCACCTCTGTTGCTTTTTTCTGCAGATCTCTTGCCTCTTTCTGCACCCCTCTTTTCTCTTTCTGCACCTCTCTTGCCTCTTTCGGCACCTCTGTTGCTTCTTTCTGCACTTCTGCTGCCTCTTTCTGCACCCCTCTTCCCTCTTTGTGCAACTCTCTTGCCTCTTTCTGCACCCCTATTTGCTCTTTCTGCACCACTCTTGCCTCTTTCAGCACCTCTGTTGGTTTTTTCTGCAGATCTCTTGCCTCTTTCTGCACCCCTTTTTTCTCTTTCTGCACCTCTCCTGCCTCTTTCTGCACCCCTGTTCCCTGTTTCTGTACCTTTCCTGCCTGTTCCCTCACCTCACTTGCCTATTTCTGTACCTCTGTTGCCTCTTTTTGCATTTTTCTTGCCTCTTTCTGCACCCCTTTTGCCTCTTTCTGCACCTCTGTTGCTTCTTTCCGTACCTCTCTTGCTTCTTTCTGCACCTCACTTGCCTCTTTCAGCACCTCTGTTGCTTTTTTATGCAGATCTCTTGCCCCTTTCTGCACCTCACTTGCCTCTTTCAGCACCTATGTTGCTTTTTTCTGCAGAGCTCTTGCCTGTTTCTGCACCCCTCTTTTCTCTTTCTGTACCACTCTTGCCTCTATCTGTACCCCGTTACCTCTTTCTGAACATTTCCTGCCTTTTTCTGCATCTCTCTTGCCTCTTTCTATACCTCTGTTGCCTCTTTCTGCACCCTTCGCGCCTCTTTCAGCATCACTGTTACTTCTTTCTGCACTTCTCTTCCTTCTTTCTGCACCCCTCCTGCCTCTTTCTGTACCTCTCTTGCCTCTTTGTGCACCCCTCCTACCTTTTTCTGCACCCATCTTGCCTCTTTTTGCACCTCTGTTGGTTTTTTCTGCACTGCTCTTGCTTCTTTCTGCTCCTTACTTGCCTCTTTCTGCACTTCTCTTGCTTCATTCTGCACCTCTGTTGCTTCTCTCAGCAATTCTCTTGCCTCTTTCTGCACTTCTCTTCCTTCTTTCTGCAACCCTCCTGCCTCTTCTTGTACCTCTCTTGCCTCTTTGTGCACCTCTCCTACCTCTTTGTGCACCCCTCTTACCACTTTTTACACCTCTGTTGGTGCTTTCTGCACTGCTCTTGCTTCTTTCTGCACCTCACGTGCCTCTTTTTGCACTTCTCTTGGGTCTTTCTAAACCTCTGTTGCTTCTTTCAGCAATTCTCTTGCCTCTTTCTGCACTTCTCTTGCTTGTTTCTGCACCTCTCTTGCATCTTTCTGCACCTCTATTGCCTCTTTCTGCACTATACTTGCTACTTTCTACACCTCTCTGGCCTCTGTCGGCACCTTTGTTGCTTCTTTCTGCACCCCTCCTGCCTCTTTCTGCACTCCTCTTCCCTCTTTGTGCAACTCTCTTGCCTCTTTCTACACCTCTCTTCCCTCTTTCAGCACCACTCTTTTCTCTTTCTGCACCTCTCCTGCCTCTTTATGCACCCCTGTTTCTGCACCTTTCCTGCCTGTTTCTTCACCTCTCTTGCCTATTTATGTACCTCTGTTGCCTCTTTCTGCATTTTCTTGCCTCTTTCTGCACCACTTTTGCCTCTTTCTACACCTCTGTTGTTTCTTCTGCACCTCTCTTGCTTCTTTCTGCACCTCACTTGCCTCTTTCAGCATCTCTGTTGCTTTTTTCTGCAGATCTCTTGCCCCTTTCTGTATCTCACTTGCCTCTTTCATAACCTCTGTTGCTTTTTCTACAGAGCTCTTGCCTCTTTCTGCACCCCTCTTTTCTCTTTCTGCACCTCTCTTGCTTCTATCTGCACCCCATTACCTCTTTCTGAACCTTTCCTGCCTGTTTCTGCACCTCTCTTGCCTCTTTCTACACCTCTCTTCCCTCTTTCTGCACTACTCTTGCCTCTTTCTGCATCCCTCTTGCCTCTTTGAGCACCTCTTTGCTTCTTTTTGCACTTCTCTCTCTTCTTTCTGCACTTCCTCTTGCCTCTTTCTGCACCTCTGTTGCTTCTTTCTGCGCATCTATTGCCTCTTTCTGCACCTCTCTTGCTTCTTTCTGCACCTCACTTGCCTCTTTCAGCACCTCTGTTGCTCTTTTCTGCAGATCTCTTGCCTCTTTCTGCACCCCTCTTTTCTCTTTCTGCACTTATCTTGTCTCTTTCTGCAACCCTGTTCCATTTCTGCACCTTTCCTGCCTGTTTCTGCAGCTCTCTTGCCTCTTTCTGTACCTCTGTTGCCTCTTTCTGCTCTTCTCTTGCTCTTTCTGTACCCTTTGTGCCTCTTTCAGCACCTCTGTTGGTTCTTTTTTGCACTGCTCTTGCTTCTTTCTGCACCTCACTTGCCTCTTTCTGCACTTCTCTTGCTTCTTTCTACACCTCTGTTGCTTCTTTCAGAAATTCTCTTGCCTCATTCTACACTTCTCTTCCTTCTTTCTGCACCCCTCCTGCCTCTTTCAGTACCTCTCTTGCCTCTTTGTGCACTTCTACCTCTTTCTGCACTGCTCTTGCCTCTTTTTGCACCTCTGTTGGTTCATTCTGCAGTTCTCTTGCATCTTTTTGCACCTCTGTTGCTTCTTTCTGCACTGCTCTTGCTTCTTTCTGCCCCCCTCTTGCCTCTTTCTTCACCCGTTTCTCTTTCTGCACCCCTCTTGCCTCTTTCTGCACCCGTTTCCTCTTTCTGTACCTTTCCTGCCTGTTTCTGCACCTCTCTTGCCTCTTTCTGCACCTCTGAGTTAGAGATAGTTTTAATCCCCCTGCCCTGTTATGTACTAGGGCCTTACAGGGGAGGGCATGCCAATCACAGGGGTACCCCAACCCATACTGTACCCTAGTGTATGTAGGTGTTTTCACTGTATTCCAAGTGTCTTTCAGCATGGCACTGGCTCTTGGCCTGGTTAGTCAGAGTCAGTTACCACCAGTACCAGTCAGCAAAAAGTTGGGGGCACAGGATGACTTTGCAACAAGGCCTCTTTCTGCACCTTTGTTGGTTCTTTCTGCATATTTCTTGCTTCTTTCTGCACTTTTCTTTGTCTTTCTGGACTTCTGTTGCCTCTTTCTGCATTTCTCTTTCTTCTTTCTGTGCCTTTTTTCCTCTTTCTTCACATGTCCTACCTCTGTAGGCATAGTTAGAAATTATCATTTAAAACACCTTTGAAATTCACTGAAAAAACCATAGGTTTCAGGGACCTTATACTTAGAAATTATCATTTAAAAAACCATAGAAATTCACTGAAAAAACCATAGGTTTCAGGGACCTTATACTTAGAAATTAGCATTTAAAAAACCATAGAAATTCACTGAAAAAATAATAGGTTTCAGGGATGTTATAGTTAGAAATTAGCATTTAAAAAACCTTTGAAATTCACTAAAAAAACCATAGGTTTCAGGGACGTTATAGTTAGTTAGACATTTCACTCATACAAAACCAGAGAAATTCAGCTGTTATAGTTAGTTGAGCTAACTATAACTTGCGCCCCCGCAATGCACTGCTGATGACGTCACACATTACATCACTCATGACATGGCCAGTGACATCACTCATGACATCACTGATGACATCTCAAATGACATCACTGATGACATCACTGATGGCATCATCCACGTGATAATCTGATGCACCTCCTCACACCCTAATATAACCTTTGATACACCCACTCTAAAATACAGACTACCATTTTCGAAACCATAGACACACCAATACCAGTTACTACATACCCACTCACTGATTCCTAGGTCTACAGTGCAAAAAGAGGCAAGAGAATTGCTGAAAGAAGCAACAGAGGTATAGAAAGAAGCAAGAGAAGTGCAGAAAGAGGCAAGTGAGGTGCAGAAATAAGGAAGAGCAGTACAGAAAGAACCAACAGAGGTGCAGAAAGAGGCAAGAGAGGTACAGATAGAGAGAGAAATACAGAAAGAAGCGAAAGAGGTGCTCAAAGAGGCAAAAGGGATGCAGAAAAAGGTAAGAGCAGTGCAGAAAGATCCAAGAGAAGTGCAGAAAGAAGCAACAGAGGTGCTGAAAGAGGTACAAAGGGTGCAGAAAGTGGCAAGAGAAGTGCAGAAAGAAGCAACAGAGGTATAGAAAGAGGCAAGAGTGGTGCAGAAAGAGGGAAGAGAGGTGTAGAGAGAGGCAAGAGAGTTGCACAAATAGGGAAGAGGGGTGCAGAAAGAGGCAGGAGGGGTACAGAAAGAAGCAACAGTGGTGCCGAAAGAGGCAAGAGAGGTGCAGAAAGAAGCAAGTGGAGTGCAGAAAGAGACAACAGAGGTGGAGAAAGACACAAGAGAGGTACAGAAACAAGCAGGAGAAGTGCAGAAAGAGGCAAGAGAATTGCTGAAAGAAGCAACAGAGGTTTAGAAAGAAGCAAGAGAAGTGCAGAAAGAGGCAAGTGAGGTGCAGCAAGAAGCAAGAGCAGTGCAGAAAGAACCAACAGAGGTGCAAAAAGGGGCAAGAGGGGTGCAGAAAAAGGTAGGAGGGGTGCACAAAGATGCAAGAGAGGTACAGAAAGAGGCAGGAGGGGTGCAGAAAGTAGGAAGAAAAGTACAGAAAGAGGCAAGATCATTGCTGAAAGAAGCAACAGATGTGTAGAAAAAAGCAAGAAAAGTGCTGAAAGAGGCGCGAAGGGTGCAGAAAGAGCAAGAGAAGTGCAGAAACAGGCAGGAAAGGTGTAGAAACAGGGAAGAGGGGTGCAGAAAGAGGCAAGGGAGGTGCAGAAAGAGAAAAGAGGGGTGCAGAAAGAGGCAAAAGATCTGGAGGAAAAAGCAACAGAGGTGCTGAAAGAGGCAAGTGGGGTGCAGAAAGAAGCAAGAGAGGTGCAGAAAGAGGCAAAAGTGGTGCAGGAAGGGGCAAAAGGGGTGCAGAAAGAGGCAAGAAAAGGGCAGAAAGAGGCAACAGAGGTACAGAAAGAGGCAAGAGAGGTGCAGAAACATGCAGGAAAGGTGCAGAAAGAGTGAACAGGGGGTGCAGAAAGAGGCAAGAGCGGTGCAGAAAGAGAAAAGAGGGGTTCAGAAAGAGGCAAGAGATCTGCAGAAAAAAGCAACAGAGGTGCTGAAAGAGGCAAGTGAGGTGTAGAAAGAGGCAAGAGATCTGCAGAATAAAGCAACAGAGGTGCTGAAAGCGGCAAGTGAGGTGCAGAAAGAAGCAACAGACGTGCAGAAATAGGGAAGAGAGGTGCAGAAAGTAGAAGAGATTTGCAGAAAGAGGCAAGAAAAGTGCAGAAAAAGAAAGAAACGTGCAGAAAGAAGCAACAGAAATGCAGAAAGAGGCAAGAGAGGCGCAGAAGGAAGCAAGAGTGGCTTGCTCACCATTAGTACCAATTTAACACCCACATTTGGCAATAAGCAACAGGTGACCATTCTAGGTTTGCAAAGGGCCTTCCACCATGCTGTAACACTTGTAGCTGCATTTTTGGTAACGTTTGAGCCATTTGAGCTAGAAACAAGGCTTTTTTTGTTCAAATCTGCAGATTAGGGAGCAGATGATGAATTATGTGGCTAATGCAGAAAATGTATAATTGTGTGAAAGTCAGTGCAGCCAAACAGTCGCATAATTCCAGTGGCCCTGCTCATACCTTTGACTAGGTCCACAAGTAATCCTCAGTGATTCCTTCCTTTTTGTCTCACTGAGTTCATAGTTGAGCTTCTATGGAAACGAGGAAGACTAAACCTGAGGTTATCACACCACAACACAGACTACCATACCACATAATTACTCTCCATAACACATAATCCCACTCTATATAATTCCTATACACTAAATACCACATACTTTCTATCCACATAATTTCACTGCACAACATACCAAGTAATTCCACTACACACAACGTACATCCACTCCACTCCAAAAAACATTAGTAAAAAACTTTTACATTTACAACCCCAATAGCTCTAACTCTTACAATTGCGAAACCTATTACATTGCAAATACTTCTTTAACTAGTAGTCACGTTTGCAGAGTGGTGGAGAAAGGGTGCTGGGCCTCCAACCAGCACTCAGGAATTCCGCTGCGTAGGATTTACAGGAGGTACCAGACGGTCTTCTTGGCCCCCCAAAGTCCCTCAGGAGTAAATTGGACTTCATTCCCCATCCCGTAGTCTGCAATGAGGTGCGTTTGCAGAGTGGTGGAGAAAGGGGGGAATGGCCTCCGAAGACATTTTAGCAATCCCACTGTGTGGGACTTACTGGAGGTAACAAGAGGGGTAGTTGGCCCCAAGGACATCCTTGGGGGCCAACTACCCCTCCTATTACCTCCAGTAAGTCCCATACAACAGGATTGCTAAATTCTCATAGCAGGCCATGCCCCCTTTGCCCACCACTCTGCAAACGCGCTCCCTGTCGCGCTCTTGGATGCGGCTTGAAGTCCCCTTCGCTGCTGGGGGCCCTTTAGGGGCCAACTAGCCTACCTCTTACCTCCAGTAAGCCCCACACAGTGGGATTGCTGAGAGGTGGACACAGGCCACGCCCCCTTTCTCCACCACTCTGCAAACGCGCCTCCTGGCGCACTCTTGGTGGGGGGTTGAAGTCCCCTTGAATACTGAGGGTCCCTGGGGGCCAACTAGCCCACCAGGTACCTCCAGTAAGCGCCACACAGCTGGATTGCAGAGAGGTGGTCCGAGGCCATGCCCCTTTTTACACCACTCTGCAAACGCAGCTCCTGGCGCACTGCTGCTCGGGGGATGAAGTCCACTTGTGTCCTGATGTCCTCAGGACACAAGAGGACCTCATTGCCCCACCAGCAGTGCGACAAGAGGTTCGTTTGCAGAGTGGTGTAAAGGCATGGCCTCGGACCACTCTCTGCAATCCAGCTGTATGGCGCTACTGGAGGTACCTGGTGGGCTAGTTGGCCCCAGGACCCTCAGTATTCAAGGGACTTAATTCCCCAACTTAGAACGCGCCAAGGGGCGCGTTTGCAGAGTGCTGCAGGGAGGGGGGCGGGGCCTCTGGCGAGATGCTGGCTTTTTTAAAATATATTTTTAGAAGGAGGGCTGTGTGGCCCCCCTTCTTTTAGTATTTTTGGGGCCCTGGGGACCCCATCTCCCAGGGCCTGACCCTTTTTTTAAAAAAATTTAAAAAACGGGAAGGGGGTCGATTTTGGCCCCTCGGGGACCCCATCCCCGTTACATGGCCTCCTTTTTTGTATATATATTTATAGGGAAAGGGGGCCGCGTGGCCCCCCTTCCCTGGGCCAATTTTGGCCCCGGGGACCCCATCCCCCAGGGCTTGGCTATTTTTATAGTAAGGAGGGGGCTGCGCGGCCCCCCTCCCCAGGCCAATTTCAGCCCTGGGGACCGCAACCCCAAGGGCCCGGCCATTCTTTTTTTTTTTTAAATAAAGGGGAGGGGGCCACGTGGCCCCCCTCCCGGGCCACTTCTGGCCCCGGGGACCCCATCCCCTTTATTTAAAAAAAAAAGAATGGCTGGGCCCTTGGGGTTGGGGTCCCCAGGGCTGAAATTGGCACTTAGTGTTGGGGACCGTGGGGGGAGCCCCAATGCCCCCATGGTCCCTGCCGGCTCCCGGCCTCCTGCGGGAGCTGGCATTGCTTTTGGGCAAGGGGAGCTGCTAACATGCAGCTCTCCTTGCCCAAAAGCAATTCTGCTTTGCTTCATTGAAGCGAGAGCAGGTTTCAGCAAAGCAGAGTTTGCTATGGCAGGGCGGGAGCCGCATGGCTCCCGCCCTGCCATAGCAAACGGCAATGTCCCAGGGGTGGGCACCCCGGGACATTGCAGGAGCCGGCCCTGGGGGGGTGGCAGTCCCCATGGCAATGAAGGGCTCCAGGAGGGGGGCCGCGCAGCCCCCCTCCCAACATTTTCAAAGCCCTGGGGAGGTGGTGGTCCCCGGGGCCCGGGATTCCGCAACGGACCCCCGTATGTAAACAATTAGTGCTCCGGGGAGGTGGTTGTCCCCGGGGCATGTGTGGGGGCTCGAGGCCCCCCACACATTTAAAAAAAAAAAATCAGAGCCCGGGGAGGGGGTGGTCCCTGGGGCTGCGTGCCCCCGCGTTTAATTGTCAAAGTCCCAGGGAGGTGGCGGTCCCCGGGGCAGCGTGGGGGGGCAAGATCCCCCCCATGCATTTTATTTATGTAAATAGGCCTCGGGGAGGTGGCAGTCCCCTGGGCTGCGGGAGCCCGCGCTTCGTTATTTTTTTTATTTTCTCGGCCGGATTCGCACACCCAGCGCGAATTCGGCCGATTTTCTTTTTTTTAAATGCTTTTTGGCCCTGGGGGTCTTTGTGGGACCCCCTGAGCAGGCCTAGGGGGTCAGGGTGTTTCTACCCTGCCCCCTTTTCTTGTTTTTCATCTTTTTTTACTGTTTTCTTGTGACTCGGTTACCAAGTCACAAGATGGCTGCCAACACTTCCTGGTTTGGAGTGTTGGCAGCCAATCAGAAGTCAGTTCGTGCTCGGGAGGAGACGCGACTCCTCCTCGGTGCTCAGATATCGATATTTTTATTTTTTGAATTTCTCAGCAACTACTGAACGGATTTACACCATTTAAAAAAAGCACGCTTTCTAAACCAAGACCTACCTTTTTGCCAAATTTGGTGTAGTTCTGTTCAGCAGTTCGGGCTGTATCTTTGTCTAAAGTTTCCTATGTAAATTAACATGGAGAAAACGCTGAGGTTTCGTGCATGGTCTGTCAGGGTGGGGGGATTTCCGAGGGCCTCCAGGAGTTGTTCCATGCGGAGGGTGTGGCACCAAGGATGAGGACTTCTGTCTTTTCTGAGTTGGGTTTCAGGTTATCTCAGTTGTGTTTCTAGCTTACCTTGACTGGAGTGGTGGGTTCTGCCTGGTCAGAGTGTATACCTAAGCTAACCAGAAGCAGCATTTCAAACAGTAACTTATGTGTATAAAAAGGGAAGGTTTTGGCCTGGCAAAAGATTTATTTTGTCAGGTCGACATGTCAGTGTAAACTGCACACACAGGCTCTGCAATGACAGGCCGGAGACATTGGTAGAGGGCTACTTAAGTGGGTGGCACAATCAGTGCTGCAGGCCCACTAGTAGCATTTAATTTACAGGCCCTGGGCACATGTAGTGCACTTTACTAGGGCTCTATAAGTAAAGTAAATATGCCAAATGGGTATGAGCCAATGTTACCATGTTTTGAGGAGAGAGCAGAAGCACTTTAGCACTGGTTAGCAGTGGTAAAGTGCACATAGTCCTAAGACCAACAAAAATAAATTCAGCAAAAGGTTGAGGAGGAATGCAAAACGTTTTGGCATGACTGTGCAAAAAGGGCTGTCTTTCCACTGGAGCTTTTACACCCACCATGTCATGATCGCACGCTTTTTTCTCGGCCCCCGCTTGACGAATCACCCCGAACCTTTCAAGACAGGAGCTGACCGGAGCGCCCCATTAGTTTTGAAAATTTCGCAAAGATTCGTCAACCAGCGCCAAACATATTGGCAAATCAAATTGTAGTGCCTATGCAATGTAGGTTATATCCGCCTCTTCACTAATGATCCCAGCAGCAGGACAAAAGTCTGGCAAGTCCTCTTTCTGCATCAATAATGTCCTCCTTATGGTTTTGAAAAAATATTACACTTTACTTATGGTTCATCCAAAAATATTGCTGTGGCACATAGAACAGATACAAAAATGCCTCATACATACCCAGCTTCAAATCTGACTTCATGATTGTTCACTTGGTTTCCTTTATTATGGAAAATGGCACTGAGGGACAAGTCAGCACTGATATGGTACATTCACTGCCATGCTAGCTGCTGCAACGTTCTTTCTCCTCCAAAGATTCAATCAATCAGGGTTGTAAAGCTCAACTACTCACCCGTGAGGGTCTCAAGGCACTGGGGGGAAGGGGGTGGCTCTGTTGAGTGCTGGGGTCACCCGAAAAGCCAGGTATTGAGGTCGTGAACTGGGGCAATGTGGGAGATTGCCAGAGGTGGAGGGGGCAGGTGTTCCAGGCTTTAGCTGCGAGGTAGAAGATGGACTTTCCTCCCATTCTAGTCTTGCTGATACATTGGAAGGTGGCCAGTGAGAGCTGGGCTGATCGGCGGTGTCTTTTGGGTGCGTGTAAGGAGAGGCGGCTGTTCAGGTATGTGGGTTTGGTGTTGTGAAGGGCCCTGTTTGTGTGGGTGAGGAGTTTGAAGGTTATTCTTCTTTCGACTGGTAGCCAGTTTAGATCGTGGATGTGTTGGGTGATGAGACTGCGACGGGTTTCTTGTTGATTCTGACATATAGAGCATTGCCGTAGTCCAGTCTGCTGCTGATGAGTGCGTGCATGACAGTTTTTCTGGATTCAGTTGGGATCAATCTGTAGGTCTTTCGAAGCATGCAGGGGTGTTGAAGCAGGTCAAGGATACGGCATTGATCTGGCGGTTCATTGTGAGCGATGAGTCTAGTATGATGCTGAGGTTTCGTGCATGGTCTGTCAGGGTGGGGGGATTTCCGAGGGCCTCCAGGAGTTGTTCCATGCGGAGGGTGTGGCACCAAGGATGAGGACTTCTGTCTTTTCTGAGTTGGGTTTCAGGTTATCTCAGTTGTGTTTCTAGCTTACCTTGACTGGAGTGGTGGGTTCTGCCTGGTCAGAGTGTATACCTAAGCTAACCAGAAGCAGCATTTCAAACAGTAACTTATGTGTATAAAAAGGGAAGGTTTTGGCCTGGCAAAAGATTTATTTTGTCAGGTCGACATGTCAGTGTAAACTGCACACACAGGCTCTGCAACGACAGGCCGGAGACATTGGTAGAGGGCTACTTAAGTGGGTGGCACAATCAGTGCTGCAGGCCCACTAGTAGCATTTAATTTACAGGCCCTGGGCACATGTAGTGCACTTTACTAGGGCTCTATAAGTAAAGTAAATATGCCAAATGGGTATGAGCCAATGTTACCATGTTTTGAGGAGAGAGCAGAAGCACTTTAGCACTGGTTAGCAGTGGTAAAGTGCACATAGTCCTAAGACCAACAAAAATGATTTCAGCAAAAGGTTGAGGAGGAATGCAAAACGTTTTGGCATGACTGTGCAAAAAGGGCTGTCTTTCCACTGGAGCTTTTACACCCACCATGTCATGATCGCACGCTCTAGTCAACTAACAGCATTTCAAAGGTTAAATCTTTCCTTATGATCCAGTTGCATCATCGTCTCCCTTTCCTTTATTTGGCCATCATTCCATCACAAGCGCACTCCTTTTTCCCATCTTATCAAACCCTGGGCATCATTGATTCTGTTCTTTTACATAGCTGAAAGGGTTTCTTTCCTGGTGTGGCATGAGCATATATGCTCTCACCTTCACATTTATTTCTACAATTCTTTGCAGCATTTTTCAATACCTGTATTTTTACCTTCATGGCTTTAGTAAATTCTTCAATCATTCTATTGTATTTGGGATAATATAACAAACACTTCTTACGAACAATTGCACTTTGGCTTAAAATATTACTATCGCTCTAGAATTAAGCTGAACCACATTATCACTAGGATTGACTAAGGGAAAATGTCTCTATGAAATACATAATCCAAAATTTTTACAAACGGCTGTTCAAAATGACAATATTTGGTCATCTTTAACACATGTCCATAAGATCTATTATATCCAGTTATATTTATTTTTCCTTTTAGTCAGTTCTACAATTTCTAATGCTACCTCCTACTGAGTTTTCTTAGGTAACTGCCTGCATACCTCAGGTGAATCCTCACTATACATACCTTATCAAAAATTCATACCCATGCTTTTAACTTATAAACAAAGACCATGCCACAAATAGTTACCCCCAGTCTTTCCTTGGTTCTACTAACACCTTGATGACCCTCTTGTAAGGATCTATCAACTTACCCCTGGGAAACCTCAGGAGTTCTAAATATGAACAATACCCTGCTATCCAATTACAAGTACACTTTCATTATCCGAAAGCTCTTAAGTTCCAGTCCAGTCCACAAGAGTTTTTATAACTCCAAACATCTCAAATATACTGGCAAATACTAGGTAACATCTTATCTTTTTCTAACTCTTCTAACCTGCTCTCTTATGAAAACACAGCTTCTAATTCCAAGAAAACCTTTACATTGTTCTCCAATCCAAAGTGTACATCACCTTCTATCACCTCGATCACATCCTCAGAATGTATTGAATTTCAAAGTTATATTCCTGTAGGCTTACATTTTACTTCCTCATCCAATAAGGACTAGCATCCAAAACATTATTTCAAAACGAAATGTCTTTAAAAGCTTTTGAAACATGATAACCATTAAATCCATTCCCTACTCAAAATATGTATGCATTCTTATTGCCAAAACACAGCTAGAGCTACTCTTTAGATGATGGAATCATAATTCTCAGATTTCTTGAAAGAAAAGCAGCAATCAATACTGTAGGAAAGTTCCCATTTTTTGACATGGTCACCCCCAGGTTTTGCTTGGTATTTGATGCAATTCTGACTGAAGGACACAGATTTCCTGCTAACCAGGTCCCCAATGCCAGTGCGCTTTCCCTAAAACAAGGTCATTGTGCAATTGTTCCCCAGTTGACAAGACAATTAGCACCCTTGTAAGGCCCTAGTGAATGGTACCCATGTTACCTACAGCATGGGTACTGAAGAGGGTCCCTAAGGGCTGCAGCATGTATTGTGCCACCCGGGACGAACCACCAAACACGTGCAGACTGCCATTGCAGGCTGCATGAAATGGTGTAGACAAAAGTGTAAACACGACATAGCACACACCTTGTGTGCCATGCCTACAGACACTGCAGGCAATATATGTATGTCACCCTACAGCAGGCTTTATAGCCCTAGGGCAGGGTGCATTATGTTACATGTGAGGACATATCTGCGTGAGCAGAGATGCCCCTGTGCTCTCTTGTTCAATTGCTAGATAGTACAAGTGAACAGATAAGCCATCTTCAGTATATGTACTGGGAACTGGTCATTACAAGTTCCTCAGCTATATGATGGCTTCACTGAAACCTATAGTGTTTGGTATCAAACACCATGTCTTAATAAATCCATATTGATTCCAGTAGTGGATTTATTAAAAAATGAATCTAGAGAGCACCTTAGAGGTGCCCCTGAAAACCTACCATCCCTCTTAGGTGGAGAAGGGCCTATGATCCAGTAGACAGGCAAGCCTTTAAAATAAGTAGGAAACAATATCAGACATCCATTAAAATAGCAAAAATAGATTATCATCATAACAAAATAGAGGAGGCTAATCATGATTGTAAAGTCCTTCACTGATCCACAAGGATTGTGTAAAGAAATTCCCCCCTCTCAGACCCTTTGTAATGAAATTGCATCTTACTTCGACAATAAGATTAAGATCATTCAAAAGGACTTCGGAGCAGTTATGCCACAAGAACCAGACACCGATCAGGAATTGGTGGCTACAGATAGTAGGCCTTCCCTGCAAGTTTTCCAACCTGCTTCATTGAAGAACACACAGTCAGCAATTTCAATGGAAACTTGCCATAGTGAAACCCTTAAAGACAAAAGCAGAATGTAGATAGTTCCAATCTCTCAAATCTTCGTCCAATATCTTACCAATGTTGGGAAAGATTACCAAAAGAATGGTCAACAAAGAGCTGTCAATTTTTTTTTAAACATCTAGGTTACTACACCCACGCCAGTCAGGATTCCGCCCAAAGCATTCTACAGAGTCCGCCTTATTAGAAATATCAGATACCCTGAAATTCATTGCAGACAAAGGCAGGAAAGCAGTGTTAATCCTGCTCGATTTGTCTGCCTCGTTTGATACCATCTCCCATGATATACTTTTGGCCCGATTAAAATCTAGCGGTATCTCGAATACTGTCCTGACCTGGATCAAGTCTTTCTTGTCCAACCGTAGGCAAGCGATTTCTCTGGGCGCCTTTCTTTCCCCCGAACGGTCTATTACAGCAGGAGTGTCTCAGGGCTCTTCTCTTAGCCCGCTCCTATTTAATATATATATATGTCCCCTCTAATCTCCCTTATTTTATCATTTGGGATTGAAGTTACATCGTATGCTGATGATACTCAGCTGATTTTATCCCTTGGGAAAGATTCCACCACTGCAGAAGCAAAGTTTAAGCTTTGCTTTTTAGCAGTTATTCAGTGGATGAAAGATAACCATCTCAGGTGTAACACGGACAAAACGGAGATCCTTTTGATAGGGAAAGATAATCCCTTTCAACCTAGGACCTGGTGGCCGGAGGATGCGACAGCCCCCCTTCAACTGTCGAAGTAGCAAAATTTGATGCCTCCCTCTCTTTTAAACCTCATGCACTGAAAGTGGCAGGGACCTGTTTTGGCCTAATCAAAACTTTAAAAAAATTCTTTGATCTGATCCCCCTATCGGCCAAGAAGACAGTAGCCGTGGCGCTGATTCTCCCACGCTTAGACTATTGTAACGGCCTCTTTGCAGGGACCAACAAAGCTACACTGAAGAGATTACAGGTGGTCCAGCACGCAGCAGCTCGGCTGGTCTTGAAATTTCCTCGCAGAGCGTCTGCATCGGCGGCTCTGAAATCTCTCCACTGGCTCCCTTTACATAAGAGAATTTTATTTAAAATCCTCTTAATTACTTTTAGAGCAGCAAATAAACAGGGACCAACCTATCTTTCAGCAAGATTCACCCCGTACACCACAACCAGGACCCTGAGATCCTCTTTGGCTCACCTCCTTAAAAATCCTTGTTTCAGATACAAAACCTGGGGAGGGAAATAAGCAACAGTTCTAGGAACGAAGGCTTGGAACTTCATGCCAGATAAACTGAGATCCTTAGAAACAGAAAAACAGTTCAGGAAGGGATTGAAGACCTGGATTTTCGGAATATCAGATGAAGTCTGCCACTCCATCATATATGTTCCGCTTCCTCTGCTCTGCATGCCCTTAACTCTACTGCGCCAGGATGCTCCTTTCGGAGCGACAGTACGCGCTCTATAAGTTCCCTATTCATTCATTCATTCATTCATTAGTGTGCTGGCTGACTGGTATCGTCCAGCCTGCCACGACAGACAGATTTCTGACCCCCTGTAGGTGAGAGCCTGCACTCTCTGAGGCCAGAAACAATGTCTGCTCCGGAGGAAGGTGTTCACATCTCCTCCAGCAGGATGGCTAGTAAATCTGCATACCAAGGCCAGAAGCTTCGAAGCCCCTGCCGCCTTTGATATGCAATCCCAGCTTCCCCCAGACCAGGGAGATGCCACCCTCTGTCCTGAGACCCATTTTTCACCAGGACAGGTGGGAATTTAGCTATGCTAGCAGGCGTGGTGCACTACCAGGCCAGTCACACCACTAAGGTGGGCTGCCTGATGAGCCCAATGAAAGAAGGGTTCCGCCATTTTGATTTTGGTGGAAATAAGAATTCTGGGACAGGGTTTTGCCAACTCCCTGCAGGAAGTGGCCATATAAGGCACCTCAAGGGAGAGTAGCCCATTGCGTACTATCCTTCACGCCCCTTAAAACCCCTAAATTGAGTTTTAGGTGGCCCCGTCTGACTGAAGAAAGAAGAGGACAAAGAAGCCATAGAAGCAAGAACTGAGGACTGCTGGTGAACTTTGGCACTAAAGATGCCTGCCAACCTGCTCCTGTCCTGACAATTGCAACAACCTGACTCATCCTGCAGCTGTGCATTCTCCAAAAGCCTTAGAGGTCAACCAGCACTTCTTCAAGCCATCAGCCTCTCCCTTGAAGTGGAGGAACCACTTCCCTGCAGCCTGCAGGCACCCACCATAATATCTGGTTCACTGTTCTGCTGTTCACCAGGTCGTCCAATGCAGCAACCACCCAGGATGAGGTCATAATGCTCCTAGAGGTCAGATCTGTCTCCCCACCATGTGAGAAGTTTCCAGGACCAACCGGAGCCACCCTGGACCTTGTGTTTGCTTTGTTCGCCCTAAGTTGGCAGGGTATGCCCAGACGTGGATCCCTTGCTCACTTTGCCACTGGATTCAAGCTAGCCTGGCTGATGAGGGCTGTTAGCCCGAAACCGGTCCCAGGATGCTTGTTTCCGGTCCAGGGAAGACATGGCTTGGCAGTTCGGGCTGGACTGTTCCCATGAGGCACAGGGTCAAGACTGATTTGTATATAGCTGTGTCTGAACTGGGGTGGCAAAGCCAGCTAAAGAACCATGATGGATTCAACCCAGATCTGTGACTGGGGGTGAGTGTCTGAAAAGTTTCAGCACTCCGTCCATCATCTCCTTGTGTTTGCTTTGTTCACCCTGGACCAATACCCAGGGCACTGGAACCCTTGCTGCAATCAAAATTTGTTTGAGTCCAATCCGGACTCCAAAGCCACAAAGACTGAGCAGCCAATGAGGAACATCAGCATCGCAGAGACCAGTACTGAGAGTGGCCCAGTTGTCTCATTTTGTCCCTTTTGCATGTCTAACCGGGAACCGTGGGTGCATTTGACACACGGGCACCAGCCGACTAACACCCTCTGCACCCGAGCACCCCAGCCCAAGTCCATGAGAACTGACAGTGCTCCCCTGCTCCCAGGATCACCACAAACCGAGCCCCTCATTAGGAGCTCCTAGGCTTGTCCCCAAATCCCCCTCTGCAGCATGTTTCTAGGTGCCCCCCCCTCTTTGGCTATGGTGTAGCGCGCAAGGCTACCAACCCATCCAGTATCTCTGCAGCTGGACCTTCCTTGGCAGGTAAACTTGGACTGCTGGTGCTACTTTGGACCTTTGCCCCTAGCACCTTAAGGGGACCCCCGAGAATTGTTTGCAAACACCTGTATGCAGTATATGCCTTTTGTCTCCATAGGAAAGCATTACCGTGTAAAAATACATTTGAGTGAACATTTTTACTTACCTGCAAAAACTGATAAACTGAAAAGTACGGAGCTCATTACGTAGTTCTTGGTGTAAAAATAAATATAAAATTACCTGTTATCTTTCTAAATTGGTCTAGAGTTTCTTCTTGAGTGTGTGTCTCCTTTATTGAAACTGTGTGTGTTCAACAAATGCATTAACTCTACCCTCTGATAAGCCTAAACTGCTCACCCACACTACCACAAAAGAGAGCATTTGGGATTCTTAATTTAAGCCATGTAAGCCAATAAGGGCCGTCTGGCCTTTCTACATAATAAACCTTATTTTGGTATACTACATAAAAAGCCAGGTTCCTACGTTGGTGGCAGTGGTATGATACAACACTTTTGCATTTGCTGATACCACTTCCTGCAATTACATTAGTCCAGAGACCTTAAAACAAGAATTCGTGATTATGTAATTTTTCCTCTTCTCGCCTGCAAATCCAGCACCTTAGACAACTCCAACTTTGTGACTCTAACCTCTTCCTGATGTTCATCATACCAAACAAAACCCATCACTTTATACAAGCTATTCCTAAAACATTTTTCAAAAATCTCAGCCATCACAAAAATCATCCCTTGGTCCACCTTCTTTTCCTGTCTAGACATTTCCTCTAAAGAGTTCTTCTTGAGCCTCCCATCATTCTCATTTATCTGATCCCACATATTCTATATCCTGTCTTCGACATCAAAAGGACTTTGAATATTTCAGACTTTTCTATGCTGTTTCCATATATAGTAACATATCATTTTGGAAAAAATAACTCCATCCACCTTTCTTGGAAGACCACTTATTACCCATTGAAAGATTGAAGCTTTCAAAACAAGAAGGAATCCAAACATATTTATCAGCTCCACATAAAGACATAAAGCCTTTTGAATCTGAGACCAGGTCAAATACAGAGAAAAACTAGCCCCAGAACACAAAGTCACAGTTTCTGAAAAATTTGGTAGAGGAAATGTGTCTACTACCATTTTTTTTTAATCCTTTGAGACCTAAAAAAAACGTATGCCACTACTGGGCTTATAGACAATAGCCAGTGGCACCAATGATTCTGTTTCCCTCAAATTCAAGGGAGAGGCTGATGGCTGGAAGAAGTGCTGGTTGACCTCTGAGGCTTTTGGAGGAATCACCCTTGCTTCACACAATTTCTCAAGCTCCTGCATAACAGCATCTCTGATGACAAGTGGAACATTTCTGACAATACTCATTACCAACACAGAGCTAAAGAGCTTACACTCTTTAAGTCATTGATGTATAGCTGCAACTATGGTCATTTAGGTGACTTTCAATCTAGTCAGATGATATCTTACCCAAGTTTTTTACTCAGCATCTGTAATCTCCCACAATGTCTGAGGACTGCAGACAACACACTGCCGAGACTTTGCCCACAGATAATGCGATCAAAGCATTTCTTTACGTAAGGTGTGCCATTCTGAACAGAAAAGCAAAGATTTATCTCAGTTTAGGGAACAATTTATTACCTAACTATACATTCTTATACTCCTTTCAATCCTTTAGACACTTTGGGCCAGATGTACAACCCTTTTTTGCGTCCGCAAACGGGAGATCCTCCCGTTTGCGGCCGCAAAAAAGGGTAATAGCATGTATAAATGCTATTTTGCGAGTCACTGACTCGCAAAATAGCATTTGCGACTCTCGCTATTAGGAAGGGGCGTCCCTTCCTAATAGCGAGTCAAAATGCTATGTACTAATGTTTTGCTGCCGCATTTGCGGCTGCAAAACACTCGCAGTTTACCACCTACTTCAAGTAGGTGGTAAACCACTCGCAAAGGGGAAGGGGTCCCCAGGGGACCCCTTCCCCTTTGTGAGTATGTGGGAAAATATTTTTTAAGAGCAGGCAGTGGTCCCAGAGACCACTGACTGCCCTTAAGAAAATGAAACTGAAAAGTTTAATTTGTCTTTTTTTAATGCATCCCGTATTCCTTTAAGAAAACGGGCTGCATTTAAAAAAAAAAGAACTGCTTTATTAAAAAAAGCAGTCACAGACAAGGTGGTCTGCTGACCCCAGCAGGCCACCATCCCTGTGAATGCTAGCCATTCCTAAAGGGGTCGCAAATTGTGCCTGCCTCATTAATATTAATGAAGCATGCAATTTGCGACCCCATTAGGAATCGCAAACAGTGTCTGAGACACTGTTGTGCATTCCAATTAGCGAGTCGCAAATTGGGTGTCGCAAATGCGACGCAATTTGCGACTTCGCTAATTGACGTGTCGTACATCTGGCCCTTTGCCTTTGCAAATATGATGAATTTGCTTTCTGCAATAAATGGTATCCCAAAGCTGCAACCGTAAATGTTAACTGCCAATTTGAATCTGTTTGAGCCCACTTGGAATCAACTACTATTTTTGGACAAATTCTAATTTTTTATACTTTGCTATCTCTGATTATCTTTTTATTTATAGTTTAGATCATTAGAATTGTTTTTGCATATGCTATCACTTTCTGTAGGGTTTAAAGCTTAATCACCTATTAGCTACTCACCTTCATAGCAGAGCTAACTTAGTTAATCTCCAAAGTTGATTAATCCATTTCTTGATTTGGTAAGTGTTCCTATATATAACATTAGACACCATTTGACAAATCTTCACAAACTTTCCATACATAAAGTTTATCCACCTCCCATTCTTCCTGGAAAGTCTTAGTGTGATCCATCAAGTAGGGGCTGAGAAAAATGGGGGGTCCTAAAATGTATTTTTGCCATTCAATTTCACATGGGAATTTTGGAAAGCAATACAGAAAAGAAAGAATTACACCAAATTTTGTAGAATGCTAGATCTTTTTTGATTTGGTGTAAAACTGTTGAGCCATTTCTGGACAGTTGGTCCCACAGTAGAACCGCGGTACACCTGCTGTACCTCAAATTTAAAACCTCTTCTGTACCACATAACATCAATAGAAATGTTGCAGCTGCCATTTTAGAACTCTGAGACTCTGTCCCCATGTCATCAGTTTTAAAAAGAAAAAAAATAGGGTACATGGTGGCAAAAAATAAAAAAAATATTATAATTGTGCCTGGGTTCCACTGAACAAGGAAGGCCTCTGGTTAGGACCAGTGAGGGCCCCACAGGACTCAGCATGCCCCCATTAGGTCTCTTTGGAGTACTGCAGGACTGTGTAGTGATAGATATTGAAGCTTGCACTGTCCTGAAGTACTTTGGTGTGTCACCTGTGTTATAGTACTGCTGAACTAAAGCAGTATCAAGAAAAAAAAAGATAAATGTGGGGTTTGTGTCGTTGGGGGGGGGGTTGCATGACCATAGAGGTTGGGTAGTAATGCGAGTTTGGCTGGGCATGGTGGTTTGAGTGGCCAGACCCTGCATCCGGTCCCAGACTGTGCAAAGTCAAAAGCTATGCCCGGTGAGGAAGTTGGGTGAATATGATCAATACAACCCAGAAGTTCACAGAAAAACCCAGTTTGATGTAGCATTATAGTTAAGTATGGTAATAAGAACTTTCTCTATGTTTAAAATAAAACCTAGAAATTCAGTTAAAAAAATCAAAGTTTAAAGTGCCATTATAGTTAGGTACTAAAATGTAAGCTTACACTAAAAATTAAATAAAAATTAATCAAAGTTTAAAGTGACAGTATAGTAAAGCCTTGTAATAATATAAAAACTATCATTTTAAAACCGAAAAACACTGACAATTCACCAGTTTGAGTTTATTGAGCTAACTATAATGTGCCCCACAATTTTCTGCTTATGACCTCACATATTACATCAATCATGACAGTTAAATGACATCAGTGACGATATCTCAAATGACTCTGAATTCTGTCAAACAATAAAGTAACACTTGCGACTAGTGGCCTACATGTGGGCAGACATGACATAAGGGCCAACTACAGAGCAATGTAGTGTATAAATCATCAGGTTGAAGACTTTGATTAGCTGTATACCTTCACTCGAATATTGGAACCTGTTGAGGTCTACACCCAACCCTTTGAACACAATATTTAGGTTTCTTATCTGCAGGTAAGTTTTTCTCAGTCTGTTGATGACAGACCGCATATAATGTGAGCGAGAAAGATGGAGCAAAGAAAGAACGAAAGAGTGAGAGTGAGAAAGAAAGAAAGAAAGAAAGAGAGAAAAAGAGAGAAGAAAGAAAGAAAGAAAGAAAGAAAGAAAGAAAGAAAGAAAGAAAGAAAGAAAGAAAAGGGTAAGAATGGAAGAACGGAACTAAGGAAGAGGTGAAGGAAAGCAGAGGGAAAGGGAATAAGAAAGATGAAAAAGAAAAGAAAAGAAAAGAAAATGGGGAATATACATACAGTGAGAAAGAACAAGACACATGAGAAAGAAACAAATATAAAATACAAAAGGCATGAAAATAAATAAAAAGACTTCCTGATCTAGCTATTAGGCAGAAAAGGACGCAGGACGCTGGAGAACAGCTGTTGTGACAAGTAATGGCATGGTCTTCAGAGCCTTTCTTGAATCCAGTGGTTCATATTAATTTAAATTCTGTTAATAAATTATGGAGCTGAGCGATGTATAACTTTCAGTTTCTAAATGGTGATAAGTCATGAATCAATCTATTTCCTCAATGATGAAAGACAACTGCCTCAAATAGAAAAGCAACTGTGAAACACTGCCTGAGGTTATAATTTGTTTTTAAGAACTGCTTTCTCATTTAATACTATTAGAAATCATTTAGCAATTTATTAATTATAAGCCTCATTAGCATTTTAATGAGACTAGTGGCCATTGCTAAGTATAGTTAAATTGGTCTTAAGTGCATGATATTTTGAAGTGTGCTTAAATGTAATTGTGCTGCACTTCCTAGAACAAACCCAGAGAGATCAGTGTTATGCAAATCATTCTTGTTAACTGAAAGAGAGACTGAAGCCTATAAAAATGGTTAACAAAAATTAAAACACATCCCTGCTGACAATGTGGGAAAAAATAAAATCAATGTTATTGTTTTCAAATGAATCTAGGGATTGTTCATTTGTGTCACAAATGTTTACTGTCTATTCTGTTATCAACAGTGGACTGGAATTAATATGATTTAAATAGGAGGTGGACAAACGAAACACAAAAAATATTTCGCATAAATAACCACACAATTTTTGTTTACGTTTACTGACCAAATGAAAGCATGTTTTCTTTATTAAATTGATACATTCATATATCCTGATCAAGTAAATGCAAGGCATGTCTCTCCAAGTCTAAAGCAAAGGTACAAAGAATGTATGAGATCATTCCCATTATGCCATCCTTAGAAGTGATGGGTGGGTCCTACAATACTGCAGACAGACAGTCGTATTGGACCTTATTTGCATTGATACTTACAAATCAAAATAAGGAACCTTCACATAGGACACAAACAGATGTCAATTTACTTTGAAGGATTTAATACTGTAGGAGCAAACATCACTAGAATTAACATACTCTCTTATTTAGGCTGTTGGGGGAATAGCTAGGTTGAAAGGAAAACTGTCATCTGTGCCCATGTCCCATCCGCTCTGCAAAAGAGGATTGCATTAAATAACCACATTCTGCCCAGCTCATATTAATTGGCAAAGTAAAAATAATTTTCGCCCGGCTGAGCAGCATGTTTCTTTCATTAGGGTCCTGTTGTGGCCAAAACTCTTTTTGAACACCACCATGCTTCATTTTGCTTCTGCTGCCCGCTATATGTGCAGAGAGGTGCTTTGCTCTAACAAGAATCTAGTAATCTTATAGGGCTATTAAATAGTGATATATTTTACTGCTTGTTTTTAGAAATGGCTACCGCCCTTCACTTACACTTGTTAATAGCACACACTCACATGAACGCACTCACAACAATATATACTACGTGTAAATCATAAACAGGGTAAAATTGACGTCTAGTAGTTTTTCTTGCAATTTTGGTTTTAATTTTCTCTCATAGGTAACATTTATCATTCTATATCTTAGGAAGGCCCTAGCCATTAGTTTTTCTTTATCTTTACTTTTCATGAGAAGATTTTATCTCTAACATCGCCTCTCCTTCTTCATCAACCCAAATGCCCCAATACCTCATGAAGTATAGGGTACTGGTTGCAGAAGCCCAATGTGTATGACTACAATGAAAAGTAAAACTGTACAAAGAAAATTGTGGCCAGCATTTACCAGAATCAGCTGTGACCAAATAAGTGGACAATGCATGAAATCTCATTTCCACGAATACTACTAAATCCTTAATATTTTGGATCTCTTTAAAACATAACTGACCCTGGGAAAAAGATAGAAAAATTAAGTTTAGTATGCCTGAACTCAGAATGTTAAAGTGCATCTTTTTAGTGAGGGTGATTTTTGCAGATTTTTGCATTCTGTGTTTGAAAAAACACTTTTAGAAAGTAGGTATTTTCTTGCCTAATCATCCAGTGTGCCTCTGCTAGGTTTGTGTATTGCATGTCTGGATTTTAGATGACAGGGGCTGGAGAGGGGCAGTGGCTCCAGAAGTCTGATGAGTCAGGGCTGGGCTGAATAGACCTGGGCTGCATTTAGAGTAGGGGGCGGAGATTTCCTTTCACCTGCATGGGCCTGGTCTGCCTTCAACAATGCTGTCTCCACCTCCTGCCAGGAAGCTGCACCAGTGAAGACAGAACTGGTTTTGGCTGGGTACAGACACTCTCTGCCTTCAGAGAGCAAATGATTGTGTGGTATAAATATTGGGGCCCAGACCCCAGAATTTTAGATTACTTCTGGGAAATCAAGCGGAACCTTTGCCAATTAGAAGAGCCGGATAAGCTGAGGAGGAATACTGCCCCTGTGCTGTCTGGGGTTGGCCTGCAGTGGCTGCTGGCTGCCAAGGAAAGGAGAAAAAGGACTTTGCTGTTTGCTTTGTCACCTGCTTGAAGAAAAGATCTCGAAGGGCTTGAAACTGAGCTTGCCTCCTGTTTTGAAGTCTCAGGGACACAAAGACTTCATCCCTTCTGTCTCTCTGCATCTGGAACTGCTGTTTCAGCGGCCACAGAAGGAAATTGCAACACCGACGCCGGCGAGCAACGCCGTACCTGCACCGAAGCCGTGGGCTCCGCTCGTGAAGAGCACAACGCACCGCCCAGACTTGTATCGTAGGCCCGACGCATTCGAGGCCGCTGCCTGCACCGGAGCCCCAACTTCACTGATGCCGGTCGTTCATCAACGCGGAGCCGATCCTCGACGTGGGTGACTCCTGAATCCACCAACTTCGCACCGTCGCAAGGAACCGACGTCTCACCGCCATCCGTGACGTCACCTCCCTGACACAGTAAGGAATCGACGTCTCACTTCCCCTGCGCTGCAGTAAGGAACAGAGGCATCACCTCCCCTGGGGTCGTAAGAAACCGATGCCGCAGGCGCCAACAAAGCATCACCTCCCCGTCGCCGTGCACCATCTTTGCTTTCATCAATTCCAAGGTACTGTTCTTTGGGGGTTGGCGCCGTTCTTTGGGATTATCATCTGTCACAATGTTGTAATAACTCCAGGTGGAGTTATTTGTTGCTAGAAGCTTGATTTGAGTGAATAACCTATTTTAAGGATATTTTTGATACTGTATTGTGGATTTTTGTTGTTTGGTCTTGTTTTGGTTTAGATAAAGATGACCTATTTTTCTAAACTGGTGTGGTGTCCATTTGTAGTGTTTTCACTGTGTTACTGTATGTGTTCACAAATTCTTTACACACTGCCTTTGAAATAAGCCTGTCTGCTCATGCCAAGCTACCAAGGGGGTGAGCAGGGGTTATTTTAGGAGTGTATCCCCCTTACCCTGACTAGAAGCAAGGGTCCCTATTTGAACAAAGGTACCTACCTCTGCCAACTGGAGACCCCCATTTCTAACAGTAACCTATTAGGTATCATAGCTAAGGTGAGTAACAATCCAAAGTGGAGTGCAATTATCAACCAACAGACTTGCCCCTACAGTGCCGGTGAATCGAGCTCTAGATGCTGTATCAACAATGTGGTGGTTTCACCTCATAATATGAGGACAATCGAAATACCTTTTCTGCTTCTGTTTCACGTCTCATATGTAGGGCTGGCTCGAGGGCAGAAGAGACCGCAGAGGCATCTATTTAAATAGGATATATTGTATCACCTGGAACTGCAACCAGGAATCATGGGTAATGTAGTTTATCATTGTTCAGGACTCCGTATGAACAACGCGACCAAGGTATGACCATGTAGTGGTTATTTAAAACACACAATGATCTATATACGAGGAAAGAGTGATAAAATAAGAGGAAAGGGACTCAAGAGAAGCCCAGTGATCTTGAGCTGCTCCGGGTTTGTTTTTACTGAGAATTATGATGTATTTATTAGAACAGGATTAGTCGTATACCCCAGAACCGCAACCGGGAATCATGGGTAATGTAGTTTAGTGTTGTTCAGGACTTTGTATGAACAACGCTACCATGGAAATGACTATGTAGTGGTTATTTTTTTTTAAAAACAATAATCTATATACAATGAAAGAGTAAAAAATGAGAGTAACAGGTTCGAGAGGTCCAGCGATCAAAAGCTGCTCTGTGTATTGTTTTACTGAGAATTATGATTTGTCTGTATTACAGGATTGTGGGATATGTGGTGCAGGAGCACTAATTCTCCCATCACAGGCAAGCCCTCATCTATCCATAAAGGTATTTTACTCATATTGGATCTGGAGCTGCTATAGATATGTATTTCTTAAGAGTTTCAATGTTGCATTTCTAGGTGATTTATTGAACACCAGCTTCACAAGAGTGCCCATCTAACAATAAGGTTATATTTTTAGTTATTGAACAAATATGGGACAGAGGGAGCTTTTGATTAATCCATTGTCGTGATATCATAGTGATGTGTAGAGATACTGTAGGTTCAAAGCGTAGGTTTTGAAAAATGTCATTACATGTATTTGTGTGTAAAACCTTCTCGTAGCTGTGTAGGGGCTATATCAGAGAAATGTCATCATTTAGACCCTCCCGGTGACTTCTGAGTCTGAAGACCCACCGCTGTTCTCTCCGTAACAGTATCATGTCAAGTTGACCCATTTGGGTAGAGTAATAAGTTCTATCAAGCACAACCCAATTAATGTAATTTTCTTTATGACCAGTCTCCAGAAAGTGTCTTGTCAGTTTTGTGTTTGATTTTCTGCATCTTACTGAGCTCTTGTGTTTGACTATCCTGATTCTTACTTTGCGGGTAGTTATACCCAAATATAGTAATCCTCAGGGACATTTAATCAGATGGATGACCCGCATGAGTTGCAATTAGTATCGCTATGTAAGATCCTTGCCGTCCTAAGGCCAACATCGACCTGTGTTGTACGCTGGGTCAGACTACAGACGGAGCTTGATCTGCTTGGAAAATGGCCTTGCACATCGTTGCCTGACCATAATGTCTGCTGGACTTCATTGTTTCACTTGTGCTGTGGTCTGGTATGGACAAACATATCGCTGATGTTGTTTCTACGTTTTAATACAAATATAGGTACCTCATGATATTTATCTCCTATATTCCAGATTTGGCAATTCCTGTTGATAGCCTTCTTAACAGTGTCTCTGAGGTGGCTTTAAGTGTTAACACAGACAAGTCTCTCTGATTTAGGTTTAGAGGAGGGTTCCAAAAGAGCCTCCTATTGTTATTACGGGTCTGCTTAGCTGCTCTCTGGATCAAGTCCTTGTGGTATTGTCTTATTCTAAGGTTTTCACTTAAGTTGGTTGCATGTTGTCTATAATTCTCAACTTCTGTGCATTTTCTCCTGAGCCTCAGAAACTGGCCCACTGGAAGATTGTTCCTTAATGCCCATGGGTGAAAGCGGTTATAACTAAGTAGTGAATAATGAGCCATGGGTTTCTGACAGAGTTCCACATAGATACCACCCTCCTTGGGATATAAAAGGAGATCTAGAAACAGAAGTTCTGTTTTGGTGTTTTCACAAGTAAAAATCAGATTGGTATTAAGGCTAGTAAGCCAGCCTGTGAAAGCATCAAGGGATGCACGGTCCCCCTCCCAGATGACCAAGATGTCATCAATGTATCTTTTCCACAATTTAAGGTTCATCTAGAATGGGTTCTCTGCCGAGTAAATATGCATGGTTTAAAACCAGTGCATATACAGATACACCATGCTTGGGGCGCAGGTACTGCCCATAGATGTCCCAGTTACTTGCCAGTGCAGTTGATCCTGAAAGGAGAAGAAGTTTAATTTCATCACAATGGAGGCACATTCCAAAACAAAGGAGGTGGGAGTATGGTCATCACATGTACGCTGTTCCAGCATAAATCTCACAGTATGTAAAGAGTCATCATGCGGTATATTAGCATATAATGCTTTAACGTCATATGAGACCAAGAAGTGTATCTGTGGATCAAAAATGACTGTAGAGAGGAAGGTTAAGATAAGATACGAAAGTGGTTCCAGGAGAGACCCAATGCCATAGACAATGGGTCTCCCTGGTGGGGGTGTTTGTTGTTTATGGATCTTTGGCAAGACATAAAATGCTGGAATCCTCGGGTGGGTATTGATGAGGAACTCAGCTTCACTTTTGGTAATCCAGCTGATTTCTTTCCCTTTTACCACTAGGACATTGATCTTTTTTTGTAGTCTTGTTGTGGGATTCCGTTGTATATGTTTATAGCACTTTGTGTTGCTCAGTTGATGTAGACATTCTGCTTGATAGGTATCGGTGTCCAAGATGACAGTTGCACCCCCACAGTTTAATGCAACACATACACAGTCCATATTGGGACCGGTTACATTCTCCCAGATGCTCAGAAGGGATCAGTATCTTCAATATATATACAATCCATGTTGGCACCCGGCATTTTCCACATATTCTAAGGAAGGACTAGTATTTTTCGAATACTAATGTCCCTGTATGTGTGCTTATCTAGGAAAGTGTGACTTGACAAAGAGGGATCTAAGGAACACACTATCACCTCTATCACTGATGACCGAGACCGAAGTTTTTGAGAGATGCTCAGGGTAAGATTATCCGCATGCTTACTCTCCATATATTACCCTTAGACACAAGTGTTGGTTTTGGTGAAGGACACTGTTGGCACAGATGCACCCCTGCATAGGGGAAAGATTGTCGAATGAATAATTGCTGTCCATTTATTTTTCAGCATTATAGGCAGACTGTGAGAAGTTGGCCTGGTATATGCTGTTCACTAATTAAAGTGGACACCTTGCACCAGGGCAAATCGACTCTTATGGTAGATAGGTTTAAGACAACCTTTTAAAGAAAGCTATCCTAGTGGTAGCTGTGGAGAGCAGCCTTCAGGCTAAGTCTCGGAGGAATGTAAAGCAGCTTGTTTTACCATATAATCTCTTGAATCACCAAATGAAAAGACACCACACAGGTATATATATCAAATATATATGTATTTATTTCTAAATAACTCTCTACTAATCTCTTTATGAGATTAGAAGACAAACATATGCACAAATCAACGTTTCACAATAAGTTAAGCACAAAATATGGCTGGAGCCCTAGGGGCGTACCAGACCATATACTAAGTAAGAGACTTAGGGACAACGACTTTCAGGGAGACAAGGCCTAGGGCCTTCAGAAGTGCTGGGGCCTCACGAAACCACCCAAGGCAGGTAAGTAAAGGACCCACGGGGGACGCGTGCAGTGTAGATACACAGGCGCGGATCGCCGTTGACTTCAATGGGGCAAGTCGCGGTTGGAAATAAAGAGTTTTAGGATACTTCGGGAGAACCTACAAGCAAGTCACTTACAGGGTAAGTAGTTCTAGGGCCCACACCCACAGGAGCACCATAGTGCTGGAGTTACCTCACCCAGGGAAGCCGGGTGCACAGGTGTCCTTTGGTGTCGGGTCGCGGCGTCGTTTTCAATGGCGAACAAAGAAGACTTGCTGCTTGCGGGAGCTGAAGAAGTGTCCGGTGGAATCCAAGCCTGGATTCTGAAGAAGGATGACCTGAAAGCAGAGGGGACAGTGTTCAAAGTCACTTGGCAGTGACCCGGGGCAAGGAAGATGGATGCCCACCGTCGTCGGTTGATTCAGGTCGGTTGCGGGTGCCTTGACTCTTCAGCCACGTGGTCCAGGAGGTGTCGATGATGACCAGGAGCTGGATTCGGTGGGTCCCTCGATGTTTGCAGCTGACTGCGGTGTCGGCAACTCGATTGGAGCCAACAAGCCTTGGCAGCAGCAAGTCTCGGGGAGATGAAGAAAAGTTGATGGCACAGACCAGCAAGGTCTGAGGGACTCACCCAGCGGGGGTAAGTCAGGGCAGGCCTGGAGCAATCAGGGGAGCCCTTTGGTTTCTTTAAGAAGTCTTCTGGGGACCCACAAGCCGGCGGGCAAGGGATCGCGAAGACACCTTGGGCGGAATCACTCAACAGGGGCCCACGGTCACTCGGGATGGTGTAGGCCTCTGATCTTCGGAGGGATTCCTGCTGGAGGTCGGGACCACACGTGGTCCAAAGCACAAGTTCGTAGAACGTTGTGAAGGGGTTGCACTCGACAATAGTGCACGGTACCCAGGGGTCGCGGTTCCTCATTACTCGTGGGGTCCACTTGCCTCAGCTTCGCTGGGGACTCACGATGGCCTGGGAGAGGTCAGGAAATCTACTTCTTGGGCTGCAGGGACTTCGGACTCCGGCGGGAGCGGCGTAGTTTGCGACCGTCGTTGTCGTTTTTGGTGCCTGCCAAGCAGGGGAGTCACTCCTTGACTCCAAGGGAGATTCTTCTGTCTTCCAAAGGTAGTGGAACGTCGAAGGGCCAAGATTCTTCTGTAGAGCGTCGTCCAGGGGTTATCTGCTTTGCAATGGCAAGGTTCCCCCTCTTATACTAAAAAGAGGGGATGGACTAGCTCTATGACCCCACCTATGGGAGGGTCAAGGAGGGGGTGGCTACACCCACTTCCCTTTGTCCAGTTTCGCGCCAGAGCAGGGGCAGGTAGCCCCTGAGCTGGTTTGAACTGGCATATGCACAGAGGAGCCTTCTGCTCCCCCAGTGCAGGACTTCAAAGCACTCTAAGAGTGCACCCACCCAGCCCCAATACACTAAACCCTGTCTGGAAGGTGGTTACACCTCCCTGTGACAGGATGCCTATTGTTGGGCTTCCTCCACTGTGAGTTTCGGTCATCAGCAGGAGGGCAGCCCAGTGTCTGTGACTGGTGGCATCCATTTTGTGATGCCAGGGCTCTTTAGGATTCTACCGCGTTTCCACAGCAGGTACATGTCTTATCCCTCTAGAAGGGTGGAATGCTACTCCCGCCGCCAAGATTGGCGGGGGGTAGTATTCCAAGATGTTTGACACCAAACACGACATGTTTTGATGCAGCCATTCCAAAGTTAGCATTTACCGCGAGGATATAACGCACTTAAGAGTATATGGTTTAACCGCATCCACAAACAGCACCAGAGAATGGACTCTGAGAACTGCAGAGGGGCCCTGCTCATGCAGAGGCACCCCCTCACATAGAAGCCAAGCACCCTGCCCTCAGGATTGATAGGGCCTGCCTTAGGGGTGACTGATAGGTTTATATGTGTGTGCAGGAGAGATATAGGAAACCTATATCTCAGTGAGGGGTGCTAGCACCACCTCACCCAGGCTGCAGTAGCAGGCCTGTGGTGTCAGATTTAGACTGCTTCCCAGGGGTGGCATAACATATGCTGCAGTCCCTGGGAGGCCTGTGAAGTACCTATGCCCTTGGTACCTAAGGTACCATATACTAGGGACTCATAAGGCATCCCATCACAGTATCCAATCACTAGTGCACCTAGAGTGCACTCCATGTCGTTTAGAGAGAACAGAGAGGCTGGGGCCCTGATTGGCAGGGACCCAGCCAGACTATAGCCAGAAACCAGTGCTAACATCAGAAAAAAGTGGGGGCAACATAAGAGGCAGATCCTACTCTCCTACACAACCCCCCAAACGTAGGGACACTAAACTAACCTTGACCAGTTGAGTCTTCGTGTTCAAAGTGGAAATACCTTGAGAGTCCATCTGCATTGGCATGTTGGGTCCCAGGCCTATGTTCCACTGTATAGTCCATCCCCTGTAGGGAAATGGACCACCTCAAAAGTTTTGGGTTTTCACCTTTCATCTGCTTTAGCCATAGGAGGGGCTTGTGGTCAGTCTGAACTATGAAGTGAGTACCAAACAAGTATGGCCTCAGCTTCTTCAGGGCCCATACCACAGCAAAGGCCTCCTCTCTATAGCTGACCAACGTTTCTCTCTAGGGGTCAGCCTTCTGCTAATAAAAGCTACTGGCTGGTCTTGACCTTCATCATTCAGTTGAGACAGTACAGCTCCCACACCCAGCTCAGAAGCATCTGTTTGGACAATGAACTTTTGGTGTAGTCTGGGCTCTGTAAGATGGGGGCAGTGCACATGGCCTGCTTTAGGTCTTCAAATGCCTTTTGACAGCTAGCTGTCCACTGAACCTTTTTTGGCATTTTCTTAGAGGTAAGATCATTCAAGGGGGTCACTATAGATCCATATCCCTTGACAAACCTCCTATAGTACCCAGTCAGGCCTAAGAAGGCTCTCACCTGTGTCTGGGTGGTAGGAGCAACCCATTCCATTATGGTTTGGATTTTGCTCTGTAAAGGCTGAACCTGGCCTCCACCTACAAGGTGGCCCAGGTACACAACCTGACTCTGCCCTATCTGGCACTTGGTGGCCTTGATAGTGAGGCCTGCTTTCTGCAGGGCCTCCAAAACATTTCTGAGGTGGACCAGGTGATCCTGCCAGGAGGAACTAAAGACAGCAATATCATCTAGATAAGCTGAGCAATAAGTTTCCATCCCTGCCAGAACTTTATTCACCAACCTCTGAAAAGTGGCAGGTGCATTTTTCAATCCAAAGGGCATCACCACAAAGTGGTAGTGCCCACCAGGGGTCGAAAATGCTGTTTTGGCTTTTGCATCATCAGCTAATCTGATTTGCCAGTAGCCAGCTGTTAGGTCAAATGTGCTTAGATACTTGGCTGAGGCCAAAGTATCAATCAGCTCATCTGCCCTTGGTATGGGATAGGCATCAGTCCTAGTGACTGCATTGAGGCCTCTGTAGTCTACACAAAACCTCATTTCTTTCTTACCACCCTGGGTATGAGGCTTGGGTACCAGGACTACTGGGCTAGCCCAAGGGCTATCTGAAGGCTCAATCACGCCTAACTCCAACATTTTCTGGACTTCAGTCCTGATACAGTCCCTGACATGGTCAGGTTGCCTGTAGATTTTATTCTTGACAGGCAGACTGTCTCCAGTGTCCACCTCATGGGTGCACCAGGAAGTCTGACTAGGGGTCAGGCTAAACATATGTCTAAACTGTTGCAGAACTTGTCTGCACTCAGTTTGTTGATGGTCAGTGAGGCTGCTTGCCAAAGCAACACCATCTACTGACCCATCATCAGGGTTCTGAGAGAGCAGGTCAGGGAGAGGGTCACTCTCCTCCTCCTGGTCCTCATCAGTTGCCATGAGCAAGCCCATGTCAGCCCTGTCAACATATGGCTTTAATCTGTTGACATGAAGCACCCTTAGGGGGCTCCTGGGAGTTCCAAGATTCACCAGATAGGTGACTTCTCCCTTCTGTTCAACTATTGTATGGGGGCCACTCCATTTGTCCTGGAGGGCTGCTGGGGCCACAGGCTCCAACACCCACACTTTCTGTCCTGGCTGGTATACAGTCAGCACAGCCTTTGGTCATGCCAAGCTTTTTGCAATTCTTGGCTGGCCTCCAGGTTTTTGGTTGCCTTTTTCATGTACTCTGCCATCCGGGAGCGGAGACCAAGTACATAGTCCATCACATCTTGTTTGGGGGCTTGAGAGGTAACTCCCAGCCCTCTTTTACCAAACATAGTGGACCTCTCACAGGATGCCCAAACAGAAGCTCAAATGGGCTGTAGCCAACCCCTTCTGTGGAACCTCTCTGTATGCAAACAAAAGGCAAGGAAGAAGAAGGTCCCATTTCCGCCTAAGCTTCTCTGGGAGTCCCTTAATCATTCCTTTCAAGGTTTTGTTGAAGCGTTCAACTAAACCATTGCATTGTGGGTGATAGGGGGTGGTGAACTTATAAGTTACACCACACTCCTTCCACATTGCTTTCAGATATCCTGACATGAAGTTGGTACCTCTGTCAGAAATGACCTCCTTTGGGAAACCCACTCTGGAGAAAACTCCAATGAGGGCTCTTGCCACCACAGGTGCTGTGGTGGTCCTCAGGGGAATTGCCTCTGGGTACCTGGTGGCATGATCCACTACCACCAGGATAAATCTGTGCCCAGATGCAGTCTGAGGGTCAAGGGGACCAACAATGTCAATCCCTACCCTTTCAAAGGGTACCCCCACCACAGGTAGTGGTATCAGGGGGCCTTTGTTGTGCCACCTGCCTTACCACTGGCTTGGCAAGTGACACAGGAGCGACAAAACTCCTTTGTGTCCTCTGACATATGTGGCCAATGAAAATGTGGAACAAGCCTGTCCCAGGTCTTGTTTTGGCCCAAGTGTCCTGCCAAAGGGATATCATGTGCTAAGGTCAAGAGGAACTCCCTAAACTTCTGAGGTATTACCAACCTCCTGGTGGCTCCAGGGGCTTGGTCTCTACCCTCAGAATATAGGAGTCCCTCATCCCAATAAACTTTATGGGACCCACTAGCACTCCCAGCAGCCTCAGCAGCAGCCTGCTGTCTGAGGGGTTCAAGAGAGGGGCAGCACTGTTGCTCCTTGCTCAGATCTTCCCTGGAAGGGCCCCCTGCCCCCAAGAACTCAACCTGGTCAGGTTCAAGTTCCTCTGGGGCAGTTCCTTCTTCAGGTTCTGCTTCACCTCCCTCTGGAAGTGAATCCTTGATCTGAGACAGAGGGGAAGGCACTGCCTTTACCCTACTGCTCCTCCTCTTGGGAAGCATCTGGTCCATTGTTCCAGGATCCAGAGCTGGTTCAGTGTCATGCATTCTTGCTTGTGACCTGGTCACAGCAAATACCTCTGCAGGGATGCCCAACATCTCAGCATGAGTCCATAACTCTACTTCAGACCAGGCTGAAGTCTCTAGATCATTGCCCAATAGACATTCTACAGGGAGGTCTGCACTGACTACAACCTTCTTGAGGCCAGTTACCCCTCCCCAGGAGAAATTCACAACTGCCAGACTATGGTTGGTCTGGACATTGCTTGCATTGGTCACCTGGTACATTTCACCCAGGATGATCTGTCCAGGGTCCACTAGGTCCTCTGCCACCATGGTGACACTAGCACCTGTGTCCCTAAATGCCAAAGCCTGTTTGCCATTTATCAAAGGCTGCTGTTTGTACTTGCCCAGATTACTGGGGCTTACTAGGAAGGACATATCAATGTTTCCCTCACAAATCAGCATTGCCTGAGTGGTCACTCTGACTAGGTCAGAATCCACTTCAGAACCCAGGGTCAACCCTACTACACCCTTATTCTGAGTACCACCTCCACCAGTAGCTGAGCTAGGGGGCACAGTTGCCTTAGGGGCAGGAGTGGTGGTGGTTTGGTCTTTGGACTTGGTACAATCAGAAGTCCAGTGCCCTTTCTGTTTACAGAATTTGCACCAGGGCTTCTTTTGGCCTTTTCCCTTGTTGGACTGTGACTCCCCACCAGATGCAGATTTTTGGGGCCCTTGTGAAGACTTCTGGTCTTTTGACTTATCCCCACCTTTCTCAGAGCCTTTAGGATCTTGCTTCTTAGTGTCACCCCCTTGGTTCTGGGTTTTCTGCCTCACCCTGGTTCTGACCCATTTGTCTGCCTTCTTTCCCAATTCTTGGGGAGAGGTCAGATCAGAGTCCACCAGGTACTGATGCAACAACTGGTTCTGGCAATTATTTAGGATCTGTTCTCTCATCATCAGATTATACAATCCCTTGAAATCAGTAACCCTACTGCCAACCAGCCAACCCTCTAGAGCCTTGGTTGCACAATCAACAAAGTCAGTCCAGTCCTGAGTCTGTGCCTTCTGGATATCTCTGAACTTCAACCTGTACTGCTCAGTGGTTAAGCCAAACCCATCTATCAGTGCACTCTTCAGGACCTCATAATCATCAGCATCCTCCTCTCTAACAGTGAGGAGCTTGTCTCTTCCTTTATCTGAAAAGGAGAGCCACAAGATTGCTGCCCACTGCTTTTGGGGGACCTGCTGTACTCTACAGGCCCTCTCCATAGCAGTTATCCACTTGTGGATATCATCCCCACTCTGGTAGGGAGGAACAACCTTGCTCAGGTTCCTATGGTCAGGAATATATTCTCTGCCTCTAGGGACACTGTTGCTGCCACCAGGGGGTTCTAACCCCTCTTTTCTAGAAGCTCTCTGGATCTCCAGGGCTTCCCTATCCAGTGCCAACTGCTTGGTTCTGAGGGCCACTCTGGCTTCCTCATACTGGAGCAGTTTGCACCTTCTCTCAGAGGAGGTCTCTCTTAAGGAAAAGTATGAGCTCCTCTGCTGGACAAATTCTCTGCCAGAGTGATAAGAGTGGTCAGATTCCCTGGAAGGGGATCTGTGCCTCTCCTCCTCTCTGTCAGTTCTCTTAGGGAGAATTCCTCTGTCCTTTTCAGGCCCCTTGGAGCCTGGCCCTTCAATCACAGAGTCTTGGTCATTCTGATGTTCATCATCTGACCCAGATACTATGACTGACCCACCCACTGATTCAAACCCTTTAGCTCCTAGAGCCAATCTAAGGTCATCTGCTGTCAGCAGATCTATCAGGTGGAGTGTTGAGGGACTCTGTCCTAGTCTCAGGTGTCTGTCAACACACATGGCTCTCAAGTCAGAGAAAGCCATGTCCTTATACTGAGGCTGAGTGGATCCACTGGGTCCACCCTTTAAGGACATTCTAGTGTTGTGCAGTGTTGTACTACCTACACTAGTTTGTGGTCTACTGATCCTAGCTTGAGCTGTGGAAAGGGTGTGCTATCCCTTGGCACACAGCTCTAAGTTCAGTAGAACTTATTGATACTAAGCTTGACTTTATATGTACCTTGAGTACCTATAATGGTTTTCAGTTAGTAATTCAAATAGAGATTTTCTGGTAAAACAATGGCAAGCTGGAATCCCACACGCTGCCCACCAATGTGAGAAGTTGGCCTGGTATATGCTGTTCACTAATTAAAGTGGACACCTTGCACCAGGGCAAATCGACTCTTATGGTAGATAGGTTTAAGACAACCTTTTAAAGAAAGCTATCCTAGTGGTAGCTGTGGAGAGCAGCCTTCAGGCTAAGTCTCGGAGGAATGTAAAGCAGCTTGTTTTACCATATAATCTCTTGAATCACCAAATGAAAAGACACCACACAGGTATATATATCAAATATATATGTATTTATTTCTAAATAACTCTCTACTAATCTCTTTATGAGATTAGAAGACAAACATATGCACAAATCAACGTTTCACAATAAGTTAAGCACAAAATATGGCTGGAGCCCTAGGGGCGTACCAGACCATATACTAAGTAAGAGACTTAGGGACAACGACTTGCAGGGAGACAAGGCCTAGGGCCTTCAGAAGTGCTGGGGCCTCACGAAACCACCCAAGGCAGGTAAGTAAAGGACCCACGGGGACGCGTGCAGTGTAGATACACAGGCGCGGATCGCCGTTGACTTCAATGGGGCAAGTCGCGGTTGGAAATAAAGAGTTTTAGGATACTTCGGGAGAACCTACAAGCAAGTCACTTACAGGGTAAGTAGTTCTAGGGCCCACACCCACAGGAGCACCGTAGTGCTGGAGTTACCTCACCCAGGGAAGACGGGTGCACAGGTGTCCTTTGGTGTCGGGTCGCGGCGTCGTTTTCAATGGCGAACAAAGAAGACTTGCTGCTTGCGGGAGCTGAAGAAGTGTCCGGTGGAATCCAAGCCTGGATTCTGAAGAAGGATGACCTGAAAGCAGAGGGGACAGTGTTCAAAGTCACTTGGCAGTGACCCGGGGCAAGGAAGATGGATGCCCACCGTCGTCGGTTGATTCAGGTCGGTTGAGGGTGCCTTGACTCTTCAGCCACGTGGTCCAGGAGGTGTCGACGACAACCAGGATCTGGATTCGGTGGGTCCCTCGACGTCTGCAGCTGACTGCGGTGTCGGCAACTCGATTGGAGCCAACAAGCCTTGGCAGCAGCAAGTCTCGGGGAGATGAAGAAAAGTTGATGGCACAGACCAGCAAGGTCTGAGGGACTCACCCAGCGAGGGTAAGTCAGGGCAGGCCTGGAGCAACCAGGGGAGCCCTTTGGTTTCTTTAAGAAGTCTTCTGGGGACCCACAAGCCGGTGGGCAAGGGATCGCAAAGACACCTCGGGCGGAATCACTCAACAGGGGCCCACGGTCACTCGGGACAGTGTAGGCCTCTGATCTTCGGAGGGATTCCTGCTGGAGGTCGGGACCACACGTGGTCCAAAGCACAAGTTCGTAGAACGTTGTGATGGGGTTGCACTCGACAATAGTGCACGGTACCCAGGGGTCGCGGTTCCTCGTTACTCGTGGGGTCCACTTGCCTCAGCTTCGCTGGGGACTCACGATGGCCTGGAAGAGGTCAGGAAATCCACTTCTTGGGCTGCAGGGACTTCGGACTCCGGCGAGAGCGGCGTAGTTTGCGACCGTCGTTGTCGTTTTTGGTGCCTGCCAAGCAGGGGAGTCACTCCTTGACTCCAAGGGAGATTCTTCTGTCTTCCAAAGGTAGTGGAACGTCGAAGGGCCAGGATTCTTCTGTAGAGCGTCGTCCAGGGGTTATCTGCTTTGCAATGGCAAGGTTCCCCCTCTTATACTAAAAAGAGGGGATGGACTAGCTCTATGACCCCACCTATGGGTGGGTCAAGGGAGGGGGTGGCTACACCCACTTCCCTTTGTCCAGTTTCGCACCAGAGCAGGGGCAGGTAGCCCCTGAGCTGGTTTGAACTGGCATATGCACAGAGGAGCCTTCTGCTCCCCCAGTGCAGGACTTCAAAGCACTCTAAGAGTGCACCCACCCAGCCCCAATACACTAAACCCTGTCTGGAAGGTGGTTACACCTCCCTGTGACAGGATGCCTATTGTTGGGCTTCCTCCACTGTGAGTTTCGGTCATCAGCAGGAGGGCAGCCCAGTGTCTGTGACTGGTGGCATCCATTTTGTGATGCCAGGGCTCTTTAGGATTCTACCGCGTTTCCACAGCAGGTACATGTCTTATCCCTCTAGAAGGGTGGAATGCTACCCCCGCCGCCAAGATTGGCGGGGGGTAGTATTCCAAGATGTTTGACACCAAACACGACATGTTTTGATGCAGCCATTCCAAAGTTAGCATTTACCGCGAGGATATAACGCACTTAAGAGTATATGGTTTAACCGCATCCACAAACAGCACCAGAGAATGGACTCTGAGAACTGCAGAGGGGCCCTGCTCATGCAGAGGCACCCCCTCACATAGAAGCCAAACACCCTGCCCTCAGGATTGATAGGGCCTGCCTTAGGGGTGACTGATAGGTTTATATGTGTGTGCAGGAGAGATATAGGAAACCTATATCTCAGTGAGGGGTGCTAGCACCACCTCACCCAGGCTGCAGTAGCAGGCCTGTGGTGTCAGATTTAGACTGCTTCCCAGGGGTGGCATAACATATGCTGCAGCCCCTGGGAGGCCTGTGAAGTACCTATGCCCTTGGTACCTAAGGTACCATATACTAGGGACTCATAAGGCACCACAGTATCCAATCACTAGTGCACCTAGAGTGCACTCCATGTCGTTTAGAGAGAACAGAGAGGCTGGGGCCCTGATTGGCAGGGACCCAGCCAGACTATAGCCAGAAACCAGTGCTAACATCAGAAAAAAGTGGGGGCAACATAAGAGGCAGATCCTACTCTCCTACACAGACCCTACTGCACTGATGGGGCCATGCAAGTTACCTCTAAGTCAATTGTATGACTGGTAAAAAAAAATGTAAACAGCAGAGTGACATATATCTTTTGGTCCTGATGAATGCTTCTGAACTTTATTGAGTCTTTCTTGGCAGAAACATGTTGACCAGATAAGATATGGTTGTTTCATTACCCCTGTCCATTCAATTTTGAATCCTATCCAATGGAGTCACCAGAATAAAGAACAATTTATGCCCCCCACAAGATAGTTTTATCCGCATGTGACATTTTTGCACTGTGCCCCTCACTCCAATACATTCACATTGCTCATCTTGAAATACAAAACACCTTGGCTCCTCCCCCCTGGGTCTTTGGGTAGTTGTAGCCCACACTGGGTACCTTGCGATCCCAGTGTGAGGAGGGAACCAAATGATGAAGCATGTCACCTTTAGGTGAGTGGAGGTTCTCATCCCAACAGCAAACTGCTCCAATGCTCTGTCAGATCACCTTTGAGAAGCCTTTCTTCCTTTACACTCATACCACCCAGACATACATATTGTGTGTTTATACAGTATGTTTTTGGGATAGTTAATGCTCCAACAAAACCCCTATGTGTGTTTCCTGCCATCTTGGAATGACAGTGACCTATTCCCAAATTTTAGTATCCTTTTGCCATCAGGAAATATTTGCGATTCTATCTATATAAAATTCTGTTTTTCAAAATTCCTCAGAAATATCAAATGTATTCCCACTGTAGGGGAGTCTGTTCTCTTCATTTATATATTTACTCTCACTGAGAGATTTCTGTTCGGTAATCAATTCTATCAACCTATCAAGGATGAATCTTTGACTTTTACCTAATCATCGAATCCAGAAATTCTTCAAGAACACTTTCCACCTCATATTAGCCACTCAACCTTATTTACATGGTTTTTCCTTACTATTATCGGAGTTTGTGATAATGCAAACTTTCTTTTTGAGTTTGATGCAGTTTTAATACACAGAACAGAGAGGTGTGCTGGCTATTAACCTCTCACCGAACCTGAAACTGCACAACATATTACAATACAATCTAACTGTTCATCCTATGAAAGATAATGTGTGTTCTGCAATTCAGGTACACTTAACCAAAGCATCTCTACAAACTCTCCAAGTTTCTTCTACTAGGCACCACTAAAATGAGCATGGAATAATTGTTCATTGTGTCTCACAGTACCAAAAATGTTTAAAGATTAGGGCTCTCTGATTGGTTGAAGGAATTTTTTTCTTGTCAATTATTTTAAAGACACAGTACCTGTACAACAAGACAAAGAGATCTGATCAGCAGGAGAGCTGACTGGCTATAACCAAAAAAAAGAAGAAATTTACTGAAGAAACCAAGTGTTTTAGTGGCATTATAATTAGGTATGGAAATAGGATCTTGGTTTACATTAACAAACCCAAGATATTCACTGAAAAAACAAAGGTTATAGGTAAGTTATAATCAGATGTTAAAACAGCACACAAAGTGACCATTAAAAATCGAAAAACACAAATTCACTAGATAACATTTATTGAGCTCAGTATAACTAGCGCTCCCACCATGCAATATTTAAATGTAACTCACTGTGTCATGTTATACCAAAGATCTGATTTGAAGTCTAATACCAATGCAGAAGAAAAAGTGCTTCAATGAAAAATATGCACAGTAATAAGATCTAACAAAGACCCTCCAATCCACAAATAAAAAATATTAATAAAAGAATAGCGAAGAAGAATTGAATAAGGCAAAGAGAAAAACGAGAGGTATATGAAAGCAATAGAAAAATGTTTGAAGAGGTGGTAGATAGTTCAGTTAGTACCAAATTAAAGTGCCAGAAGAGAATAGGTATGTAAAATATTGGCAGAGTAGTCCACACACTATGAAGAAGTGAGGATCTTAGCATTAGGACATGGATAGACAAGAGGGGGCTTACTCTCTAATTGTACATATCTGATACATACAACTATGACTGTATGAGAATATAAAAAAAGGATTAATTACAAATTATGCCAAGACTATTGCTGGACTGGATTTGTGTCATCAGTTGATGTGGGCTTGGGGGGCGTGGCTGGACGCCGATGGAGCAGGGAGCCTGAGCCTGAGCTCCCGCTGGTGATCCCCCATCCAGTCTCATCCTGCCCGCTATAAGGGGTCCCTCATCATAATCAGCCTACCCCCGATCCCTGAAATGCAGGGGCACCGAGCGGTGCGGAAGAAAGGAGCAGATAGGCGCGCCATTGCGGAGAAATCGAACCCAGCGGAGAGATCGCAAGGCCAGCCAAGATGGCGCCCGCGGACTGAGAGGCGACGTCTGATAGAAGCCCGAAGCCTTTAAGCACGACGCAGCAGAACAGCCTGCGGGTGCGGGACGACAGAGAGCTGGGCCCTCACTGCTGGAAAGACACAGAGCAGTAAGTAGGTGCTGCAGAGGGGGGCCCGGGTGGCGACGATGTGGGAATTGCAGACAGCACACAGCGGCGGCGGGAGACACCTGGAAAGCTGCCACTGGGGTATTCAGGGTGCCGGAAAGTAAGCAGGCCGGGACCTGCTTCTCACCGCTGGGAGAAGCAGGACAGCTTGCTGGGGACAGCCCAGGCTGCTACCACGAAATAGGAAGAGAAACCCCAAGGTCAGGCAAGATGGTGGCAGTGGCCTGACCAGGGGCGGATTGCGGCAGACGAGAGGCCCCAGAAGCAGCGGGCTCGCGTAACTGCGGGCCCAGAGGAACGGAGGACCGGAATTACATGCAGCTTCAGAAACCAGCCACGAGGTACAGTTGGAGAGTACTCAGATGAAAGCGGCACGGGGGCCCCCAAGCGCACCTAGAAGTAGAACAGGGATCCCAGAGGACAATCCACAGTGAACTGAGGGCATTGGCAGTCCTGCTGGTGACCACGGAGACACACTCCTATACAGGGCACCAGGGAACGGAGGGGCCGAGGCCTACGCCCCTCAGCAAGCAGTGCGGAAACAGAGCACTGGGAACAATCTAAGCATAGAGGAAGAGGGCCAGGCGAGGCCACGTGGCGGCAGGGTGGCCCGCACCGAGCAATGCACATAAGAGACCTGCACTAACGGAGGTGAAAGCAAATGGCCAGAGAGAGGCGGCAGACGGGACAGAACGCCGGCTCTGGTAGGTGGAGGGAAATATTTGGAACCATGAAGCCTTCTCAGTGGAAACAGCGCTAAGGGGAGCCCGACGCGGCAAGTTGAGGGCCACGAGATAGCACTGCGTCCCGGCAACGAACAGACGGCGGCAGTAGTGGCTGAGGGAGGTTCAGTGAGAAGGCCACAGGAGGGTAAGTGGAGCAACAGGGCTGCCCAGCCTAGCAGGACACAGAAGGTGCCAGGAGGGGGCCCAAATTGGGGACACAAGCTTCGGCAGTGACCGGATTGAAGACACCGGGGATGCATAAACCTTTGAGCGAGATCTGACCGGGAGAGTTAGGGGAAAGGAAGCCCTCCCCAGAGGATCACCATCACTATGGGGAAAGTCTCCAAAAGGCGGGATACAGAGCAGCAGGAGCCGACGGGAGAAGTTCCTGGTGCGTCGCGACTGCGAACGGGGGCCCGCAGCGGAAGGAATGAAGTTCACGAAGACCCATCTCTCTAAGATATCCTGCAGGCCATAAAAACGTCAAGAACGGCCGTTCAATCCAAAATTGATACGCTCCGGGAAGACTTGGGCCTGCTGAGGGCAGATCATAGGAAGCTAGCAGATCGTGTCACGACAGTCGAAGGGGATGTCAGAGACCTGAAACCACAGGTGTCCACGGCTGCCCACAAACTCACTGGCATTGAAAAAAGGGTGCATGTGCTGGAGCTGAGAGCGGAGGACGCCGAAAATAGGGTGAGACGCAACAACATACGAGTTATAGGCCTGCCAGAAAAAGTTGAAGGGAACAATATGGTTGCCTACCTTGAGAACTGGATCTGCACTGAGGTGGCGGAGGAGGGCCTGTCACCTTACTTTGCCTTGGAACAGGCACACAGGGTTCCTGCCAGGGCGCTCCCTCCTGGGAGGCCACCGAGGCCAGTGGTGGCGCGGCTGCTCTTCTACAAGGACAGGGATCACATGCTGAGCCAAGCACGAAGCAAAGGTCACCTCAAAATAGATAACAGCACCGTTCTGATCTTCCCAGACTTCCCTCAGGAAGTGCAGAGACAGAGAGCCTCCTTCGTTTCAGCCAAACAAAAATTGAGACAAATGGGGATATCATACTCCATGGTGTTCCCGGCTAAGCTCCGGATGATGTCCACCGAGGTGACCAAGTTCTTTAATACACCACAGGAAGTGAGGGACTGGATTGAGGAACAGGGGCCACAAGAACGGAGAGGGGAAGGACAGGAAAAGCCGGAGAGGGATTCCTCGAGACCCCCAGGAAAAGGGGGAAACCCAAGTGTCTCCCGACGGAGGAGGAGTCTCGGCGGGACAGGGAGAGAGCAGTAGCGGCGATAGCATCCTTGAGCGCCCACGGAACACGAGGCACCTCCTCGCTGTCTGGGGAGGACCCAAGAGACTCAGACTCTGACACCAGCTCGAGTAAGGTGGGGGAAGCCAGCCAGACCCTTCCCGAAGTGATTCCCAGGACAGCAGATGACATTATATGATGGTTACACGGCACGCAAGTACCCGCAGGACTATTGAGTAGGGGGGGCGAAGTGACCCGACTAGGTGTTGATACGAGTGAATGAGAGGCCTGAGACGAGTGACATGATGTTCAAACACTGGATGGGGGGATCCAGGGGGTGGGGGGGGAAGGTTTTTATCCAGGTGAGCACTAGCCTTGTCACTACCCAAACTTTGGACACTTGTTCTGATTGCACGCAAGAGCTTAGTTTGGATGGGGGAGTCTCTCACTTGTCCTGGGGAGAGGAGTTGGGGTGTTTATGTAGTTTTAAGTTGGGGTCACTGCTGTCTACAAAAAGGGGACATGAGCTATAGTAGTAAGGATCACTCCACTCAGAGTACGTTGCCAGAAGGAGGCCGCGCAAGCAGAGGTCAGATGGAGGAGGGAAAAATAATGCCAAAACAGACGATATATAACCTCCTCTCCTGGAATGTCTGGGGATGCACTCCATGCACAAGCGCTACAAGATTTTCTCCCACCTGACTAGGTGAGGGATTCATATAGCAATGTTAGAGGAAATGCACACTTTGGCCTCTGAGGGGGCGGCATTACATTGGAGATGGAGAGGACAGGCATACTATACCTCATTTTCAGCGTTTGCAAGGGGGTTTGTTTTGTTTTGGGTGCAGGCGGGAGTCCCCTTCCAACACAAGGGACACAAAGTGGATTCAGAGGGCCGCTACGTAATAGTATCAGGGAGATTGGATGGGCAGGATGTAACGCTAATAAACATATATGGACCGAATGCAGACCAGGGGGCCTTTCTAGAACAGATGTCTAGGATCCTGGCACCACACATGATGGGTTCAATTATAATGGGGGGGGACTTCAAATGCATTGCGGACCCGGAACTGGACAGGTCTCACCCACCACTCCGCGATTCCCCGGTCCATAGGACAGCCAGGACTTTCAGGAACTGGCAAACTCAATGGGAGTTGGTGGACACGTGGAGACGCATGCATCGACTAGACAGGTAATACTCCCACCTCTCCTATGTACACGACTTGCATGTGCGACTGGACACCGTCTTATGTTCACCAGATACGCACGCATGGCTTCAGGGCACGGAATACCTAACGCATACTGTGCCAGATCACAACCCAATATTGACTAGGTTGCACTGGGGGACACAGCAGCAACCCATCCCCACATGGTGCCTCAAGCCTGAGGCCCTGGAGGACCAAGTGTTTCTTCACGAGATAGGGGCCATATTGTCACGTATTTCGAGGATAATACTCACTCCATGGACTCCAGGATAATAGAATGGGAGGCTTTTAAGGCAGTAATTAGGGGACGGTGCATGGCAGTGTCCATCGGAGTACGGCGAACGTTACTCACAGATGTTGAAAGGGCAGATCGAGCGCGGAGGCAGATTGAACTCAGATGCCAGAACCACCCCGAAGTCCGTCAGGAGTTGCTGGAGGCGAAAGAAGAGGTTGCCGTGCAGGAAGAAAGGTTGAGGTGTTGTGACTTTAAGGCATACACAGACAGGACTCACGCTGAGAGGGATAAGGCGGGCAGACTGTTGGTGTGGCTTGCCAACCCCACTCGGAGGGGGAATACCATAATCGAGATAGCAGACCCAGCAGAACATCCTCTGTATAGACAAGATGCCATCAACAATAGATTCCGCAGTTACTATGAGCAGCTTTACAAGAGCTCTGGGCCTAGGAGGGAAGGAGAAATAGAAGAGTACCTGTCGGAGCTTCCTCTCCATACCCTGTCAGAGGAGGACGCAGACCAGTTAGGGGTAGAAATATCAGAACGGGAAGTCAGAGTAGCTATTAAGGAGCTGGCAAGAGGGAAAACCCCGGGCACAGGCGGGCTCCCTAAGGGGTTTTACGCTGCGTATGTGGAGGATTTAGCCCCTAGGTTAGCAGAGATGGATGCAGAGGCGGGGAGAGGGGCCACTTACCGAACACCACTAGAGAGGCGGTGGTAATTCCACTGCTTAAGCCCAACAAGTCTCCCCTTGAGTGCACGGCGTATAGGCCCCTGTCAATGCTGAACCTTGACTTCAAAATTTAAAGCAAACTATTGGCAACAAGATTACTCCCACATATGACATCCCTGGTGCACCAGGATCAGGCGGGCTTCATCCCAAGCAGAAACACGACTCTGAACATACGCCGCCTACTATCCATCATAGAGTTAGGTGTGACGGAAGAACGGGAGGGGGCGATATTCGCAATAGACATAGAAAAGGCATTTGATAGCCTTGAATGGGGATTTCTATACGCCGTCCTGTCAAAAATGGGGATTGGGAAGGGGCTCCTCCGATGGGTGCATCTGTTATATGCCGACCCGGTAGCGAGGGTCCGCACGGGACGCACAATATCGGAGCAGTATTGGGTGGAGAGGGGCACACGACAAGGGTGTCCCCTCTCCCCAGTGCTGTTCGCATTGGCCATGGAGCCACTAGCGTGCAGGGCGCGATCCAGGGGAGCATATAGAGGACTCCAGTTGGGGGGGGCAGGTGCACCACATAGCGTTGTACGCTGATGATCTCCTGCTCTTCCTAAAGCACGTGGAGGGGGTGTTGCGGGGGCCAAAGAATATGATGGAAGAGTTTGGAGCACTGTCGGGACTGCGGGTTAATTGGCAGAAGTCCAGACTGTTCCACTAGAAGAGGGCACGCCACCGCCAGAGGGCTTGGGTGAACTGCGCTGGGAACCCCGAGGCTTTTGATACCTGGCAGTGAGGGTGTTCCACTCCATGGCAGATGTGCAAGAAGGGAATATAGGGGGTGCATTGCGATCGCTCAAGGGCAACATGACATTCTGGGGAGAACATCCCCTCTCGGTGATGGGCCATATTTCTCTACTAAAAATGGTGGCTCTCCTCAGGTTACTATAATTTTTCACCATGCTGCCAGTGTGGATACCGGGGGCATGGTTCCGTGAGCTGGACTCATGCATCTCCGCGCTTATATGGGGGACCGGCAGAAGGAGGGTAGCCCTAACCACGCTGAAAAGGTCACAGTCAGAAGGGGGCCTCGCCGTGCCTGATATGGAGGCATATTACCTGGCAGGGCAATTGCAGAGATTCACGCAGTGGGTGGCAAGGAGCCTGACGCTGGACAGGGGAGCGCCCCCTTTACCCCGGATAGGCTAAACATGCTCCGCACCCTGCTGGGGACTGCGAAACCACAGCATGATGATACGCCGATGCTGGGGCAGGTGCCTACAGAAGACTAGGACACAACGTCCATACTCACCGGAATTGACAATGATGCTTCTGGGGGCACTCCCACACGAGGGGCAATGGAGGGGGATAGATGACTGGGCACAGACAGAAGCCACGAAAGTGGGAGATCTATACCGGTACGGGGAGCTACTCCCCTTTTAAGAGTTCAGTACAGACTGGGACAACTCACAGGGGCACTTTCTACTTCACAGGGCAGTCACGGGGGCACTACGGGGACACTGGGGCACGGGCACGACTGAACCGCCGCGACATGCCACCTGCGAATACATAGGCCTGGCAGGGGGGGCCATAAAAGCTGTTGCATGCCTATACAGGGCCATGGGGCAAGACTCTGTTCAGCCACTGGACCGGTTGAGACATCAGTGGGTAGAAGACATAGGCAGACCACTGGAAAATAAGGCCTGGGAGGGCATACTGGTACGGACAAATAGGGTATCTTGAAATGCAGGCTTTAGCCTAATTAGCTTCTACATACTTCACCAAGCGTACATAACACTGGAACGTATTAACCGGTTCTTTCATAGAGAGGATGCCGCATGCCCGAGGTGTAAAGAACTGGGGGTGACTTTTATTCATATGATATGGAACTGTCAGTCCCTGACGCAATATTGGCAGGAAGTAACAAGGGAGACAGCTAGGACAACAGAGCGAGTAGTCCCATGTACACCAGCGCATGTCCTGCTCAGCCTGTTCCCGCACACTGCCAAGACTTAGACCATGGACAAGTTTCAGGACCTCGCCTTCATACGGGCAAAGCGGGAAATCACTAGCAGATGGAAGGCGCCGAACGGCCCCAGCGTCCATAGATGGAAGCGAGAGTTAGTAAAATGGGTGGGGTGCGAGGGCAGAATCTTGCTCAGAAATGCAATAAGGGGCGTGGGCAAGCTGGAGAGAGCTCAGGCATGGGAGGTATTGCTGGAAGAAATGAGGAGCGATGACCCCGAGTCTGAGGCCACCACCCCTGAGAGACCATCACGACAGGGGAGCCCCCGGAGGCAGAACCAGGAGGGGGTAATAGCACAGGTACCCGGGCGAGGACACTTAGCAACCTTGGAACTGTGAGGGAAATAGACCCGGAAAGGAGGAGACAGAGTAACGCAGAAACACAACACAAGGAACAGTGGAAGTGATCAAAGGAACTCATCAGGCAACAATAGGAGACAGCAGTGCAGGGGGTGAGTGGGGGGGTGGTTGGGTCCCGGTTATCTTGTTGGGGGGAACTGGGGTGGGAGGGAACCTAGGCACTGAATAGAAGAGCCTATAACTATAAAATGAATGGGCATGATAGAATCAGGAACAATAATAATACAATTGTAATGATTATGTATATGCGATGCATACAACGAGATATATTGAGATTGAGAATGTAAGGTGTCCACCTGTAAAGATGACGGAGAAGTGACTGAGATATATGTAAAAGGTTATAAAGTTTGTTTAAAAAAAAAAAAAAATCAGTTGATGCGGGCTTCTGTGTGTTGGTCAGTGTGCTTGGGTTCACATTATTCTGTTGGCCTATGTATGGTGGTGGATACATGTCACCCTAATGTTTTTCATTTTGTTTGATACTCACCTGCTGGTACTCTTGAACTTTAACACTGGGACACCTCTATCCAGCACCTTTTTATGTGCTATGACCCCTAAAACATGTTGCAATTGGCATAAAACCTGATTGGCACATTTAACTTTTCTATGAGGCCAGAGGATATGGTGCAGAAATACACCCATGGCATGGAAAGTTAAATGCAAGTTGTGGATTGCAACACCTAATGTGCCACGAACTATAATGGCAGAGAAAACAAAGCTTTAGGCCTGCCCTGTATAGCCAGACAGCAGCAACTTGAACCCTGATGCCCAGGCACTGGAAAAGTACCCATTTGACAAATATGCAAACCTGATTTTAAATATTAAACAGGACAATCATAAGCACACCTTGCTGCCAACAAGGTAGGGTGCATAATATGTAAGAGTGGGACATGTGAGACATAAGAAATAGCATGCTGCCCCAGTGACCAGACCCAAAATGACATTGTCACTGGTCTGGCTGTAGCTGGCACCAAGGCAAAGTCAAATTATGCATTATAGGCTTTAATCTATAACTTTTCATCTGTACCAACCTCACCCATTCAAAGACTTCTATTTATGTTTAATACAAATTCAATCTAATGGTAAAGTTAGATTTTCTATTAAATATATGGGAAATGTATTTGTTTTAAAGTTACCTTTACCCTGCTTGAAGCTACTAAAGGCTAATATGCATTGGCTTTGCAGCAATGGCCCAGCCTACACTTGACCTGAATTGAGTGCCAAAGAGGTGTGCAAACTGGTCCCAGACCAGAGACAAGGGCCTAGGAGTGCAGAGGTGTTTATATTCCCCTGAGAAGAAAACCATTTGGTGTGGCCCCATTAATACTTCAAAGGGGCCTACCTTGTCACAATTAAATGTTAGGTGACAACAGTGTTTGTTCTCCAAGTGAGGCTGGCATCAAACCCAGTAGGAGGAAAGCTACTGAGTACCAGTTTTGAGTGACCACAGAGGAGGGGACCTCTAATTAGCCTGGCCACACATCTGGGTGGATACATGATCTGCACAAGGGGTGAAGGATTCCCCCATCTTGGATTTTGAAAGTGAGGGGCACTGTGGGATTTTTGCAGTAGGGTTAACAGGAACTGCTGAAAAACTGGGTATGGTTGTCTCCAGGACCCTTTACCCCATGGAATAGCGAGTGCCCAGGAATTATACTCCACTAACAATCTAGTGCCATACAAATGTGTTACCCCCAAGGCACCTCCTCAGAACACTTATTAGAACTACCAATACTCAGAAGAGGACTGGTCCTGCTGTTTGTGAACTGATAGGGGCCCTGGGGGACTGGACCTGCTCCCTCTTGTATCCAGGATAAAAAAGCGTATTCCATGTGTCAGTTGGCTGACCCTCTGTGTGGCAACAGGGACCCAACAAGAGGCAAGAAGCCTTTTCCTGGAAATGTCCTTCTGACCAGCGACAACTGGATCTGGACTGGACCTTGCCTGACGCCCAAGAGTCCCCAAATGCCCTACCCTGAGGTCGTGGGGCCTTAGAAGTGTAATCCTGTTGTTGTTTGCACAACAGAACAAAGTTAGGAAACTTTAAAAAATGTTTCCTTCAGAGCTTCAGGAGAATCTTCAGAAAAAGCATCTGACCAACCAGCCATGGATTGAATTTCAACTTCTACCCAGTCAAGGCTCCCAGCAACTACCATTCTCCGTTGAGACTTAGAAAATTGCCAAAGCTCTAGAGCTCCAGTGGGATCAACTTGCTTCAATTATCTGGTCCCAAGTTCTACTGAGGTGGCTACAACTACTGGGGCAGCCCTCTCAGAGAAGATATTTCTTTTAAAAAAGTCACCAATTCGCTTTCTGTGTTGGAACATGGAAACTTTTTTGAAATTGTTTACTTCCAGAATTTTACTGGACCAATCCACACATTGATATGTGATTTTTCTAGCACTTTCTTTCACTTAAATATTTTTAAAAAAAATATTTCTGGATCCCATTATTGAATTTTTGTCCTTATCTTATTCTACTCATACTTTTTTCTCTTTATTTTAAATTGGATGTGGAATTTTTTTGTGTCTTTGATTTTAATGTAACTGCTATATGTCACGTTACCAAGGATTAAACACAGGTTTATTTTATTTAATTAGTGTGACAGGTGGTGGCCTTATCCTTTGAGGTAGACACTCATCCACCCTAAGTAATAATCCACTTTCCTACACTATCCTTCTATGGTTCTGCAAAACTGGCCAAGTACATACACTTCTGCACTTGACTTAGTGGAAGTGATGGGGAGCACTCATAGTCTTCTCAGGGTAGTTAGTATGGGAGTACAATAAGCTCAGCACTCAATAGACCACTAGCATCATAATAACTTGATTTCCCAGCCCAGTGCTTATATTCATAATAATGAAGAACTTTAATATGTTATGAAATGCACTACTACACACTATAAAAGTTCATGTATTTCGAGTCTCTAGTGCAGATGCATCCTCTATTTTCCCTTCAATCTCCCTTAGCATTAGGGTACCCTTGTGTTGTTCTCAGACACAGGTGCAGCATTCCTCCCCTCCTTTTTGGCAGTAAAGCATAGTTAGTCTTGATGGCTCACCAAATAGGTTTGAAGAAGGTCTCGAGTCAGTCTACTGCACTCTAGTCCTGGACATTCCTTCTTTTTGGGAAGATGTGTTGGCCACAGGCAGTAGTAGATGTGTTCTATCTTGGGTCAGCAGCCTTCTTCCAGGCACAAGTCTTCAGCTTCAGGCTGGGTCCAGTAGGTCTTGGCAGGGCCTGCTCTGTATGGATAACTTGGTATATTAGCAGGCCAGCTTGTCAGGCCTTCTAGGGTCAAGGAGGCAATGCAGTCGGCTTATGTTCTCAGATCCGGGTGGCAAAGTTTCAGCTGCTCCAAGACACTTCAAGAGTCTGCGATGGCAGCATAATTCAATCAGGCACACTTCTAGTCAGTACCTTGATAAGCAAAGCACAGTCACTTGGCCATGCAGCGGTCTAGTACCTCAGGAGAGGAGCTTTACTTACCATGGAGTATTCCATTTTGGTACATCTTAGGCAATTTCAGCTGGGCTAGCACTCCACAGCCTGTTTGGGCACACTCCAACAGTACCGTAGGCTTGGTTCTAGTTTCTTTCATAACAGATCACACCACTTGGGTACACTTCAGACAAGTCAAATACACAAAACATGATGGGAGGACTACTTGCAATCTGTCTAGCCACTCACAATCACTCAGGCAGAATTCCAACCTATTGTTCTTTTGCTCACCATACCACCTCAGCCTGTGGACCAAGCCATATGCAAATCAGTCTTGTCCCTGCTCTAATACGAAGCGTCCAGCCCAAACTGCCAGGTCAGGTCCTTCCTGAACTGAAATGCAAATCACCCCAAGACCGGTTTCACCCTGACTTGGTGCTTATCAGTCAGGTGTAGCTTGGTTCTCGTGACACAGTGAGCACAAGGCAAGTGCCATGGTCTCCTATAGCAGAGTAGATTCGGGAACACTTGGGCAAGTGCCACAGACTGTGACAGCATGCTTTGATGGGGCAATCAGCTCTGGCACACTTCCGCAGTTCCTCAGATCCTCCTCTTTAGTTATGGTGACCAGCTCCATACCAGGAGATTGTCAGTCATGGTTTTGGAGTCTTTGTTAGACATACCAACAGCTCTTCCTCCAGATCAGACTCTAAATGATGTCCCCTCCCCTCTGGGAAATAGGCTGTCAGGCAGACTCCAGCTCTGGTTGTGCAGACGTTTTGTGGGTACTCTGTGGAGCCTTTGTCAGAGAGAAGTTGGAACAGGGACAACAAGTGAATCAACAGCACCCATTCATTAACAGGTACAGCAGTGGGAGGTTGTTCAGAACTGGTTTGGATGGATTCATCTTTCATGTGTCCTTCTTATGCTTTCTTCCAGACTCAGCTTTTGTCTAGAGGGATGTTCCTTACAGCATGGCCATCTCCAAGTTGGATCTCCCACAATAGAGGCACAAAGAAGTGTAAGCAGTCTGCACCTGGGTATCAACAGCCACATCGGACAGTTAAAAGGAAGAGAGGCAAAACATTGACTTCTTCTAAAGAACCCTTCAGACTATTAACAACGTGGACTGTAGTCCTAAATTTCACCCATACCATCAACCAAATGTCAACATTCAAGGTGACTAACCAGCAGCCCTCTGCAGCAGAAGGGCCTTTCAGAATTTTCAAGAGGCAGCATGCCTCCTCTTTCCCCACTTCAGCCTCTAGGTCCACGCCCTCCAGTCATATGATTATTAACAATACAGTTCCACTCTTTGGGAAAGTAACCTCACTTCCTTCTTGTGTAATTATGGCAAAACCAGTCCTAGGTTGCTGGTGTTCCGGTCAAGGAAGGACCTGGCCTGGCAGTTCAGGCTGAACTGCTCCCATGAGGAACAGGGTCAAGACTGATTTGCATATGGCTGGGCCTATACTGAGCTGGTATGGTGGGCAAAAAATGATGAATGGGGATGCAGCCTATAGCGATTGCCAGAGGCTGAGATTAGTTCAAGAATTTCATCCATCGCCTTGTTGATTTTGCATTTGCCGCCCTAAATGCGCCGGATATGCCCAGATGTGGGCCCTGGGCTTACTGTGCCACTGGAACCAAGCTATACCTGACTGAAGAGCCCCGATTAGGGCAAAGCTTGTCCTGGGTTGCTTGTGTTCCTGTTCAGGGAGGACCTGGCCTGGCAGCGCAGGCCGGACTGATCCCATGAGGTGCAGGGTCACGACTAATTGGCATATTGCTAGATCTAAACTGAGATGGCATGGTGGGCAAATAAATATGGATTGTGCCTATTTATGAGCCCCTTGCATCGAGGGAGCATAACTTTGTGTGACGCTCCGGCGGCGCAAATCTCAAAATCATATCTATGAGACCACGCAAAGCCACTGTGTGTGACTTTGAATGGCCTCATAGATATGGAGTAAGGCAAGGCAGTGCAAATTGTTGCGTTGCCTTACTCTGCGCTCTGGAGGTGTTTCATGGGCGTTGCAGTGGGTTTTGCCATGCAACACCCATGGATTTTGACACTTCACCAGAGTTAGGAGCGCATGTAAACCTGGAGAAGCACCAAAACCTTAACCCCTTCCGTGCACGCGGAATTTCCGCGCTGTGCAGGCGTTTCTATTAGTGGGCGGGGATTCGGACGGCCAAGGGCCGTCCTGCGCACACGCCCACCGTGACGCGTGATGGCTCCCGGCCGTCACGAGCATGGAAGAGGTTAAGCCTCCTGAGGTGAGGCATAACGAGGAGAAATAACTTTATTTCTCCTCGCATTCTGCAGCACACATAGAAAAAGGAAAATGCCTCTTAGCATTGTTCCTGTGCAGGAAGGTGCCCCTTCCTGCACAAAAGCAATCCTGCCATCAACACAGGCACCCTTGCACCATGGTGCAAGGGTGCCTGCATAGGCGCTAGGCTAGCCAAACCGTGCCAGTGCAGGGCAAAGGACAGGAATGCACTGTATTGCATAAATACGGTGTATTCCTGCCATTTCAGGTTGGTGTAGGGCAGTGCAGCAAGCTGACTTGCTGTGCTGCCCTATGCCAAATCTCTGCAAATGAGTGCCTAAGTGCGCAGGGTATGCCCAGACATCGGTCCCGGGCTCACTGTGCCACTGGAACCAAGCTATACCTAGATGAATAGTCCTAATTAGGGTGGAACCAGTCCTTGTTTAATTGCGTTCTGGTTCAGGGAGGACCTGGCCTATCAGTTCGGGCTGGACTGTTCCCATGAGGAGCAGGGTCAAGACTGATTTGCTTATGGTTGGGGCAAAACTGAGTTGCCATAGTGGGCAAAAAAGATGAATTGGGATGCGGCCCAGAGTGATTGCCAGTGGCTGAGATTAATATGAGCCTTCGATAAATCACTATGCTGTTTTATAATTTGCAACCTTAAGTGTTCTGGGTATGCCCAGACATGTGTCCTGGGCTCACTGTATCACTGGAACCACGCTATACTTTGCTGAAGAGCCCTAATTAGGGCAAAACCATTCCCAGGTTGCTAATGTTCAGGTTTAGGGAGTACCTTGGTTGGCAATTCAGGTGGGACTGTTCCCATGAGGAACAGGGACAAGATTGATTTTCACATGGCTGGGATGAAACTGAGTTGGCATAGTGGGCAAAAAAGATGGACTGGGATGCGGCCCAGAGTGATTGCCAGTGGCTGATATTATTTCGAGCATTCCATAAATCACCATGCTGTTTTATAATTTGCGGGTCTAATTGTGCCAGGTATGCCCAGACATGGGTCCTGGGCTCACTGTGTCACTGGAACCAAGCTATACCTGGATGAAGAGCTCTATTTAGGGTGAAACTGGTCCTTGGTTGTTCATTTTCAGGGAGGACTTGGCCTAGCAGTTCCAGTTAGACACTTCCCATGAGTAGCAGGGTCAAGACTGATTTGCATACGGCTGGGTCTAAACTGAGGCGACATGGGGGGCAAAAAACGATGGATTGTGATGCAGCTCTGAGAGATTGACAGTGGCTGAGATTAATTTGGATGCCTGTGGATGCTGGCCTCTGACTCAGAGGTGCATACCCCTTATGCACTCAGTGAATAATGTATATCAAGTAAACAAATTTAGCGAGAAATGTTTTAGTTATCTTCAAAATGTAATTAATAAAGTTCATCGTTTGTCTGTAATCATTGTAAATTGTTGGTTGTTATTACTTCATAACAACACTTTCACATGGTAAATGATTAATCTATGCTCAATGCATTTCGGGCGGAAAGCCCTTCATCGGGGGCTAAGTGAACGATAGGGTTGAGTCTGAAACTTATAAACGCTGTACAATCAGCAGGATCGTCCAACGTTAAACCTGGGTTAGCGCGTGGTAACGTATCGTAGCGTATCCTTTCCTTTTGTATATAACGAGAAAAACCCGGGTTTTTCTCGTTATATATGAAAGGAAAGGATACGCTACGATACGTTACCACGCGCTAACCCAGGTTTAACGTTGGATGATCCTGCTGATTGTATAGCGTTTATAAGTTTCAGACTCAACTCTATCGTTCACTTAGCCCCCGATGAAGGGCTTTCCGCCCGAAATGCATTGGGCATAGATGAATCATTTACCTTGTGAAAGTCTTGTTATGAAGTAATAACAACCAACAATTTACAATGATTACAGACAAACGATGAACTTTATTAATTAAATTTTGAAGATAACTAAAACATGTCTCGCTAAATTTGTTTACTTGATATACATTATTCACTGAGTGCATAAGGGGTATGCACCTCTGAGTCAGAGGCCAGCATCCACAGGCATCCTAAAGATTATCCTCTAACTCAGGAGGATTCACCCAAATTGCACCACCGACCTATTTCACTATCCTACTACCTTTGTCTACAAGGAGTGCGCAATCAGGAATCTAAGTCTTGATTTATCTACACAATTGAGATTAATTTGACCATTCCATCCATCACCTTGCTGTTTTTGTATTTGCCGCCCTAAGTGCTATGGGCATGCTCAGGCATGGGTTCAGGGCTCACTGTGTCACTGAAACCAAGCTATACCTGGGTGAAGGGCCCTAATTAGTATGAAAACGCTCCCAGGCTGCTTTTGTTCCTGTTCAGGGAGGACCTAGCCTGGCAGTTCGGGACAGACTGTTCCGATGAGGAGCAGGGTCAAGACTGATTTGCAGAGCTATTTCCAGTGGCTGAGATTAGTTCCAGCATTCCATCCATAACCTTGTTGTTTTTGAATGAACAGACTAGGGGCATTCAAAATGGAACCAACAAATCTCCTTTACTTTGGTTCACTCAGACTTGTACCATGGGCCATATTTATGACCCAGTTTTCTTTGTTCTTGCACTGCGCAACCTAATGCAAGAGCAACGCAAACCTTAAGTCAGATTTTTGAAGCCATGCAAAGCCACTTTGTCTGGCTTTGAGTGGCGCCAACAATTTGTGTATCGCAACACAGTGCAAATCAATGTGTTGCAGTACTCATCCCTGGGTAGGCATCGCATGAGTGTTCCTACACACCTCCCAAGGTTTTTCACGCATTCCCAAGACCTTGTAAACTTGGCAATGTGCCATAAAGATACACCTCCCCAGAAGAAGCGTAACAAGGAGAAATATCTTTATTTCTCCTCATTACTTCATCTTTCTATGTGTGCTGCATTCTGTAGCACACATCGAAATAGGAAAACGCCTCTAAGTATTGTTTTTGTGCAGGAAGGTGTCCCTTCCTGCACAAAACCAAGATACTTGCAGTCAGACACTCAGGGCAGGGGAAAATAATGGTACACCAATGAAGGGACAATCCCATACTATCAATGTATGTGTTATCTAAGCATGATGTAAACATATGCATGACTATTATGTGCTGTGGATATATACACCATTCAAAGAAACACTTGTTTTTTTCAGAGCTTGCATAACAAGAAAGTGGTTTTGCAATTATTCAATTTTGCACTAATGTATAATAATTGATGAAAAGTACTTTTAAAGTATTCAATGTATGTGGGAAGCACTGCCAAACGTTGTGCGCACTGGCTTATCTGTATAAATATTCACTAAAAATACCATGTACTCAGCCGGACAGCACTATGGATAATTGCATTACTATCAGAATGAATTGGGCAATGAGCACTGAACAATGCATTCAATTAAAAGTCAACCATTTTCAAAAATGGGAAGCTGATAAAACTTCACTGTAGGTCTGCATTTTAATTTTCCATTAAACCTAATTAAATGCTATTTAACAATATCTGTTTGCAAATCCCAGTGTTTAAATGTCAAGGACAATGAGCATGAAGCAGTAGGTAATCAGCACAGCTAGTAAACAGCAGGCTTACCTGTCTCTGCAAAGAATAAAATATTCTGTCTGTGGGTTTCCGGCAAACGGTATTCAGTGTGTAATGAAAATGAATGCTTGCAGAAAAGCTTCTGTAAAAGCAGGTCACATAATTAGTGGACCATTAGAGACCCCTGCTGATTTCTGAAAGGTGCTCAGAAAGAGCCCACTGCCTTATTTAAACATACAGGAATCATTGGATGTGCTTCTGTCCATACTGTTGCGCTAACGAATTGTGGCAATTCTCCTTCCTAATTTTCTTTATGCCTATGGTTTCTGAATGCTGCTTTCATTTGCAGCGAAGTGCCCAGGAGGACCACCCAGAGGACAAGGGGATGACCGTGAATCTATTTGTGCCTTCTAACCACTCTACTTAACAAAATCAATTGGTATGGTAGGGTCGTGTTTGACCTGGTCCTCTCTGCAGGGTCACACTCAAAAAATTGTCCTTTTACCCTCCACTTTGTGCTGAATTTGTTGTTGTTGGTCTAAGACTCTGTCACTTTACCACTGCTAACCACTGCTAAAGTGCTTGTGGTCTCTTCCCTGAAACACGGTTACATTGGCTTATACCCAATTGGCATATTTAATTTACTTGAAAAAGAATCTTGTAGAGTGGTCTACTATATACCCAGGGTCTATAAATTAAATGCTACTAGTGGGCCGCAGCACTTATTGTGCCACCCACTTCAGTAGCACCTCAAAACATGTCCCAGGCCTGCCACTGCAACCTGAATGTAGTTTTGCATGTGAATGTGGCATTTATACCCCCTTGTCAAGCCCTAAACTCCCCTTTCATTACATATAAGTCACCCCTAAGGTAGGCCATAGGTAGCCCACTGGGCAGGGTGCTGTGTAATTAAAAGGATGGACATAAACGTTTAAGTTTGATATGTCCTGGTATTGATACATTTGTTTTTATTACTGTGAGGCCAACCCCTCCCATAGGATAACATTGGGGATTCCTTGTTACATCTAATAAGCTGTAATTCCTAATTGTTAGCAGGTAGCTATGTCATGTCTGGTTCCTATGAAATTGTAATGATAAACCCTCTTTAATGGTAAAGTCAGATTTTTCATACCAATTTTGAAAATGTCGCTTTTAGGAAGTTGACATGTTTCTGCCCTTAGCTCCTTGTGCCAGCAGGATATCTTGATTTACATGACTGAGTGTAGCTGACAGACATTATGAATTCCAACCAGACTCTCACACAATAGAGGGATTCGGTGTGCTGCTGGCAGGATGGAGGGGGGGTCAAAGCTCAGCACTGCCCCACTTATACCTGAATAGCCTGTGCTCTGCCTTCACACAAAGGGCATAATGAATCTGTATTTTAACTGCAGTCAGTTTGGAACCATGGCAAGGGAGTCAGGAAATTCCATGCACCTCAAAGAACCTTTCCAGAAGCGTCTACCACGTTCCAGAAGAAGGGCACCAGGGTACAAAAATAGAACCTTCAGACCCACTCTTCAGTTCACTACTGGACCTGCAGAATGACTCTCAGAGGACTGCCTGCTGCTCTGACGTGCTATGCACTCTGCAAGACTGCTGCTTTAACTGAAAGGGCTACTTTGTTGCCTGGAGCCTGACTGAACCATCAGAGACCAGCCCTGTTGTTGAGCCCTACATCTTCATCTGCACCCAGGACTGCAAGAAGTGACTCCAAGGGCTAGTCTGCTGGCCTCCTGTTCAGAGCCACAGGGACATAAAAGGCTCCCAACATCTTGAACCCTCACCTGGACCCAGCCTCATTGAATCCAGAACTCCCCTAGAGGTGTCTCACCAGTCCTGGACCCTTGGTATGGTACAAAAGGTGCCCAGATGGGCAATTTCCAAAACTGAGGAATTAAAAAAATGTTGGACAAAGACCAACTTGCTCGCCAATCTGTCCAAGTCGCATTGCAGTCAGAGTGACTTTGCGGCTTCTCCCGCTATGTTCCAATCCACAGCAGCAAATCCTTTTCAACGGCCCTTTGCCAAAGGGGTATCTGACCTTTTGAACTGTCTTCAACTACAGTCCTCTGCCTCACCCTGGTGGAGATTTTCGACTTCCATTACGGTGACTAAGGCTGAACGCAGAAATCTTCACTACTACTTCGACCCAAGGCCATCCAATGACAAAGCTCCCTCCTCAGACACTTCCTGCAGCCGTGCCCTGTTGAACTTTTACCTTCTCATACACTTTTTCTCAGACTTTCCTCTAAGTCCAAAGGTAAGCCCTGACAGGGCCCAATACACTTCTTGTATCAAAACCACGCTCCATCTCAGGCGGACATATTTTTCAACTTTGACCTGGTCTCGCATGACTAGATGTTCGTGGGTGGCGCGTTGATATTTTAGGTGCCAGTTTTCACTGAAAACTTAAAAAATTCATAACTCCGTTCTACTAATTGGATATTTGTTTTTTTTGTCAAATAATCTATTAACATGTACTCTATTTTTCTAAATTGGTTTGAAATTTGTTTGTGTTGTGTGTTCACTTTATTACTGTTTGTGTGCTGCATAAATACTTTACACATTGCCTATAAGTTAAGCCTGACTGTTTTTTGTACCAAGCTACCCAGGGTTAGGCACAGATAAATTTAGTGACTTATTGTGGTTCACCCTGCAAGGGATTGTGGCTGTTGTTTGACCAGAGATCCCATTCCAGTCAACCAACAACCCAATTTCTCATAGTATGATTCTCAATATACCAGGCCTACACACGAAAAAAACTCTTAGTCGCATAGGGAAAGTTTTGCACCTCCACCTCAGGCTACTTTTACAATTTCTATTTTGTCCTCAAAAATTCCCAAACATACTCCTGCAAAGTTGCACCAGGCACAGGTTTCCTGGTGTACTTCTGCGAATGTCATGTGACTTTTCGTAAAAAGAGCCTCCTATGCAATGCACATTTTTTTCTCTGGGGCAAAACATTTTACCTTATAGAGAAGACCCTTTGCTTACGCCACTAGTAAGTCAGGGAGTGATCTGTTCCCCTTTCTATCTACTACCTTCATTGGAATAAATCTCCAACCGTCTCCATAGTGGGAGAGGAGTTTGCAATGCACACAAACATGCTTGTTTTGGGGAATTCCCAAACTTACAAGACAAGCAAAGCTCAAGAACTGTGATTTTGCACCCACTGAGTGGGATTTACTGCAAATTTCGTTACAATGGTGGTGAAGAAATCTAGACCAATAAATACATGTATATGAGACCGGAATGCCTTAGTAGATTCTAGCCAGGTGTAAAAACAGTTAATTTCAGCCATAAACCTACATGTACTTTTATGAGTAGTGTACTTTAATTTCCTAGTACTTAAACTGCATTAAACATTTGACAGACAGCACTAATAAATATCTTAAACACTGGAAAAATTTCATTTTTTATATTTGAAGTATGTCGTTCATAATTAGGCAGCTGGTGGCGCCCTGGTAAGCTGAAGATGACTCTTGACAAGTGACTTCTTTCTGAGCCTTATTAAAAAAAAGAATAATATAAAGATGTTTTACACACATCAACCATCTTTTTATTGTTTGTACTGGGATGCAGCCTATTAAAGGCCTTTATCACCAGCCAGAGACTTTAAAACGTTTAAGTTCCCTAGAAATAACCAAGTTAATCATTTGGAAATCAAGTAGTATTTTATTTTGTAGGAGAGTGTTTCCCTCTGGCTAGCTCACATAAAAATTGGTTTGACTGCAGATGAGGTTGTGCAGGCCTATTTGGATTTCTCTGTACTTGAGAAGAACTCGAAACCCACTTATTCTCCACTTTCCTCTTTTGTACTGAGTACTATTGTGTCTGCCACAAGAATTCTGCATTAGTATATTGTTTTTGACAGAGCCATTTACCATTCATTATGATAAACAAAGAACGTCTTTCTTACCGGAAGTTACTGAACTTAGAGATAGATTTACGAACTTGTCACGCAGTGCGGCGCAGCAAGTCACCTTGCTGCTCTGCACTTCATGACAGGGAAAGGGCAGGAATGTGCTGTATTTAAGTCAAAATGGAGCATTCCTGCCTTTGGCCTCTGCACTGGTGCCCTTTTGGCAGTCTAGCGCCCAGCCGCGGTCTGTGCAGGTAACAGCGATGGGGCGGTGGGGCCGGGCAAAGGGGTATTTCGAAGGACGATGCAGAGGGAAAATTAAATAAATAATTAATTTTCTCTCGGCATCGTCCCTCGAAATCCCCCCTTACACGGCCCCACCGCCCCACCGCTGTTACCTGCATGGACAGTGGCTGCTAGCACCAATGCAGGCACCCTTGCATCATGGTGCAAAGGTGCCTCTGTTGCATGCAGGATTGTTTTTGTGCAGGAAGGGGCACCTTCCTGCAGAAAAACAATCCTGAGAGGCATATTCCTTTTTCTATGTGTGCTGCAGATTGCAGCACACCTAGTAAGAGGAAGTAACAAGGAAATAAAGATATTTCTCCATGTTACCCCCCTCCTGGGAAGGTGTACCTTTTTGGCTCATTCTTAGGTTTACCAATACTAGTAAATCTGGGAATGCATCAAAATCCCTGGGAGCAGCGTGGGAACACCCTAGCAATGCCCATTGAATGCCTTCCCAGGCAAAGTAAGGCAATGCAGCGATTTACACTGCGTTGCTTTACTCCAGATTTATGGAGCCACTCAGGGCCATGCAAAGTGGCCTTACCCGGCTTCATAAATCTCAATTAAGGTTTGTGTCGTGCATGTACCATGTTGCATGGAGCAAACGCGACACAAACCGGGTCATAAATATGGTCCTTAATATAAACAAACACTGGCAAAGTCAATAGGTCTGACGTTGTCAGCAAGCTTTTTGACAATTCTTGTTTTGTTTTGTCATGGTTTCTGCAAAACGTTAATGCTCGGGAAGCTTCCAGGCCATCATCAATGTAAAACAAGCATTGGCATAGCCAATAGGTCTCGCCTTTGGGACCTTATAAGTGTTTAGCCATGCAACACTTGATGTTGTTGCACCAATGATATTGTACTGGATAACTAAACACTTATAAGGTCCCAAAGGGGAGACCTATTGGCTATGCCAATGCTTGTTTTTTTTTTTAAAGGACAAGCAGTGCTATCAGGCTCCGGCTGCCACTTAGTCCACCGCATCCCACGTAGAAGCTGCAGCCATCTTTGAATGGTTTTAAAGCCAATTCAAAAGCGGTCGCCAGTGTATGTGAATCCCTATCTCAACTGTGAGACTGTTCTCCTGCTTCCCAATTCTATTAAATACAAATTATGTAAAAAGAACATCCCTTTCTGAGCTGCACGGCTCATCCTACCCACGTTTCACGCGCAGATTTGAAATACTGATGGTTTGGGCTTCCCGGAATTCAACTGGTTGAGAGGTAGAGAGGTGTAGAGAGGTAGAGAGGTGTAAAGAGGTAGAGAGGTGGAGAGAGGTAGAGAGAGGTAGAGAGAGAGGTAGAGAGAGGTAGAGAGGTAGATGTAGAGAGAGAGAGGTAGAGAGAGGTAGAGAGAGGTAGAGAGGTAGAGAGGTAGAGCGAGAGGTAGAGAGGTAGAGAGAGAGAGGTAGAGAGAGGTAGCGAGGTAGAGAGAGAGAGGTAGAGAGAGAGGTAGAGAGAGAGGTAGAGAGAGGAGGTAGAGAGAGGTAGAGAGGTAGAGAGGTGTAGAGAGGTAGAGAGGTAGAGAGAGTAGAGGTAGAGAGGTAGAGAGGTAGAGGTAGAGAGGTAGAGAGGTAGAGAGAGAGGTAGAGAGAGGTAGAGAGAGGTAGAGAGGTAGAGAGAGAGAGGTAGAGAGAGAGAGGTAGAGAGAGAGGTAGAGAGGTAGAGGGAGAGGTAGAGAGAGAGGTAGAGGGAGAGAGGTAGAGAGGTAGAGAGAGAGAGAGGTAGAGAGAGAGGTAGAGAGAGAGGTAGAGAGAGAGATAGAGAGGTAGAGAGAGAGAGGTAGAGAGAGAGAGGTAGAGAGAGAGGTAGAGAGAGGTAGAGGGGTGTAGAGAGGTAGAGAGAGAGGTAGAGAGAGAGGTAGAGAGGTAGAGAGAGGTAGAGAGGTAGAGGTAGAGAGGTAGAGAGGTAGAGGTAGAGGGAGAGGTAGAGAGAGAGAGAGAGGTAGAGAGGGAGAGAGGTAGAGAGGTAGAGAGGTAGAGAGATGTAGAGAGATGTAGAGAGGTAGAGAGAGAGAGGTAGAGAGAGAGGTAGAGAGAGAGGTAGAGAGAAAGGTACAGAGAGAGAGAGAGAGGTAGAGAGAGAGGTAGAGAGAGGTAGAGAGGTAGAGAGAGGTAGAGAGGTAGAGAGAGGTAGAGAGAGAGAGAGAGAGGTAGAGAGATAGAGAGGTAGAGAGAGGTAGAGAGAGGTAGAGAGGTAGAGAGAGGTAGAGAGGTAGAGAGGTAGAGAGAGGTAGAGAGGTAGAGACGTACCTGAGTGTGTCCATTCAGGGGGGTCAAAAGGCATTATTCAGGGCCTTGATCAATAAAGGTCAGTAAGAGGAAGGGATTTTGACCCTGCAGGTAGAGTCTGCCTATTGAATGATACAGTAGCACTCAATATCAACACAAAACTGAATCCTTTACAGTTTTTTGATCATATATAATGTCACCACCGTTCTCCTAGAGCACGGCTTCTTTTTGAGAATGTACTCTAAATGATAGATTTCCTCTCTCTCGCCTCTTGGATTATTTTTATTCACAGATGAAATAGTTGCACTGGTAGTGGGCAAAAAACATTGAACCCGACTACTAGCCAACCCAAAATGCACCTTTACCACCCACGTATATGCAAAAGTGCACTAGGTTAACCACATAAGAGAATTTTGAGGACGTTAGAATTAACTTACTGTTTCTGGCTGCTTAGACCAAACTTTAGCCAATGCATCAATTAGCCTTCAAATAGAAAATATCGTCCTATGTCACTCCTAAGCTGCCACTCTCGAGTCTGGCCATGATCTTGAGTTCTGAGAGCAGCCTCACGAATATTAGACCTTTTACCAGTGCTCTTGCCTTTTATTTTTTCCCAATGAAGAATCAACCTTCTGCCTTTCAGCTGCTTACAAGTTCTTTAAGACATGGCAACTACGCACAAATATAACAGAGGGATTAATTAAATATAGCCATCATGAACAGTGGATTATAGATTACTTTTTCATTCCAAAATGTTTAGTAGAAGATACAAATGTTGCCTCCAATCCAATGGTATAATCCAATGGTATAATGGGCGCTGAATACACAAGTACCCAACCATATTTACCCCAACAGGACTATAAAAACACACCACCATCATCATAAACACTTACTGCAGCCAAAGGGGGAAATATTGTGGTGCAGCATACAGGGGCACATCAGGCTACCAGATCTCTTCACTGCCATTATGTCCCCCTGGTTAGCAGTCTAGCTGAGAAGACGGGTGTCATGCGGCAGGGTTGATCAAGAAGCACTGCAATGTAGTGCCATGAGTATACAATGTGCTTCTCTACCTCTATGATGGCTCGCAGTGAAAATTATAGGAGAAAGCTCCCTCATATGTCAGCAATAAACAATGATTTATGAAACAGAGTCTCTACAATGATTGAAAAAAGCAGATCCCCGACGCCCCGACTTATAGGCACCGGGAGCTAACCTTGAATGTCCCCGTCTCGGCGCTTGTTTAACGTTGCAATGTATACTCGAAAAGTGAGGCAGTTCACAATAGTATTGCACGCACAATGTAGGTAGCAGTGGAGGACACTAGGCCTAAAATGCTGCTGGATTTTGATGGAGCTGCTGGACACCCAGAAAGTGAAATGAGCGGCCTAGCAGCTGGCTGGAATTACAGAGGGCTGCTGGTAAATGTGCACCCAGTAGTACGAATGTACTATGTGCTCTGGTGAGTCCGGAGTCCCCGCACCCTGGCACCTACGATGCAACCATTTAGAATCATGGCACTCCCCGCCCAGATATCAGTGGTCCGACTAGAGGGGCGCTCTTACCATGGGGAGAACATTGTCCCAGTTGTGATACTTGAGGCCATGGGTGGACGAGAACTGAGCACACCACTGTTGTGAACTTTACTGCTTTGTGCCGTGCTCCTCCCGCTTCTCTCTTCAACCCCTCCCCCTCTCTCTCCCTGCTGTCCCTACCCCAAGCACTGGGGATATTGTTGTACCTTTGTTTATACCCAAATGTCAATAAAGACATTTAAGGGGTGGGATGTGCACCCAGAAGTAGATGCTGACGAATGAGGCAAAAATAAATAAATATAAAGAGAAAGAAGCAAATTAAAGGAAACCTATAAGAAAATGTAAAATAAAAGGACTCAACCAGCAGCCCTGGCAGTGAAGGGAACCCCGTTTAGGCAAAACACTGACTCAGCAAGAGAGCACATGGCTTAAGTGGGCTTCCTTGCGCTCCATGCTGGATGCAGTGGAGGGCAGAAGCAAATGTTAATGACACTGGAATAGACCTATGGTTGTTGAAGGTTCACCCAAGGCCCATAAAGGATGTACATTTAACTATGCATGTATGCTTTGTGATGGTTTTATCACAAAAGCCTAGCAGACATCTAAATGTTGTCAACATGACTTCCCTAACGTACTCTTGCATATTGGTTCCAGTTTATCACCAATCCTAAGGAATTTGTCTGTTTTCTGTGCAATTATTTCTTCTCCCTATCCAGGAAGAAGAAACACAGAAAAGACAATGTCGTTCTTAAATTACCATCACAGAAGACAGACGTTTTATAAGTAATCGTCCATGGCCACACCCTGTTGAGTGGCGCTGCCATCAAGCTCATAATTAAGAGGGATGCCACCATTTATCAAGTTGCCAGATTTCAGATACATATGTACAGGCTGTCAACACCAAACAGTGGCATAGCCAATAGGTCTCGCTTTTGGGACCTATTGGCTTTGCCAATGCTTTCAGACTCTCAGATACCGTGGACTATGGAAAATAAAGAGAAGGGAAACAAGCCTATGCAGCCAGCTGTGTCATTGTGTAGTAGTGCGCACCAAGCACACACGCGCCTACAAAATGACACAAACTTTTTTTTTCTTTTTGTTTGCAGATTAGAGTTAGTGCAGTTAAAAAAAAAAAAGTAAGTAAAATGAGCGGATGGGGGAAAGAACGCCATGAGGGGGCGAATATGGTTGGAAAAGCAATACAGAGGACGTAATCAAGGAGGGTGTGGAAACAGCAGAAGTGCACGGGAAGCATCAAGAAGGGCAGGTGGAAGCAATAGGGGTGTACGTGATAGGAAGCAACGCGGGGGCGCGGTGGGGGGGGCAACACAGAGCCACATGGAGGGGGTAGAGAGAATGAACGAGAGCACAATCGGAGTGAAAGGCGCACCAGGAAGGCAGCTCAAATGGAGAAGCTGTATAAAAGTGATAGCATACGTAAGAGAGGCTTGAAGGACAACGTTGTGGAAAATTATGTTATGAAAAGAAATGTGCTGAGAGAAGGGGATAAACGCTGAATGGTCAACACATATGCACTCTTGGAATGCTTAGGAAAAGTGTGGTTTAAGTTTTTTACAGTTAGGATGTTAATGGTTAGAAATGAAACCTGCACATAGAAGTATATGAAGTGCATCACATGAAAAGTTTTACAACTAAATAGTGCACAGGAGAGCAAGTGGAACGACAAATCTCTATAAAACTGTAAACGCACTGAGAGTAGCACGAAGCAAAAAGGTGTTGAAAGTACAACTTTTATGATGCTTTAAACAAGCGCGCGCGCCTCGCGCTGAAAGTAAAAAAAAAAAAAAAGGCGTGCAGGCTGCAGCAGTAGGGACGTCAGAGAGGGAGAGAGAGGCCGAGGGGTGCACCTGCGAGTTGTGCGCGCGCGCGCACGCTTGGGAGAGCAGTCTTCACTTTTTCAAGCACTGCACTCGTGCTTGTGGCGCGCCGCTGCTCGCTCCCGCAAGGTGGATGCCGCCACAAGCACGAGTGCAGTGCTTGAAAAAGTGAAGAGCGATGGCTAAAGGCCCTCCTAAGCAGCGCATGCGCGCTGCGTAGGCGAGACCTAAAAAGGGAGTATCTCTCAGTATGTTAGCGTGGGTTTTACCTTTCATTATTTGGAACACGAAGAACAACAACAGTTACCACATGATTTTAATGACGTTATACAGTGCTTTAAATGGGGGGATAAAAGTGCAGGTATTCACTAACTGAGCTATGACCCAGGGGGCGGGGCAAAGAGGTGGGTTTAGGGGTGGTTCCAGGGGGCGGGGCTACTGGCAAACATTTACTGGGAATCAGTGTAGTATCTAACTGGTGGTGCATGGTGTGGTAGTACACTGTCATTCAGAGATAGGACATTTTCCATTGTCATGACCAGTAAATTTGCACAGGCAGGTAATTTTACTGACTAAAACTATGCAGCACACCAAGGATAATGTATGGAATTGGGTACCAGCCAGTGGCGCAGCATGAATGCAAGGCCACTGACCCCTGTTTGATCCATGAAATATAAAAATAATCTGGTTTCAGTGGGCCCCCAGGCCTCTGTGCCACTGCACCTGCTGCATTAATGGTCCCTCGCTCTAGAGAATATTTATCTTTTGCACATAACCCAGTAAAGCATCATACTTTGTTTTGACCCTATTAAATTCTTGCATGATACTTAAGAATAACAAAAGAACTGCTTCATTTGTCCTTTCTTTTTTCCAATTTTGAAACATGTGTACAGTTCATATACAAGGAATTTATGTTTGCAAACTTTCAAAAATCATTTCACTCTGCAGTCAGGGAAGGAAAAGTTAACATCAATCTCCATGCTAAAAGAATAAGCAGCAATTTGTCAGGTGGTATTGCCTGACATTCAACCTTTGTGACAAGAGAAAAAACAAAATTTAAAGGAATCTATTCGTACTTCATCTTAACTCCAGTGCGGTTACTTTGGATGTCAGCCCGTACTTCCAGCGCCTAAGTGGCTTATTGGGGAAAGGTTAATAGCTGGAAACAAATGCAAAAAAAAAACAAGTAAGCTCGACAATAATACTACGGATTGTGCTCACTGAGCACCAGCATTGGTCTGGCTGAAAGAGGTGAGTCTAACTTACCTTTTTCTATCCCCTGAAATTTTTTGCAGTAGGCAGAGTCGGATTGGGATCAGAAGGCCCCATGGCCGGAGAGCTCGCAGTAGCAGAGAAAGTGAGCACTTCAGGGTCTCGAGCATATACAGAGAGTCCACCTGCGTAGAGGCCTCCTCCAATCTCACCTGGGCTCCAGGGAGGTCTCGTAGGCCATCTCCCCAACCTCCGCCCTGCCCATCATGGGGTCAATGTCCCAGCTGGGAGGAGGCAAAGGAGTCCGGTGAAAGACACTGTCAGAGCCCAGTGGCAGGGAAACTAAGGGGAGAAAATGGCCCATTTTACCTTGGTTCCTGACAGGCCACTCATGCTCAGGCCCTCTTCCTTCCCACTCATTCAATCTGCACATTTCAGTGTGCCTGCCTTACCAATCTGATCCAGGCAGCAGGCACTGCATGGGTGTAGAGTCCAGCAGCTGCAGGAATCATATCCTGAGTCCTCAGTGGCGCTGTATGGATGGGGGCCCAACTGCAGGAATCTGATCCTTGCTTCCTGGGTCCAAGATGGCACTGAATGAGGAATCTGATCCTGGGCCCCTGCCTGGCCCTGGAGGGAAACCTGCTCCGCAAGTGCTGCTCCTGGGGGACTCCTTGTCAACGATCCTCACTGCTGTATGGCAAAGAAGGAATGTAAAGCCATTCCAAACTTCATTTTTAAAGAACTTCCATTCTTTTCCACCACATAGCGACAGGGTGATGACGCCACACATTTTGCTGATGGCAAGAATGCAAGATGATGGTGAAATGCTAATATTGTGAGCATGCACTGCAGAGTAGAAATGCTGTGCATGTTCACATGATGACCATTTCGTTGGGAAATCCCAACATGCTGCAGTGAGTACCAGCACTCTCCCTGGGCACGTAGAAGTTCCGGTACTCAGAGGGAAAAAAAGAAGTGTCGGCCCATTTAAAGCACTGACGTTATTACAAGATGATGGCCATTGTAAACACACCTTTAGTTAGTGTCAGTCTCAATCTGCAATGCGTTTTAGGTGAAAGGAAATCAGCTATCACAACAGTATGTCATTTGTCCGATGTTTGGTTGTAAACTTCTTATGAGGGGTGACATTCACCTTGGTGGAAGTGAGGACTCAAACTGGAGAAGATATGGCATAATGGCCAGAGCTTCTGACTGGGGCACTGCGGAACCAGGTTTGAGTCGGTGTTAGATCAACCTCTGGTGAGTCTGAGCCTGTCACTTAATCTCCTCGTCCCCACAAAAAGTATAAATGAATGTGTCCATGTGTAATGTGGCTGCATATATGCCAACATTTCAGAATAGGAAAGGGGAGATTAAAAAAAAAATCGGGAGAATGTATTTCCCCCATTGTCTTCTATTGAAGGAGGGGCAATGTCAGGCTGGAAGCAGCCAAAATAAAGCCATGTTACAAACATCGGGAATCTCCCGCCTGAATAGGCATGCATGTGTGGCTGGTGTTCATGTAAAGCGCTCCAATGCCTTCAGGTCGAGTTTGCGCTATTATAAAACCGCAAAAATAAATGTGGGAATCATCTTGCTCGCAATGAGAGACACCCGAGAGTTCTATATATTTCTGGCCTTGAATACATTCAGTGATTCTGAAAGAAATCCCCAATCTGTAATTGCTTGTGTAACCCAACGTCGTCATTCTACCCTGGATCCTGTTTTGCCAGGAATAAGTGCGTACTTGCTTATGCAGGCACCAGTGAACTAAGAAACCGGTGCCCTAATCGGTAGCTTGCCCTCACGCGTTTCAAGCCTCGTTTTAGTTTGCAGTCGGCTTTTCAACACTAAAAAACAATATGTGTGTAAACTGGCGCATTTAACCCCGTTATGTTAGGTGGACTGCCAACTAACTTGCTATTTGCAGCACCCAAGTTAATCTGTGAAGAGCCCCGTGCCAAAACGGTCTTGCAATCAATAACGAGGCTTGGAACGCAAACCGAAGCCGGCTGAATAGTAATCGAAATGTACTAAAGACGGAGCCTTTAACAGGAGGTGAAGGAGCGGCAGCATGGCTTACGAATGCCAGAGAGACAGCTATGCGAAGGAGGTCATTAGGGCTCATAGTGGTTGAGTAGGATGAGTGGTCGAGTTTGAGCAGGCTATAGGGAAAGGGGAAGGAGAGAGGCTATCAGTGAAGACATTCATGGTGGAGGGAAGTTGGAGACACAGGGAGAGGATGAAACATTGGGGGTGGAGGATATACAGGGAAGGAGCATGAACGAGATGTCCAGGAATAGAGGAACCAGGTTTCCGCAGGGCGTGGCATGAAGGGGTTGGCTCACTATGTAAACAAGCGCGCGCCTCGCACTGCAGCAGGGGGGGGAAGAGGAGGGGACCTGCGCGATTCCCTTGCGGGAGTGAGCGGCGCCAGGAGCGATAATTGCTACCATATGGCGCCAGCTGCTCGCTCCCGCAAGTGAATCGCCAAACGTGCACGCATTGCCATTGAAGGCAATGGAACGCGTGCACATTTTTGGCTGAAAAGCCGAATCTATTACAAAAGGTCTTTTTACCTATGCAGCGCATGCGCGCTGCGTAGGCGAGACCTAAAAAGACATTGGCTAAATGCATAAGTGTTGTTTTGGTCTCAAAAAGCACACATTGCCATAGTACTCCCTGGCACTGAAGGGAACCACTTTGCGTGAGGATGTGCTCCTTGTGAAAGGGCATCTAACCGTAACTCAATAGTGAAGTCAGCCAATGGCTGACATGGGCTTGCAGGTTGCCCCTAGAAGCTTGCTGGAGTGGGTGGAAGAAAAATGTAAATGACACAACCACAGGCTAATGGATGAAGTCTGGATGAATACCCTGATATGCAACGATGTTATTCACTTAATTTTAGTAAAATCAAAAGCTTTTGGCTAACACAGAAGGTGAGAAGAAGGGAAAGAAAGAAAGAAAGAAAGAAAGAAAGAAAGAAAAAGAAAGAAAGAAAAAGAAAGAAAGAAAGAAAGAAAGAAAGAAAGAAAGAAAGAAGAAAGAAAGAGGAAGGCGAGATAAAAGAAGCAGGCAAGAAAGAAAGAGGAAGGAAAGAAGGGAAGAAGGAAGGAAAGAAAAGAAAGAAAGAAGGAAAGAAAGAAAGGAGGAAAATAAGAAAGAAAACAGACAAACAAAGAAAAAGCAAGCAAAGAAAGAAGGAACGAAAGAAAGAAGGAACAACAGTCAGACAGGGTTGCAATGATAGAGCATCCTCATGAGCCAATATTGAGGGTTCGGGTGCTCTTCAGATATGGTGTGAAAAAGCAGCAATTAGATAAAAAAGGCCACTTCAAAGGGAATTTACAACAGCATTGGCAAGAGACCAGAACTGATAAAGCTAGTATGTGCCCTGTGCTAATATCTGGTAGAAAGCATCCTGCTATCACATCATCCTCTAAAAACAAAAAGGCAACAATATAGTAATAATAAAACATTGGCATTGAAGGGAACTACCTTGTGTGCAGATGTGCTTCTTGTGAAGAGGCAAAGTGAAGTTAGCCAGCGTCTAAAGTAGGCTGACCACTTGCCCCATGCTGTATGCTGTAGCGGGTGGAAGAAAAATGTGAATGACATAACAACAGACCAATCGATGAAAAGAGTAAGTATATTATACATATAATTTTAGTAAAATCAAAAGGTCTTGGTTAACTCCAGACTTAAAGAGGGTTTAGTGGCCCTCATTGGTTTATGCAGAAACTGCACCCAAAGCTGAAGCTTTGTCAAGACCAGCCAGGTCCTCATATAGAAGTTTGCGGGGGTCTAATCGAGTAAGATGGATGGGGTGGAGAGACAAGTTTCGGTCAAAGCTGCCCTAGAAACCATGAAGACTGACAATGAGTAACAGGAGGTCCTAAATAGGGACACCTCAAACCGAGTCAAAAAGTGGGAATGCAAGTGGCATTTCTGGGTATAAAGGGAGAAACATATTGATGTGTGAAAGGTGTTACACACTGCTTGGAACTTTCATCTTCACAAGAACTGAGTGTGATTGGTGCAACAGAAGCGAGAAAGATTATTCATATGTTGGAACACAAATTCTAAATCATAGCAAACATCTTAGACATATAGGAGGACGAGGTGACATGGTTTTATTTGACACAAGTATGTTGATTTGAACTGGTTAAATGATGAAACACGTCTTGCATTTTTGCCTCTTGTCCCCCGATACTGCTAATGTGAGCCTTCATAAGATATGCTAATTTACAATATACATAGAACAACTTCAGAGAAGACTGGAAATGACCCCTTTGCAGCAAATTTGAAGGTTGTGCATAACGAGGTTGACTGAAAATTAAATATTCCTCGTGATCACCCTCTACCCTGGCTCTGCATCAAGACAACTCTGAGGCAGGAATGCATGTCCCTTCTCTTCATCGCTACGCTTGTCTGTGCCGTTCAGGATAATTCAAGTAGTGACGCCCAGTAGTGACGCCCAGGCTATATAAAGTACTCTAGTCCCGTCCCATAAGGATAAGTCCAGTCCTCACGTTTTCTTCGGGAAGTCATGGCTCCAGGACGTAGGTATCGCAATAGCTATTTCCGGCCAGGGGTACAACAGCCCAAAATGTTATGGAAATGATAGGATCGGACACTAAACATAAGCAGCAACCATTGCTTTATTTAGCTCAGGCCTAATATTACAATATGCAAACACCTCTGATGCTGCCAACGTGTAAGATCAGTTCAGTACACACATATGCCCACATCCTCTTTACAGCGGCGAAATAACAGGAAGAAAACATTGCTGTTTCTCCGAGCTTTTCATGAGTAATGTGTGCCGTGAATCCTTAGGGCACAGTCAGCAAAGAGGTGCAACCCCCGAATATTGTATCCAGTGAAGGATACAAAATAAAAGGTAACACTACAAGGGCAGTGCTCGTATTAGTGCCTCCCACTTAAGTGACTTATGATCCCTCATAAAAAAAATCAACTATGTCATAAGAGTGGACAACAAAGAACAAAGCAAACATGTAACAGGCTGACCGCACCCAGAGCAGACCAGACCACATTTCTAGGCCAGATGCAGTAAGAAATAATATGCCATGCTATCAATCAATAATATATTAAAATATACCCCGATGGCAAACGATATCAAATTTAGCGAATAAAATAAATACCGTATTCCCCACAGGATGTTCCTATCACTGAAGTCTGCAGCAATAAAGGGAATGTCAGTAATCCGTCTGTCTTCAACCCACAGTTCCTTGTCGTCACCCTCGCTTAAACTAAAACTACAGCTCGGTGTTTTGGTGTATGATTATTGTGACACCCATTGACATTCGTTAATCCCTTCACAGTTAGAAAATTGCTAGGATGGCCTTAAGCCATACATAAATTGTCACTAATCTGTTGCACATGGCTGCTCATACATTTGGCCAATTATCTCCATAATTGTCAAACCAAACATCAAGCTCAGTTGAGGAAAACATGATTTCCAGCTCAGAAGCCTTACATGCAGCACCGGAGGAGGCTGACATTATTACAACCGGCGAACCACCCCTTGTAGATCTGTTAGCAGGAAGCGGAGGCCAGCATCTGTCACTGTAACACACTTGACCCCTCTTGAGAGGCTGCGGCGGAGCAGCACTTCACTGCTTGCACCATTTCACCAAGCTCTGCAACAAATTAAACTGCAGAGGAAAAGTTCTGCTTAGAAAACTGCGCCATGCTACTTGGTAAAACGGGAACTTCCATTTTAGGAGAACGAGAGTGCGAGCACGAAATGAAATTATAGGTTTGTTTTGAAAATATTTGTTTGCCTCCGGGTGCAATGTAGGAGAGTTCTGGTAGATATATAAAAAAAGGCCTGCTTATTTCTGTACGAAACGCTAACAAAAAAGCTACCTCGAAACTTAATGGTACACACCTTCTGAAGTGATTCTGGCTAGAGCTGAATGTGATGTAGAGTTACATTTTCCTCTCCAGGAATACTTAATAGTAATACAAGTTCATTTTGAACACTGTAGAATATAAATGACCGTTCGAACGTTACCCAGTGATTCAAGAATTGTTCCTCGTTCCATAGCCTTGACATTCTTATAGGGAGAGAACACAAATCTTGTTGGCGAAGAGTAGGACTTGTTTAAATCAGGCTTTATATAGGACATCGAGCGAATGACAGCATTTATATAGTGAACACTAGAGGTTAATTTATTAAAGAAAGAGTGCTCGTGCCCCTTTCCACCCACCTTACTCTGTCAGGCGACAAAATACGCATATGGAGAGAGATGGAACTCACAAGCCAGGGAATAAACGATTAAGAAGCAAGTGTATGAGTACTGCAGAGTCAATCAGCACATGGCACAACAAATAAGACCAATGCATGAGAAAGATCACAGCTCAGATGGTGGCTTGAGCAATCAAGAGCTTAATACAGCAGCCCACACACTGATCAATTGACGCCAGCTGGTGCTCAAGCAGGCCCATGATATGTTACAAATTTGGTGCAGGAATTTCACATAGATACTGGAAGTATGAGTGCTGGAGGTCCAAAATAACTGTGCTGGAGTTCAAAAGGTTATACAGGTCAAATGTCAGTCTCTATCTTCTGACAAATTGTTTCTTTTTCCATGGAGGTTGGTGTTTGTGTTTCTTTCTCTGACTGCAAGAGAGGATTTTGTAATGTGAACTATGTGACAATCTTACTGAGCGTGAAAGAAAAGGTTATAGGATGTTCATTTTTTCCAACACACAACAAAACTTGAACTGTTCAATATTTCAGCAGTTAGGAAAGCACAAACAAAGCACTTTCTTTTTCAATTGTAAAGTGTGATAAAAAATGTTTAAATAGGATAAAAGAAACAAAGATACTTTACTTGGTGATGCACAAATGATAAATATTCACTGAAACTCAATTTCCACACAATATTGGTGCGCTGTATATTGCTCTCTGTAAAATTACATATCTATATAAATTGAGTGGCTAATTTAATGGAATAGGCTCTGTCTGTAAATGACAGTGTGCAACCACACTATGCTTTAGTAATAGATTTGTTACAGTATGCTCCAAAATACACTACCAGCAACATGCCACACCCTTAACACACTCCCTCTGAATGAGCATGGCTCATTTTCTACACTTATTCTTCGTGTGATGTTGGATATTTCACACTCCCTATGACTTCAGTGATGCAACACTGATGGCAGTACCCCCTCTCTGAAAAGTGTTCCACCAACATGGCCAGGAACTCAACAGAACACAGAATTGAACTAGATCAATGATGAACATTAAAAAATTGCTGCCTGAAAGACAGCAACATTGCTTTTCCTAGTTCTATCACAAAGTAAAAGCAATTCTACACACAAGAAGCCACGAATCATAGGGGAAAAAGGATGCACACAAGCTCATTCAGATGAGCTAAACATAGCTCATGGTAACTGAAAGTGTTAATAAAAGGATTAAATTCTATTAGAGGCACAATCTCGCAAATTCTTTCATTGCCTCTCAGAAAAGGGCACACGAACAGTGGAATGGACACAAAAATCACCAGTCACATATAATCTCAAGACTTTACTAGAGAGTAGAACAATCTGAGGAGCAATATGAACTGTGAACCAAGCACATGACAACAGGGGAGTGTAAGAAAGTGCCTCTATTTGTGCCGGTCACTGTAATTTTTTGTGGAGTGATGCTGCTAGTTTTTTTACTCTGTGTAGTGGGCACTACTAACCAGGCTCGAGTGCATGTGCACTGACAACTAAAACATGTTGAAATCACCCTACTCTGAAATGGCCTATTTTACTATAAAAGATAGGGAAAGTTAAATGTCACCTATGGACTACAGCACTAATGGCCATACACTAGTGTGATAAGTTAAACTTGACTCCACTGTTGCTATAACTCGTGCCCTAAGGCAACTATAACTCGCCCCCTCGCCATGCACTGCTAGTTGGCCCAAATATTACAGCAGTAATGACATCTTCTATGACATCATTGATAATATCACGGCAACATTTGCAGTGAAATTATTGATAGGAAAACTGTGCATGGTGGGGGCACAAGTTATAGTTACCTTAGGGCACGAGTTATTGTATCTTGAGATAACTATAACTGCTGAATTTCTATGGCTTTGTATGTGTAAAATCTGAACCAAACTATAAAGTACCTGTAACCTATTTTTTTTAGTGAATTTCTAAGGTTTTTTAAATGCTATTTCCTAACTATAATGTCCCTGTAACCTTTGTTTTTTCAGTGGTCACCAGTAAATTTTGCTAATAATTTTGACGCTATTTGATGAATCTTCACAAAATTTTCAAAACTAGTTTGCCATTCACTTCTTCTGCAGTTTAGGAAGTTTTGGGGTGATTCGTCAAGCAGGGCGAAGAAAAAGGGGGAGTCTTAAAATGCGTTTTCCCCATGCAATTTCCGATAGGGATTTTAAACACGACTACAGCCCAAACCACTGAATGGAATCACACCAATGTTGGCTGAAAGCTAGATATTGGTCCAGAAGGAGGACTTTTTGTAATTTGGTGTAAATACCTTCAGTAGTTTTGGAGTTATTAAAGAAAACATATTTGTGTTTATCCAGAGACGCAAGGGGCAGTGAATCCAACAGATCTTAAAATGAGATCTGATTGGCTGCCATCACTTCAACCAGGAAATGGTGGCAGCTATCTTGGGACTTGGACTTGGCCGAGTCCCAAGAAAAAACACCCCAAAAAAATAAGGGGGCAGGTTAGGAATAACATGACCCCCCTAGGCCTGGTAGTGGGGTCCCACAAGGATCACGACTGGAGCTAAAAATATATTTTTGTTTTACTTTTGCTGCGAATCTGCAGAGGATCCACGGAAACTCATCAACATTTTTTACATAAACAAGCACGGTTAACCACGCTTGATTTTTTGGGCCCCCAGGGTGGGCCAGGTTCTGGGGAAATATTGTTTTTATGGTATTACAGGGCACGTGGCTCCCCCAGACTGATTACGGCTAGGGGACCCCAAACCCCTGGGCCCAGCCATGCATTCAATGGTGAGGGAGCAGTGCAGCCCCCCTCCTAGAGACATTATTGGCCCTGGGGACCCCATCCCCCTGGGCCAGCTACTGCTATGTGTTTGGGAGCTCACCCTGGGACATAGTGGTTTTCCTGCCCACTCTGGCTCAGGCAGGAAACCTGTGTTTGTTCTCTCTTGATGGAAGACATTTCAAAGCTCCAGCCAAGCAGGAGCAACCACTAAATCCGCTCCCAGTAGGCTTTAGCATGAAAAATGGTCCTTCACACTTGGAGCGGACTTTACCTCTGTTTCCCTGCCTGCACTGAAGCAGGCAGGGAAACAGATCAAAATATTGCTCCCGCCTGCAGGAAGCAGCATTTCTTGCTCCCGGCAGGTGGAAGCAATGCCAGCTCCCGCTGGAGGCAGGTAGCCAGCTTGGGTCGTGGGGGCCAAGCTTGATTAACCTACAGCCAATACATAGGGTATGCCTACTAAGCTGAGGCAGATTTGTTTCCCTTCCCACTACGGATGTCTCCAGTTAAAATGTGTTTAGGGGTCTCTGAGAAAGCACGACTGAAGTACTCAGGATTGACCATGAAATAAGAGCCTAACCAATGTTGGCGGCGCCATGTCGTGTAGGTCTTACCAATCCGCAGGACCTGTGCATTGTTCGGACAACATAAACAAAGGGCCTGATTCAGACACCTCCACAGGATATGTTGGCCTATAGATCATCTAGCTCACAGTGCCACCGTAAGCCTCCCTAATCTAGCAGGGAGTTAATAGTTTCTGGCAACCACTGAACATGACAACCATGATTCCTCAGGAATCATGGAAACAGTACAGAACCTTTTGCTCAGTCACTCATGCTTACTTATTCTCTGAGAAATATAAAGAGAATACACAGTGGAACATTTTCAATAATATTTATTGAACCAACATTATTCTTGCAAAAAAAATGTGTGCTGCAATGATTAGTAGACAGAAGCAGATAAACGTGATTACAAGCACCAACAGAGTAAATAGTAGATATGGTTCTACCATGGTGCTAAACAATTGCATATATGCAGGCATATAAACAAGGCAGTATTCTAGCATACTCCTACTATGCAGACCCTACTCAAAGTGTACCTAGAGTGTGTGTAGGTGTAGAGCCAAGAATCCCCCCAATTGGCGATCCAACCCCATTACCTGATGGGATAGAGTGAAGGACCCAGTCTTGGTCATGAACTGGACACCCCTCACGAGATGTCAGACCGCTGCATGGTGATTTCTCAGCATGCAAAGACCCTCGGAGTCAGTGGAAGTACCACCTCTACTAATCTATCGGGATGCTCATCTTTTATAATAGAAAGCAACCTTGTGATGTATGCATAGATTAGTGATGTTGTGGATATGTAGATAGCCCTGTCACCCCTTGGATGAAGTTAGTGATTACATTTGTACATAGTAAGGAATGAGACCTTGTACATGATGTTCAGGGCATTGTGATAATGTTGTGTGAAGCTAGATGTAAAACATGTTTAGTTTCAGAGAAACAAATCCAACAATGTCGTGCATGCAAATGTATGCAAAAGGTCACAGCTTGGAAATGTTATTTGTGAGGACAATGTAAGAAATGAGCTGCTTCGCTTCATGGGCCTTACCCGGGAATATAACAACACGAGCACTTTATGTGAATAAATGCTGAAACTTTTCAAGAAGCATTGTTTTCCTTGTGTGAAAAGTAATGAGGATATATATATATATATACACTACCTACTGGCAGTCACCGGTAGGTGGTTATAGTTAGGACCTAGTTTCCATAGAAAAAGAATTTTTTAACTTGCCTATAACTTTGGCGTCGTTTGACCAATCTGCATGAAATTTTCCAAAAATAGTGTCAAGGTAGGTTCTGTGTGTCATGGAAAGTTTGGGGGTGATGTGTGCAGTGGGGAATGAGCAATAGGGGTGGGAACTGAGGGTGCATTTGTAATGTTAATTCCCACAAGAACCTTTAGACACACCTACAGCCTGAATCGTTGTACAGACGTACACCAAATTTGGCAGGGAGTTAGATGCTGGTTTAAGGAATTGCCTTTTGGTTATTTGGTGTAAATCCGTTCAGTACTTTTAATTTGAAAATTATAGTGATATCTCTGGTCGCGGATATTTCTCTGTGATTTCGCGATTAATAGTGACTGCACCCACCAACAGGAATGCTGTGATTGGCTGGACACAACCTGAACAGAAAGTTGCAACTGCCATTTCATCTAATTGGACTGGTTCCCGGGGCTAAAACATTCTGTGAAAGCCAACATACAGGGTCAGGGTAGAGGTAATCTGACCCCAAGTTTCAGAAATGGGGGTGGTAGAGACACAATTTATGTGTCAAAAATTGTTTTTCATGATGATGCCGCAACTGCCAGTGCAGCTCCCCCGTGTACCATCACTGGGACATCACCGTGAATATTGGTGGAAATACAAAAAATATACATCAGTGGATTATTAATACACACTGTTATAGAGATATTGAGATTATGATAATTTTTTTTATAGAGTTATTTAGATAGTGATTTATCTAGTGTGATGGTTAAAATTAACTATGTAGTTATAATTTGGTAATGTGGTGGTGGCTATTGAATTCCTGCTTTTGCTTTGCGTTTTTTGACGTATTCGCGGTGATCGCGGTTACTGAAGTCAACGCGACCCCGGCGTCACTGCGAAACCGGAAAACAGATTTTAGAGATGGCTTTTATAGAAACTCACTAGAAAAACATGACTTTAGAGAACACTGTAAAAAATCCCCAGTGTATAAAATACTGTAATATATGTGCATATATGTGTTTTGCACTTTATGGAAAAGGCGCGATCGACGCGGTTAACGGCGTTGTCGTGACTCCCTGAATAACCACGAAAACAGAACTTAGGTCTTAAAGATGGATTTTAAAGGAACTTAGTACAAAAACATGCGTTTAAACATGTTTTTAAAGAAGCATGTATATAGTAATATGTGTAGTGCAATGTTTAGAATGGATTTTTTTTGTTAATATTTTTGGATGTGCTGGTGGCCGTTGAATGTCTGCTTTTGTTTTGCGATTTTGCCACGTATTCGGGAACAAAAAAAAAAGATCTTTATAAAATAAATTAACAATAATTTGGGTACTAGGGTGGCACTGACAAAAGCCTTTGTGTTGATTGTGTGTATATGACAGCCACACATAAGACTGCATGCAGAGTTTCAGGTTATTTAGAAAGACCTTGTTGCCTTCATCTGTAATGTGCACTCCATCATTTCTAGAAATTCCATGCATGTCAAAATGCAGATTGTTGTTATAGATACAGCCCATGGGATGGTCTCTGAGAATGCAGAAACAATTTTATTAATATGATTCTTGGCTTTGTCAATCTGTGGACAGAATTGATTTGGCCACTTCCATTTCTGTCTTTGGCATATATTAGAGTACACCAAGACAGTGTGAGGGAAAAGCGACATCAGTTCGGCAAAGGTATCTCTCATTAGGATTTCCAGCCCTACCCTAGTCAATGTGCCTAGGTCATTGCCACCACAGTGCACAATCATGAGGTGAGGAGCTTGGCAATCCACAATGATTTTAACCAAAGCCAGCAACTGATGAAACTTTAACCCTCTCTGGCCAAACCAAGTAATCTCCACATATGGCAAACCCAAGTCCCTGTCAACTCTTTCTATTTTTTGCAGGGTCTTTAGCCCAATGGACATAGCTGTGCCTAACAATCAACACTCTAAGCATTTTCAAGTGAAGTAGCAATAGCAGTTAGAGAAGGCTCGAGCTGAATGAGGTAGTTTTCTAAATGAAAAGCAGTTAAAATGGAGGTGTTTTCTTTTTTTATAAAAAAATATTTAATTGGAGGCTGTCAGTATGTAAGTGAATAAAATTAGGTAGTATGTTGGAACCATTAGCAAGAAGTCCTATTATTGGCTGTTGTTTAAAAAAATACATGGATATGCTTCTGAATCTGTGGAGTAAACCGCACCTGCTGCACCTCATTTGGAAGTAGCATGGTCCTTCTAGAACTTGTGACCTACTGATTCCGGTAGGTTGCTACACACAGTCAGCTAAGAGTGTAATGTGGGGGAAGGGTGTTAAAGAAGTAAAAAAAAATTCAAAGTACAGGACTTATGAAAACATTTATCTAATTATACATTTTAATTTTGAATTGAGGTCTATGTAATAAACTGTTCTGCAGTATTTAAATTTAAAAAAACTAAAGGTAAACATTTGTTTGGACTCCTGTTTTTTTCGAGATTACTCTGCGAAGATCGCGTATACATCGCAAACATCCATAGACAAGAATCTCTTTTTGAAAGAGAGGGAAATGGTTAACAGATACTAACCATTCACAAGTGGAGATAGAGTACTCTAAAATGAAAGACATGATTTCATTTGCTGCTTTTTGCATGATTACAGATTGGAAAGTTAAAGAGGTTGCCATTTTATGGTTGCTTAGTATGAGAGTGGTGTACCATTCTTGTGCTTAGTTTTTACAAATCCTAACTGTGTCAAAACTATTTAAAAAGGGCAGAAACAACAATATAATTTACAAACTCAATTCACTGGTATGTGCATAACTTTTTAGGTATTTAAAACAATGACATTAGAAATGAAGATGAATATGGGAGTTTATTTTATTTTATTTATTTATTTATAAAGTTTTATATAGCGCGAACAAGATCCCGAGGGATATCAGAGCGCTTTACAAAGGACGGAAAGTAAGTCAACATTCAAATAATGACAACAAATATGGAAGCACACCCGGAGGTTATCGCCTTCCTTCTAACCACCTAACCGAGTATTTCACAGACAAAAGAGACACGGATAGTTGTACAATAACCAGGTATGAAGCAGGCTTTGAGAGGAGATATAACCTGCGGAGAGGAAGGGCCTAATTCCAGTATCGGTCTTAGGTAGGGATAAACAGACATAATACTCGCACACATCGGACCAATGAATCACGGGGAGTAATACGCTATGCAAAGATAAGACAGGCTTCTACAATGCGGTGAGGAAGCATAACAACAAAAGAGTGAACAATGGTTGCAGTCAAAATGTGGACGAGCACGTGATCATTGTCTACATTTAATGTAAAAATGTGTTCATTAGGAATCTTTTGGCTTCCAGTTTGAAAGTAATCGTTGAAGAGATTGTGCGTACTTCCGGTGGAAGAGAGTTCCAAATCCTAGGGGCTGCTCCAGAGAAGGCTCGGAGACCAGTTCTCTTTTTTCGAAAAATGGGAGGTTTCAGGAGGAGGGTGATAGCACTTCTTGAGGCTCTACCACCGCAAGATAGTTCCAGATTTTGAGTTAGGTACTTTGGAGTTTTGAGATGCAGGGCTTTGTGCGCCAAAACGGCAATCTTTAGCTGAATTCGAGCTTCAAAGGGCAACCAATTAAGAGATTTTAAAATAGGAGATATGTGCTCTCTACGTTTGGTATCTGTAACCCGTCTGGCCGCTCTGTTCAGTGAAGCCCTTAGGGGAGCCAGCGTGTATTTGGGAAGGCCACAGAGCATGGCGCTACCATAGTCCAGTCTCGGTAGGACCAGAGCCTGTACCACATGTTTAAAGCCTTTTTGTGGGAGAAATGGCTTTATGTTTCTGAGTGTCCTCATTAGGTGATTAGCTCCCTTACAGACATTGCTGATATGATTTTTCATGTTCAAGTGATTGTCAAGGGTGATTCTGAGAGATTTGGCTGAATCAATGATAAGAGGGGAGCAGTTGAAGGTTGAGCAAAAAAGAGTGAAAATATATAAGATGAACTGTATCTATCAGAGGGTATGTGTTTAAGATGTTAGTACCAAATGTTTGGGGAAGTAACAGGAAAATTAATTAGTGCCCCTTTATTCCATTGTGTAGTTTATAGAAAAATAACAGTATAGTATTGTTCAAAGTTACAATGAGGAATATATTTAAAACTAAGAATGTTTTAAATGTCTAAGCATCATGTGCAGAATAGATACATCTATGTTCTTTGCATTCTGGAAGTTGTAGTACTTTTAATCACATTAAGGAACAAGAGTAGTGTAGACACAAATAAAAGATAAGAAAATGTTCTGCGCCAGTATATGTATCACAAAGTAGTAATATTTGTTAGATATGTGTTTGGAAGTGTTTCTCAATGTGCTTTTTTACTTATATGACCGGTTTGTATATGCTTAGATGGTTAGATATTTTTTCTATGGTTGCAGATAGTTATTTGTTCGGTTGTACTCTTGAGTTATTTAAAGATGCAAAGAACTATATATTTCTGAAAAGATGGTTTGAAGGTGTATATCTGTTATGGAATCACATATATGTTTACATGGTGATCTATGTTCTTTAAGGCTAATGAAAATTACATTTATATGGTGAGGATGATGTATTTCTTTAAACATGCTCTGTTTAAAATTGAGGAGGGTTTATAGTGCAGAATGTCTGTTGGGAGTTCTTGTGCTAGCTACACTTGGAGTGTAACTTTTTTTTTAGAAATGTCTAATATATGTTTTAAACACTGAAGAAAAAGTGAGAATTGTTGTTTTCAGTTTTAGAAACTTACTGATGCATGTGCATGCTGAGGAACAGAGCAATGTATGCTCCTAGAGCGACATGTATCCATATGTATATCAAGTGTGATATCTAGACTTCACTCACTCATAGCTCAGTATAAAAGGATAGATACACTAAAACAGGTAGTGTCATACTAACAGTGATTCACAGATATAGTCACAACTGTTATGTAGCTAACAACAGTGGAGGTACTTTCACAGTAAGCCAGGCACTACTCCGGCACTGATCTAATCAGTCAGTCACTACTTATTCATTCAACGAATCACTCACGCACAGTCTACACACTCATTCAATTACCCAGGCCCTACATATGCACTCTTGCAATCATGCAGGCACTAATTATGTAGTCATTGAACTATGCAGGCACTACTCGTGCATTCATCCAATCACCCAGACACTAACCATTTACTTATACAATCACCAAGGCTCTACCTATGCAGTTATTGAAACACCCAGGCACAACCCATGCACTCCTCCAAACAACCACTTACAACCCATGCACTTATCGAAATACTGAGGCACAACTCATGCCCTCATCCAATTATGCAGGCAGTAGCATTGCAGTGAACCTATCACCTATCCAGTACCTATGCACTCATTCAATTACTGAGGCAATACTGTTGCACCAATACAATCACCCCAGTAGTACACTTGATTTCATGCAATCACTCAAACTTTAACAATGGACTCATGCAATCATTAAGACACTAGTCATGCACTCATCTAATCAGCCAGGCACTACTGATGCACTCATTCAATTATACAGGCACTACCCATGTACTTATCTAAACACCCAGGCACTTCTATAAAAGGGGAAACAAAAATAGCATGTATGATTTTTCGCAGCATTGCACGTAGCTGTAACACACCGCTCACCAGCAGTTATAACTACACTACAGTCCATGCAATATGTGGCCATTCTTGAAAACTCTGGAGCCATATCTGTAGTACTAGTCTGGACATCATATCAACACACAACATGCTGGAGCTTTCCAGGGGAGGGAACTGGAGGCTACGGGTTGTTCAGGGTGAGCAGGCCTCCAACCTATAATGCACACACAAAGAAGCTACCCTGAATGAAATATTCATTTGGGACTAGTGACCGAAAGCTAGAGACTAATTAGTGGGCGTGCTGGGCATCTCAAAAAATTTAAAGGACTGTCCTCACACACCACAAGGTGTCATTCTTCATCATTGGCAGTCCTCGCTCTCTAGAAACCGCATTTGGTAGAGAGAGGTCCTACACCTGGAGACAGGGAGGCACTTCTAAGATCTAAGTGGGGGCCTGTGAGAGAAGTGATTTTTAAAAACCAATGTAAAAGCCGAAATACATTTATTCGCTGGGTATTTTACTTGGTATTAAAAGCTAAGTGTGGGGATTGGGGGAGCTAGTACACCATCACCACTGTGGTCCTCGTCGTCAACATGTTTCTGCCAAGTTGGCCCAGAGGGTCCGTGGCATTCATCAGGACGAAAAAACTAAGGCTCCTATCTTACCAAAATTGGTCAGATGTTACAACTGTGTAGGGTGACCTGTGTCATCCTCTAGCTAAACGGTATTCCTTAAACCTGTAAAACAAATGTAAGATTCTGTCAGAATGATGTTTGAATGATGTCCGGTCACATAAGAGAGAAGAAACATACATACCATGCATATATCAACATTTTTGCATGTGAACGTGAAACACGTGTCACTGCGAACGCGAAATACATAACAATGAATTTCCCCCCAAAAATTTGTGAGGCTATTTGGGGTAAGATTGTGAGCTGGTCTCACAAAAAAAACGTGGTATCTACGATGACCAACATCATCGCGACTTCTGCTGTTGCAGTGAAAATGGGAAATGCTAAGTAAAAGTGGTTTTGTTGAAAAATTATTATAGAGAGACAACTTTAAACAGGAGATCAGTAAACAACTGGTGTCAAACATCAATTAACATATCCGTATAGATGTGTTGTAGAGTTTCTGAAAAACACGCGATATCCGCAATCATTGGTGACGCCGCGAAAATGGAACACACTAAGTAAGAGTGGTTTTCTTCAAAAAACATTAAAGACAAACAAGTTTAAACTGGAGATAAGTAAACAACTTGTCCGAAACATCCATTAAAATATGTGTATGTGTTTTAACTTTGTACAAAAAACTCAGTCTTCGCGACTACTGATCTCATTGCAATGTCAGACGTCACCGCAAAAAAAAAAGAAAATAGGCTTTAAAGACCATTTTTCCATAAACTCACTACAAAAATATGAGTTTAAAAAGTATAATATTAAAGCTCTACTACTAAACATACTGTAGAATGTGTCTATATATATGTTTAACACTTTGTACAAAACACATGCTCTTCACAACTACTGACGTCGTCGCGATGAAGTTGGTAGTCCTGGATATGAAATTTGGTTTGTAAAGGTGGTTTTCTCCAAAATGGATCACAAACAGAAATACATTTATACATTTATTCGCTGGGTATTTTACTTGGTATTAAAAGCTAAGTGTGGGGATTGGGGGAGCTAGTACACCATCACCAATGTAGTCGTCGTCGTCAACATGTTTCTGCCAAGTTGGCCCAGAGGGTCCGTGGCATTCATCAGGATGAAAAAACTAAGGCTCCAATCTTACCAAAATTGGTCAGATGTTACAACTGTGTAGGGTGACCTGTGTCATCCTCTAGCTAAACGGTATTCCTTAAACCTGTAAAACAAATGTAAGATTCTGTCAGAATGATGTTTGAATGATGTCCGGTCACATAAGAGAGAAGAAACATACATACCATGCATATATCAACATTTTTGCATGTGAACGTGAAACACGTGTCACTGCGAACTCGAAATACATAACAATGAATTTCCCCCCAAAAATTTGTGAGGCTATTTGGGGTAAGATTGTGAGCTGGTCTCACAAAAAAAACGTGGTATCTACGATGACCAACATCATCGCGACTTCTGCTGTTGCAGTGAAAATGGGAAATGCTAAGTAAAAGTGGTTTTGTTGAAAAATTATTATAGAGAGACAACTTTAAACAGGAGATCAGTAAACAACTGGTGTCAAACATCAATTAACATATCTGTATATATGTGTTGTAGAGTTTCTGAAAAACACGCTATATCCGCAATCATTGGTGACGCCGCGAAAATGGAACACACTAAGTAAGAGTGGTTTTCTTCAAAAAACATTAAAGACAAACAAGTTTAAACTGGAGATAAGTAAACAACTTGTCCGAAACATCCATTAAAATATGTGTATGTGTTTTAACTTTGTACAATAAACTCAGTCTTCGCGACTACTGATCTCATTGCAATGTCAGACGTCACCCCAAAAAAAAGAAAATAGGCTTTAAAGACCAATTTTCCATAAACTCACTACAAGAATATGAGTTTAAAAAGTATAATATTAAAGCTCTACTACTAAACATACTGTAGAATGTGTCTATGTATATGTTTAACACTTTGTACAAAACACGTGCTCTTCACAACTACTGACGTCGTCGCGATGATGTTGGTAGTCCTGGATATGAAATTTGGTTTGTAAAGGTGGTTTTCTCCAAAATGGATCACAAACAGAAAAGTTAAAACAATATTTTACTAAATATCTAGACTTAAACTTTATTTAAAAAGTGTCTATGTGTATTTTTCAGTATGTGAAATGCATTTGCTGATCACAGGTTCCCACAATAAATGAGACAGGGTTATGGTGGCTCAAAAAGTATTACTAATAAAAACAGTTATTAATGTACTTTCTGATAAACACATATCAAATAAAAAAATGAGTGGTATAGAACATATATATATAATGTACAATATCTAATTATAGAAAAAAACTATGAAAATTTTAGAAGCTCACTAAAAAAAATTGATGTTACAATTAAGAACTAGAATGGAAAAGATCTTAGAAATTCACTAAAAAACAAAGGTTACAGGTCGTTACAGTTAGGAATCAGCATTTTAAAAAAACTTTAAAATTCACTGAAAAAACCAAAGGTTACAGGGTGTTATAGTTAGGAAATAGAATTAAAAAAACCTTTATAAATTCACAAAAAAACAAAGGTTACAGGGGCGTTTTAGTTAGGCTGACATTTCACTCATACAAAACCAGAGAACTTCAGCAGTTATAGTTAGCAGAGCTAACTACAACTTGCGCCCACAATGCACTACTTATGACTTCACATATTAGTTCACTCATGACATGGTCAGTGACATCACTGATGGCATCTCAAATGACATCACTGATGACATAATCCACAGAATCTCTGACTCACCCACTCACACCCCAATATAACCTTTTATACACCCACTCCAACTTCCATACTACCACTCTCAAAACCATTGACACATCCATACCAGTACTTACACACCCACTCACTGATTCATAGCTCTATACACACATCCACTCACATGTCCATACAGCCACTCATAACCAACTCACTCACCAGTTCAGTCACTGATATATTCACTCATAGACCCATACAGCCACTCACACACTGTTAGTCACCCATAGAGCTACTCACACACCTAGTTACTCACCCACAGAGTCAATCACACAGCCACTTAGTCACCTATACAGTTACACATACACTTATTCACTTATTCACACAGATACTAACACATACTCACTCACCTATACAGTCAGTGACATAAGCACACACTCACTCATACGGCCACTCTAACAATCACTAACTTATACATACATTCACTCGTATGCTCCAAGACTCACCTATACTGCCTTTCACATATGCAGTTACTTAGCCATACCACTGACACTTCCATTCACTCACTGACACATCCATGTATACACTCAGTCACCCACATAGCCCCTTACAGACACACTCACTAACCCATACAGCCACTGACTCACCCACTCACTCATCCATTCAGGCAGCCACACACCCCATCACCCATACAGCCGCTCACGTACCCACTCACCAACCCATACAGCCAGTTAGACATGAACTGACAGACTGATACACACATTCACACACCCTAGTCACTCACCCATACATTCACTGAGACACCTAATCTCTCACTTATACAGTCAGTAACACACCCACTGAATCATCTATACAGGCACTCATACACCCACTGATTTGCCAATACACCTTAGTATGTATAATTAACGCTCATACACTTTTTAAAAACACTCACAGTCACTGGATGATGTCATCAGTGATATCAACAGTTATGTTATTTGAAATGTCATCAGTGATGTCATGAGTGATGTCACTGACCACGTCATGAGTGATGAAATATGTGAAGTCATAAGCAGTGCATTGCGCAGACGCAAGTTATAGTTAGCTCAGCTCACTATAATTGCTGAATTTCTCTGGTTTCGCATGAGTGAAAAGTCAGCCTAACTATAACGTTTCTGTTATCTTTGTTTTTTTTAGTGAATATATATGTACACCAAAATACCCCAGGGACTGAACACAGATGAGGAGTTAATTGTACATCTTTAGCTGCTTGCGTCACTCTCCCACAGACAGGGTGCTAGGTACAGAAAGGTTAGATTTCTATATTTTTAATTTTCTGTTTCACATTATTTCGTTTAGGAAATAGTTTATTTTCACAGTACACAGGTTTGTGCTTGTATATTTGTGTATGGTGATTGCTAACTCTGCAGGGAAGTCTCAATAGCTGTTGTCGCATATACAGGCTTTCTAATAATCTAATTCTGTGAAGTGGTGATAAATGACACAAGAATTACATGTGACAGGAAAATTGGCCCACTAGGCGGTATCCACACTTTTTTTTTTATACTGGGGACAACAGGCGATGGTTGCGTGATAACTCACTTGAGATAGAGTGTTTATGTATTCATTCAGTTAACCCGTGCTTTATGTGCTTATATACTTAAATATATGTACAAATTTTGTACAAGGTACACAGCCCGCCATGAAACCCGGTAACTAACAGTGGTATTTTCTTGTCTTTGCCTTGTACCGTGGACACCTGTCATTAACTCTTAACAGCAGACTTTCGCATCACCCTCATTAGATGCCAAACAATTGTAGGCTCAGCTAACCAGCACATTTTTTAGAATGACTGAATTTAAGTCTCCGAATTTACTTTATGATTTAATTCACTTTTCTGTTTATCAAAAAAGAAGTGTACTCTTCTATGTCTATGCGGCCATTATGTTGCCATGACGATTTGTTTGTGTGGAAAGGCATATATAGGCTGATGACATTGGCGCCCATTATGTGAGCAAGGTGGCTTGATCGCCGAAATGCTTCAGGGTCTCTTTGAAAATAAATGTGGTGTTGAAATTCCACAGTGTCAGCGCCTGTTTGTATCGTATGAAACAGAATTGGAAGCTATATTTACGAAGGGTCTGGATCGTCAAGCTGACCCACCTTGGTTTGGTGCACTGCGTCTCCGGAACTTTGGATTGCGATTTACAGAAAATAATGCAGAGCCCCCCGGCATCAGATACACACGCCCAGCTGGTCGGTGACTGACAACGGGGAGAGTTGCTTGTATCCAGTACGCCGGAGGGCGATCGGGGTGTCAGGTAAGCTCCTTGAAGTCAGTGTGCGACAGAGCGAATGAAGTGGATGCTGGGAAAGGTAGTCTTTGCCGATTAGGCGAAGAGTGGAGAACACCGATTTTATCATACCAGAGATGGCTGAAGAATGGTTATGGGAGAGGGAACAGGCAGCAATAGACATTTTCAATGATGATGCAGCCACTGTCCCTGGTGGCACCAGCAGTCGAGTCACAGCACAGACGCCTAATTCCAATTTGAAGACTTGCATCTTAAACCTTGAAAAATTCAGAAGGCAAGAAATATCAAAGTGGTGGAAGTGCAAGTCACTCCAGAGGTATTTAGAAGTAGGCCGTATCCCTAGGGGGCTGCGGATTTTGGTGGCTCCTACATACGAAATCCCGGACCTGAATATGCTGAAGGAGTGGGCCGATAACAGTGCCGAGTCATCGCAGCGTATGCTGCGCTTATTAATTAAATATGCCTCAAGCGACAGGGAGAAACTCATGAGCAAAACAGAGGAGATGCTCAAGGAACTGGAAGAGCTGGACAATAAAGAAGAAATTAAACAACTGCTGACAGAAATGAGCAACAAGCTTCAACAGTATGAGCAATTGATAAGAGAAAAAAAAGCAACCAAGTTTCTCCGTGATAAAATAGATTACCAAAGAGGGAGAATTTACACCTTCTCCAAACGATTTGACACCATTCGACGTCAACAACATACAGCGAATGCCGAACCTGCTGCCTTGGCACGTGGTTACATCAGCTCAGAACAGAGCTCAGAGGTTGACACTGACCTAGAAGATAACAACTTACCCAGCGCAAGTGGCATCAGTGGCAGGCATGCGCCATCAGTGATCGAAGAACTTCGTTTTTTACGTCTAGACAGGACAATGAACCTGCGGCCACAATGGAAGGAAAAAGTGGGAAGAGGAAGAGGAAAAGGAACAGAAAAAGCAGATGCTGGAGAAGGACATACAAAAGACACAACAAAACGGACACTGAGAAAGTAAACACAGACCAACTAGCGGATAACACAGTAATAAATCTTTCAAATATGGATTTAAATAAAGATGAAGAAAATGTTTTAGCCTTGTGACTATTGTTTTGCTCCACAACCAGTTTTGACTATGCTCAAACTAGAATTGACTTTTTTTATTTTATCAGAAAACTAAAACTACAAAAATATTTTAAGAACAAGCCCGCTCACACACAAAGCAGCACAGATGACACTCCGATCATTGGATCCTTGGCAGTTGATGATCTAACAATCATGCACGACTTGGACGAACTAGAAAGAGGGTCCCAACCAACAAGGAGACCAGCAGAAGAACTGGCAGCGGAAATGGGATTAGACATCTGCGGCACGGTTCGAACACAGTTTAAACCGAAATCCATCTTCCTGCCAATAATGCCCCATGACTCTTTAGATATTTTTGCTGATAATGTAATATGTGATCTGAAACAACTTGCAATTGAATTGAGCGCTAAATTCTTACACTCTGGGCACAACACGAGAACGCAGTATAAACAGGTTATCAGCAAAATCCAAGACAGACAGGATATTGTTGTCAGATGGTCTGATAAAGGAGGTAACGTGGTACTCTGGCCACTAGCTATGTATAATGCTGAAGTGCATAAGCAATTGCAGGACAGAGACTGCTACTGGAGAGTGGATCCATTGAGTCTCCAAGGTATAAAAGAAAAATTCCACATGGAATTGTACAGATGGAGAGGCTAGGGTCTTATTTCTAAAAATGAGTTGGATTTTCTGAAGATGGATTACCCAGTTACTCCAATTTCGTACCTAATTCCTAAGGTCCACAAGAATGGAGACAACCCACCGGGTCGTCCAATAATTTCAGCTATGGGGGGGTTGTTTGAGAGTACCTCGAGGTTCATAAACCACTTCCTTCAAGAGTTTGTAGTCAAGCTGCCCTCATACATTAAGGACACTGGAGATTTTATGAGAAAGATATACAATGTGTCCTGGGAAGATCAGTTTCTCCTCATGACCCTAGATGTCTCTGCTCTTTATACAAGTATCAGGCACGTAGATGGGATGAGAGCATTGAAACACTTTCTGGGAAAGAGACCCATACATTTACATCAGCATACTCTCATGCTTCTAAAAATGGCCAAGTGGTGCCTAGACAATAACCTTTTTATGTATGACCAGCACACCTACAAACAGACACAAGGGACAGCCATGGGTACCAGCTTCGCCCCGAGCTATGCAAATCTCCATATGGGCTGGTGGGAGGAGCAGGTACTCAAGGTCAAATATGCTAAAGAATGGTCTGAAAATGTGGTACTATTAGCCAGATACATTGACAACTTATTTATCTTGCGGAAAGGTTCTCCTGAGTCAGCTCAAACATTCTGACAAGTAATCAATGACAATGATTTAAACCTCACCTTCACGAGTAACATCAGCAAAAAAGAAGTACATTTTCTTGATCTGGTTGTGTATATTGATGATGGAAGACTACAGACTAAAACTTACAGAAAGCCAACATCAGGCAATTCAATTCTCGACACCCGCAGCTTCCACTCCACTAGACTCAAACACAGCATTCCTTATGCGGAATGTTTACGCATGAAGCGCAATTGCAGCAATGAGGCTGTTCTGAGTAAGGTGCAGACAGATTTATTCCTGAGATTGAGAGCCAGGGGATACAGTCAGGAGGTGTTGAGGTCAGCAGAGGAGAAAACGAGACCCAAGACTCGTGAGGAGATAGTATTTGGGGAGAGTAAGAGTGAGAAGAAGAGGAAGTACCACTCACACGAAGGTCCAGTAAGACTGATTACAGGATACTCCGCTTATCATGCGAGAGTACAAAACATCCTTTATAAAAATTGGAAGATTTTGAAAGGTGACCCTGTAATAGGTCCTGATATGCCACGTGCCCCATTAATTTCTTTCAGGAGGGCCAAATCAATGAGGAGGAAATTGTTGCAAAATATGTCCCACATCAGAGGTGGAACAGACTGGCTGAAAGCCAAGAAAGGTTTCTTTAGATGCACTAAGTGCAAAGCATGCAGATATGGTCGTAACACCACTATCATCCAGTCACCTCTTAGATCTAATCCTATCGAGATCAGAGGCACATATAAATGTAAGAGCGATTTTGCAGTATATGTGCTAGAATGCACCTGCCAAAAGAGATATGTAGGGAGTACAATCCATAAAGTACATGTCCGGATCCTACAGCACCTTAGGGCTATCGCCAATGATGATCAAAGTTATCCAGTGGCGAGGGAAATCAATCAATGCCATCAGGGAAATGCGGAAGAACTATTCTATTACATCATTGACTCTGTCCCTAAAAGTCCCAGAGGAAGTAACAGACAACTCCAATTACGGAGATTGGAATCAAGATACATACTTATGTTAAACACCAAAATACCCCAGGGACTGAACTCAGATGAGGAGTTAATTGTACATCTTTAGCTGCTTGCGTCACTCTCCCGCAGACAGGGTGCTAGGTATAGAAAGGTTAGATTTCTATATTTTTAATTTTCTTTTTCACATTATTTCGTTTGGGAAATAGTTTAGTTTCACAGTACACAGGTTTGTGCGTGTATATTTGTGTATGGTGATTGCTAACTCTGCAGGGAAGTCTCAATAGCTGTTGTCGCATATACAGGCTTTCTAATAATCTAATTCTGTGAAGGGGTGATAAATGATGCAAGAATTACATGTGACAGGAAAATTGGCGCACTGGCGCGGTATCAACACTTTTTAATTTTAATACTGGGGACAACAGGCGAGGGTTGCGTGATAACTCACTTGAGAGACAGTGATAATGTATTCATTCAGTTAACCCGTGCCTATATACTTATATATATGTACAAATTTTGTACAAGGTACACAGCCCGCCCTGAAACCCGGTAACTAAAAATGGTATTTTCTTGTCTTTGCCTTGTACCATGGACACCTGTCATTAACTCTTAACAGCAGACTTTCGCATCACCCTCATTAGATGCCAAACAATTGTAGGCTTAGCTAACCAGCACATTTTTTAGAATGATTGAATTTAAGTCTCCGAATTTACTTTATGATTTAATTCACTTTTCTGTTTATCAAAAAAGTAGTGTACTCTTCTATGTGTATGCGGTCATTATGTTGCAATGACGATTTGTTTGTGTGGAAAGGCATATATAGGCCGATGACATTGGCGCCCATTATATGAGCAAGGCAGCTTGATCGCCGAAACGCGTCAGGGTCACTTTGAAAATAAATGTGGTGTTGAAAGTCCACAGTGTCAGCCCCTGTTTGTATCGTATGAAACAGGATTGGAATATATATATATATATTGGTCATGTGATCAAGGCCGCTTGTACGGCCGAAACGCGTAATGGCAGAGGACTGGTGAAATAAATGAAAATTTCTGCACTAAAAGAGGTCTGCACTCGTTTTTCCGGAGGATTGTGGCCAGGAGAGGAATATATATATATATATTCACTGAAAAAACCATAGGTTTCAGACACGTTATAGTTAGAAATTAGCATTTAAAAAACCTTTGAAATTCACTGAAAAAACCATAGGTTTTAGGGACAGTTATAGTTAGTTGGACATTGCACTCGTACAAAACCCGTGAAATTCCCCTGTTATAGTTAGTTCAGCTAACTATAACTCGCGCCCCGCAATGCACTGCTGATGACGTCACATATTACATCACTCATGACATGGTCAGTGACATCACTGATGACATCACTGATGACATCTCAAATGACATCACTGATGACATCACTGATGACATCATCCAGTGACTGTGTGTTTCTGTAAAGTTTAAATATGTTTAATATATATAGGGAAAGGCGTATTGAAGAATGAGTGGGTGTATAAGTGTCTGAATGGATGATTTAGTACGTGAGTGACTGACTCTACAAGTGAGTGATTAAACGTATCTTACTGAATGCATGGGTTAGTGACTAAACTGTGTGAATGTCTGTATCCGTCTGTTTGTTGGTGTGTAAGTGGATGCATGGATTTGCGAATAGCTACATGAGTGTCTATATGGGTTATTGATTGGTTCTCTGAGTATCTGTATGGCTGCCTGAGTGTTTGTGTGGGTGGGGTGTGTGTGACTCTATACATAGATGTGTGAGTGGGTGATTCACTGGGTGCATGATTTCAAGAGTGCATCTGTGATGGACTGCTTGGGTGGGTGAGTGTGTGTATGGGTGTGTTAGTGAGTGAATGTATATCTCAGTGGTACATGTGCGAGTAACTACATATGTAAAAGGCAGTATATATGTGTGTTAGAGTATTTAAATGGCTATAAGTGAGAGTGTGTTATTGTGAGAGTGGCTGTATGGATGCGTGTGTGCTTGTATCAGTTATTGTATAAGAGCGTAAGAATGTGCTAGTATTTGTATGAGTAAGTGAGCTGGTGTGTGTATAACTGTATAGGTGAGTAAATGGGTGTGTGATTAATTTTTTGCATGACTGACTAGGTGTGTGAGTACCTCTATGGATGAGTGGCGGTGTGTGAGTGTTTATATAGGTGTATGAGTGCATATGATAGTCCTGTACTGAGTGACTGTAAGTATGAGTGACTGTACAGGTGAGTGAGTGGATGTGTGTGTAGACCTAAGAATCAGTGAGTGGGTATGTAGTTTTTGGTGTTGGAGTGTCTATGGTTTTGAGAATGGCAGTCTGTAATTTAGAGTGGGTGTATCAAAAGTTATATTAGGGTGTGAGAAGATGCATGGAATTATCACATGTATGATGTCATCAGTGATGTCATTTGAGATGTCATCAGTGATGTCATCAGTGATGTCACTGACCATGTCATGAGTGATGTAATATGTGACGTCATCAGCAGTGCATTGCGGGCGCGAGTTATAGTTAGCTGAACTAACTATAACAGGGGAATTTCACGGGTTTTGTACGAGTGCAATGTCCAACTAACTATAACTGTCCCTAAAACCTATGGTTTTTTCAGTGAATTTCAAAGGTTTTTTAAATGCTAATTTCTAACTATAACGTGTCTGAAACCTATGGTTTTTTCAGTGAATTTCAAAGGTTTTTTAAATGCTAATTTCTAACTATAACGTGCCTGAAACCTATGGTTTTTTCAGTGAATTTCAAAGGTTTTTAAATGCTAATTTCTAACTATAACGTGCCTGAACCCTATGGTTTTTCAGTGAATTTCAAAGGTTTTTAAATGCTAATTTCTAACTATAACGTGCCTGAAACCTATGATTTTTTAAGTGAATTTCAAAGGTTTTTAAATGCTAGTTTCTAACTATGCCAACAGAAGTAGGACATGTGAAGAAAGAAGAAAAAACGCACAGAAAGAAGCAAAAGATGTGCAGAAAGAACCAACAGAGGAGCAGAAAGAGGCCTTGTTGCAAAATCATCCTGTGCCCACAACTTTTTCAGACGGGTACTGGTGGTAACTGACTCTGACTAACCAGAGCCAGTGCGCGTTTGCACAGTGGTGAAGGGAGGGGGCCTGAGGTGACATGTGTGCAAACGCGCCCCGTGGCGTGTTTTAAGTTGCGGGATTAAGTCCCCTTGAATCCTGAGGGTCCCTGGGGCCCAACTAGCCCCCAGGTACCTACAGTTAGGACCACAGAGCTGAGTTGCAGAGAGGCGTTCCGAGGCCACGCACTTTTTTCACCTCTCTGCAACGCAACTCTGTTGTGCTTACTGAAAGTACCTGGTGGGCTAGTTGGCCCCCAGGATTCAAAGGAATTAACTCCCCAACTTAAAACGCACCACAGGGCGTGTTTGCGCACATGTCACCTGAGGCCCCGCCCCCTCCCTTCACCACTGTGCAAACCCGCCCGTGGCGCGTTTTAAGTTGGGGGATTAGGTCACCTTGAATCCTGAGAGTCCCTGGGGCCCAACTAGCCCACCAGGTACTTCCAGTAAGCACCACAGGCCTGCGTTGCAACGCCTGTAACAAATTGTGCAGTTGTGTTTAGGTAGTGAAGAGGGTCGTGCAGGTGGTAGTGTTTTAGGGTTTAGGGTAGTGCAGTGGTGTTTGTGTAGTGTAGGGGGTCATGCTGGGGGAAGATTTAGGGTTTAGGGTAGTGCAGTGGTGTTTGGGTAGTGTAGGGAGTCGTGCTGAGGGGAGTGTTTTAGGGTTTAGGGTAGTACAGTGGTGTTTGGGTAGTGTAGGGGGTCGTGCTGGGGTTAGTGTTTTAGGGTTTTAGGGTTTAGGGTAGTGCAGTGGTGTTTGGGTAGTGTAGGGGATACTGCTGGGGGTAGTGTTTTAGGGTTTAGGGTAGTGCAATGGTGTTTGGGTAGTGTAGGGGTACTGATGGGGGTAGTGTTTTAGGGTTTAGGGTAGTGCAGTGGTGTTTGGGTAGCGTAGGGGGTACTGCTGGGGGTAGTGTTTTATGGTTTAGGGTAGTGCAGTGGTGTTTGGGTAGTGTAGGGGTTCGTGCTGGGGGTAGTTTTTAGGGTTTAGGGTAGTGCAGTGGTGTTTGTGTAGTGTAGGAGGTCGTGTTTTAGGGTTTAGGGTAGTGCAGTGGTCTTTGGGTAGTGTAGGGAGTCGTGCGGGGGTATTGTTTTAGAGTTTAGGGTAGTGCAGTGGTCTTTGGGTAGTGTAGGGGGTTGTGCGGGGGTAGTGTTTTAGGGATTAGGGTAGTGCATTGGTATTTGGGTAGTGTAGGGGGTCATGCGGGGGTAGTGTTTTAGGGTTTAGGGCAGTGCAGTGGTGTTTAGGTAGTGTAGGGGGTCGTGCTGGGGGAGTGTTTTAGGGTTTAGGGCAGTGCAGTGGTGTTCGGGTAGTGTAGGGGGTCGTGCTGGGGGAGTGTTTTAGGGTTTAGGGCAGTGCAGTGGTGTTCGGGTAGTGTAGGGGGTCGTGCTGGGGGAGTATTTTAGGGTTTAGGGTAGTGCAGTGGTGTTCGGGTAGTGTAGGGGGTCATGCTGGGGGTAGTGTTCTAGGGTTTAGGGCAGTGCAGTGGTGTTCGGGCAGTGTAGGGGGTCGTGCTGGGGGTGGTGTTTTAGGGTTTAGGGCAGTGCAGTGGTGTTCGGGCAGTTTAGGGGGTCGTGCTGGGGTGGTGTTTCAGGGTTTAGGGCAGTGCAGTGGTGTTCGGGCAGTGTAGGGGGTCGTGAAGGGGGTGGTGTTTCAGGGTTTAGGGCAGTGCAGTTGTGTTCGGGCAGTGTAGGGGGTCGTGAAGGGGTGGTGTTTCAGGGTTTAGGGCAGTGCAGTGGTGTTCGGGTAGTGTAGGGGGTCGTGCTGGTGGTAGTGTTTTAGGATTTAGGTTAGTGCAGTGGTGTTCGGGCAGTGTAGGGGGTCATGCTGGGGGTGGTGTTTCAGGGTTTGGGGCAGTGCAGTGGTGTTCGAGCAGTAAAGGGGGTCATGCTGGGGGTGGTGTTTCAGGGTTTAGGGCAGTGCAGTGGTGTTCGGGCAGTGTAGGGGGCGGTGCAGGGGGTGGTGTTTCAGGGTTTAGGGCAGTGCAGTGGTGTTCGGGCAGTGTAGGGGGTGGTGCAGGGGGTGGTGCAGGGGGTGGTGTTTCAGGGTTTAGGGCAGTGCAGTGGTGTTCGGGCAGTGTAGGGGGTCATGCAGGGGTGGTGTTTCAGGGTTTAGGGCAGTGCAGTGGTGTTCGGGCAGTATAGGGAGCGGTGCAGGGGTGGTGTTTCAGGGTTTAGGGCAGTACAGTGGTGTTCGGGCATTGTAGGGGTGGTGCTGGGGCTGGTGTTTCAGGGTTTAGGGCAGTGCAGTGGTGTTCGGGCAGTGTAGGGGGTCGTGCTGGGGCTGGTGTTTCAGGGTTTAGGGCAGTGCAGTGGTGTTTGGGCAGTGTAGGGGGTCGTGCTGGGGCTGGTGTTTCAGGGTTTAGGGCAGTGCAGTGGTGTTTGGGCAGTGTAGGGGGTCGTGCTGGGGCTGGTGTTTCAGGGTTTAGGGCAGTGCAGTGGTGTTCGGGCAGTGTAGGGTGTTGTGCTGGGGCTGGTGTTTCAGGGTTCAGGGCAGTGCAGTGGTGTTCAGGCAGTGTAGGGGTCGTGCTGAGGCTGGTGTTTCATGGTTTAGGGCAGTGCAGTGGTGTTCGGGCAGTGTAGGGGGTCGTGCTGGGGCTGGTGTTTCAGGGTTTAGGGCAGTGCAGTGGTGTTCGGGCACTGTAGGCGGTCGTGCTGGGGCTGGTGTTTCAGGGTTTAGGGCAGTGCAGTGGTGTTCGGGCAGTGTAGGGGGTCGTGCTGGGGCTGGTGTTTCAGGGTTTAGGGCAGTGCAGTGGTGCTCGGGCAGTGTAGTGGGTCGTGCTGGGGGTGATGTTTCAGGGTTTAGGGTAGTGCAGTGGTGTTCGGGCAGTGTAGGGGGTCGTGCAGGGGCTGGTGTTTCAGGGTTTAGGGCAGTGCAGTGGTGGTCGGGCAGTGTAGGGGGTCGTGCTGGGGGTGGTGTTTCAGGGTTTAGGTCAGTGGTGTTCGGGCAGTGTAGGGCGTCTTGCTGGGGGTGATGTTTCAGGGTTTAGGGCAGTGCAGTGGTGTTCGGGCAGTGTAGGGGGTCTTGCTGGGGGTAGTGTTTCAGGGTTTAGGGCAGTGCAGTGGTGTTCGGGCAGTGTAGGGGGTCATGCTGGGGGTGGTGTTTCAGGGTTTAGGGCAGTGCAGTGGTGTTCGGGCAGTGTAGGGGGTCGTGAAGGGGTGGTGTTTCAGGGTTTAGGGCAGTGCAGTGGTGTTCGGGCAGTGTAGGGGGTCATGCTAGGGGTGGTGTTTCAGGGTTTAGGGCAGTGCAGTGGTGTTCGGGCAGTGTAGGGGGTCATGCAGGGGCTGGTGTTTCAGGGTTTAGGGCAGTGCAGTGGTGTTCGGGCAGTGTAGGGGGTCGTGCTGGGGGTAGTGTTTTAGGGTTTAGGGTAGTGCAGTGGTGCTTGTGTAGTGTAGGGGGTCGTGCTGGGGGTAGTGTTTTAGGGTTTAGGGTAGTGCAGTGGTGTTTGTGTAGTGTAGGGGGTCATGTTTTAGGGTAGTGCAGTAGTGTTTCGGTAGTGTAGGGGTCGTGCTGGGGGTAGTGTTTTAGGATTTAGGTTAGTGCAGTGGTGTTTGGGTAGTGTAGGGGGTGGTGCTGGGGGTAGTGTTTTAGGATTTAGGGTAGTGCAGTGGTGTTTGTGTAGTGTAGGGGGTCGTGCTGGGGGTAGTGTTTTAGGGTTTTGGGTAGTGCAGTGGTGCTTGTGTAGTGTAGGGGGTCGTGCTGGGGGTAGTGTTTTAGGGTTTAGGGTAGTGCAGTGGTGTTCGGGCAGTGTAGGGGGTCATGCTGGGGGTGGTGTTTCAGGGTTTAGTTCAGTGCAGTGGTGTTCGGGCAGTGTAGGGGGTCGTGAAGGGGTGGTGTTTCAGGGTTTAGGGCAGTGCAGTGGTGTTCGGGCAGTGTAGGGGGTGGTGCTAGGGGTGGTGTTTCAGGGTTTAGGGCAGTGCAGTGGTGTTCGGGCAGTGTAGGGGGTCATGCAGGGGCTGGTGTTTCAGGGTTTAGGGCAGTGCAGTGGTGTTCGGGCAGTGTAGGGGGTCGTGCTGGGGGTAGTGTTTTAGGGTTTAGGGTAGTGCAGTGGTGCTTGTGTAGTGTAGGGGGTCGTGCTGGGGGTAGTGTTTTAGGGTTTAGGGTAGTGCAGTGGTGTTTGTGTAGTGTAGGGGTCATGTTTTAGGGTAGTGCAGTAGTGTTTGGGTAGTGTAGGGGGTCGTGCTGGGGGTAGTGTTTTAGGATTTAGGTTAGTGCAGTGGTGTTTGGGTAGTGTAGGGGTCGTGCTGGGAGTAGTGTTTTAGGGTTTAGGGTAGTGCAGTGGTGTTTGTGTAGTGTAGGGGTCGTGCTGGTGGTAGTGTTTTAGGGTTTAGGGTAGTGCAGTGGTGCTTGTGTAGTGTAGGGGGTCGTGCTGGGGTAGTGTTTTAGGGTTTAGGGTAGTGCAGTGGTGTTTGTGTAGTGTAGGGGGTCATGTTTTAGGGTAGTGCAGTGGTGTTTGGGTAGTGTAGGGGGTCGTGCTGGTGGTAGTGTTTTAGGATTTAGGTTAGTGCAGTGGTGTTTGGGTAGTGTAGGGGTCGTGCTGGGGTAGTGTTTGAGGGTTTAGGATAGTGCAGTGGTGCTTGTGTAGTGTAGGGGGTTGTGCTGGGGGTAGTGTTTTAGGGTTTAAGGTAGTGCAGTGGTGTTTTTGTAGTGTAGGGGGTCATGTTTTAAGATGCAATGCTCCAATACCTGACCAGTCTGCACTACATAAAACTGCAAAAAAACTAAAAATAAAAAGTGTTTTGCACACTTTTGTCATTGGGCTATATGTGGGCTACATCTGGGTAATATTTGTGCTACATTTGGGCTCTTTTTTCACTGGTGGCCATCTTGGAAGACTTCTTTGTTATGAAGTTTCCTAATTTCTTCATTTACTGCAGTCTCCTCAGTAGGAAATGCTTTCAGTTTTTACTTTGATTCCATCAAGAAGGCATTCAGATGTGTCTCACATCTGCCATAAATTCAGAATGTTAGCACTCTAGTTGCTCATTAGATCACTGGAGTAAAGCTACTGCTCACCAGGGAGTTAACTGGTAGTCTGCTGCTGGTATTGAAAGTGATTGTTTCAGTCTGCATGTCAGAATTTTCTAATGAAATAGAAGAGGATTTGAGATCTCACTTAAAACATGCCCTAATTTTTCTTTCTGCAGCACTAACCATAATTTCTATTTCAAAAAGAACCCCTCATTTTGTTCCTTTTTAAATTAAATCTTTTAAGTGTTACCGGTTTATTCCAATCAAGATGGCTTCAGGTGTGCCATACTTTTGTCATAAGTAAGGCTGTTAGCGCGCTAGTTGTTCTTTAGAACACTCTGGGAAGCTGGAGTAGAACACAAAGGCATCAACTGGCAGGCTGCTCCTGTTGAAATATAACAGGAAGATATTTGAGATCACACTTGAAATATGTCCTAATTTTTCTTTCTACAGCACTAACCATAATTTCTATGACAAAATGAACCCCATCATTTTGTTCCTTTTTAAATTAAATGTTTTAAGTGTTACCAGTTTATTCCAATCAAGATGGCTTCAGGTGTGCCATACGTTTGTCATAAGTAAGGCTGTTAGCACTCTAGTTGTTCTTTAGAACACTCTGGGAAGCTGCAGTAGAACACAAAGGCATCAACTGGAAGGCTGCTCCTGTTGAAATATAACAGGAAGATATTTGAGATCACACTTGAAACATGTCCTAATTTTTCTTTCTACAGCACTAACCATAATTTCTATGACAAAATGAACCCCATCATTTTGTTCCTTTTTAAATTAAATTGTTTAAGTGTTACCAGTTTATTCCAATCAAGATGGCTTCAGGTGTGCCATACTTTTGTCATAAGTAAGGCTGTTAGCACTCTAGTTGTTCTTTAGAACACTCTGGGAAGCTGCAGTAGAACACAAAGGAATCAACTGACAGTCTCTGCCCTTGTTGGATGTACATGTTTTACTGAGAATGTCAGACTTCATTCTCACATGAGTGAGAAAGATAATGTGAATTTACAGAAAATATGCTCTCATTTTAGCTTCTGGAGCACCTTCCAAACCTCCATGGGACAAGCATGAGAAAATAGTGTTCTCTCAAACATGATTCATGATATCCCAGCAGAAGGTTTTTCACATGGTAAAATCACCTTAGAATACACCACAATTCCTAAAATTAGTATGGTACCATCAACAATTAAATTCTAATGTAACTAAAGCCTGTTATCACCCTTTATAGTTCTCCTTTTGGTGACCCTCAAAATCTTCTATTCACTACAATGCATTTCAATGAGGTACTATCATTTATATTGGTCCCAAGATGGCTGCCAGCAATTCCAGGATGAAGTGCTGACAGCCAATCAGATCTCACAATGACATGTGTGGTTAGGCTCCGCCCAGATATATATGTGACTTTACTTTTGATTTTCTCAGGAACTACTGAACGGATTTACACCATTTAAGCAAAAGGCACGACACTGAACCAAGGGCTACCTTTTTGCCAAATTTGGTGTAATTCCGTTCAGCAGTTCGGGCTGTAGCTGCGACTAAAGGTTCCTATGGAAAAATGAATGGGGAAAACGCGTTTTGGGACCCCCTTTTTCTCGGCCCCCGCTTGACGTATCACCCCGAGACTTTCAGGATAGGAGCGGACCGGAGCGCCCCAACAAGTTGGAAACTTTCGCGAAGATTCGTCAACCGGCGCCAACGTTATTTCAAATAGAATGTCGCGGATTTCCTATGGATAATAGGTTTTAACTATAACTATCTACTGGCGACCGCCAGTAGATATATATATATATATATATATATATATATATATATATATATATATATATATATATATATATATATATATATATATATATTTCACAGTTCTCTCACCAAAAAAGAGGAATATATCCCCAGGCAAGAATCACGGCACTACTGCAGGATGAAGTAAGATTGTTTTATTTCTTTTTACATGCACACCCTGTGCAAGAATAGCAAAAATGGACGGTCTACGCGTTTCGGCTACCACTAGCCTTCTACTGGACCATAGAGTCCCTTGTGTCTAGACAACATTATATAAAGTGCAACGTGCTTAACCCCTTGTTTGTGTCAGTCATTTTGAACAACTAGACTAGCAACCTCAATCACTTTTGATGGAGTAATTTTGCCACCATTTTTTCTTTCTTTCTTTTTCTTTTTCGTCAGTCACTGTAAAGTACATTCTGTCACTTAAAGTAAAGTGCAAATAGTGCATATATCCTATAATTACAATAAGTAGACCTTCAAATCGTAACGATATTACAGAATTAATGTTATCCCATAGAGGCGTGCTCAAAAATTATACATTCAGCTTTCTTGTATTTGTGTGTGTCCTCATGAAATAAAGTGAGAGCTGCACAATTTAAAAGATAATTTTCAAATAATCCACTATTTCCATCATAGTTCCTGATGAATCATTAATATAAGGTGAAATTCATTTTCGATGGTTCATTAAAACAATTTAAAATATTTTCTTAAAAATATTTCCAAAAAAGAGTAATATTACTAATAGAAATGCTAAAAACCTACTACCAGTTGCTAATAAATGCTAATAAACTTTTTGTGTAAAGTACATATAAAACATAAAATCTTCATGCATTTTCCATACACTTCTTTAAGACAGGTTTCAGCAAAAAACTACTGAACGTAATCACACCAAAATCAGCAGGAAGTTAGATCCTGGTCCGCAGATTCTGCTTTTTATGATTTGGTGTTAATCTGTTCAATTGATTTTGAGATATTAATGATCAAAAATTATTTTATATTTTAGTAGTTGGGCTTGTGGGCATCCCGCGAGAGCGTGAAATAAAAAATGGAGGCCTGTAATTGGTCGAGAGGCCAATTTTTCCTGTAAGACTTCACACTCTCGTGGGAGCAACAGGCTCCCGGCAAAATCATGAGAGAGGGCACTCTGATTGGATGACTGTAAGGATTTTAGAAATTAAATGGCCGCCATTACTGTTTACTGTGAAAAACTGGAGGTATTGTGGACAACTATTTAAGAGAGCAGCAAAAAGGCATGCTGTTCACCTAGATTTGGAGAGAAGATGTCTGAGGGATAACTATTGTGAAGATAATAAATGCAAATTGTTTTTAACTAATTTTTATGATCTCGTGGGACTCTCATGGGATCATAAATAGTAAAAAGGAGTAGATCTGTCCTCAATGCATACTGTGGTCCTTGCTTTTTAGAGGAAATGTGTAAGAAATAAGTACTGTGAAGATTAGAAGGTTAAATCTTTTTTTTTAAATGTTACGATCTCGCAAGGCTCTTGCGGGATAATGAAAAGTAGGAGGAGTAGGTGATGTTTGAATACACTCTGCTATGCACACTTGTTACTGTATGAAGGAGTCTTACTGGAGAAGGTATTTATCAGACTCTACTACTTTTGCTCATTGGTTTGAGATGATTTGTGAGTAGAGTTGAAGCTCATTCAAACACCATACTATGCACACCTATCATCTGAGATAGAGGTTTGAAAGAAGAGGGCAGACCCTCCCCACACCCTACAATGTACACCTACAATCACAGAGAGAGGTTTACCAGAGAGGCCAGTCCCTCCACACACCCTACTTTGCACACCCATTATTTGAGAGACCAGTCTGAAAGGAGAGCCCAGTCCCTGCCCACACCCTACTATGTACACCTATCATTACAGCGAGAGGTCTCAGCAGAGAGACCAGTCCCTTCATACACCCTACTATGCATACCTGTCATCTGAGAGAGATGTCTGAAAGGGGAGTCCAGTCCCTCTGTGGCATCGTTTGATTAATCTATAAGAAACTTTTCAAAAAGTGCTCTTTTTGCCTGGTTTATTCTTTGAAAGTGTTGGGGTGAACAATCAAGTGGGGGTGAAGAAAAAAGGGGGTCCCAAAATACAAAATACCCATGTATTTTCTAGCGCAACATTTAGGGCATTTTTGATCCTTGAATTTCTTAATGATGGCAAATGTCATTCATAATTATATTGGACCTTTTTTTGTCAATTCACAACCGTTGAAATAATTGTAAAAAAAAAATGTCCTTCTGCCCCATGTTTCTGCTGCTTTCTCATCACACATGTCACTTGCACCACTCTCAAAATGTCACGAGCACTGTCCATGATTATTACCTCCAAAAGCTATGTGCAGCATGGGATTGGCTGCTGCAGGGAGTTGGAAGCACAGCCTGGCTGCAACACAGACCCTGCGGCTCACTGCACACCAGGCACTGTCAAAGGCTGTGTATGGCATTGGGTTGGCTGTCTCCAGGTGGCCATCTGCGGGGAGTTGTATGCAGTACCTGGCTGCAAGCCAGGCCCTGTGGCCAACCCCATGCCATGCACAACAGAAGGCCATGTGCAGCGAGGGTTGGCTGCCTGTCAGTGGTTTGCCATAGGGCATGGCCTCAGGATGTGCGCGGAGGGGTGTTACGTGTTTAATAAAAATATTACTTTACATAAGAAAAAAACCTAGAAACTCAGTGAAAAAAATAAAGGTTAAATTAACATTATAGTTAGGTCTGATAAAAAGATCCGTCCTCTTCCTCTGATCCACTGTAGAAAACAAAGTTTAAAGTAAAGTTATAGTTAGGTGAATATGTCTGTGACAACATTAACGTTCTGTACAAAAATAACAGAAATGCCCCAGTTATATTTAGCAGAGCTAACTACAACTTGTGCCCGCCATGTACTGCTTATGACCTCACATATTACATAAGTCATTACATGTTCTATGACATAATTTATGACATCACTGATGGCATCTCAAATGACATCATTGATGATATCACTGATTACATCACTGATGACATCATCCAATGACTATGTTGTTTTGTTTGATAGTTTACATAGTGACTGATAGCTACCATATTACTTTTATACCTAATTTTGTGCAGACTGTGTCCAGCTAATGGGTGCTACATACTAAGTATTGTGAGCAGCCTTGCGTTATTAGACACAATTGTCACAGCATGACAATTTCTACATAACATAGAATACTGTTTGCACCAGGTACTAACTTATGTGTATGTGCTTCTTTTGCTTCAGAAGATGGGCTATCTGTAAAGTTCGCACCACTGTCTGAGGAGTGCAGTTAGTATAATCTTTAGCACATTCAGACCATGGTTATTTTAAGCGCATAGTGTCTTTTTTGACAGGTGTTGCATAGAGTGGTGTATTTCTCATGAGAGTTTCACTGTCTGTAAACAATGTGGTACAGAGTAAACTCTCTCCATGTTTACACTGCCCACTTTTCTACTCATACCAACTTTGTTTCTCAATGTAACTTTGGTGGCTGTGAGGGGTTTAATGCACATAAAAGCTGCCCGTATGTAGGGCAACAGATGTTGAGTATCTTGAGTAACTTGGCTTTCTCTGAATAATTACATATTGAACACCGTGTGCAATGAGGGTTCCCATATATATGTGGTTGATTGTTAATGTGAACTAGGCTACCCGTGAAGTGTATGGTATAGGGTCAATGTTGCACATAACACATGCTTGCTACACCTAAGAGAGTTGTATCTTTGATGGCATTAATGATGCTTCATATGGTTCTGAGCTATTTTGTACTTACTTTCAGGCCTCTAATGCCATACTAGTTTATAGATTAATGTGTAAAAAGGAAGCTTGGATGATGGCATCAGTGAGGTCATAAATGACACATAGAACATGCCATGAGTGATGTAATATGTAAAGTCATAAGCAGTGCATGGTGGGGGTGCAAGTTATAGTTAGCACTGCTAACCATAACTGTTGAGTTCCTATTTTTCTTTTAGTTCAAAACATTAATGTTGATACTGATTTATTCACCTATCTATAGTGTCATTTTAACCTTTGGAATTTACTGTGAATAAATAAATGTGTGTATATATATATATATATATATATATATATATTCAAAATAAGATATTCCTTAGGAAATAATCGTCCAGCACTCCCAGGCGGGTTAGGTCACTCGGTTTTTTATTTAAATGACAAACATCAACGCGTTTCAGCAGTCTCAGCATATATATATATATAGCCTACTGGCTGTAGGTAGTTATAGTTAGGGCCAACTTTTCCCATAGACAAAGCATTTTTTGTTTTGCTAAAATCTTTGGTGTATTTTCATAAATAATCATGAATTTTTCTCAACAAGATGCCCTACATTGCCTTATTCTGTATGGAGAGTTTGAGGGTGATCCATCTAGCAGGGGATGAGGAAAGGGAGTCTCTTAACTGATATTTCTCCATACAATGTCTATGAGGATTTTGCAGGTTTTAGACACGACTACAGTCCGAGCCGCCGAACCAAATTACACCAAATTTTGACAGAATGCTAGATCTTGGACCAGAAGGAGCACTTTTTGTAAATTGGTGTAAATCCGTTCAGTAGTTTAGGAGCTATTAAAGAAAGAAATGTATAGATATCTAAGGACACGGATCCTTCGCAGATCCCGAAGGTACCCAATGGGAAAAAAAACATCTCCCATTCACACACCCTACCCCTGCTATGCACTGCCAAAGGCTGTTCGCTGTGTGGGGTTGGGTGCATGTGTGCAGCCAGGTCCTGCGGCCAACCACCACCGTGCACGACCAAAGGCTTTGTGCGCCGGTGGTTGCATTAACGCACAGTAATTATATACCACATTATGTTAAAAAAAACAATGTAAATTCACTAGAAAAAACAAACGTTACAGGGACATTATAGTTAAGTACACGTTTTGCCCACATAAAACCATAGAAATTCAGCAGTTATACTCATAGTTATACTTATCTGAATAAACTATAACTTGTGCAGTTAAATAACTTTAGGCTACGAGTTATACTTTCTTAACATCAGCATAACTACAAGTATGACCATAACTGCCAAATTTCTATAGTTTTGTGTGGGTAAAACATGGACCTAACTATAACGTCCCTGTAACCTTTGTTTTTTTCAGTGAATATACATATCTATATATATATATATATATATATATATATATATATATATATATATATATATATATATATCACACCACTTTTCCCAACGGGAATTCCGCTCGCACTCACGAGTAAGGAGACTTCCGATAACATATGTTACAGCTTCAATTTATTACAGCATGCCAGAAAACATCTCTACGCGTTTCAGTCTCTCCAGAGACCTTGCTCACGAGATAAACAAACCAACAGGCACTGCGTTTTTTTTCTCTTTTTAAACATACAGAACCAATGATTACATCACGTCCTACAGCCAGCGGCTGAGCATTCTGGATCATGTAGTGAACCCTACGTCCCAATGAATAACCATTATTAAGTGATAAAACAATATGTGAAATGTGTGAATGATTTAAAATACTGATTAAAAAATATAAGTCTGTACATGTGGCGAAATTAAATTCACTCCTAGTTAAGAAATGTGAATTCTTATGTACCCGCTGCGCTCCCTACGAGTAAAAAAAGGGGGGTTATTAAGTTCACCTTTTTCTTATTTCTTGAGCTTGCAAGTGCATCTCCATTTGCCATATTCAGTCCCCATAGATCGAATTGTAAACAATTATGTCAATCTGATTCTGCACTATATTTGTACATCAGATCCCGCCCTCTAGTGGGCCCTCTTGTCTCCTTCACACTAATGCCCTCTAGTGGGCGTATGGCTTATATCCTATAAGACAACTTCTCATTCCAATTTTGAGTTATTAATGACCTATCTATAGCCAGTTGCACTACTTAGCAATTCTCAATTTGTTATATCATAGCAATAATTCACATAACATCACTTCTCCGCAACATATCTAATGTACATTACTTAATTAAATCGCTCCCACTAACAAAAATTCTTATTCATGTGTATAAATGTGTGACTAAAGTTAAGTGAAAATATAATAAAGCACAATTGATCATGTGTAATCACCCCTTATCAACAAATTTCTATATACTTAAAAAACCTGTGTGATAAAATATAAGGAGACCAATATAAGATTGATACTCTGGACTTATATGTGTCACAGGAGATTGTCAAGTTCAAATTTACAAATGATAATGAAGCTCTTCGTCTTGATTCAATCCATTAGGAGTGAGGGTCCGAAAGTTCAAGATGTGTCGTGATTCTTTCTGCCTTAAAGTTCTTTCTCTATCTCCCCCTCTCGGATGCATTCCTACTGATTCCACGGCATAGAATTTGAGATCTTTCCAATTGCCTCCATGTTCTTTTTCCATGTGTTTGGCAACTGCATTGCTCCTGTCAGTGTTAATTGTAGCACGTACATGCTCCAAGATACGTTTTTTTAATTCGCATATCGTGCTGCCCACATATTTTAAAGAACATGGGCATTCAATTATGTATATTACAAATTGACTTTTACAGTTGATCAGTTGTTGGATTTTCCAAACACGTTTGTTGGCCATCATTACTTCCTTGGTGTTCTTGGCAATTGCACAGACTTTACAATTGGTGCACTTGAAAAAACCCTGTGGTTTCAGCCACGTCTCTTGTTTCCTTTTCTTTTGAAAGTGGCTGTGAACCCTAAGATTTTTTGCCCGTCTTAAAGTAATGTTTGGATGATCTCCCACTAACTTGGCAACTGATGGATCCATATGTAAAATATGCCAGTTCTTTCGCATGATTTTCATTACTTGTTGATTTTCCGTGGAATATGTTGTTATTAGACGTATTTTTTGTTCATCTTCATTATCCTGGGCTTGTCTTTCTTTTAACAGATCAGTTCTGGGTACTGTCATTGTTCGTTGTATCGAGGTGTTGATGGCTTTTGAGTTGTATTTACGTTTTTTAAATCTTTCTGTTGCCAATCGATGATTTCTTTGCCATTCTTCCTCCTGGGAACATATTCTTTTAATTCTGAGAAATTCCCCGTAGGGGATGTTTTTGATTAGACTACTTTGGTGAAAACTTTCCACGTGTAGAACTGCACTCGTTGCTGTACTTTTACGATGCAGGGTGGTGTGTACTTCATTGTTTAGGATGTAAATTTCAGTATCCAAGAAAACAACCCGTTGATCACTGATGTCATATGTGAATTTCAAGTTAAATTCTGAGTTGTTCAATATTTCAAAGTATTCGGCGAATTCTTCATTGGTTCCATCCCAATTATTAGCAGGTCGTCGATGTATCTTAACCACGCTATAGTTTTACTTACATGATGGTCATTTTCATTTCTCCATGCCGAAATGTTCTCCCACCATCCCATGGTGAGGCAGGCATAACTGGGGCTAAAAGAAAAGCCCATCGCAGTACCTTTCACTTGGCGATAGAACTCTTCTCCAAACATGAATGCGTTCTGTTCTAAACACATCTGAATCATCTCTAACAACATTTGATTGTGATCTGCGAACTGGATGTTTCTTTCTTGTAAAAAATGTTCACATGCTCTTAAACCAATGTCATTTTTTATGTTGGAATATAGTGATATCACATCCATCGTTATCAATTTATATGTTGTTAGCCAAGGAGTTTCCTGCAGGTGTCTCAGCAGGTCTCCTGTATCTTGCAAGTATGACGTCAAGCCTTTGACGTATGGTAACAGAAACACATCCAAGAAGTTGGCCATAGGCTCCAATAATGCTCCTTTTGCCGATATTATTGACCTCCCTGGTGGTCTAGTGGGATGTTTATGAATTTTAGGGAGGAAATATATCGTCGCCACTTTCGGATACTCCACACTCAGATATTTTACCTCATCCTCATCCAATAAGTTTTTGTTCATCCAGGAGCTTAGTTTAACGACCAACTCCTGTTTCCACTTCATTATCAGATTTTCTTTCAGTTTTTTTTCATGTGCGATACAATCTTTAATAATATCCTCGGTAAATTTGGTACCTTCTTTACTCCAGATACCATGCCAAACATTTACGCTTGTTGTGCCTATAAAATCATGTATATAAGGGGCATCTAATGCTTTATGGACACTAAACACCGGGGTTGAACTCGGGACTGCTAACAATCTTCGCAAAAATGTATTTTCTTGTATGTAAAGAATGTTACAATTTTCTCCTCCCCACAATGTAGCCCCATAACAAGTTCCACTGTGGTTAAATTGTAGACATTAGTTATAAAAACTTTGTGAAATTCTAAAATTCACTGGTTATGGTTGCCATTCATACCATAACTTAAATACCAAATGTAATGCTCTTGACCTCCCCCATGGTATGACAGACGATATTACAAATGGTATAAATTATTTGACTGGTAACATGACATATCACTGTACCATTATAATTGTTATTCATACAGCAATGTATACAGAATGATGTTTTTTTTGTAAGTATTTTTTACTAATTCTGTGCTGTCGGGTGCAACAATTGTTTTCTCTTACACCTGAAAAGTGGATAAAGAAAGATAATGAGGAGTCCCTTAAAACATAAAAAAGTAAAGGATTATGGGTGTCACTGAAATTTAGTCCATGAATAGTTATGCTTCATCAGTTGAAATTAACCCTGGGGGTAGTTCGCGAAGTAGCGCTACGCGAAGCTACACGAAGTGCACTACGCGAGCTACGCGTAGCACTACGCGAACTGCATAGTGCGCCGTTCGTGATGATTGCACAGTGCCGGATGCTTGTCCGCACTGTGCAATCATTGAAAACGGCATCTTGCACAGTGCGAGCTCTCTTTTACTGCCGCTCGAGTAGATTTTTACTCGAGCAGCAGCTTTCTCAACGCAAACTGGTAGTTTCTCATCGCGAGCATACGCGACCACTCGCAATGAGAAACCTGACCTCCCCACGTTGAGAATCTCGCCGGGAGGTTTATTTTCCACGCTCGCGATCGGCAACTTGATGTTGCTGATCGCGAACGAGGAAAAAGTCTCGCCGGGATGTCATTTTGCTTGCTCGCGGTCGCCAACTTGACATTGAGGACCGCGAGCAAGCAAAAAATGACCGCTGCACTACGCTACGCGTGTTTGCACTGTGCTACGTGCAATTCGCGTAGTGCAAAGTAGCGCAAACTTCGCAAACTACGCGAGCGTAGCGTAGTGCTTTGCCCAGGGTTAGTTGAAATGTTATGATGTTTTATTGTTCTTTTTCAAAAACCTGGTAAATTGTAGGAGGTGGCAGGGGAAACATTACTGAAATGCCGACAATGAAGACAGCAATGCTGATCCAAATCCAGCAGTACATTTGGGATCACAGAAAAGAACTGCCAATCGGAAGACCAATCTTCCATGTAAACAAACATGCAATTCATTAATATTTAGCAATACTGTAAGGCGTACATATTTAATGGGCAAAGCCTGAAAAGGATTATGCGAATAAAAATCAGAAGAACCACCAATGCAACTACATTCTTTCTTCAATATTCACAACATTCATGCCCATGTGCAAAGAACAAGGTAGCCTCTGTCCTTCTACAAGTGGCAATCATTGTCAACATATCACTCTTTCTATTTTGTTTTTTAATTTGTTAAAGTTTTCACAATATTCATCATATTTGAAACTTAGCTGTAAGCCTCCAATCTGAATTTGTGACAATATTGACATCTAAGATTTCATGATTGAGCATATCACTCTTTCTAATGACACAATCCTCTTTTTGAAAACAAATTTCAAAGAACACGTGCCTAACAGAGATAACGTTGATTCGTTTTACTTTTTTGACATGAATTTCTTTTCAATTTATTATGAGTTATTTTCCAGTTTTACTTATTCTCTCTGTTGCATTTCTGCAAATACCAGTCTCCTTGAGGTATATGTGCAATTTTGTTTCATTTATTTTTTGTGTACCCAGGAACTGATGGTGAAAATGAGGCCAAAAGTAGTGAAAAACACAAAAATATAATTTGCTATGAGCTACTGTAGAATCGCATATCGTACATTGCAACTGGAACTAGGTTAAAAAGAGGCATCCAGAACACTAAAAAGTAAAACAAATTTGAGTCACAAACAATGTAAATGTGTTTCTTTCTGATAATCATTTCATTTAAAAAAAATATTTTTTACATAAAGTTTTTAACAATATTCTATTGGAAATTTATGATCCAAAGATTGCGACCTGGATTACTCCATGCTGCCAATATTAATCTCCCCACAATGCCACTGCCAAAAAACATATTGCACAAGCATTATTTGCAACTTGGAAATTATATTTGGAAACTTACAACAGAATAACCTTAGGATCAGCAAGCACAATTCTTTGGCCAATGACAGAGTCTACATGACTGAATGAAATTAGGAGTGGGCGGTGAACTTCTCTCTTCTGGCGGAGTTCACAGAGTTTTGCCCACTCCGCTTGGATAGTGGAGTTTCGAAAAACTCCGCCAACCGCTACATGGTGGAGTTTTTTCTCACACGTGGATTGCTAACGTTAAGTTGGCAAGCTCTAGCGAGAAAATCGAGCGCTAGACCACCTTCCAGTGGGATTTCTCAATGTGGGTCATCGCAGCAGGTCACTGCTACTCACGTTAAGAAAGCTTCTGCTTGCGCTGAGAAAGCTGCTCCTCGAGTAGAAAATCTGCTCTAGTGACAGAAAGAAGCAGCACCCTCTGGCATGCTGCGTGGTGCAGTTTGCGCTGATTTTACAGTACAGGACCAGCTCCTGATGCTAAAAATCAGTATGAGCTGTGCAACATACCGAACTATGCCGCTCCTGGAACTCCATGGAATCTCACAGAGTTTTTAGGTATCTCACAGAATTCTGAGTTCTGCCCACCCCTAAATTAAATCCTATCCTGTTCTCAGCTGAACACAAGACTAACATAATTTAAGAAGTCCTTTAGCTTCTTTTAGCTAACCTTAAGCTTAGTTCAGTCTCTACTTGTACCTAATTGGCCCCACAATCGACCCTTAAAATCCTAAATCCAGACACTCATGTCCCTTAAAGGAAATAAACTGCCATCATTTACTTCCATAAGGATGCCTATATCTCATATCTTTATCCTTATTTGAGATATTGGAAGACCAGTGAAAGAAATCTATCTCCATTGATCTCCAACTCATAATCGCCAGAAATATTACAAACCTTAAAAACACTACACCCAATGAATTTTGAGTGCACGTTTAAGTTTATTTAGTTGCAATGGTTTTATACACTATTATGGAAAATTACATTTTAATCCACCAAAAAAAAGAAATCGCCAAAAGTAATAGGCTTATTAAAATAGAAACTAAAATACCACTAATAGTCACTATTCCTCTCATACTATAGTACATAGATATAAGTACATTCTGAGGAACCAGTTTTGACTTTCCTCACACCTCTACTATTTTGCTTTTAAAACAGTTGCTTCAAACATATTCTGCGCAAACCATCACAAATGGGATTAATACATATAAAATGCTTACATTGTACAACAAGACCACATAGTAGGCAACTAACCATATCTATTGGAACGCAAACCAATTTTTGGTATCATGGCTCATACACGGTCCAGTGCTTAACTGGTAAAATAATATGTGCCGGGCCCAAAGTTTTGCTCAGAATCCTGCGCCTACCACTATCAAAGGTCAGAGAGCCCAATAGCAAGGATGCATAGCGTTAACTCCACCTCAAACCCCTTTTATTTGCCAGCGGACAACACTCCCTGCCTCTTGTTGTCTCTCTTGCAGGTTGTTTCTTCCCACCTTTGTCACTGTTTTTCAGTCTCTCTTTTCTTCCTTCTTTGCCCTTTTTGTGATTTTATCTCTACTGCTGTGGATCAAAGTCCGTTGAGGAAAATCTATGTACAGTGGGCCCCACCTGCAACCACCGGCTCAAATTAAGCACTGACATGGCCACACAACTCAAATATTCACCATTTGTGCTTGTTTATAACCAAATAAATATGTGAGTAACTGGTGAACCACTTTTATATGTGTTGTATTGGATGTTTTGGTGTGCTGAATGGATTATAGAACAGAATAGTAATGTTTTGGGACTATTTAAAATTAACAGTGTGGTACTGGTGAACTCCATCCCACATATTTTGCAAAAATAATAGTCATGGCTCACTAGAATTGTTGCAGACAAAATTAAAGGAATGATATCACTTTATTTTCGAAATGTTGCTCAGATAAATATGAGAAGCAATGGCAGAGTAGCAGGACTTTATCTACTGAATCAATTAATGTCTTTCCATGGTATGGATAATATGATTTCATAAAAAATTTGAAAGTACAACAGGAATGTCCTTATCTGAAATGGGCAAAAACCAAACATGACCTTTCCACACAAGAATATACATGGCTCACCATGAGCCTATTCACTACAATGTCTAACAAGGTCTGGGCTGGTGTCTAGTGTCCCTTCTATGAGAGTTAAGGTACTCATAAAGGCAGCCTATGAAGCAGTAAACTGATAGATTGGAAGTTTTGCTGAAAGAGATGAAAAGCTATGAAATGATGTGCCTTTTACCCCACCTGACAACAATCCAACACTTAGGGACTGATTACGATGTCGGGTTATTAGGATGCGACCGAACACTGTTCGATCGCATTTTGACATTCCCCTATGGGAGCATGAATTAGGGTCATAAACCAGCTGCTCCCATAGGGAAATGGGAGGTGTTGTTCATCTCTGCACCCTGTGGCAGGCACCCCAAGGTGCCTTCCAGGGTGCAGGGATTAGCAGGGAGGCCACACACACAAGGGAGGCCTGCTGGGGGCCCCAAACATGCTTTCCGACATGGTTTCCATGTTGGATAACCATGCCGGAAACCGTGCAGCATAATCCCAAGGGCAGAAAGGCCCACCCTTTGGGATTACAAGCCGGTTCCGACTGGGCGACAGGCTCCTTGAGCCCTTCAGAAACCATACGGAATGACCGGGCAGTTTCAATTACGACCAGCTGATACGTAATCAGCCGGTCAGAATTGAAACCGACGATGGAGGTCGAAAAGCCTCCGACCGAAGTATTAGTAGGCCCTTTAATGTTCATAATCAAACTATACACAGCTAGGACAATGTGAAGGACAATGAAAGCAAAAATGCATATTAGTAGCACACCATTTGAAATCCATCCTGTCATGTACTTTAGGATTATCTGCTATTGTGACCTCTGTCTTGTTTTGAACCACTGCTTAACAAGACTCTGACTCAACATGTTTGTAAACTACAGGCTGGATTACACAATGAGGTCTGAAATAAAAATAATCAGTGCAGAGTACATTTACTATATAATTGTATTCTCGGCAATGGCGTGCACAACTTTTCCTCCCCGTTATATATTATTGCCTCATTTCCTTGACTATCAGAACTTGCTGGTGTAGCGTCGTCCCCAGCCCAGAAGCATGCAGATGAAATACACCTCATGGGAGCTGCGGTCAAGCATTACTTTATTCTTCAGCATACACTCACACACTCCGTATTACATCATGCTTCCCATTTACCACACCCTAACACCTTCCCACATATTATGTACTTCCTGTTCAGAGTCAGCCCAGAATCATGAGGGTCCTAGTGTGCATAACATCAATATGCTACACCCCCCTTTGCTAAATAAAAATTGGCAGACATCACTAAAATCACGTTTCTTCGATTCAGCGAGGCACTTGCAATTGTCTGTCAGATCGGGTGATCCGTGAAGATCGAGGTTCAACTGGATGGAGGCAACTGTGATATAGGCTCAGTTGTTTGAGCAGACCTGCCATGCGTGGTTTCAGGACTCTACAAGTGTTGTTGTAGATGTTTAAAATGTTTTTTGTCCCTTGTGATGGATTGTCCAGGACGATGCTACCACCATATGTCCCTTGCACGTCACAACCTGTAAAGGATTAGTGGCAAAAGGAGTGTCCATGTTCCATTTTCATCTCTGCCCAACCAGCACCCAGTCTCCTTTCTCAAAGACAGTGACGCTCATCTGCATATGTTTTAATTTTCCTTTTCCGAGTCGCGTCGGTGTCTCAAAACTTGTCGGTATTAACTGATCGATCCAGGGTCCATCGAGGTAGTTTTGTTCTGATGGCTCTCCCAAATAGCAACCTGACTGGACGCAAACTAGTTGTGAGTGCGGAGCTGATCGATAGGCCCGGAGGGCCTGGCACATGGCTTAAATCAGTTTCATTCCCTCCATGGATGCTCGTTTAATGACCCTCTTGAGGGTGCCCATGAATTGTTCAACTACACCATTGGCTTGGGGCCAGAGAGGTGTACTCCTTTGGTGTTTGACATTGAGTAAGACAAGAAATTCTTTTAACTTTTTGCAGTTAAAGGGTGGGGAATTATCAGATTTGAGGATTTCGGGGATACCCCAGATTGCAAAGATGTCATCAAGCCATTCTATGACGTTGTCATGGGTTAGCGAAGATAGGTCTTCCACTAAAGGCAAACACGAAAATTCATCTATGACTACCATGAGATGGTGTCTATTTCCTAAAGGCCCAAAAAAAGTCAACTGCAACCCTCTCCCAAGCATGTGCAGGAAGGTCAGACATTGTCACTGGGTGCTGAGTCACCTGAGTCACCTTGGGGGGCAAATGTGGCACGGCTTCAGCTCTTCCTCATCTCACACATCTAGCCGAGGGAGCCACTCTTGAACTCTTAATGCTCTTTTGGTGGCTAGGATGCCACAGTGTTCGGCATGGGCAAGCTCGATGACATGCTGTCTTAGGCTTCCCGGTATGACGATTCTCGAGCCTTGCAGTATTACGCCTTCTTGGGTGACTGCTAACTCATCCAGTGCATTTTTGAACTTTTGGAATTCAATATCATCGGCAAGAGGCCGAGATCATCTGCGGCGTACCCCAGGGATCATCCCTCAGCCCGACAGTGTTCAACATCTACATGGCCCCGCTTGCACGCATCGCCAGACAGCACGACCTCAACATAATCTCCTACGCTGACGACACTCAACTGATCCTCTCCCTCACCAAGGACCCCCTCACTGCCAAATCCAACCTCCACGAAGGAATGAAGACCGTCGCCGATTGGATGAAGAGCAGCCGACTAAAGCTGAACACGGACAAGACAGAGGTCCTCATCCTCGGCTCCAACCCTTCAGCCTGGGATGACTCCTGGTGGCCAACGACACTGGGGGCAGCCCCGACACCCACCGACCACGCACGCAACCTGGGAGTCATCCTCGACTCAACGCTCTCCATGGCCAAGCAAGTCAACGCAGTCTCCTCCTCCTGCTTCAACACCCTCCGCATGCTCCGCAAGATCTACAGGTGGATCCCGACAGATACAAGAAGAACAGTCACCCAGGCCCTCGTCAGTAACAGACTCGACTATGGAAACGCCCTCTACGCGGGAGCCCCGGCCAAGCTCATCAAGCGACTGCAACGCATTCAAAACGCCTCTGCACGCCTGATCCTCGACGTACCACGCCACAGCCACATCACCCCCACCTGAGAAACCTGCACTGGCTCCCCGTCGACAGGAGAATCTCCTTCAAACTCCTCACCCACGCACACAAGGCACTCCACAAGACCGGCCCAGCCTACCTCAACAGACGACTCTTCTTCTACGTCCCCAACCGCCAGCTCCGCTCCGCCGACCTCTCCCTCGCCACCGCCCCTCGCATTCGAAGAACAACCACCGGCGGCAGATCCTTCTCCCACCTCGCCGCCAAGACCTGGAACACCCTTCCACTCAGCCTACGACAGACCCAAGACCTGCTGACCTTCAGGAGGCTACTCAAGACCTGGCTGTTCGACCAGTAGCGGCACTCCCCCCTTTTCCCCCAGCGCCTTGAGACCCTCACCGGTAAGTAGTGCGCTCTACAAATTCTGTGATTGATTGATTGAGTACTTCTCCATGATTGCGTGGTAATACGTTCTTTATTTATGGTCATGTCTTTATCTGTATTGGTGTCAACAATGATTTGTTCCACAGACAGAGTTGCTTTGTTCGCCCTAAGTTGGCAGGGTATGCCCAGACGTGGGTCCCTTGCTCACTTTGCCACTGGATTCAAGCTAGCCTGGCTGATGAGGGCTGTTAGCCCAAAACCGGTCCCAGGATGCTTGTTTCCGGTTCAGGGAAGACCTGGCTTGGCAGTTCGGGCTGAACTATTCCCATGAGGCACAGGGTCAGGACTGATTTGCATATGGCTGGGTCTGAACTGAGGTGGCAAAGTGAGCTAAAGAACGATGATGGATTCAACCCAGATCTGTGACTGAGGGTGAGTGTCTGAAAAGTTTCAGCGCTCCGTCCATCATCTCGTTGTGTTTGCTTTGTTCGCCCTAAGTTGGCAGGGTATGCCCAGACGTGGGTCCCTTGCTCACTTTGCCACCGGATTCAAGCTAGCCTGGCTGATGAGGGCTGTTAGCCCGAAACCGGTCCCATGATGCTTGTTTCCGGTTCAGGGAAGACCTGGCTTGGCAGTTCGGGCTGGACTGTTCCCATGAGGCACAGGGTCAGGACTGATTTGCATATGGCCGGGTCTGAACTGAGGTGGCAAAGTGAGCTAAAGAACGATGATGGATTCAACCCAGATCTGTGACTGGGGGTGAGTGTCTGAAAAGTTTCAGCGCTCCGTCCATCATCTCCTTGTGTTTGCTATGATATTAATCAGCACACCACTTTTTATGACAAAAGTTATTGGGTGATCTGTCACTTTCATTGTGATTTTGGGACAGTGTCCAAATTAAGTTTGTTGCTTTGTTTGGTGAGCTTTCTATGAACGGTGATTCGCTTCATAGGCATCTAAACCCACATTTGCATGCAGACCTTTTGTAGATATCATCAGTGCACACCCATCTTCTTCACTGTTACCTGATAGTGACATCAAAGAACCTTTGTAGTATGAGCGTGATGATGATTGATTTTTCCTGGTTTCTAATGGTTGTATCTGATGTTTCTTTTTGGTTTTAGGGGCATGGCATGAATGCTTCATGAACATTCTCACGTTCATCTTTTCTTGCCGTTGTGACGCATTCATTTTTCTTTAGCTCGGCACACAGTTATCAAATGGTTCTCTTTCCCATAGCCTTTGCAGATTTGTCCTATGGCTGTACATTTATCTTCACGAGGAAATGAAAATCCACATTGAAAGCATAGCTTTATTGTCTTTGACGATGACGACTTATGTGTATCTTGTTTATGCTTGTGCTTGCTTTTCACGGTCAATGCTGATTCATTGTATGATGTTCCTACTTCATTGTCAGCAGCTTGTTGGTCTATTTGTTCTGCTCTTGCAGGCATGAGCATTTTCTCTAGACTGTGGGTTTCTCTCAGCATGCCCTTTTAAATGAATCTGAAAGGCAGCCATCAATGACTCTGAAGAGCATGGCTTCTTCATCAGTGAAGTCAGAGATCCTGCAATGTTTATTGAGTGCATCAAGTCTTCCAACAAACTCCCCCATTGTTTCACCAACCTGCTGTCATGCTTGGTTGAAGGTGTACATTTCACAGTCAACATTCATCATTGGATTGAACTTTGCCTTCAATGATACTTTCACCTTTAGTTACGATTTTACATCAGCCTGTGAGCTTTTTGAGCACTTCTTTCACTCCATCACCTGCAAGATTTTTCAAATATTTGATGATATTCTTGTCATCTTTTTCCTCTAGTTCATTTTTTAATTCATCAAACGTTTTGATCCACACAGCCCACCTGGCACCAATGTTCTGTTTCTTAGAAGTGTCGAAAGGTGGTGGTGGCTTCAGGAAAATAGCTGCATTGTATTTTGTGCTCCCTTCTGCTGACATTGTGTTTGCGCATGCGTTGGGGCAATGGTGATGCAGGCTGGCTCCGACAACTCCTGCAAGCAGAAGTGGCCTTTGAAGCATTCGTCACAGTATGCTTCAAACATCCGTGATTGTGTGCAAGTTCTCTGTTTCTTGTACTTTGCTGTGATTGCTATTTCTTGCTTTTTCTGATTAGTAGCTCTGTATTTAGGGCGTGGCACAGTGTCTCTGTCAAACACCTCATTGGCAGTTTTGGCGGTCATTTTGAATATGCTCCTCTGCAGTGCCTTCAATCTCTTCTGCTGCTGTGTACAGGCTGGAGAAGGGCTTTTATTTCACATGTTCTAGTCGCAGACCACTCTGCATCAATTCAGGGCACATGTGGCACACACTAGCAGTTTGCCGTATTATTGCAAACTCTCAGGGAGATTCTTCCTGTTCGGAGTTAGCCCAGAACCATGAAGGTCCTAGTGTGCATAACATCAATATCCTATAGCTGACAAGTAGCTATTGCCAAGTGAGAATCTCAGGACCTACTCTGGCCCAGTCTAGCCTCTCCTAAATCGTCAGTTACTTCTTGATTGATTTATATATGGCGCAAATGTGCACGTTGTACAGGTTTGCCAACAAAACTTCTACATGTGATAAGAGAATTGCAATATCTTTTTTTTAGATTGATAGGTTTTACTGTTTAAAGTCATGGATTTGCATCCATGCACAGGATATTGCTCAGTTAAAATAAAAGGCTAATTTATGGGGCTACATGTCCGTCTTTTCTGAATACAATTCTCATTACCTAGCCTAACTTGGGTAGGAGACATATGCCCTCTGGCAGATAACATTCCCCTTTGATTGTCTGAGGCCTTGATTGATTCTGGCTCAACTAACTATGAAAGTTCCTGATTGTCCTTATTTTGGGAACTGTAGGGCTAGTTTGAAATAATATGTATACTAGGAAATAATTATTGATATGGGTGACATCAATGGTAAACTAAGTGACTGCAGGACTTTTTAGGGAAATGTTCCGGGAAAGGTTTAAGGGTACCATCCAAATGAATCCTAACTTTACCCTTTATTATGGATTCCACACTAACTCACTAATGTGCAACTTTTTGAAATGAAAATGAAGAGTCCTCCTTACTCTACTGAAGAATATCAAGGCAAGATGGTTTCGGCCTGAGTCTTTGTTTATCTGAGGACTTGCAATTAGGGCTAGCAAACCTAGTCTCCCGATTGACTCTTAAACATTAGGGGCCACATGCATCAAGCATTTTTGTTTTCGCCAACGGGCTGATACGCAGAATCGGCCCATATGCAAATGAAAAAAATGCTTTTTAGATGTAGCAAACCCTATTTTGCGATTCGGTAACCTGTTACCGAATCGCAAAATGGGATTGCAATTCGCTATTAGGACTTCGTGCTTAGGGCGTCCCTTCCTGATACCGAATCACATCGGTATGTATGAATGTTTTGTAACCGAAATTCAGTCGCAAAACATTCACATTTTACCACCTACTTCAAGTAGGTTGTAACCCATTCCCCTTTGTGAATGTTTGTAAACACATTTTTTAAGAGCAGGCAGTGGTCCCACAGACCACTGCCTGCTCTTAAAAATGAAAGGCAAAGTTTTCATTTTTCTTTTTGTAAAGCATCCCGTTTTCCTTTAAGGAAAATCCAATGGTGGGAGTACGTCCTCCCGTGTGTATACACTATTTCACAACAAGTACTCCACGTATCTATGACCAGAGTCCACTAACCACTGAGAGTAACCCTGTATGACATAGGAAGGGAAAGGTTTCATTCAGAATGATGAGCTTTTCGCCACTAGAGAGTGGGGAAGGACACACATCCTTTTGTTTTAATTACCCTCACACACCCTATTGGTGTCATGCTTCATCATAGGGTCACCCTGACGCCTAAAAGTCAGGGTGGGCTCAACCGTATTTTAGGGAGCTCTTGAATAGTGTGGTCAGGGGGAGTTTAAAGATTAAAAATCCACTGCCAGATCCCAGTATCCCTTTAATCGTGGATCTGATGGGAATATTAAAACAACAATTATGGGGGTCAGACAGGATATTTATGGTCCTACGACCCTAGTGCCAACAGGATGTGTGTCCTTCCCCACTCTCTAGTGGCAAACAGCTCATCATTCTGAATGAAACCTTTCCCTTCCTATGTCATACAGGGAAACATTTATATTCTTTACATCCATGAAATCCCTCCTATACTCAAAGAAGATATATACACATTAAAGGCACTCAATATAGAAGCTAATCTTCTAATGTAACCATACCACTTCCTGCTAAAACAGTTATAACCAACTTGTTGCATGCATTGTGTTATCACTATAAAAATGCTAAGATATGCATATATCACAAGAAAGACAAATTACCAGAGCCAAGACAGGTAGGCACATAGGCCAATGTCGACAGACTAGCTTTCAAATATCTCAACCTTGCACTCACAACCTATACACAACTCATCAATTACATCTTAAAGAGTGGCTAACTTTTCTTGGGCCAGCATATTCATCCAGAGCAACTTCCAATCTCACATCCTAATTCCAATTTAGTGATACCTCCAGATGGATAGAGTATTCTGCCAACATATGCCAAAAGTATCCAAGCCTTTCGTAATTTCCCTCTCCTAACTTCTCATATAGCATGAGGATGTTTACTCTAAGGTAAGATGAAACAATACAGAAATATAAATGCATGCAAAAGGAATTAAAACTTAACTACATTTATAAAATTATTGAAAAAAATATATAGACCTTTTTATTGAAGAAGAATCAAGTTATAATCAACTGAAAATACATTTGCACACTAGCACTTACAAAGTAAGGTAAATGATATATCAATTGTAGAAGAAAGAGACTCAAATATTGAAGACATAATGGCATTAAAACAAAATTGCTTTCTTACCTACCGTAGTCACTGGACCACTTTGGATTTTCTGTAATCAGAACTGCATGTGTCTTGCTCTTGTCCAATACATGGAAAATTCTCTTTGAAACTGAATAAATGTTTCTGACAACTGAGAATTTCTGGAAAAAAGGATTCATAAATAGTAAACTAAAGGGGAAATCACAAAATTGTAGACTGCTGGAAAAAAATGTTTTGACTTTTTTAAACTGTAACAATCACAATAAGTTCGATAGCTGCAGCAAGTATTCTTTTGCAAAATGCCATCTATCAGAAATAAGGGAAAGCATTTAAACTCTTTCTGGAACTCAGCATCAAAAATGTGTTTTGGTTAATTTATATGAGAAACGTAATCAGCACTGCTGTAATGTATACAATGTAATATTCTGGAGACATGTGTACTTAGCAGTGATGTCTTACATCAACAGCTCTGGAATGGAAGTAACTACAACTGGTTCAAAATGAAAGAAACAGAAATTGAAGACAATTGCACTAATTTTAAACCCCTTCTTGAGCAAATTGTACATTCAATTAACATGAAGGGGCACATGCATCAAGCTAGGCAATTGCGATTCCTTAATAGCTATTATTAAGGAATCGCTATTAAGGAATCGCAATTGCCTATGCATGTAGAAATCGCTCAATAAATAGCGATTCCTAAACATTCCTTAATTGCTACTCGCTAATTGCGAGTCGCAATTAAGGAATACCTACCCATTCATTCCTATGGGCCAGGAGGCCCATAGGAATGAATGGGAAGATATTCACTATTAGTGATTCGCTATTAAAGAATGGCTAATAGCGGGAGCTATTTCAAGGGTGCCAGGGTGTCAAAAGGACACCCTGTTGCACCCATGAAATCTGCATATGAGTACATCTTGCACACACACATGCCCCAAGGGCATGTGTGTGTGTAAAATGGAAGTTTGAAAAATGAACATTAGTGCATTTTTCTAAGTTTTTGCAAATTACCATGCAGTTTAACTTCATGGTAATTTGCTCCCTATTAGCGAAATCGCAAATTTTTAACTTTAATGCATTGCATTTAAGGAATCTCAATTTGTGATTCCTTAAATGCAATTGCAATTTAAGGAATAGCAATTTTGCGATTCCTTAAATTGCGATTTCTGCATTTGGGATGATGCATCCCAAATGCAGAAATACTGGTCGCAACGGGGCAGATTCTGAGAATCTGCCCGTTTGCGACCAGTATTTCGGTTGATGCATGTGCCAGGAAGTTTCTAATATTACACTTTAAGGTGCATGCAGAGCATCTAAAATTCCAACAATGCATTGAACGAAGGTTAGTCTAATCATGAATGAGCGTAGCTTCACTGAACATCTAGGGCTTACATTTTAAGGATGCTCATATACAATCTGATGATGTTCTGTTACTCTTCGCTGACAAGTCTAAGGAACTCTACATGCATATTGTATTTTCTCTAAGAACAGAGTTCAGTCGTATATGATCTTTTACAATCATAAGTCATTGTTCTCCCAATGTGGTCCTCACTAATGTGAGACTGGCCAGACTGACTCAAGCTGATCATGAAGAGCACTAACTTATTAACTCGTCCATCAACATCAATAATCGTTTTAACCTCAGCCATGTTGCTTATTTATCAGTTAGGAAGGGAAGCAGAATATTTCCCTCACGTTCAAAAGGAGTAATATGCAATGTAGTAAAATGTACTGTACCCTTGCAGTAGTCCTGCAGTAAACTGGTTGCTTGGAAATATGCATACAAGACTTTTGATATTTTGTATCTCAAGCATGGTGGCAGGTAACAATATCACATTTGAACACACTATAAATGATTTGGCCTTGGAAGCTTACATTTGCCGTTCAATTGGGATTAATGTATATTACCTTGGGCCACTGATCATTTTCTGGTGAATTATTCACTCTTGTGACTTGACGAAATCACAACCCTTAACAAATTTAAAAACAATACTAGCCTCTGCTTCAATTGGCCATCCATAATTTTATTTGATATCAAACTACACACCCTAAGCCAAAATATAGGCATTACAAGCTCATAAGATAGCTGAAAACTGAAATTTAAAGAAAATCCAGCTTTTCACTCTCTTCCTAAAGTCTGTCAGAGACTTCATTTCTTGAAGATGACGTGGGAGAATATTTCAGAGTTTAGGCCCAAAGAGAGAGTCTTTGATTCATTTGGAATCAATCATTATTTGTGGGAACCAGAGCTAAGTGAGTGGCTATGACAGTGGCGAGAGATTTTATGTGTTAAATGAAAAGGCTATGCCTAGCAAACAGTTATGTAACAGAGTCACCATCTTGAAGACTACTTTTTTTGTCAATGGTAACACATATAAGGCTGGTCTTAGATGGAAGAGTCTGTCCTGTTCAAATAGATCAAAAATAAACCAGGATGAAGCCTCATGTCCACATTAATGCCTCGTTAGTTAGTGTTTGGAGAGACCACCAAGTAACTTTAGAATTTGTCAGAATCCAGCCACCAAAAGATGAGAGAGGGCTGGGACTAAATGGAACTGTCTTAACTATTGGCAGTGCTACAACCAATGGTACTTGAACACATGAATGATTTAAGTACCTAAAGTCACATCAGAGTCCCCTAGCACTCCCCCATTCCTGATATCTTATTGTACCTTCAGTGATTTGTAATGATTTCTAATAAAGTAAGAGGAGGGACAGTGAATGGAGAATTAATGAATGTGTTGGGCATAAAGTGTTTCATAATGTTTCAATTTGTTCAATTTAAGGCCGTTTACCACCAAAGTGTCCAATATTTATCAGATTAAAATTTAGCTTGTCATAAGAGTCTCCCAAATAAGGTTGATTAATGGTTTAGGTTTAATATTCAATATTTCAGGTGACACAAGGACAATGCTGTACCCCTCATTCAACTTCCTGTGGAGATAAGAGAACAGTGCCAAGCTTGAAACACTAGAAGATATTCTGGCTTAGAGTCAATCAATCCATTACTCTATGATGGCAATCCAACAGAAGGGAGAAATCAAAAGGTTTGCAAGCCAATTACAAATCGAACTTGACCAAGAAGGGGAGGCTGACCTTCCGTGGCTACACACGTCTCTTAGATATCTAACAATTCTGCCATGGCCCTATGTCAAGGAAGAAACAGTGACTGTGGCGGATCCAGATAGCCATTGATGAATGAATGAAAATGAATTTATAGAGTGCAAACAGCTGCTTCTGGAGAAAGCATCCTGGTGCTGAACTGATCAAAAAGACACTGAAACTTTAGCACTGTTCTACTCCAAAAATCTAACTTTTCTTCAAACAAAAATATTTTCAAGTTGGAATAAAAAAATGGTTTGGATACAGTGGTTCGGAGCTGGTCTGGCAAAGAATTGCATAGGCGGCAGCGTGAAAGATGAATGACCTACCTCCCACTCTTGCCTTTTGTGTCTTAGCAATCCATAGAAGATTTGAAAATCAAGACCCAGTGCTCTATGGGGTACACATTATTTAATTGTCTCTTGTATGTAAGAAGCGCCTTTATTGTGTATGGCCTTTATTGTGTAATCGTTAAAGTTTTGTACTGGTGGTCAATGTGGTTGCTCCCAACCTTTCCTGATAGACTGCCTTTTGGGGATGTTCAAAATCAGTCTAGCTGCTGCATTTTGCACTTATTGCAGTTTGTTAAGCACTTTCATGGATGCCCCTAGGTAACGCACATTGGCATAATCCAGCCTATCCATTATCAAGGCATGTACAATGTCTTTCCTTGTCGCTATCGAGGGACATTTTTAATGTCCTTTTTTAAAGACTTGAGCAAGGAGAAAAAGAGGGCTGTGTAGTAGATGGTACTTGTGGATGAAATGATAATTCCATGCTTAACTGTACACCCAAATGTCTGTCTTCTGACGATGGAGTCAGTTGTTCCCCCAATTCAATTGGCCAAATCTATTTATAACCAGTTGTAGGGTACTGGACTTTGACTACAAGTGTACTGGGTTCCTTCTAACCAGGTCCCCAGTACCAGTGTTATTTCCCTAAACTGTACCATTGTTCCACAATTGACGCACCTTTAGGATCCGTGTAAGTCCCTAGTAAGTGGTACCACTGGTACCTAGGGCCTTGGAACTGAAGAGGGCCCCTATGGGCTGTAGCACAAATTGTGCCACACTAAGGAGCCCCTCACCAAACTCATGCATACTGCTATTGTAGTCTGTGTGTCTTAGTACAGAGAAAAATGAAGAATTGACATGGCATACACCCTGGTGTGTCATGAGAGCAAACCACTGCATGTGGTATAGGTGAGCCACCCCTACAGCAGACCTTACAACCCTAACAGAGGGTGCACTATACCCCATGTGTAGGTATATCTGCGTGAGTGGATGTGTCCCTATGATATCGAAACAGAGCCTCAGATATTACTAGTGCCCAGGGAAGCCATGATGTGTACATGGGCTGGACACTCATGATTACGAGTTCCCCAGCTACATGATGGCTTCACTGTACCCCAAGGTGTTTGGCACCAAACACCTTACTTTGATAAACCCACACTGATGCCAGTGGTAGATTCATCAAGCATTACACCCAGACGGCACCTCAGAGGTGCCCCCTGAAAACCTACAGACTACCAGTGTGCTGACTAACCGGTCTCACCCAGACAGCCACCATAGACAGGTTTCAGACCTCCTGAGGTTAAAGCCTTTGCTCTTGGAGGCCAGGAACAAAGCCTGCTCGGTGAGGAAGTGTTCACACCTCCTCCATGCATGATGTGCATTCCAGGGCAGGAAGCTTCAAAGGCCCTGCCACATTTATTATGCAACCCAGGCGTCTCCAGATAGTGGATGCCCACCCCTCTGTTCCTGACCCCACTTTCTGGCAGCAAGACAGGTGGGAAAATTAGTAAGATTAGGAAGTGTGCCCACATTCAGCCAGCACTACCCCTAGGGAGGGCCAGATGATGTGGACCGCACATTTCAAATTCCTCCATCTTGTTTGGGTGGAATTTGCATTGTAGAGTCAGGGTCATATAGAGGGTGTAGACACCCTAAACGTAGGCTTTCCCTTGGCTACTACCTCTCACCCGCATTAACGCCCCAAATTTGAGTATTTAGGTGGCACCCCTGAACCCAAGAACTCAAATTTAATGGATCAACAGAAGAAAGACGAAGAGGAGTCACTGCCTGGTGAAAACTGCAGCAGTTTGTGGACTTTGATGCAAAACCCTGCCTGTCCTACCTTGGGTAGCCTGCCACCACTTCGAAAATCACCTACAGTCTCTCTTGGATTAGAGGAGCTACTACCTTGCTATCCGCAGGCACCGACAAGCAGAGTCCGGTCCACCGCCTTGCAGCTCCCCCGCCCGAGTGACATAGCAGAGAACTGGGAGAAGGTACTTGTGCTCTGGAAGGTCAGATCTTTCTCCCCACTGTGTGTGAAGACATCAGGCCAACTGTAGCCACGCAGTACCAGCCCCCAGGGTACCGAACGTCCTGCACTAAACACCAACAATGAGAGTCTAGTCCAGATTCCCACTGCACCAGGACCAAGCAGCCATCGGGGGACATCAGCATCACTGAGACTCTCATATATAGAGAGTCAACTTCCCACACCAGTGGTGAAGAATTTACACAGACCAAAATTCCAGTCTTATTTGAATTCGGCTGCAGACAGCTACTACACACCCAACTAACTACAGCTGAGAGACACCCCTTTAAGTTTCCAATTGTATAGTCATTTAGTTTTTAGAATGCTAGAATCAAACGCATATCATCTGCTCAGGACACTATGTTGAAACCCCATGGTTGAACTTCTGAAGCCATTGGAGCAAACCATTGCATGCTCTAGGTGAGCATGCAATTTTACATAGACCCTTATTCCAAAATCGTGATCTAACAGAGCATTCTTGGAATGGTACGGAAGTTGGTGGGCAAATGTGCATCTAAGCAGTGCCTTTTCAACATGGGTGCATTTATTGCTCTTTTACAGGAGTCAGGGACAATGGCCATTCATTAGGTGACAGAGTAAGAAACATGCCTAAAAATGTCTTCTTTAATAACATTAACTTGTGAGTAGCTCCACAAATGCTATTTATTTCGTTTTAGAAATGTGGTTCCCTCTTCAATGTTTGTCTCCTCTGTTTGTGGGGCATCCTCAGTATTCAGAATCAAAAGATGCTGAAAAGTTTTTTAAGTGAACTGGTCTGAACTATAATGATGATTACCTAGAAGTGTTTGTCAGCCATGTTTAACAATCAACTGTAAAGGTATCTTGCTTACCTCAAATGCTACTGGATGCTTTGGGAGATGAAGGGCTACATCACATAAAAAAGTGAGTTTGACATAATATTGTATGTTCGTAATGATCAGTAACCAATGGCATTCTTGTTTGCCTTTACAAACTTATAGGTGAGACAATGACACTTCAAAACCAGTTTCAGACAAATGTTTAGGGAGAACACTCCATTTATTGTGCGAGTTAATATCATGCTTCATTTCATTCCAAAATCTATTTCAGTGATGTGAATGCAAAAACTGGATCAGCAATTTTTCTGTCTTGAATCTACATTTGGAGCTACAAGTACTGGAAATTCTTCTAGCTAGGGAACCAGCTTCTGAGGAATATGTTCTGAGAACCAAAGTGAGCTGCTAACCAAAGTTTACATGCTTTGAGATGGCTTGACTTTTTAAAACTAGTCCTGAAGAACTGCACTAGAATTTGGGCTTTGGTGAAACAGAATTTTTCATATTCCAATATACAGATATTTCACTTTGAACCATATATAGGTTTTAAATTCCAACTTTCCAACACTCAGTGAGCCTCAGCCTCAGCAAGCCCTTTTATGATTGTTTGAGCCTCTGCCTGGAGCACCTCATCCACTGTTACTTTGTATTGGCTGGCACCCACTTTCTTACTCTTCACATATCCCTTTGCGATCCAAACTACAAGATCGGTAACTGTTTCAAACATTTCCTACCTGACAATTGAAAATCTTACAGGCACATGCATCAAAGTAGGCTTTTGCGAGTCCTTAATTGCGAGAATTAAGGACTCGCAATTAAGGTCTCGCAAAAGCCTATGCATGTAGGAATCGCAAAAATAATAGCGATTCCTACACATTCCTTATTTGCGACTCGCAATTTGCGAGTCGCAAATAAGGAATGGCTTCCCATTCATTCCTATGGGCCTACAGGCCCATAGGAATGAATGGGAAAGTGCGGCGCTATTTGCGAGTACCAATAGGTACTCGCAAATTGAGCATGCAATTCCAAGGGTGCAGGGGTGTCATAAGGACACCCTGTTGCACCCCTGAAATTGATCCGTGCACATTTGTTGCGCACACACATGTCCCAAGGACATGTGTGTGTGTGTAACCTTCAACTTTGAAAAATGCATTTTAGTGCATTTTTCAAAGTTTTGCAAATTACAGACAAGTTTGATTTGTCTGTAATTTGCGGTCCCAAATAGCGAAATCGCTATTTGAAAGTGCTTCTAGCATTGCATTTAAGGAATCGCAAATTGCGATTCCTTAAATGCAATCGCAATTTAGGAATTCGCAAATAATTGCGAATTCTTAAATTGCGCATAGGAAACACTTTCATGCATCTCCAAAGGCCAATTTGCGATCGCAAACGGCTGATTTTTGCGATTCGCACCGTTTGCGATCGCAAAAACCTTTGATGCATGTGCCCCTTAGTCCCCAAAAAGTTAATGGATGTGAGCAAGCCAGTACACCCATTTTATCATCCAAGGACTGCGTATTATGAGGGCCATTATGACGCCGGACAGAAAAGCCCTCCGACCGCCATGGTGTCGGAAAAAATCCCCCCATATGTCCCACAGCATTTCCGTCGGTCAAATTACGATGCAACATATGCAAAATCAGACCGCGGCGGACGGATGTCACAAAACACCGTCCACCACGGTCGGAAAAGCAGCAAATCCGTCCGCGGCAGACGGGGAAAGCTGTACCATGGCTCGAAAAGACCGCTCCTGCTGCGGCATGACTGCACGGCCAATTACGATGAGAACGCGGAGCTGGCGGACCGAGCACTGCCATCCGACCGCCTCGCACGCACACAGGCAAAATTAATGGGGTGCGGAACCAACCCACAATAACGCCGAAGTGTGCCTGTACTCCCTGCCGCCCTCAATCACAACACACACGCCACAATGACACACCCCAACCTGCTCCTGGTAGGGAAAGCCATGCGCAGCATGGAAGAGACATCTGGAGGTCATCACCCATGTGGAGACACCCACATACCACAGATGGAAACCAATCCCTACCTGAGCCAGCAGCCCTTGCGCACCACAAGCAGAGACAGAGAGACAGGACACCATTGACTCACACTGCACAATATCACACCCACCTATCTCCACACAACACCACTCACACCCACACACCTCACACACTACACATATCTCCACCATTACCTTGCACCCTGCACCCCTCATTCATGTGTACCATGCCCCCCAAGAACATGCCCAACATCACCGACTCAGACTTGAACGTGATGCCAGATGAGACAATCAGGTCAGAACCACATTTGTCTGGGCACCTGGTCCAACACACCCCACTTGTGCACAAGAATCAGATTTGGACAAGGGTCCACAGCCAAGTCAATGCCGTAGGGACCACCCTACGCACTGTGCGTGATATCAGGAAGCGGTGGTGTGACCCCAAGAGCCGGGACAAGCATCCGGCCCAGAGGAACAATGTGGAGGCCCAGAGTACTGGTGGCGTCCCTCCCATTCCACCACCAACCTTCACCGAATGGGAGGAGAAGGTGCCTGCCATAATGCATCCAGAGAGTCTTACAGGAATTGGGGGACTGGAGGCTGGTAAGTACCAACAAAATGATCACATCACACTACAATACACCGTTGTGCACAACAAGTGAGCCCCAATCATCCGCCCACATCAAACTCACGTGAAATGCATGCTTACAACATGAATGGATCATAAGGACAGCATCTCCTTAATCAGCTCAACCTCACAGGTAGGTGGCAGCTCATGCATCCTGGCCTTCCTCCTGAACAGCATGGCTCACCCTCCCCACCCCACAGCCATGTGGCAGCTAACGCCGTCGACTGTGTCCACCAACAGGTAGCTAGCATCTCACTGGGGAGGGGGATGTCAAGCCCTGACCGCAACACCACAACTCCCACATGGCTCTCTGTCCCTCCTCACAAACAGCATGGAGCCAAATGACCCCCACAAGGATGTTGCTGCTCATGAGTCTCCAAAGGAGTGATTTTCCGACACAAAATGAATCCACAAAGGACTTCACTTCCCCACAAAGCTAATCTGGCATGACGTCATGCCGTAACTACTTCACCACTGAGAAGTGAGGAGTGTGACCATGCGCACATCGATGTGCCTGCTGGCTATGCATCCCAGCAGGACGAAGGGACCGCCTGTGGCAGGGCACAAAACAGAGCACAAAAGAAACCCGTACCGAGGCCCACTCAGAAAAAGGGACGGTGCACAGCACTGGTGAGAACCGGCCCCCTGAAAGCCCTGTATGTACATCAACACCATGTGCGAATGATGACATACTGACATGAATGCCTAGTAAAGCAAAGGCAAAAGTCATGTCACCTCAATTCAAATGTGGCAAACATGAACAGCTAAGTTTTGCTGTGGGCAGAACATGCTGACAAAAGTGACCTAACTCCAAAAGGTGACTCGATAGCAACAGAAGGCGAGCGTGCCATAGACAAGCCCAGCCAGCCCTCCGCCCGGAAGGTGAAGCCTCGGATGCAAAGTCCCTGGTCCGTTCAGGTGATGAGGACCTACATGGCCCCTCCTGCGTGCACAGGCCAGGCATTACGCATATGGTAACAGTTGCACAACGTCTCCTTTCTGTGCCAATGTTCTGCTAACTCCCCCATAAGTGATTGTGGATAGTCAATCGTGGCCTCACATTCCCAGAGTGAAAGCATACTTCAATGAGTGTGCAGGCACAATGGGCCTCTGATTGGACAACTAGTTCCTCCCACACCAGCCCAAAGATCTTTGGATACCAGGTGTCTTGACCGTCTCGCGCGATTCAGTCAGTGCTGAACACGGCTCCCCACTATTTTCACGGTGGACTGACACACAGAGTATTGATAGCGTCTGAAACTGAAGGCCGTTGCACACTTTTTATCAGACTTGTAGGATCTGGCCTTGTCCCTCCCTTCCATGCTTTTCTGGAAGTACCACCGGGTGTCAGTCCCCCAATTTGCACACTGCATTTCGCGCTTTCTGACCATTACCTTGGCTGTACAGCTGAGCGGTGGTTCTGAGATTGCTCTCACGCCATGTCTGACCGTCCAGTGGGCAGGCCGAGCCCGGTCTGTTGCAACTGTACCGTGCCCGCATGCAGCTTCTATTTGGATGTGTCCCACTGGCTGTGCTGGGCATCAGTTACAGGCTGACATTCCGCTATGCCTACTTCACCTGCGTGCAACCCGTCTTTTCCTACAGAAGATGTCTGTTTCAGTGGGCCATGGATGTCTGCCTTTCAAACACATACCTTGCTGAGCTGGATCATGAGCTGTGGGTGACTCCTTTGTTGGTCCACGTGCAAGACTGCTTTGGTGAGACACGTTTATGTGATGCCTTTCAATGTGTCAGGCAGGCTGACAGCTGCACCTGTGCGTTTGCGCAATGGCTCCTGTGCCATGCCTACATCGAACCTCTCCCAGGTTGCGATGGGATCCCCCTTTCAACCTCGTGGTGTGAGGAGCACATCTGTTCCTTCATACTGCTGGATTGGATGGCGGTCCTCTTCGCTGAAGATGAACTTGATCGTCTCTTGGAAAGGATTGCCTTTGAAGCTGCCTGTGCCTTCTTGGATTCGTAACTACTTTACAGCAACAGGAACTGTTGGTGACTAATTCAATCATCGTCTCCCTTTCTGCACGCCACCTGACAAGATGTGGCATCCAGCTCTTTGACTATGGCCCAGTCTGCATTGGCTTGGACTGTGCTGTGCTCTGCGGTCTCTTGCGCTTGGTACCACAGACCAGGGCAAGTGGAGGTTGTCATCTGACTGTCGTGGACTTTGTCGTCTGGCATGAGCCCGGCTTCCATTATGCAGCAGTAGCGCACGAAGAAGACATGGCGTTGTTTGCAAGTTCCCAGGGCTTGAGTCGGGGTACACGCAGGAACCCGGCGCCCCCCCCCTCTTTGGCTGGGTTTGACGCTGTACCCCCTGCAAGGACGTTGGTCCCCACAGGGATATGCTTAACTTGTCCCAGTGTGCCGTCCAGATACCGGTAAACGTTCTGCAGCACCTGCACGTTGTCTGCAGTCCATTCCCAGCAGCAACGTGCATGCAGCGAGTGTGCCTTTTTTCACCTCCAGCCGGGCCTAAGTAAAGGGGCTATCCGGCATCCCTTTGTTTGTACATGCTGACTGGGGTCCGCCTTGAACCTTACATTTGAATGTAGATGTCACAGAGGGGAACCTGTGCACACAGCTTGCCATCTCTACACAGGTACTTAAGGAAGGCATGCTTTTGTCTTTGTTCTGTCCCTGTATATCAATGCTGACACTGTGAGACTGTCAGATGGGTTAGTCTGTCCCAGTATTTGCACAAATCATGTTAGTCGCATGATTTACCTTCTCTCATAGCGCTACGTCGGGGCGTTGTGAGGTCAAGTGCGTTTTGTCTTACCTGGTCAGTCCCCCCACTTTATTGTTTAGGACTTGTGCCCTGCAAGTACCTTAGTACATGTCTGTCACATGAGAGGTGTCCGCAGAGCTTGTTCACTGCGCGGTCCAGGAGTACTGTCTGAACATTCTGTCCGTGGTCGCAGAAGCCTCTCCCTTGTCATTCGGTTCTGTTCAGGCCATAGCACCCCAAATCAACAAGGTCTCACAGCTGCTAGAGGACACAGATCCCCTTTTATTGACTCGGGAATGCGAGCGAGATGGCCCACACTTGGAGGATCATCCATCCAGTGATGAGTGCGACACAGCCAATGTTGTGTAATCTCACCATGTATAGTCTGGGTAATGGGTTCTGCTGACAAAGGCCATAGACCAGGGACATCCCATACGACTCCTTCCTGCAAGGGGTGGGGGGATATGCTCGTGATTCGAGGTCCAGAGGGGTTATTGATGCCACATCTTGCTTCATGTGAAATGGATATGTCACTGTGGTTACTGGTCCAGTACTCATGCATTTTCAACCTGTTGTGGAACGTATTTAGCATGCTTTGACACTCTAGTAAAAACGTCACATTTGGAAACGTTTCGTGTCTTTCAATTGTCTGCTTGTGTACATGCGCTTGGATGCCTCAGAGTGAGTAGGGGAGCAAGTGAGGCAGTATGGCAATGGTGTCCTGTGCGTAGTGGTGCTTCTGGGTGCTCAGTCCCTGCATGCATGTGTTTTCAACTCCGGTGCATAGTCCGGTATGTGTACGTAATCTCAGGGAAATGTGTCTGAGTCTGTGAGATGACAGTAAGGCACACAGCCACAGTCATGGTCGCTCATTGTTGTATCACACTCAACGGAAGTAGTTGACGATGAGCTGTAGATGCTGGTCAAGGCCTTCTTCCTCACCACTGTCATCGTCACTGGGCATGTGTGGGTTGAGTGCGAGGGTGATTGTGTTGTTGCACCAGATGTAGCTGTCATGTGCCGACCCCGGTTACTCTGCACACACATGTGAGATGATCTGCTCCGCCTGTCATACCACTGGCACGTTGATGGAGTGGTAGTGTTTGTGGTTCCTAGGGACGGGTTCACTTACCTGTGGTGGTACGAGGCCAATGTGTGTGCCATCAATGGCTGCCATAAACATTTGGGATGCCTCCCAGGCAGGCCCGGCTCCAGGAATCTTTATTTGTGTGGTTCATTGATGCATTCTGGTGAGCCACTGCGTGCTCGAGTTGTCACTTATGACTCTCGCCAGGCCTGCTTCAGGGCCCCACTTTGTCTCTCCTCAGTTTCACAAGGGCCAGGGAGACGCATTCTTTCCTTCCTAATTCTCTTGCTTGATGTTGTCACTCTCCAGAAGTGTATTCTTTCATTGGAAGGACCTCCTGATGGGAGGCGGAGGTTTCCTGAGGTGGGAGTATCAGGCAAGTGACACTTCTCATGCTTTCACTCATGCCCTCCTCCTCGTATTACCTCCCTGCCACCCTCGTCCATCGCCCATCATCTCTCCATGTCCGCTCGCTTATGTGCATTTCGTTTGTTATATGGCGCTACTGATATGAGTGTGGGGTGTGACAGTGCTTTACATCACGCATACATTGTACAGAGACAATCAGTCATGCAAGTGTGTAAGTACATCAGTCAACAGGGAATGTCACGTTAGCCAATGAGGATTGCAAGGTGTGGTAATCACATGTCATCCATACTGGTGGGTAGGATTTTTGAGGGCGTTTGGTCTGGAGAAGCACTGACTCAGGATGTGTGTGGGGACATTTACAGGCAGTGGCAGCTAGGCACACTGCACGCCACACCAGTACGTGTGTTGGGTGTGCTAGGGATTACACGTATGTCTGATTAGCAGACAATGGACAACTCTGATTGTCTGCCTACGCCACTGACCCTTCACAATTCGACCCCTGGCCAAGAGACGCCAGTCAGATGTCAAGGGATATTCAAGCGTGGTTCACAGGTTTGATGTTTCATTACACAACATTGGTACCGTGCGGGAGACCTTTGTCCTTTTTGACTCCTTCCCTCATTTAAGTCCATGCTGGCCACGGGGCATGGCTATGTATGTAATTTCACTCTCCTTTCCTTGGACATTCCATGTGTGTGCAGACTTGGCTCACGGGTCACACTCTCTCATCCCTTCACAATGTGGTGACCAGCTGGTTACTGTTCTAGTTGTTCTGATGTGCCAGCCATTCCCAGAGGGCTGACTTACCCCCCACCCCACAGCCACCCAGCACAGGCGTCACTGGACCTGTGACCCTGCCAACAAACAGGTCCGGACGCACGTGCCCTGGGACAGATCTCCTATGCATGTACAGTGTCTGTGTGGTTACTCGATATGCATGGGGGCCTCGTGCCCCACAACATTGCCAATGGGGTGCACCAGTCACTTTAGGCAAATGAGTTGTGATGTGTGATGTAATAGTCAGGACGCCAATGCAAATGCAGTATGTGTTCGCATGCGCGTTAGCTGGCATTTGTAGCGATGACGCATTGTCCACACTTGAAAGTTGCAGGGTTGCGGTCGCAGCTTCCGGGCCGCCAAGGTGTGGCACACACAATGCGGATGAGCCATCAGCCAATGGGTGCCTTCGGCGTACATATTTAGATGTTGCGGTGTGCATGCTCTGCAACTGCAGGGCTCGTCATTGGCTCCAATTGCCTTCGGGGGCATCAAGGGTCACTCATGGGGATTGGGTGTGCCTCACACTTTGCATTTGGCAGGTTGCCACATTCATTGCGGTGCCGCCATGCTTGCTGGGAGTTGTAGTTGTTCAGGTGTTGCATGCGTGGAGATGTCTGGTACGTACCTCTGCTATTGGGCGCGGCGGCGTCTTGTCTGCCAGAGGTAGGTTAGGTTTTAAAATCCCGTCCCTGCAATGTATCCTTTTCATGTTATATTAGGTTAGCAATGTGTGGCTAAATAGATGCCAGTTGTATTTACGTTATGCAACCCACTGAGTTATCCGCATACTGTGCAGGCTTCAGTAGGCGAATGCGACTCCATTTTGTTTCTTGCAATCCTTATTAGGCTGCTTAGACTGTGCTCGAGTTAGGCCTCATGGCCCGTAATGCTTGCCTAAGCAGAACACTGTACTTCGCTAATGTTTTTTCTTTCTGTCCAAGGCTGTTTCCCGACCTGCTAATGAGGAGACAATTCAGCTCTCACATACCAATCTAAGTGTGTGGTTCTGCTCCCACGTTAGGAGACGCTGAGACCCAGCGCAGTGGCCTTGGGTTTCTGATAACATGTACCCATCTGGCAGGTGGTAGCTCATCTCCCTTTGTTCATGTTCGGCCCCGGCTGGTAGTTTTCCATGGTGGGCGGGGTTGGAGGCTTTTGGGGAAGAATGATTACTCACTGTGGACAGTGGGGAAGTCAGTCCCTCGGCAGACATCTTAGGGTGCAGGTCATGATGGACTCCTCTGCAGAGCATTTCTAATAAAGCATGTAAGTTTGTATTCTCTACTGTCTGACCGACTCTTCATTCTTGGGAAGGCATAGCACGTGGTTGTGAGAAAACCCGAGTGGCCCTAGCGGGCCACTTCCTTCAGTTGGTGCCCGAACAGGGACCTGCAAGGTGATCCGACTCGCCTGTAATCGGGTTGTAGGTAGGGGTGGGCGGAATTTGCGTAGTCGCGCTACGCAAAGCTCAGCAAAATGGTAAAAAATCTGCGCGAGCACGCAAAAGTTCAGCGAACACGCGGAATTGCTTGTTCCGCCCGTTCGCGATGCTTTTTTCCTGTTCGCGAACGCTGTTTGCGTGCTCGGGGAGACATCTCGCGAACACGCATTTTGAAAGCGCGAACAAGCAAAAAACTCCGCGAAGCAGCGGATCGCGGAATTTTTGACAATTTCGCGTTCTCTGCGGAACGCGAAATTACCCAAATTCCGCAAATTCCGCGAGCGGAACGGAATTTACCGCCCAGGCCTAGTTGTAGGGTCAGGGGGTGTGTTTGGCCGGTTGGGCAAATCGGGGTACCCCACACAAGACCGAGCTTGGTTCTCGCAGCTGCCCCGCCCAGCTGATCCGGCACACCCTCGTCTAGTGGTCACCAGCTGGGGTCCTGAGAAGGCGAAACCTTGGACTTGACAGTTTGGTCCAAAGAGTAGGTAGTGGAGAATAGCTTGACTCGATCTGTGTGCACCAGGTGAGTGATTTGATTCTTGGAAAAATGGCGCCATTCTTGGACGGCACGAGCCTGAGGGCTTTGTCTTGATACGGTCTTCGGACTGTCTTGTCTGCAGTTTTTGAACTGCCTTGCTTGAACAACACGAGTCGACGGGCTGTGTCTTGGTACGGTCTCCGGACTGTCTTGTCTTGAACTGGGTGGGTCTGCGGACCCTCGGAAAGGCACAGAGTGTTTGCAAGCAGTTCATCGGACGGCCTGGAAATTTGGCCTGCGCTTGAAAAGGGTCCGGGACTGTCCGCGAACAATCTGCCAGACCAACTGGTAATTTGGCTAATGCTCGAAAAGGTCTGGGGCTGAAGCCTGTCTTCTTGGATTTGACACAGTCTCCGGACTGTAGGGAGTGGTCCCTGGACCGTTTTTGTTTGGCTCCGTGACCAATATTTGTTATTTTATTTTTGTCTTTGTCTGTCGATTGTTGGTGTTATACTTGTCTGGTAGGGACAGTGCCTATGTCTTATATTAAGATGCCTTGTTTTAGCAAATTGGGGTGTTTTGGATGTCGATGTTGTTCTACTGATGCTCGATTGGAAGAGAGTCAGCCTGCACCTCCGGAGGGTTCTCCAAATTTTGATATATATGTTAAACATGGTATTGCCCTGTTATGTTTAGCACATTGTGGCATAAATATACGAGGGACAATGCTGAGTTACAGTGGCCGCTTACTGGCTCATTTGATGAGCAGAAATTGAACTTCTTGCAAGACAAGTTGTTTGCTAGGAGGAGCAGACAGTCGATGTTTGATTCTCTGAGAGTATGGTAGAAAGAAGCAAAGCAGCAACGCATGAGGGCAGAGAAAGATGCCCGGAAGAGGCAGACGCAAACGATAACACAGAAAGCAGTAGCTTATGAAAGAGGAAAGGTAGAGAAGGGTATAGAATGTGCAGATAGAAAGTTTCGGTTACAGACAGATAAGTGCTATGTTACTAGAGAGGAAGGTGATGATTTCGTAGAAGACTTATCGGATTCTCGTCCTCCTCCTCCTTATGCCCCTGAACGGATATACCCGGCAGTCCCAGCCTCTCAGTCCTTGGCCCCTAGTGCCGCCCCTTCTAGCATTCCCGTTTCTGGTACTACCGCTACAGCCCGGCCCCTCTTGCTTCTCTTCTACTAACACCAGGCACCGGGGTGGGTGCTGTTAGTTCTCCTGTCCAGTCTGTCGGCTCTGGATTGACCGCTACTCTCCCTCTCACCCCTACCACCCTCTCTCCCTACATGATGGTGCCTGTCTCAGCATCTGCTCCTTCCCCCGTGAGTGTGGCACACCAGGCACAGTTGAATGTCGAAACTCCTGCACGTGGCGTGCATGATGTGAATTAGGCAGCGGCGCGAGATCGAATGGATAAAGTATTGGTGCATTCTGCAGTGGGTGATGAGGAAAAGAAAATGGTGGCGAACCAAGCAGCTCAGTGGGCTCGACACCCAATCTATAATGTGGAGGATGTGTTGAGTATGATGAAAGATTATGAGCCGTTTATACAACAGCAAGGCCCTTAAACACGTCAGCGATGCTGATAGAGTTGTGGGAACAACGTTTTCAGGGTGTTGCACCGCAAATCATATATGACATACGGGATAGGGTATATGCTGCAGGTATGGCTCCCAATGAGGTTTTTAGAAATATAACGACACTCGTGAGTTACCGAGGTAGATTGCTCCAGAAGGTACCGACAATGGGGACACAGCATCCCATGAGGGAGGTTCATCCCATTTACCACCCTGCAATTCCAGAACTGCGTGATTCCACTAATGCTGTGATTAGACAACGGGTCGACGCTCGGTTTCAGGAGCAATGGATTTATACTCCTTGGAAGAGGAGTGAGGTCCTATCCTTAAAGGGCCAGCTGCCGGACTCCTGAAAAAACCCTACTGCCTATTGTAAAGAATTGACGGAGGCGGCCACCTCTACAGTAATGACGTTAGCGGATATAGAGTTTTTTTTGGCTTGTTGGTACCAGTGGACATATAGAGGCAAGTCCATACGCAGGATCATGCACTAGAGTTGGGCGGAACAAGCCAAAAGTGGAGCTCCTCGCTTTGCCAGGGCGTATTATCACATACATGCATTCACTTATCCCGCCAAAAAGAGTGGATTGGGATCAGTTGACTCCGTGTCGCCAGAAGAAGGATGAAAGTGTGTCGGATTTCTTTCCTAGATTTGAAGGGGTGCTCTTAGATTTTAGCGGTCAGGACCTGTTGCAGGAGGGTGGTGTTCGTTTATTTGTCAACAGATTTGTCACTAACTTACTTCCCGAGATTGCAACGCAGTTGCAGGCTTCGGAAAGTACTCGGACGACCTCATCCCCGTCCGTGATATTGAGTATGGCACAATACTACGAACATAGAGAGAATGAGGACAAGGAAAGGGTGGAGAAAAAGTCAAAGGATTTGAAGACGAGGGTATTGATGCAGCAGGTTGCAAGGGGAAATGGACGAGGTAGAGGTTCGGGTTCGGCCCAGCAGCGGTCTGGCAGAGATGGCATGTCAAACGCGCCCCTCGGGCTCAACCAATGTGCGTACTGCAAAAAGGAGGGACATTGGTGGAATGAGTGTCCGGAGTTGTTACAGAAGGGTGAGGACCCAAGGGGTCGAGGTTTTCGAGGATGCGGGCGAGGAACAGGAGGTAGAGGGGGAATGCAGTCAGAAGATACGTCACACAATAGGCAGAGCTGAAATTATTTTGATGATCCCAGGGGACGGCAGTATTATCAGGATGATTATGACATGGATGAAGTGACGGGGTTGTCTCACAGCTAGGACAGCCGAGGACAGGGCGAGGGACCGGTTCCAGTTCCTATAGATCAGAATGGACCTTATGTCACTGCTGATTTACAGGGTACTACTGAATTTTTTTTAGTTGATACAGGGGCTATGAATAGCTCTGTTTCCCGTTCACTGGTCCCGGGGGCAGCTCTGTCTGGCCAAAATAATGTTTCGGTGGGTTTCTCAGGCCTGCCGGTCATTAGCCCCATTTCCAAGCCCCTTGCTTTGACCATTGGCCCCTTTACAGTCGATTCACCATTTTTACTGACGTCAAATTGCGGGGAAAATTTGTTAGGACTCGATTTATTGAAACAGTTGCATGAGACAATTTCCTGTTCTCCAGACGGTGTTTATATGACTATTGGACCGCAGGTCCCTCGTGCCAAACAGTGCTTTGCGAAAGATGCCCCCCTTCCAGCGGAGTTTAGAGATGTACCACGTACATTATGGGCAACAGGAGACACAGATGTGGGGTTACTCCAGATCCCACCTGTCTCTATACAGATCAGAGACAATGATAAATTGCCACGTATTCCCCAGTACAAGATATCCCAGGCAAGTGAAAAGACCCTATTGCAAATAATAATACAGGATTTGATTGAGTCTGGTGTGGTTGAGGAGACTACGGCGAATGTGTGTAATAGCCCCATTCTTCCTATTCTTAAAAAGGCACCATTGGATTCCCCTGATGCCCACCCTGATGTTTACTGCTTTGTGATTGACCTCAGAGAGGTTAATAAGATCGTAGTTCCCCAATACCCTGTGGTTCCGGACATTACAGCGATCTTAACAATGATCCCCCCCATCAGCGAAATTTTTCTCTGTAATTGACTTGAAAAACGCTTTCTTCAGCATACCAATTCATACAGATAGCCGATATCTGTTTGGGTTTGCAATAGCCGGTCAGAGCTTTAGATTCTGTCATGCTCCACAAGGCTATACTGAAAGCCCTAGGATGTCCTAGTATGCCCTAGTAGTCAAGCCTTGAATGCTCAATTGGATTCTTTGGAGCTTCACCCTGGTAATGTGTTGTTGCAGTATGTTGATGACCTCCTTATTGCTTCGGACAATGAGGACAGTTGCAAAGACGCCACAGTTAAATTATTGTTGCATCTGGCCCATCATGGACACAAGTTGTCCCTTTCCAAATTCCAATATTGTCGACAGTAGGTCACCTATTTAGGTCACCTACTGTCGAAGGAGGGCCGCAGACTAACACCTGAGCGCATAGCTACCATCACTAGCATGTCTGTCCCTAGAACCCAACGCGAGGTACGCGCGTTTATAGGGTTAACATCGTATTGTCGGCATTGGATCCCTAATTACTCCCTACTAACAAAGCCCCTTCTTTACCTGACCACAAAAGATGTACATGAACGCTTGCCTTGGACACCTGCATGCCAGCAAGCTTTTGAGCAACTAAAGACTGCTCTTTGCTCTGCTCCTGTGCTTGGTACTCCTGATTACCAGAAGCCTTTTGTGCTCTACGTGCATGAGGTGGACGGTTGCATGCTTTCTGTTCTAACACAGGGTTTCGGTGGTAAGCAGAGACCCTGCGCCTACTTCTCGGCCATGCTTGATAATGTCGCCAGAGCGCTCCCGAGCTGTCTGAGAGCTGCCGCGGCAGTGGCAGTTTCGATCAGACAATCGGCAGGGCTCGTTCTTGACACGGACCTCACAGTCATGGTACCTCATGCTGTGGATACATTATTGAATAAGACCAAGACGCAGCACCTTACTAGTGCGCGTCTGACTGGTTATGAACTGACCCTGTTTGCTCCGCACATTACCATCAAAAGATGTGCTACTCTGAACCCAGCCACGTTACTACTAAGCCCGGGCGTAGTTTGCGTAGTAGCACTTCACGTAGCTACGTGAAGTACAGCTTCAACTACACGTAGCTATGCAAATTGCGTAGTGCGTAGCTGTGTGCTTGACTGCACTGTACAATAATTACCAAAAGCAAACTTGTACAGTGCAAGTTAAGATAAAATAAATATCTCTGTCTTTATATGCTAAAAATGCATATAGTCATTTCACTAAAGTGAAAACAAAAAGTTAACAAGCAGTGAGAGAGGTGATGATTTTGGTATCCTCACTAACTTAGGGAGAGAACCAACAACCAAGCAGATGTCTTGAAAACAAAAAGCACATCTTATTGAACGATTCCTCCTAGGACCACCCCAAGCACAGTTATGGGCAAAAATACAATCCCAACCAAAGGCCCTGCAAAGCATTATGGGACGAGATTAGCAGTGGGCAGTGAATATTATAGTGTCAATATCAAAATAATTCTACAAAGAGCTGCAGTTCAACTAGTCGTCACTGGGTGTCGTCCCTCAAGAGTGAAATGCAAAAGTATTGAAAACCTTTCATGAAGCTTTTGCATTTGACTCGTGAGGGACGACACCCAGTGACGACTAGTTGAACTGCAACTCTTTGTAGAATTATTTTGATATTGGACACTATAATATTCACTGCCCACTGCTAATCTCGTCCCATAATGCTTTGCAGGGCCTTTGGTTGGGATTGTATTTTTGCCCATAACTGTGCTTGGAGTGGTCCTAGGAGGAAGGGACCACCATTGAATCGTTCACATGATATGCTTTTTGTGTTCAAGGCATCTGCTTGATCCTCCCCCTAGGTTAGGGGGACTCCAAAATCATCACCTCTCTCATTGCTTGATATGTCAAAATTCATTTTTGTGAATTGGTTATATGCTTTTTAGCATAAAAAATTGCTTTATCAAAGCATTTGAAGGAGTTTGTTATTATTATTAAGCCTGGGCGTAGTGCTAGCTGTGTGCTTGACTCACTGCACTGTACAATAATTACCAAAAGCAAACTTGTACAGTGCAAGTTAAGATAAAATAAATATCTCTGTCTTTATATGCTAAAATTGCATATAGTCATTTCACTAAAGTGAAAACAAAAAGCAGTGAGAGAGGTGATGATTTTGGTATCCTCGCTAACTTAGGAGAGAACCAAGCAGATGTCTTGAAAACAAAAAGCACATCTTATTGAATGATTAGGTGGTGGTCCCATCCTCTTAGGACCACCCCAAGCACAGTTATGGGCAAAAATACAATCCCAACCAAAGGCCCTGCAAAGCATTATGGGACGAGATTAGCAGTGGGCAGTGAATATTATAGTGTCCAATATCAAAATAATTCTACAAAGAGCTGCAGTTCAACTAGTCGTCACTGGGTGTCGTCCCTCACGAGTCAAATGCAAAAGCTTCATGAAAGGTTTTCAATACTTTTGCATTTCACTCTTGAGGGACGACACCCAGTGACGACTAGTTGAACTGCAGCTCTTTGTAGAATTATTTTGATATTGGACACTATAATATTCACTGCCCACTGCTAATCTCGTCCCATAATGCTTTGCAGGGCCTTTGGTTGGGATTGTATTTTGCCCATAACTGTGCTTGGGGTGGTCCTAGGAGGAAGGGACCACCATTGAATCGTTCACATGATATGCTTTTTGTGTTCAAGGCATCTGCTTGGTCCTCCCCTAGGTTAGGGGGACTCCAAAATCATCACCTCTCTCATTGCTTGATATTTTATTGTCAACATTCATTTTTGTGAATTGGTTATATGCTTTTTAGCATAAAAAATTGCTTTATCAAAGCATTTGAAGGAGTTTATTATACTCCTGCTACGCTACGTTTATTAGTACAGTTATTCACTCTGCTACGTGCAATTTGCGTAGTGCGTAGTAGCACAAACTTTGCATGCTTCGTGAGCGTAGCAAAGTATTATGCCCAGGGTTAGTTACTACCCCTCCCTTCGGAAGAAAAGGGCAATGATGTCCATGATTGTTTATTTCGGACTGAGGAAGAAACGAAGGGACGTGTAGACCTGACTGATGTTCCCGTATCTGAACCCCAAAGGGAACTATATGTCGATGGCTTTTGTTTTAAGTTACCAGATGGCACCACCACTGCAGCTATGCAATAGCAACGTTACACACTGTAGTTGAGACATCCCTTTTCCCGCACCAATCGGCCCAAGCTGCAGAGTTGGTTGCCCTCCTTAGGGCTTGTGAGTTGAGTGAGGGGCTGGCTGGTAATATCTACACCAACAGCCAATACGCCTTTGGGGTGGCCCATAATTTTGGGCGTCTCTGGGCGGAGAGAGGGTTCTTGACTTCGCATGGACTGCGGATTCAGAACGGGCCATTGATACATAGATTGCTGTCAGCATTGACACTTCCCAGTAAGTTAGCAATAGTGAAATGTAGCGCTCATAAGGCTATTACGGATTATGTGGGGAGGGGAAGCGCTTTTGCAGACCAGACAGCTAAGGAGACAGCTCGATCAAAGATGACACAGATGTTGGTGGCAGGTCCCGCGAGGTGGATCCCAGACAATGGAATGTTTGAGGACTTTGGAGAATGTCAGGGAAATCCAGGGTGAGGCGACTTTGGATGAATTAGCAATGTGGGAGGAGAGAACAGGTCGCTTGGATGAGGATGGGTGTTGGACTAACTTGTCAGGGAAGCAGCGGTGGTTGCTGCCTAATTCATATGTGCTCCCTGTTGTGACTATGGCCTATGGCCCGGCGCACATTAGTGCTAAAGGAATATGCAAGTTGCTGGATCCAGTATGGCAGAATGATAATATTGCTAAGGCAGCCACGCACCTAGTGAAGCATTGTATCATTTGTCTGAAACATAACCCCGGGAAAGGTACCCCTACACCTTCTGGTAATTTTGCACCACCTTCCTTCCCTTTTGAGGTTCTCCAGATGGATTTCATCGAAATGGAACGGGTGAATAACCTGAAGTATGTGCTAGTAGTGATCTGCGCATTCAGTAAATGGATTGAGGTTTACCCCACTAAAGAGAATACAGCTATGGTGACGGCAAAGGCACTTCTAAAAGAGTACTTCCCGCGCTATGGATTGCCACGCGTTATCTGGAGTGACAACAGAAGTCACTTTAATGCAAAAGTCATTGAATTGGTGTGCACAGGTTTGCATATTAAACAGAAGTTTCATGCAGCGAATCACCCCCAGTCAGCAGGCCTGGTTGAGAAGTACAATGGTACTCTCAAACTGAAGTTGGCAAAAATTCAAGAAAGCACAGGACTAAAATGGCCTGATGCATTACCCTTGGCTTTATTATCTACCAGAGCGACAGCGCATTCTAGAACAGGGTTGTCCCCTACGAGGTGGCCTTTGGATGCCCTGCTAATGTTTGGGGCGTCCTCAGACCCAAGTGCTTTTCCGAGATAGAGTACCCCCTACTTGTAGACTACCTGTATGAATTGTCTAAAGATTTTCGTTCTCTTCATCAACAGATACACGCCACATTGCAGCCAGTACCAGAGGGGCCCGGGCATTGCATACAGCCCGGTGATCATGTCCTGATAAGGAACTTCCAACGGAAAAGCAGCCTGGAGCCGAGGTGGAAAGGGCCAGTAATCGTGCTACTCACCACCAGAACAGCTGTCAAGGTGGACGGCAGAAAACCATGGATTCATGCATCTCATGTGAAACGGGTGCCTCTCCCGCTTCCGTATGACCGCTGGGTCAACGAAGGCATCGGTGATCAGGAGTGTGAGAAGGTGCCACGCTTCGTTCCCTTCTCTGACGCCCGAGTGAGGTGAGCGCAGACAGACGAAGAAAGTGATGCAGTTCTGTCTGAGGCGATCCCACCGGCGATAAGGGCCACCCCGGATAACACAGTCTCTAACACACTGGAATCTGGATCTTGATGCCCATCTGATCCTGAGTTTCTTCCCCTTTTTGTTGATGAAACAGTGCCTGGAGCTACCAAATATAATTTGAGGCCCCGCAAAAACGTACGGCGCACCAACCGAACAGTCTAGGAGTTAGGGAAGGACTTGAGCTTAGGGCGCAGGTGCTGTGCCTAAGGTGCCTGTATTAGACTAGGGTGAACAACACTGGTGCCCTGCCCTGGACACTGGACAGGATAGTTGAGGGCATTGGCCCAGGAGGGAGGGTGCCCTATCCTGAAAGAAGAAGGATTTGTTTTTTTTCTGCAAGGGTTGCGATCGCGCAGTTCCTCCGTGTGAGGGCTTTATAGCACCGTCGTTGATGAACAATAAGAGCCTGCCAGTGAGGCTCTAAACGGACACTGGGTGATTTATGCCCCCTGGTACTGTGGTTGCAATAAGTGGCTCTAGCCTGTGAATTTTTCTTTCCCTTTTTGACACCTATAAATTGCCCTTGAAGTTGTCCAAATTTATCCCTTTGGCCGTCCTATCCCTGATGAGGAGCAGCCCTTTGCGGCTCCGCGTCCTACTCCAAATGATCCTGTTTGGTCCTCTTGGTCCACTAAGAGTAAAGTAGTGTTTGTTGCCATAATTTTCCTTTCCTTGCTAGTTGTATTTGGGGTGGTTTGGTACCTAGAGGAACAACATCCTGGTCACACCTTGATAGGGACTACCCCAGTTCCAGCAGAGCACTCGTTTGTTACATTGGCCCCACATAAGGAGAGACATAGACAGACTTATGCACAAAATGCTTTCGTTGAGATGCTTCATCAGGTACATAGTACTACTAATACCACGAACTGCTGAGTGTGTGGGCTACTTCCCTCAGTTATGCATAAAAATGATTTGCTAGTGTCATTGCCCCTGTCATATTTGGGTAGCTATGAAGCCTGGTTCCAACTGCTCTCTATGGTATACATGAATTATCATGCTGACGCTATGAAAATGGTACAAGTTGACTACGAAGCAGTGTTGGAGTATATAGTGGTACACCCGGGATATACACCTGGACCAGATGGCAAGGGGGGTACCCTGCGCCCCGATGCTTGTATGAATACATTTGAAGTCCACAAAAATGTCACTTGGTTGTAAAATGAAATGCTAGATTTCCAAGGATTTAATGTCACCGAACACTTTAAATGTTTCCAGGAGTGCAATATCACTGAGGACAAAGCTATGTCTGTCCCTGTGATCAACTCAACAGCTAGTTTCTGTGTTGAAGGAACAGGGAACATTTCAGTAGGACAGAGTCATTGTAATTACACCTACCGATAGAACAGTACTAGCAGCCCACCTTTGCTCACACCTCCGAATGTATACTTCATCTGTGGGGAACAGGCTTATACATGGCTCCCGAGAGGGTGGTCTGGCCGGTGTTATGTTTCCTTTCTCTTGCCTCCCGTTTATATTGCACTGCCCAATTACCACAAGGATCATAGACTACAGCGTAGGGATCTCCAGGTACACCGAGTTAAGAGGGTTGTCAATCCTGACGATATTGATCAGACAGATACCTCGTTGCAGCAATTTACTGACATAATGAAGGGCATTCTGCCGTTCTGGGGTCCCATGTTCAATAGCCGTAATATTCGTCGCCTTGCTAGAGTAGTTGAGGGAGTCATTAATACTATTGCCGGTATACTGACTAATATTACAGTCGAGCTTCAGGCTAAGAGGCTTGTTTCTCTTCAAAACCGGATGGTTTTAGACATCATCCTGGATGATAGGGGTGGAGCCTGTTGCATCATCGGCAGCAGCTGCTGTGTGTATATTCCTGATAGTGCCCTTACTGTATACTCCGCAATACAGAAATTGCACTGACTCGCCTCAGATATCCATCAAGACAATGGTTCATGGTCACTCACTGGGTGGCTCTGGGGTCTAGTGACATCATGGGGTTGGAAAATATTACTTGTCCTAATAGCAATTGCAAGAGTCATCTTTACCTGTTGCTTATGCATTAACTGCCTTCCAGCCTGTTGCACCTATTGTATGAGTAAACTTGTCCCTACCACTACATTGCCAAGAAGCGATAACAAATTTTCTGTTATGATGATGCAGGAAATTCAGGATATCATGCTTATTGATTAGGGCATCTTCGAGTATTAGATGCCTTCAATGTTCATGCCTTGCTTGTTTTCCCCCTGTAACACGAGTGACTTTGTTTATTCTTCCTCTCCCTTAGAATTGTAAAGACCCTACCGGATAGCAATAAAGCATTTAGCCACCCATACTAAAAGGAGGGTCTGTTAGGTTTTAAAATCCCGTCCCTGCAATTTGTCCCTTTCATGTTATATTAGGTTAGCAATGTGTGGCTAAATAGATGCCAGTTGTATTTACGTTATGCAACCCACTGAGTTATCCGCGTACTGTGCAGGCTTCAGTTGGCGAATGCGACTCCATTTTGCTTCTTGCAATCCTTATTAGGCTGCTTAGACTGTGCCCGAGTTAGGCCTCATGGCCCGTAATGCTTGCCTCAGCAGAACACTGTACTTCGCTAATGTTTTTTCTTTCTGTCCAAGGCTGTTTCCCGACCTGCTAATGAGAAGACAATTCAGCTCTCACATACCAAACTAAGTGTGTAGTTCTGCTCCCACGTTAGGAGATGCTGAGACCAGGCGCAGTGGCCTTGGGTTTCTGATAACATGTACCCATCTGGCAGGTGGTAGCTCATCTCCCAGTTCCTTCTTTGTTCATGTTCTGCCCCGGCTGGTAGTTTTTCATGGTGGGCGGGGTTGGAGGCTTTTGGGGAAGAATGATTCCTCACTGTGGACCGTGGGGAAGTCAGTCCCTCAGTAGACATCTTAGGGTGCAGGTCATGATGGACTCCTCTGCAGAGCATTTCTAATAAAGCATGTAAGTTTGTATTCTCTACTGTCTGACCGACTCTTCATTCTTGGGAAGGCATAGCAGGTGGTTGTGAGAAAGCCCGAGTGGCCCTAGTATGCCACTTCCTTCAGTGCAGCCGGTAGTGCAGCGGGAAGGCCTGTGGCGCAGGATCCATGGCGGGTCCGGGGGTTTGGATGGGTACGGTTTCGGCTCTTCCTCTCCGATGTTTTATTTCCGCCATCCGCAAGGTGGTGGTTTTTACGCGGCGGTGGGAAAGGCTGTCTGCAACACTGTGATTTGCTTGGTGGACGGAACGTGCTTCCACACGCCGGACCTGCCCTGTTGGCTCCGTCCACCACCCTTGCGTACGCAAAAAACGTGCGGAGCCTGACAGGCTGCGGCGGACGGGAAATAGCCTCTGTGGGTCCATTTTGATTTGTTGGTCACAATGACCACACCTGGGGCGGAAGACTTGACGGTTTTCCGCCACCGCCACCAGCACGGATGACCTTCCGTCCGGCATCGTAATGGGCCCCTAAGTCTTGATCTTTATGGATGCCTGTTCCAGGCTGGATCTAGGACCTTACTGGGTGACTATGAAATTGAGCCACCCACTTCTATTTTGGACATTGGCTCTATGGACACAGCACCCTGACTTGATCTACTTTCTCTGGTTCAAATTGCATCTTTAATCTAAGATCAAAAGTTTAGACTGTCATATGACACTGACCTCCTCTCCCCCATACAAGCTTCTGTGAATGGCTAAGATATGTCACTGATCCATTTGAGCTCCATTGGGAGCCTGAGATATTTTGGAAGATCTACTATATTCCTAATTTATTCATATCAGACTACTTTTCCACTATTATTTCTTAATGGGGAGTAGGGCAACTAGTTTTGCCTTTTTAGTTTTTAATCCCTTGTCTTATTATCTTTATTTCTGTGTGAATTTATCTTATCACATTGTTTTCTTATGCATCATCACAATATTGACTGTATTGTGTATGACTAGTTTGGTACACACAGCACCTCAAAGATTTGTTGTGGGTAGTGTCTTGCTACTTAGATGAGGTTTTTGTTTAATAAATCACTTGACATTTGTGGAATCCTCTGCTTAGCCTGGGATTTTAGCTACCAATCACATTAAGACTGTGACTCCTCTTTCCATATTTTGTCAGTGGAGTGGATCCTCCTGCAAGTCAATCACCAACAAAATAACATATAGGATTTTCTCTCTTTTATGGACAAATAGCACATGGCTCTAGATATTTTGGTGCCTTCGCAAAACATGTTTACAGATGTATGTCCCTGACTCTTTTTTATTAGTAAATTAGTTTTGTCAGCTTTTTCTCATGGGGATGGCATACGGTAGTCAGCACTGCATACAATTTAAAACAGTTCTAAAGGCTTCACTTTCTTTCCTCAGTTTAATGCTAAGATGTCTACTTCTAACATTATCTTGATACTCAACATTATGCTATCCTATGCTTCACTTTAGGAGTCTTACAGCTGCAAACCGACAACCCATTTCTCATTTAACATAAATTGTGTGATTTGAACTCTCTATTAATGTTAAATTCTTGAGCACATGTCTAGTATCACTGTTTATTATTCTGACAATGACATATCGAAAACAATAATTCTTAAGTCAGCCATGGGAAGAGCTCAATGGGGATTAAGTGGAATGGCGTCTAACCTTCAACCAGGGCTTATCAGAGCAAATTGCTTTCAAAACACAAAACTTTGATGAGCACATGCCAGCTTCTTGGCTACAAGGGTTTTCTGACAAAGTGAAATATACTTTTTTCCATCTCTATCTACTATTGACAAGCCTAGACTCAGATTTCTGTATAGCAACCAGGAATTGTTGTTAGTAAGTAGGGATACAGAAGTACAAAGATTTTGGACAGTGCTTATGTGAGTGCTTATGTGAGACCGTGCTTGTGGTAATGACCATTAATCTGTTTTATTGAAATGAATTGAAAAAAACTATGAGGCACGAGTCCAACGCTGTAGTGCTTTGTAAGAAAATGGCTCTTTTTGCATGATCACCCCCAGGTTTTTGGACTGATTCTGCAGTTTTTTTACTCTAAAGGTGCACTGAGGCCTGCCAAACAGACCTCAGTGCCAGTGCTCTGACCCTTAAAAGGTATATGTCTGGTTGGTTGACAATTGTGAAGGGTTAGCTTCCTTTTAAGTCCCTAGTATATGATAACAGTGGTACCCAGGGCCTATAAGTTGAAGTGTCTCTCATGGACTACAGCACTCATTGTGCCACCACAAGTGTGACAAAGCAAATTAGGGCTCTCAGCCCACAACTGCTGGCTGGCAGACCAGTTTCAAACTCAGCTTTGCCATTTAAAATAATGTCAAAGCCTCAAGCCTTCCTTTTCATTATTGACTCCTAAATCACTCCTAAAGCAGACTTACTAAACCCTAAAGGCAGGCTGTATTATAAAAAAGCTGGACACATAATGTTTAACTTTACACGTCCTGACAGTAAACACTGCGCATTGTGGTTTTTACTGTGGAAAGGCTTGTCTTCCCATTGGTTAGTATAGGGTTACACTCTGACCATTCAGCAGTGCTAACTTCTGAATGGGACTACTAAATATAATACTTCAAGGTATCAAAAGAATTGCTGCATTAAATCTGACTTGAGGCTCGAGCCAAATTTAATGTAACTTTTGCACAAGCATAAGACAGCCATCTGCCCTCCCAGGGGAGGTGTGAACAACTCTGAGGAAGGAACACAAAGGGTCTTTCATTGGTCTGGCATGAAGGCTAGCCAGGGTGTGAGTCCAAAAGACAGGCTTCAAAGGAGAAGCCACCTTTGAAGGGCAAATGGTGGACATGCATGAGAGAGGCTGTGTTTTCTTATTGCAGACAAGTTGGCATTGAGGACAGAGAGGGGGAAGCCATTGTCAAACCGGTGTTTCTGTGGGTGTGTAGCCCCCAAGTAGCCAAATTTATGGGGAGGACTAGGGAGCACCACACACCAAGAGAAAGGTTCTGTCATTTTGGGAGTGGGTGGAATAGTGCATTCTGGGATAGTCAATTGTCACACTTTGCAGGAAGTCATTAAAAGGCGGGAGGTGACCTGGTAGCCAATTGACAAGTAGTCACCACACCCCCCACAGGCACTAACTGAAACTAAAAGTAGCACCCCTAGCACCCAGTATTCAGATCACGTCTTTGCTGAAGAGTGGACTGAAGAAGGACTGCCCAGCATTCCCTGGACCCAGTAAAGAGAGGCTGCACCAAGACAGGACTGCACTTGTTGCTCCTTGGGCTAGCAAAGATAGTGCTGTGGTGCCCTGCTTGAGAAAATTCATTCTTGAATCTCAGACAGAAGTGACTCTAAGAGTCAGTTTTACGGCTTCCTGTTACAGTTTCAGGGCCACAAAAGCTGAAGAAGCTTGCCTTGGCGAGGAGGTTGACAAGAATCCCTGACCACTGCTGACTGCCAGTGTGAATCCTGGTAGACTAAGACTGACACTCAAAAGTTGCAACCAAGTCTGCTGGATCCTGGAGAGCCATCGAAGAGTAATTTGGTCACCAAAGACAGACGTTATCACCAATTAAGAGAAACCACTGGTTTCGATGTAACCAGAGACCAGTAGCAACTAGTTTTTGGTTGGACTTTGGGTTACATTGGCCCCTGTGGCCACATTTGCTCACCATGTCCGTGGACTGAAGAATAGCGCCAGAAAGACCCCATCAATGAATCAACATCCTTCGGCCTTCTGTATCCCTTGCATCAGGACCACTCCATTAAAATCTATTGTGGTTCATCCATGGAGCCTGGAACTTGACTGGAGACTGCTTTGACTGTGAGGTAACTGCGCCACCAAACTTCATTGGCATCTGTGACTTGCTCCCTGTCAGAGTTGGTTGCCCACAGCGGGCCTAAGTAGTAGTTTTATCAGTGATCTATTATTTGGTTAATAAGTTATATCTCTGCAACCCTCCAGTGGATTTTTGTCATGGAGATATAATTTAAAGCTAAAAATACAACCAATTTTTATAAATTAGTGTCTGATTTTTACTGAGTCTGATTTCTTTCCTATATAACTGTTTTGGTTCTTCTTAATGCTTTTCACTTGTTCCTTGATAATGCCTGACTGCTCAGAGCCACAGTCACCAAGGATTGAGCTAAGGTTTTTCAAACGAATCATACTGGACCTACTACTGGTACTGGGTTTTACAGAGTGAGGTCTCACAACCAAACCATATAATAAACAGCTTTCCTCACATGGTTGGAGCTCTCTGCTGCCCAGTTCTCACCAAGGATATATAATGCTTACTTAAGTGACAGATTTCAATAGTGCATCTAAAATAGTATTATCAGTAGCCTTGAGACTGACAATTATAATCTCCCCCAAGGGTATATGAAATGTAAGTACGTTCTTTAACATACATACTTCATGTAGTGTTAGACACTACTCAAGCTTATGATATTGATTACATGTGCAAACTACACACTGATACGTCAGATATAGAGAGGGAGGATTATAGTCTTTAATATGCTGCATCATGTGTTTTACAGGGTTATTTAAGAGAGGGTTAGAAAAGTGTGAATAAACACCATTACTTGTGTAAGATGTGTATGATGTGTGTAGATAATTGAAAAGTAAATTACACCCTCTAATATAAAGAATATCAACATTTATGTGCATGCCTCTTCAGATAATGGAATTTAAATGCAACCATGAGATGTACAAATTCTTTGATACATTTCAATTTTTATGGATGCTGTAAGGATGGATTTTAAAACAAAGCGCATTTACTTATTTAATCATTGCAAGCATCATATTTAAATTATTCAGAGAAATCCAATAGTATGTATAAGCAAGAGCAAGATTGTTAATGGCAGTATATTTTCATAAATTAAAACGTTTGCCCAATGAAATATTAATTTAATAAGTAAGCAGTATTCTCCAGGTGGTTTGTGGCCTCTATTCTGCCTGAGTCCTCACATGCTACTTTTTACTATGCACAAATTGCCCACTGGTAGATGAATCTCTAAGGCCTTGGTGAAGCACACTGTACGGATAAGCACTCTTAGGGCCTGATTTAGATCTCGGCGGACGGGTTACGCTGTCACAACCATGATGGGTATCCCGTCCGTCGAAATATGAATCCCATAGGGTACAATGGGGTTTAGATTTCTGCAGACAGGATATCCGTTACCGTTGTGATAGAGTAACGATCCAGTGTAGTGGAAGAGCTATAACAGTGTATGTGGGGGTATCAGGATTTTTAGGGTGTGTGTCAGGAATTTGAAGGAATACAGATTACAACTAAAATAAAAAAGGTTGAAGAATATGGAGAATAGAAAGGATTCACAGAACCACAATCCTTTACGGGATCTGAAGTTATTGTGGTTATCTGGGATTAGCTACATTGCCAGAAATCAGATTATCATCTTGACAGGGCAAGGTTCAGGTCTGTGGCCAGTGAGGGGCTCTGCAAGTCCTATACATTGTTTCAAGCTCCACTGAAGATGTTGTTGATTTTGGAGCCAAAAGCTCCACGAGGGACAAAGATAGATAGATTTTGTTGGTCCTGAAGATGCTTTGCTGGTTTTACCTTTAGACATTTTCTTTTTTAGACTCATAATCCTCCTGTGTGGTAAGGCTGGAAGTTGCAGTCAGACAGGCCTACTTGAGGTCCGATACCTTTACTGTGAGATCCAGGCAAGCCTGTTTCAGTGTAGTCAAGAGCTCCTCTCAGGATGGACCTGATTTTCCTGCCTGCCTAGATTACACCGTTCTTGGGCAAGCGTCAGCATCTTGTCCCAGTCCTCCCGAGATGGAAAATAATGACAAAGTCCTCCCTTTCACCAACTGCTAGGACAATTCCTTCTTGTCAGCCCTGTAGCTCCTATCTCCTCATGGTAGTCTTCCAATTACCAGGTCTTTTTCCAGTCAGGTTTCCTGTAGGGTCCAGTCCTTTCTAGTCAGCTGGGTCTGGATAGAATTGGAAGTCCTGCTTTTTCTGTTCATATAGCAGGCACACAGAAGGCCAACCACTTGACTGCTAGCTAGCAGTTCCAGTTACTGGAAGACAGATGGAGTCAGAGCTCTTGATGAGTCCTCATCTTCCAGTAGGAGTCAGGGGTCTTCTTCCAGCATGGTATTTGTCTCCACGTGGCGTCTTCCCAGGCCCACAAATCCTGTGCAGTAACCAGTGATTTAAGAAAGTCTGCCACCCAATTCTAACAATTTTCTTGTAGTCCCTCCAATTATTTTTGCAGTACTTCCTTTTTGTCTTACTGTAAATGTACCCAGGTGCCTCCGTTTCAAGATTGCATCACCCTTCTTTCACCAGTCAAGCATGTCCTCAGCTTCTTGGACACTCGCCTATTTAGACAAAATCTACTCACACCTGAGAAAGCCAAAACTGGTTCTGTTCTCCACTAAGACTGGAGGGTCCTGGAAATATTTAGGAGAATCCCTCTGTTGGAGAGAACCATCTGTAGCATGGCATTTTCCCAGATTTTTTGCCTTTCTATACTGAACTCGGTTTTGTCCTAGGACTCTGAGCTCTTTACTCCTGCTAACCAGAAGTAAAGTGCTATTGCTTCTCCTTTTAAACGTGGCAAAATTGGCATACACCAAATTGGTACACCTAATTTACTTACATGCCCCTAGTAATTGGAATTGCATGTATCTATGGCATGTAAATTAAATGGTACAAGTGAGGGCTGCGCACTCATTGTGTCACTCACTGAAGTAGTACTGTAAAGCATGTCTCCAGGACTGCCCCTTCAGCTAGCGTATGCACTTTTAAACTACCATTTCGACCAGGCAAAATACATCTTTTGCCCAGCCTAAATGTTACTTTGTAATACCTGTAAGTCACCCATAAGGTAGGCCCTGAATGCAGTCACACCTAAGGTAGGCCCTAGATACTTTAAAAAGTAGGACATTTATGGCCTAATTGCGATAGCGGTCGGACCGCAACCGACGGCTCGTCGGCTGTGGTCCAACCGCCATCTGCTGCTGTGGTAGACTGATGCATTAAGATGGGTGCGGTCGGAGGCAGCAATCGTAGGGACCAACTGATGCCTTTCGACAGGCTCAATGAGCCTGTTGGTCAGTTGGAAACTCCTCATAATCCATTAAGGATGGCGTTTCTGCTGTTGGGATTATGATGTCGGTTTCCGACAGCCAATCCATCTCAGCCTTTCTGACATGGATTGGCTGTCAGAAACTCTTCCCCCTGTCCCTCAGCATGTGAAAACTTTGATTTTTCAATGGGAGCTTGTGCTGCAGGCGTTTTCAGCCCACCGCACAAGCTCCCATTGAAAAATTGAAGATTCCGACTATGAGCGGTCACATCCTAATTGGGAATGCAGAACCGCTGACCCATAATAAAGCGGTTCCGTTCCCACAGAGGTGTACGTCCACCCGGCATCGTAATCAGGGCCAGAGCGTTTTATGTGTCCTGGTAGTGAAAAACCCCCAAAGTCGTTTCCGTGTAGTGAGACTGGCTCTCCCATAGGAAAACACTGGATTATATTATAAGAACTCATAATGCTAAATTTCAGCTGGGAGAATATAGACGAAATATTCAATCATTGTTTTATTAGTAACTTAAAACCCAACTTAATGGTCAAGTCAGATTTTATATTTCTATTTTAGAAATGACACTTTTAGAAAGTTGTCATTTCTCAGTCTAAGATACAAAAGCCTTTCTGTCAGTGTCCAGAGTCACATTACAGCTGAATGTCTCCCTTTTGGTGGGATGTACATTGCTCTCGAGCAGTGGACAAAAAGACTGGGTGTGGAAAGGTGTTTTCCTCCTTCTCCAGGATGGCCAGGGAGTCTGTGCCCAGACCATCCTGTGCTATAAATGGTGCTTACCCTAGGCTCACACCTAGTCCTGCCTCCCTTTGTCTCCCTAGTCAGCTGGGTTCCAAACTCAGTGGGAGCATGCCACACAACTGGCTTGGAGTGACTATAAGGGAGGTTTTGCTCATAGCAACACCTCCGGGTGGGCACAGGGATCTCTGACCAGGGAAAGAAAGTTTCTGACATGTTGGAGTTAGGAAGAGGGGCCACTGTGGGATAGCTTTCAGCACAACGTGCAGGAAGTGCTGAAGAAGTGGCTATGGTCACCTCTGGGAACTTTGATTCAATTGGATAGTGAGTGGCCATGAGTTTACCCCACCCACAGAGTGGTACTGAGCATAAAAGTGGACCCCACAGACCTCCCCTTAGATCACTACTGGGCCTGTGGAAGAACAGAAGAGAACTGGGCCAGCTGTCTGTGACTTCAGTGGAGACTTGAAGACTGGGCCTGCTCTCCTTCTTGTATCCAAGACAAAGCGGTGGACTCCAAGTAAGTAAGTAAACATGTATTAGGGTTAATAAAAACCCTAAAACCACAAAAAATAACATGTACAGACAATTTTGACCATAAAGTTAAAAGGAAAAAGAAATCAGAGCATTTTTACCTTTCAGAACTCTTTTATTATAACCATTTGATAGCTTAATAGTGTAATAGAGCACCATAATAGCTCTACATCACCAAAGTGCAAAGGGCCGAAATCCTGTTTTAAGCCCTGGAGTTCAAAAGTACTAGTGCTAAAGTGCAAGTTTGAGGCCAGTGATTCTAAAATACACAGGTACATATTAATTTGAAAAGAAACATCCTGTAAATTGATCCTCTGGTCAGCTGTAGGTTATCTGATATGAAAATTAAAAGCTCCACCCTGCATAGGGCTGGTTCAGTAAAGTGTAAAATGCCAATTTCAAACTTTTGTAACTGCATATTTAGGACCCTTTAAGTATAAGTTGTTAGGTCTGTAGTGGGAGCATTTAAATCTGCATCGCTTCCTCAGCTACCTTTGATGGGTTACTGTCAGGTAAACGACCCTCAGTTGTGTTAATAAATTTAATAAAGCAGCCTGTCATCATGGGAAAATCATCATTCAGGCAAAAGAGGATTGCTTGTCAGCAGGTTCTGATGCCTAATTGGAGGAACAGCAGTTGCAGCCAATATCTGCATTTGGAGGAGGTTGGGACAGGTACAAAGAAGTTGCAATAGTGTTTCTTGATGAAGGCAGCATAGCCAGCACATGTCATAGGGGGACGGACCCACCCATTTGGGAAGTTGGTCTAATGAGAAGCATAAGCCAAAGCTTAATGGAATAGGCCTCAATTTAAAGTAGCATGTATAGCTTTCTGCCAAATAACTTGGATTTTTTTTTTGTCTCCCTGGAAGAAAATCTACTTCACTTGCTTATTCAAGGCAGATTTAAAACTGCCCTCCAGGCATTCTGATGTACTCCCATCTGCATCTCCTTCCAAATGTGTGCTTTTAATGTACCAGTGTCTGCGTTTCTCAGCAAAAATGAGTATTTAATCAGCGAGGCCTTTAATTCCAGCTGTTGATCAGTAAGGCCAAACTCCAGCCTGACCTGGTCCTATGATGCTCTAATGGAAAGATGAAATAAGAGTTGAAAAATCTTGCTTTGGGCACCACTTAGGAAAGGACCTAATGTCTCTAAAAATGCTAAAGCGCCAAAAGTTAGCGTTGAAATTAATTTTACCTTCACAACCCCTAGTAGAGGGACTAGAGTTGGACTAGACGGCTTGCAGAGAATTGCCTGGATAGCATAGATTGGTGGGGCCAGCGTCAGTTTCTGTGCATTCAGTTGTAGGAACCTCGATCCTGCAGCAATACCTCCAAATATTTGTACTTTGGCGCTTTTTGACTAGTGTCATCCCCAGCAGCCAGCATCATCTCTTGGGTGACATTTTCTGAATATTAAAATATTTGTTTATATCAAAATTCACTAACATGTGGTTCTTCTTGCAATACATATTTACAACATTTTAAAGTCTCTTTAGGCCTACACCAGTCCGGGTAACAAGTACCATGTCATCTATGTATTGTAAAGATGTCAAACTTTGACCACCAATAGTTGGTGGGTGGGATTGTGCATGATCGAACTGATTTCTCATATCAGAATTAAATAAGTTTAAAAGAGTGGGGGCCAGCACACAGCAATGTTTTACGCCCTCTATTTGTGTGCACTTTAGATGAGAGTGTGCAATTATCACCCAGCTTTATTTGCACCCAATTATTGGAATACAGTAATTGTACTCCATGTTTTTGCCATAGCAACTTTCTATTGACACCGTTAAATGCTTTGGAGAAGTCAATAAAGCAAGAACAAAGAGGCTGTTTCCTCTGGATTCACTTCTCAATTAGCATTGCTAAGCAGGAATATGACACTTTACCCCGCACGCATTTACAACGCGTGCCATTACCCTGCATTTTTCACTCCGCAAAATCTTTGTCCATTACAACGTAATTTACTATTCTAACTCTACCGGGGAGTTGTAATGGGGAATGCATTGTAATGGTTTGCGGTGTAAAGCCCTGCAATGTAAAAGATTTTGCGGAGTAAAAAATGCGGGTAATGGCATGTGTTGTAACACAGTCGTTGTAAAAGATGTTTACCCTAAGCAGACCAAATTCTCTGTTGTGCTTGATTTTGCTCAAAATTCCATTTTGTTGAAGTGTATTAATTTTTCTTTGGATGCCTAAGCTCCCAAATCAAACAACAGTAGGCTTGCAAAGAACATTTAGGTCTCACGCCTAGCGTTGCAGTGCGCAACCCTGCTCGCACAGCGCGAGACCTCTTGTATGGGCTTCAGAAAGCTAAGCACACGCTCGTGCGTGTGGTTTTGCTTTCGGAAGCCCACATTGGCTGTTGCGTGCTTTTAAAAAAAAAAAATGGCACACAATTGGGCAAAGGCGGGCGCATGTCCCGCCTTTGCTCCGCCCATTCCCGTCCGTGTCTAGGACGCGCATCAGCGCGCGGCACATACGACAGGCTCCCTCGCCCCCCCGCTCCTCTGTGGTGCGCGCGCACCACTGGTTTCGATTCCCGCGTTCGGCTCCTCTGTGGTGCGCGCGCACCACAGGTTTCGATTCCGTGCTTGTTTTTCTCTGGCGCGGCTTGTTCTAAATGAGGCAGCGCAGCAGCACGGCTCTCCGCTTCCCAACAGCAGCCGCCTGCTTCTGCAGCCCATCCGGGCCACGGTCCACCTCCTGCTCCAAAGAGAAGGCGGGCACCCTCACCCGCTGAGCCCAACGCGCTTTGCCTCAGTGGGCAGCAACACAGAGCCGGGCGGCGGCGTCAGTCCCGTCAACAGCCCTCCAATCCTTGGCGCAAAAAGCAGCAGTCCCACCGGCTCGGAGCTCGTAGGTGGCAGTAGGGCCCCTGGTCGGACTCGGAGGTCTCCACCGGACAGCGGCAGGAGGAGCAGGTCCCCGATACCTGGCGCGGCTTGTTCCACCGGCTTGGAGCTCTACTCGGAAACCCCACTCATTACCATGCCTTTTTAAACATTAATTTAGCAGCATTTCAACACCCCCGGGTTCATGCTCTGAATTCAGAAGCACCCGGGGCATACAGGAGTAACTATGGGTATGTTAGAGCCGTGTCTGTATATCAGATTGTCCTTGTTTTGCTGCACCCTTCTTGACTCTGTCCCACAGCCCATGTTTCTTTCTGAGTGCCGGTTTCCTTGTTTTACTGCCCCCTTCTTGACTCTCTCACAGCCCGTATTTCTCTGTGAGTGCCTGTTTCCTTGTCTTACTGCCCCCTTCTTGACTCTCTCACAGCCCGTATTTCTCTGTGAGTGCCGGTTTCCTTGTTTTACTGCCCCCTTCTTGACTCTCTTACAGCCCGTGTTTCTCTCTGAGTGTTGGTTTCCTTGTTTTACTGCCCCCCTCTTGATTCTGTCCCACAGCCCGTGTTTCTCTATAATAAGTGTCGGTGTCCTTGTTTTGCTGCCCCCTTCTTGGCCTGTCCTGTTCACAGTCACATTGGGGAACTCTAAATATCCCAGTGTCTCTGTGTTCTAATGCCACGGAGGAGTCTCCCTTGCCAGCGCCGGTGTCAGTATGTTTACCTGCCTGCAGTGTCAGGGTTTATTTTCCTAATGTATCTGCGACCCTCTGACAGTGTAACTATCACCCCACAGTCTCCTTAAGTGTCTCCCTGTCTGGGTGTCAGGGCATGTGTGTTCCTCTCCTATGGATGGTGGGTCATATTCTTTCCCTTCATAGCCCAGTCTCAGAGTCAGTGTTAATATTTCCCTGTCTCACAGTGTCCTTGCTCCAGCATGTGTTACTGTGTCTTCTCATACCTGTGTCTCTGAGCCAGTGTTTCTTTCCCTATCTGTGACCGTCTCACGTCTGTGACCGTATCTTTTAATACCGGTGTCTCTGAGCCAGTGTTTCTTTCCCTGTCTGTGACCGTCTCACGTCTGTGACCGTATCTTTTAATACCAGTGTCTCTGAGCCAGTGTTTCTTTCCCTGTCAGTGACCGTCTCACGTCTGTGACCGTATCTTTTAATACCGGTGTCTCTGAGCCAGTGTTTCTTTCCCTGTCTGGGACCGTCTCACGTCTGTGACCGTATCTTTTAATACCGGTGTCTCTGAGCCAGTGTTTCTTTCCCTGTCTGTCACCGTCTCACGCCTGTGACCGTGTCTTCTCATACCAGTGTCTTAGAGCCAGTGTTTCTTTCCCTGTCTGTCACCGTCTCACGGTCTGTAACCATGTCTTCTTATACCAGTTTCTCGGAGCCAGTGTTTTGTTCCCCTGTCTTTAACCGTCTCACCTCTGTTACCGTGTCTTCTAATATCTATGTCTCGGAGCCAGTGTTTTGTTCCCCGTCAGTTACTGTGTCTTCTCATACCTATGTCTCAGAGCCAGTGTTTTGTTCCCTGTCAGTTACTGTGTCTTCTCATACCTATGTCTCGGAGCCAGTGTTTTGTTCCCCTGTCTTTGACCGTCTCACGTCTGTTACTGTGTTTTCTAATACCTATGTCTCTGAGCAATTGTTTTCTTACCTGTCTCTTACTGTATCAGTGTTTTGTTTCCTGTCTGTTACTGTGTCTTCTCATACCTGTGTCTCGGAGCCAATGTTTTGTTCCAATGTCTTTTACCGTCTCACATCTGTTACCGTGTCTTCTAATACCTGTATCTCAGAGCCAGTGTTTTGTTCTATGTCTGTTACTGTGTCTTCTCATACCTGTGTCTCGGAGCCAGTGTTTTGTTCCCCTGTCTGTGACTGTCTCACGTCTGTGGCCGTATCTTCTAATACCGGTGTCTCTGAGCCAGTGTTTCTTTCCCTGTCTGTGACCGTCTCACGTCTGTGACTGTGTCTTCTAATACCAGGAGGATAGCAAGAATCCTGGACACTTTTGTTCTTCTCTGCTTATAACAGTTGCGACTGCACCAGGCCCAACATCAGAAGTTTTGCCCTACTTCTCCATTCCACTCCTATATCATTCCCCTGGCAACCACTGATGCTTGCTTTCTCCAATGCCAATAGCTCAAACCCTCGTAAATGCGAGACCTATTGCATTGCAAATGCTTGTTTATATATACTATGTAGAACTGACTCTTTCCAGGAGTCTGGTATTGCATCTGAGGATGGGCAGTGGTTGAAGACGTCATGAAGAGCTGCTGACCAAAAATCTGCATCATGTTTATAAATTGCTCAAGGCTAGCCATTCGGGTCAGGTGCACCATTGCCCTCGCATTTATTAATCCATCATAGAATTTCTTGCGGGGGTAATTCAAAGGGGTTAATGAACAGCCTATGTGTGGCCTATAAAGCTTAGTGTCCACATAATACAGTTCCTATGTTTGCTACCCATAAAGCTTGATCCACAGTATTTTCAGCTCTGGACATCTGATCTCCTTCAAGTCGGTTGATATAATGCCAGAAAACTTGCTGATTCTCGCTCTGGCAGGCGAGGAGGAGCTCTGGCTACTGCTGGTCTTCTACATACCATCTGGAGTCCCTCACACCTTTCATAGTTCTTTTAATCACTTACTGTATTCAGTATCATCCTTTAGCTGCCTTAATATTTTTGGTTCCTTGTCCAGTATCTTCCTTTGTACCCTTAGCTCCTGAAGTACTATTTTCATGCTGTGTTCTCTGTAAGAAGTTGCAATGTTGATGTTGACTGCCCAAGTGATTTCTTAGGTCACTAAGCTCCATTTCCCAGTACGGGATATCTTCTGCCTGGTCTTTAATTATTCTCATTGACTTCTTACAGTTGTTTTATTTTACCAGAGACCCACTGTTCCAAGAAATTCTGTTACAGTAATGTGTGCTTGAAGCAGGACCAACCACTAGGATTGGTTCTGAACACTTTTGGGTGATTCCTTTACTTATCATTTGAGGATAATGGTCAGTTTCACATCTTGGAATTATAGCAAGCTCCAGAATTTTATTGAAGTGGCCAATAGAAATGAAGGTATAATCCAGCACAGTTTGGCTCTTGTTGGTCCTGCGAGTAAGACCATGGGAATGTCAGATGGAATGCAGATGTTCAGTGCTCTTAGGCCCAGATCCTATAGCATTGTGAGAAAATGATGTTCTAGTTTATCTAAGTCATGGTACCTGGAACAGTGGCTTGGCACTCCCCTGACAACATCTATTCTATAAAAGGAGTTGGACTCCAAGGGTCATAAGAGTGACCTTCTGTTTGGTCTACAGGGATACAACAAGCTCCATGACCCCTTTTTTCTGCTTTCACTGCTAACCCGTTCCAACTGGACTTGCTTAGGACCCTGCTGCTGACCTTTGTTGGAGTGAGCCTTGACCCGCAAGTGCTGTCCCAAAGGTTCTGTACCCCTGGCTTATGTCAAAGTGCACTCTCCCTGATGTTCCCTGAAACCTTGGACTCTCAGAACCAAAGGGTGACCGGGACCAACATGCCAAGCTGAATCGACAAAGGTACCTCGCCACTGGGCCAATGATTCAGGTTGCTCCCACTAAGTTCTTCTCCTCAGAAGCAAATCAGATTCAGTGAGACCTTGCACAGAAGGTGTCTGGCCTCATGGAGCCCTCTCCAGTTACAGCATGCAGCTTTATCGCACTGGAAGAAAAGATCGCCAAAACAATTGTTGAAAGCCGAAAGGTAGAAATCGTACTGGGTGAATGGGCGAAAGGTATCTGGTGGGCGAAGGACCTTCTCCGGGCACGAAATACAAATATCTCCCACTCGGAGCATTCCTGACAAAAGTCAATGGGCTAATTTATATGCGGTTGGACCTTAGGTTTGGCTACAGCTGTGACTACTCAATCACCGCAATAGCCAAACCTCTACAGCGGCCCAATGGAGAAGGGCGATCAGAGAAAGGGCTGTATGTCCACCAATCCAATCATGATGTGTGGACATCTAGCCATTTTTTGTACTGTCTGCCACTGCCAGGCAATCCCCGGAAGTGAGGAACAGTAAAATACGAATAATGCCCCCCTCCCCCATGGACTCCCAAGGTGGGGGAAGCATTACTTTTTTTTTTTTTTTTTTACGGAAAATCCCCTTTCAAGATTTTCACTTTGAAAACCAAAAGAAAACTGTTTGGTGCAGGTGTCACGTTGTATGGATAGACCTGGTGAGAAATACCACCATTTACATGCTTATGTTTCTTAAGTTGCCTTCTCTTCGCACACAATGATTTTTTTTTAGCATACATTTGAGGGTTTGACAATGCAGGATAACATTATCTGAATCGGCATTGTTTATGTCTGTACTTCACTAGCACACTATCAAGATTCCTTAAACATTCAGCACAAGGGGTAAAGTTCACTGCGCAAATGTTGCTATTGTTATTGACCGGAAGGTGACAAGGCTGTCCAACCAGTGGCAGCCAACACTTGCGGCCGAACAGGAGGTTTGACATGGTCACATGGGTGCTGTTTAATATTTGAACAGAATCACTTCGTTGTTTGGGGAGAGGAGCACTCAGCTGACACTGCGAGGTCACTGTATGCCGGAATTCCAGCTCAGCTAATTCCTGTTTCCTGACACGGGGGCTGCCCAGCTCTACACCAAGACTGACAGCCTGATGACAGTTATCCACAGGTAATGGGGAGTTAGTCCATCGGGTAAGGATTTGGAAGATCACCCACCGTAGGCAAGACTAGGTTAGGGAGTGCTAGGTAGGAGTACGCTATTCACAGCACGTATATGCTCGCATATATTCACTGTCTTAGCACAATGGTGAAATTTTTCATCCTTTTGACTGTTGCTATGTTGCTAATTGTGCTTATCTCTTTCATTCCACAAATTATCGCAGCACACATATTTTATACAAGAATCACTATGCTTCAATAAATATTGAAATGCATTGCTGAGTATTTCTTGTGTGTTTTCTTTGAGTATGCATGAGAGTTCAAATGAAAAGGTTCTAGATCTGTTACCACAATTTCCTTGGGGAGTCAGGGTGGCCATGTTCTGAGGTTGCACACACATTTGTCACCCTGTAAAGTTTGGGGTGCGGATGGTGTGTTGTGGGCTAGCAGGACAATAGGTAAACATATCCTGAGGGGGTGCACGGAATCAGTCTGTACAATCCTGAGGTTTATGTTGTCCAACAAACGCACAGTTTTATGAGTGAGGTACAAGCCATACGACACATGGCTGAGTCATGCTGACACAGCCTCAATTCTAATGGAAATATCCATTGGGAGGAACCGCCGTGACGTTGGTTCCTGGGTCGCCATCGGAACAAAATAATTAACTCTGTTCCCATGGCAGAATGACAGGTCGTCCATCAAAATATAAATCAGGCCTAAGTCTGAAGGTAAAGTTGTACACCAGAATGATCCAGTCCTTATATCGGACCCATGCTTAATTGCAGACGCCCTTAAACCTTAACCTTGCCCAAATCAAGCGCAACCAGAAGACCACAGTTAGCACTTTGATGATATATGTATATGTATACAATAACAATAATGATATATATATATATATATATATCTATATATATATATATATATATATTAATATTGTTTTATATGTTGGTGTTAAAGCGCAGATATTGTGTGAAATATTTTTCTAGGTGTTTTAGTTTTAATGAGGCCTGGAATCATAACCTAATAACTGATGAGACTGGACCTAAAATGAATTACCTATGTCATTCAGAAGAGTAAATAATGCTATGGATAGTTATGCCACATTTTCGTGTAGAATGCCAAAATAATAATCTGGATGCAGTTTCTAGTGTTCTATTCAACCTCTCCTGCTCATTCCCCCTCCCAATTACTGTCTCTCTGTAAAGCCATCTCTCCCTGGGCCATCTTGACATTGAGGCCCACTCGCAGGCACCTGCCAATATTTCTGCCCCCAGGGGGAGGCAGAATGGGGATGTTTACACCATTCTCTTCCAGCTCATATGCCAAAATTACTCCTCAAGAATTCCCAATGTACTCTCACTTGCCATGGGGAGTGTGTGGATCCCTGCATGTTTCCTTATGCAGAATACCTGCAAACAATACAAATATAGCTATAACACCAAATTAAAATTCTCTTTCCTTGGGGAATGGATGCAACATTTTGGTCCGCCGTCAGTTGGTATCCAGGGAACCCTACCAATACTTGGTATTTCTTAAACCTGTAGACTTAAGGGAATCCAGAGTTGTGGCTTACAATGCTCTGTGCAACTTTTCTTACCCAGAACACCTTCAAACTTCAACGTTTGAATAGTAGGACATTTGTCGATACCCGCAGATTCTGAGACTTTCTCTCTTGGCCCTAGACTTAGCATGAATCCACAGCAACTTCTCTTGACCTTCCCCATGGTTTTGTTTATAGTGTCAGAGACCTATAAACGAATGTGATTGGGAGCTCTGACACAAACAGTTAATTTAGTCCCATGTTGGCTTGTCAGGTCTTCCTTGGGGGGAGTTAAAAGTCTGTAGATTTCAATGAGTTTGTAGTGTAGGTAAGGTGGATGTGAGTTTGTCTAGGAACAACCTATTATTCATCATTCTAAAGCCTGTGTTATGGAAAATGCGCTTGGACTAAACACTGCCTATCTTTGGCTGGACCAGAAATGTCCCCAACCTCTGGTCATGTGGGTAGACTTGCCTTCTCTCTTTTTCTGCTACGGGTAGACTCTAGAGCCTTGAGTCCCTGCCAATAACCTGCTAGATCATAGACAAAATATACTAGATGTGAAAGAGTTAAAACGGTGTAATGCAGTTCAAAGGTATAGTGTGACCGGGGGGAAATAGATGGAAGAAAAATATTCGTAGCAAATGTATTAAACCCTACAAAATTCCCATTATTTTGCACAGTTTTTACTTTTGACAGCACTATGAGTGGTGGTTTTCAGAGCTCCTTTAAGTTACCAGAAGCACTCGAGGTCTGCACATTGTATATACATGTTCTTTTAGAACAATAATGTGTATATACGCAAACGTGTACCCAGCAAAATATAATATGACAAAATAATCAGCTATTGTAGAGATATAAAACTTTCTTCCAAGTAAAACATATCTGCAATTAATAAAGACTTTGGAAAACATACACAATTACTTAAATGTTTAAAGATTCATGTAAATTATTATTGAGAAAAGGATGAACTTTAAAGTTTAAACAATATCAAAATAAATATTTATTGAGATCATAAAGAATATTCTGGTGTAGCTACATGGTATGGCCTTTATAGTGCTTCATTGCTAGAGACAAAGACAATGTTCTAACATTTCTATATTACCTATCCCTGCAAATTTACGTTATTAACATTTTTTATTTTTGTTAAAAAAACATGCGTCTTTGTAGCAAAAAATGATTATTGTTATACTTTCTAGTAAACATGTATTTGCAAAGTGTCAGCTTTGCCTCACAATTATGTAAATCCCCACGTCTACCACTTAGGAGGACTGGGGACAACAAATAAGTAATACGGCCTAATGGTTACTTAGCAGACTCCATTGCAATCCACAAAATGCATCCGATTAGAAACAGAAATAAAACATTTAATAGGCAAAACCCTGAAGTGTGTTTTGAACATCGTGGGCTCTTTATATGTAAAGACAGTACAATGACTGTTTTTAAACTATTACAACAGACTTCTAAAACGTGCATCCCTTGGTTTGTTTGCACGTCACTAACCTACTGTGATTCTGCCAAATCAAGATGCGAAGTCTGCTAATTAATGTGAACACAAAATAATAAGAAGATGACACCTTTAGGAGGGACAGTACCTTTTCCCTTTGATCTGCTTTGAAGCTGGAATTGCTGTTGTGATGGGGAAAAGGCTTTCCCAAACTTGGCCTCCTGGCCTCACGGTCTTATTAATTCTATTAATCAGTCGAAAAGAAATTACCAAAGAAGTATTTTACATGTATATTTTCTGCAGTTAAAGGTAAACTCCTGGGCTGGTGAAGCTCTATTCCCGATTGTAATACATTATTTTTTCAGATACTTAAAAGCCCTTTCAGCTATTTCAGGCAAAAGGGCTTCAAACTGGTCTAGATGCAGGTGACCACCCTCAGAGTGGTTCTGAAATCAGGAGTAGAATTAATTAACTACACCTCACATAAATCCACAGTGTTTCACAACTGGTAAAAAGGTCAACAATAATAATTATAATAATCAAGCAGCATGCGCACACATATCATCCCGTTACCATGGGGGCAGAAGTCAACCATGTTATGAAGAGTTCCACTTCGAGGCAGAATTTTACAGTCCAGCATAATCTGTAATTACACTAATTTCATCATGTAGAGCAGCTGGCAGGGGGCTGGTGAAATGGGTCCATGATGAAAGGAGGAGTAGGACAACATTGTGCAAGACTGTATTAATCGTAGATGGTCAAATCGAATCAACATATATTTAAGACAAATTACAATAGGCATTTCAGAATTATTAGGCTTCACAAAATATAGTCCATGCTGGGATATACATTCGCACAGACTTACTCATCTTAGCTGCTTCACTTATACTACACATAGGGGGATATTCTCAAGAACGTGTGATAATTATCGCAAAATTAGCTTAACGCAACTTTGCACATCGCAGTCTATCGCGGGAAAATAACGCCGTGTTAACGTTGTATTCTCAACACGGTGGTACCATGCGATAGTCTCACGCTAACGCGTCGAATGACCACGATAAAATTACCGTGATGGCAAAAAAACGCAAAACACGAACGCGAAAATGTTGCGATGTGGCCAAGCGCGATAAAAATATCAGCGATAACCAGCAACAGGCCTGCAATTCCCACGCGTCATGTGGAAAAATGCACTATAAAAGCACCGAAAAACACAAACAAAATAATTCAAACTGCGTAGCACCATGGAGGAAGCCGGAGCAAGTACAGAGGACGACCAGAACCCCACAAGCCCCCAGGAGGACCAGCCTGGGACCTCGGGGTCACAGAAGGGCAAGGAGAAGACGAGGAAGACGAGGTTCAGTCCGCAGGAAAACAGGATCATCATCACGGAGGTGATAGAACACCACCAACAACTGTTCGTCACCTCCAACGTGTCATTGGCAAATAAAAATGCAATATGGCAGTCCATCCTGGACAAGGTGAAGGCAGTCGGAGTGAGGAGGAGGACAATTGGAGAGGTCAAGAGGCGCTGGAATGATGCAAAGCGCAAAACCAATAAGAAACTCGCAGACAACCATCAGGCAGCAATGCAGACTGGAGGTGGCAGTCCAGCGGAACACCAGGAGCTGGATGAGATGGAGGAAATGGTGGCCACAGTCATCAGTGGGGAGACGGTGGCAGGAGTTGGGGTTCCGGACACTGCTCAACATGACCTGACACAACAGTACCAGGGTGAGTACCGAACAGGGACTGGGGGGACGGGGGAGATGGGCACAATGGCACACATGCACAATTAAGTAGAGCACACTGCACACCCACAATGACTCTGGATCATGTCCCTGATCCCCTTGGCACACTGCAGCACACATACAAACAGCAAGTAATCCCCCGTCCACTATAGGCACAAAGGGGTCCCTCCCCACACAGCACCAATCTCACAACCAACTCATGCACACGTGTCAAAACCAGCAAAGCTGCGTGTCTGTGAGCCACACTGACAATGCAAGTGACATTGCATGACGAACAGCATGGCTGCAGTCCAATTGTCATGACATGGTGCACGCCACGACACTGAGGTGGCTGAGTGTGGAACACATCCGTAAAGGAGCAGGTCACACTCTGACACATCCACGTGCACAAACAACCCCTGACATCAACAACACATCTGCGGATAAACCATGCCCAAGAGTAAAAAATCCGAACTAGAGACAAAATTAGCCAAGTCTGCAACATCTCAGCACTGTAGAAGCACAGAAGTCAAGGGCACACCACCTCAAAGGGATAAGGGGCAGCAAAATCACAGCTGCAGGGGTGACTCTCCCACAATGCAGCACACACACATAGCAATAACAGCACATCATCATTGACGACAATGTGGTACAAAGTGCAACACTCTCACTACAGAACAGAGGACACAACTGGTTCCGCTTGTGCGTAGGAACTGGCCAATCACATCTGGCATAGCAGGAAACTGTGAGATGATAATGTACGTGTACAACCTCACATCCGGGATGTAGTTCAAATGTCCACTGTCCCGCATCAAATAGTCAGCTCCTCCAAAACAGTAACAATGTACATTGTCATCTAGTCTGTATGTAACCCGTTGCGTGCTTCTGTCGGCCAACGGCCGTCGCGAGCACTACCTCTGTAGTGCTGCGCACGTCCGTTGGCCGACAAGGCCCCACCCACTCCGCTAAACCGCCGCACCGTGGCGGAATTGCCGCCGCGGTTAAGCGGGTAAACTTGAACAATGCGTCAACATACATGTCAACACAATGTTAAAATGCATCTCCCCTTCACATTGCAGAGGGACAATCAAAACCTCCTGCAGAGCAGACCAGACAACTCATCAGTGATGATGAAGCGGACCTCCACACCTTCGACACCGACGCCCTACAACAGCTCATGGACAGCTATGGCAACCCACCTCCAGGAGCAGGGCAGCCCAGCTGCATCGAGGAGACCCCACCCCCTGCACAGACCACACAGCAGGAAGCACCCACCACCACGGCTGACTCCCAGCACCTCACCGAAGAACACATCGCATTCCAAGGCCATGTGTTGGATTGCCAGAAGGAGGTGGCTGAACAGATGCGGTGGGGTTCGACCTCATGGCAGCCAAACTAGATGACATACGTGGGTGTCTAAGTCCCATCAGGGACCACTTACACTCCCTAACGGACACCCACAGTTCGCTCCATGATGTCCAACAATCCATGCCCGACATCGCTGGAGTCATGACTCTGAGAGGAGAACAACTGTCTAGTCAGAGTGGCCTCAGCGATGTCAGCCGAGAGTCGGCACAGATGCTGAGGATAATGGAGAACATGGAGCGGATGCATGCGGAAAGAATGGCTGCCACGGATGCATACCAGCAAAAAGTTGTCGGGATCTTCCATGCCCTGCAGATCCTCATCATCGCATTGCTGCCACTAAGGCAGTCGCTGATGAATGCTGATGGTACTTCTACACACACATCTCCGGCCCCAGATGTGTCAGTGGCACACTGTGCTGCAGACCAAACATCAGCACCCACATGTCAGACAGATGACATAGAGGACAAAGATGCGGGTGATACCAATTTTGTAGTAAGAAAGAGCCAGTAGCATTCTTCTCCGCCATATGCCCTGTTTCAGCTTGGTTCTGCCCTCTGCATCATGCCCTGTAACAACACCTCCCACTGTCCCCCGAAACACTCTGCAACACTCACCTTGGACCTCAACATGGACTGCCATATTTTGTTTGCTTACCAATGACACAGCAATCAGACTGCGGACTGTACTCTTCCTCTTCCGATGTACTTGTCAATCCCTAAATGACTCTGGCTGGCCCTCCACTGGGCTACAATGTAATGTGGGGTTTGCATGGCCATGTACTGCTCCAGCTCCGACACTCCACCGAATGTGAATAAATCATTCAAATTCACCCAAATGTGTCATGTCCATAATCGATGAAGTATGAAAGTATGGATGAATGCTAGGACATTGATTGCCCAAAAAGGTACACCCTGGTAAGTGAAAGCAATGCACATATTTGACCGTGACACACATAGGAAGTGAGATGACTGGGAATGTGTGCACTAGCTGTGGCCTCATTGCTCCGAAACAACAATCGCGCAATTTCTCAACTTTGCCCCACGCAATGTTAGAAATAGGGCTGGGTATGAAATGTCAAAGTCGTTGGCAGGCCTAAAGTAGTGTCGACCATCACATTTGACAACAGAACATCTCTTTGCATACATACTCACACCCAACTGGGTAGACAAAGCCTGTAGTGATGGATCACATTGATCCACATGGCAAGAATATGGACACCATACTCACATTGCTGAAGACACGTAAGAGCACAGGTCTATCAGCAACTATCCCAACCACTATGTCTGGCTCACAGAGGTGGAGCTGGCAATAGGGACTCACCCCTAAGAGAAATGCGTCAGTCAGTCCCTCCCTGTGTACGGACAATGCTCATTGATGCACACGATTTGTCATTCTAATCAACACTCATCACAGTTGAACACTAGTGGAGTTGCGTAGACTTTATTAGTATGTGCGTGTCAGTACGGGCAAGACAAGGGCCACAACATGCAGACCAATGCATCGGACACTAACAGGCAGCATTTGGTCACGGTACAGTTCCACGTGACAGGCGTTGTGCATGCGCCCGGGATGTTCTGCCATTGCGTTGGTGGCTCTCGTAGAACCGGCACTCTTCTGACCTGCGGCAGTTATGTGGATGATATGCCACAGCTCGGAGCAATGAGTCGTATGTGTGTGCAACGTTTGGACGTATGGGTTGTTGTGTACGTAACTGTCAAGGGCATTCCATGCAAGAGTACCTCGAGCAGGAACTTCTGTGTGTGGGGTGTGGATACGTTGGTCTTTCATTAGCGCTGTGCGTAGTGTGGGAGTCGTCATCATCTGCTATGGTATCTCTCTCAGGGGGTGCCTGCCACATGCAAGACCAAGGTCGGAGGTGCAGATGTCCTTCCGACTTATGTATTGAGACAAAGGAGCTTTCATCCCTAATGTTAGTCTGACTACTGCTTGCATTCTGGGAATGTGATGTGGCTTTCGCGCTGCAATTGAGGCTAGGCCTTAGGCTTATGGTGCACCAAAAGCGATACACACACAACAGTTGGCATGCGTGAGCCAAGAGCCTGAGCGGCCTTGTGCTCCTTGTACAATCCCTTTGTGCGCTGCCACCCTCCGGTTGCATGCAACATTGCAACATTGTCGATTGCGGGCCGTGTGGCGCAGACACTGCAACAGAGACACACGCATCAGTTGGTTTCCTGTCCAGCCCAGAAATGAACCACGCCCAGAGCCCAGGGATAATTATTCACACCCCTACGCTGGCCTGGCGTACGCCGACCCAGCCCACTCGGCCTGCGTATAAAGGGGGGGGGGAATGACGCTACGTGTCCCAGTTCTTCCCCACTGCCGGCGGTGACATAGCTGCGTTCGCCTGGCATATCACAAGACTCAATCATAAAGGGTCCATGACTTGCGTTGCAAAGGTTGGTGGCACCGGATACACTGCGGCCGGCACGGGCCAACCGCCACGGGACGGTGACTTTCGGTGCACTGAGGTAGGGGCACCTTAAGTGCTGAGCGGGTGTGCAGCCTGCGATGATGCGCCGCCCTGGCGGTCCAGACTGGTAAGGTTTTGTGTGAGCCCTGCTGGACCGCAGTGTAGGCCTGAGCCAGCGGGCAGCACGGGCCTACCGCCACATGGCGTTGCCTCGCGGTTCACAGAGTTAGTGGCACCTATAGAGCTAAGCGGGTGTGCAGCCTGCGATGATGCCGTGTGCACTGATATGATCTCTGCCATTGCAAAATCAAGACCCAGAATCACGTGTGTGACATGGTGGCCCGCGGAGCAGGGCTGCATGATGTGGAGGCTGCCAAGGTCGCGGGCCCCGGGCTTGGAGCTGGCACCCGCACGTGGTGGGCCCTCTTGGAGACAAGCTGGTGGCGGAAGGTGAGCAGTGAGGCCTGGGTGTGCAGGGGCGGGAAAACACCGCTGGGCGGCGGGAGGGGCTGGGGTGCAGCAGCCTGTGTGTGCAGGGGCGGCCAAGCGATGATAGCGTGTGCAATGATATGAACTCTGCCATTCATAAATCTGGACTCTGTTTCAGATAAGGGACCTGGTGGACTGCAGTGTATACCGGCACGTGGTTGGAGACACACCGGTGACAGCAGGTGAGCAGTGAGGCCTGGGTTTGCAGTGTCGGCACTCTCTCTCCCTCTCCCTCTCTTCCTTTCACTGTCTCTCTCTCTTCCTCTGTTACTCTCTCTCTCCTTCTCCCTCTCTTCCTTTCACTGTCTCTCTCTCTCTTCCTCTGTTTCTCTCTCTCTCTCCTTCTCCCTCCCTCCCCCTTTCTCTCTCTCCCTCTCTTTCACTCTCTGTCTCCCTTTCTTTCTCTCTCTCTCTGTCCTTTGATGAGCGCATGACACACCTTCTTATCTTGAATTTTGTCTTGCAGGCTGTGTCTTACAGATTGTCCAGAGAAGACCCGCCATGACTCTTCCGAATAGTTGTTTTGAGTTAAGTTTGAATAAAATAATTTGTTTGGAAATTTAAAGATGAATGAATGATTCTCCTTTTTCTGACCACACATGAATGTTAATTGTTGTACTTGTGCGACATCAGGCGAATTGTTTTGTTCATGATTTCGTAAAGTTGATGTGAAATATCTTTGTCCGGGGTAGGGCCCTGGGGGGGGGGGGGTGTCGTGGCCCTCTTGGGTGTCCGAGCTGCATGATCAGTAGCTCCATGGCATCTGTTGTTCTTCTGGTGTGGCTGTGGGCTGGGCTCCCATTTCTGGTGCAGGTTATCGTCTGACTTAATACCAGGAAAGAGCAGGTGTTAATTCCCTGCTGATAACGCACCTTATCGCATGTTTTGTGATCTTAGCGCCGATCTGGCTGGTCGTTGAGAATGTTGCGAAGTGGTGTTGTCGCGGCTTTTTGCACGGGAACGCCTACTCTGCATCTCATTAGCGTTAGTTGCCGGTGTCATCCGTGGCTATCACAGGGAAACTGGCGATATCTGCTGTTAGCACCAGCTTGTGAATAGGGCGATAAATCTATTGCCACTTTGGCTGCGATAAAGTGCCGCTAACTCGGCGATAAGTCCTTGAGAATATGCCCCATAATGTTATGACTTGCATAGGTTTTCTGTAATATGGCCGTCTCAAATGATCCTGCTTCAGCGGATTCTACAAAGAGCAGAACATTCACAGGCATACGTTGCATTTTCCCACATTATCCCACATGGAAAACAAATTTGCATGTAAAGCAACTTTATCTTCCACACCACACTGAGATATTTTGAAGTTTAGGGCAAGTCTTTGCACGTGTGCATCCTTGAGGAAGGTTTAGAAGTGCAATGAGTGCTGGGAAACATATTGAAAACGTTCGTGAACGTTCAAATTAAGGTGTATGCGAGTAAACCTCGTTTGCAAAACTAACTCTCATGGAACTTCTGAAAACTATTTTCATTGCCCCACCCTGGACTTCTGGTACACACGTAGAATATACACCAACATTTTTCCACAGTCCTAAGTGTCACCTTTGAAAAGGAAAATCTGCAGTTCTATAAGTCGCGAGGGACATGTGTAAAAAGTGTTTTGCATCTGCCCCACAGACTACATTCCTCCTTTCAACAAATATAGAAGTCCAGCTATTTTTAAACATATTTATATAAAAACACGATGTTAGGACGCAGTGACTCAAGGCTTTACAGTAGCTAAAGTAGCTTCGAAAAAGCAAGTCCTAAATCCTCAGAGTACTGCTTGAATCTGATGAAGCATGTTTTGACTCATGATGACAGAAGCTTGCATGATCTGTGAGGAATGTCGCCTGAAACGTGTGTTCTTTTCAGCTATTCTGTGAAGGCTCATAAAAGTTTGAGGGCGCTGTAATGTTCAAAGGGGCCGGGTAGCCGTCTAGTGCTCCCGCGCCCGTAGTTCACGCTATGGCGTTGGCGTACGTACGCCAACGCGACTATAAAATAAAGGAGGCGTGGCCCGCGGCGGGAGTCGGGACCACGCTGGTTAGAACGCACACTGTGTGGTGTCCCCTTATTTGCGCCTCGGCCACGCAAGCGACACGCGCTGGTTCGAGGCCTCTACACTGGCGACGAGGCGGGTGACGGCCCGCGCCGCAGCACGAGTCATTGCGGGCGCCGTGTGGCCCCCCGGTGGTGAAAAGCGGTACTGCACCCTGCAGGCTGATTCCTGCCACGAGGCACGTGGAGCTGCAGGGAAGGCCTGCCAAGGCCTCTGCGCAAGGTGATCCAACTGCTGTTGGTCTGGGACATCAGGCGCCCGACAGGAGAGGCACACAGTGACCAGACAGGCCTGCTGCCCATCGTCACAGGAAGGCATTGGGCAGGCTGCTCCAGTGCTCCCAAGGAGTGAAGGTAAGGGGCAGTGACCTGGTTGGTGAGGCCCCATCGCCCCAAGAAGCGCACAGGGTCATCTCATCCTTAGTGCCCTCGGCCAGGCGGCTGTTCCCCATTCCGGAGAGAGGGACAGTGCACGTACCGCGAGGAGGACCACTCACGTGCCGCGAGGAGGACCACTCGTTACCCCAAAATGGCGGCAATCCCAGCCAAGGAGCCGTTTGTAGTCGACGGCGCTCCCTCTGCTTTGGCCCCAAGGTGGAAAGACTGGACTCCAATTCTACTTCGAGGGGGCGGGCATCTCCCGTGAGAGGCGCAGGGCGCTGCTCCTTCATCTGGGTGGGAAGGACATTCACCGGATATACAAAACACTGGTAGAGGCCACCCCCAAAACCTACGCTACACTGCTCAATGCCCTCAACGCACATTTTGATCCCATGGCTAACAGAGACTACGAAAGATTTATCTTTCGTCAGGCAAAGCAGGAGGCGGAAGAGTCGTTGGACGCCTTTCATGGGCGGTTGAAGGAGCTAGCCACCACGTGTGGGTTCACCGATGAGCAGGAAGAGATCCGGGCCCAAATCATCCAAGGGTGTTTCTCCGCCAAACTCCGGGAACACATCCTCCAGGAGTCGGGGAAGCCCCTTGCGGACATCCTCACGATGGGGAGATCCAAAGAGTTGGCGCAAGCGAGAGCGTCCCATATGGAGGCCGCCCTTCATCGTCCCATCAAGACGGAACAAGTGAACATGGCCCAAGCGAAGCCGCGCCCGCACCTAGGGAAACGCGCACCGGACAAAAAGAGGCAATGTGGCTATTGTGGTGGAACGCCACACCGCATGCAGGAGTGCCCGGCGAAAGGACGGAGATGCTCAGCATGTGGCAAGGTTAATCATTTTGCAGCAGTCTGCAGGTCGACGGGACACAAAAAAGAGCTGGCTCAGACGGTAGAAGAGGCCCACGATCCCGAAGACATGGACGACGATGACGAGGGTAGCTATCCAGTCCATTACGTGTTCGCAGCAAATCAATCAATGCCGAAGAGACGTCGGCTACCGAAGTGCAGGGTAATGGTCCACCGCCAGGAAGTACAGGCCACCATAGACACGGGAGCATCTATTGAACTGATGGCAGAGGATGTTTTCAACCGGCTGGACCCCCGTCCATCACTGCGAGAAGCAAAGATTAGAGTTTTCGCATATGGCCAGAAGACGCCCATCCCACTGCTGGGATGCTTCCCGACGAAAATCAAGCATGAGGAGCAAGAGACCCCTACCACAGTGTATGTCACTAAAGAGGACAATGGCATGCTGGTGAGCGGCCAGATGGCTGAGGAGCTACGGCTCATATCTTTTGCACTAGCGGTACAAGAGGAGGAGTTGCCCACGATTATGGAGGAGTTCGGTGATATCTTCACAGGCATCGGGTGCCTCAAAGGAAAGGAAGTCGCCCTCCACATTGATCCTTCGGTCCAACCGGTGGCGTTGAGGCACAGGCGCATAGCCTTCCACCTGCGGCAGAAGGTGGAGGCAGAACTTGAAGCGTTGGAAGAACAAGGGGTCATTGAGAAAGTTGATGGACCGACCCCCTGGGTGTCCCCCATAGTAGTGGCGAGGAAGCCGAAGCAGCCTGGCCAGGTTCGCATATGCGTCGACATGCGACTCCCCAATGCCGTGATAAAAAGAGAGCGTCACCTAACGCCTACCATAGACGATATACTCGGGGAGCTCAGTGGAGCAAAATGGTTTTCAAAGATGGACCTACGGTCAGGGTATCATCAGCTTCCCTTACACCCGGACTCACGGTACATCACCACATTCTCAACAAATGTGGGCCTCCGGAGGTACAAACGCCTCAGCTTCGGCATATCGAGTGCAGCGGAGGTGTTCCAAAACACCATCCGAGAAGTCCTCAGCGGGCTCCCGGGGGTCCTGAACGTGAGTGTTGACCTGTTGGTGTATGCTGCATCGCTGGACGATCATCACCAGAGGCTACGCAATGTCCTGCAGAGGATCAGGGATTCAGTTTTGACGCTCCACAAAGAGAAGTGCTAATTTCTGAGAAAGAAGATCAGTTTTTTTGGCTACACCTTTTCTGACCAAGGGGTGGCTCCAGACCCAGACAAGGTGAGGGACATCAGAGAAGCTCCGGCGCCCTCCAACATCTCGGAAGTCCGGAGCTTCCTTGGAATGGTCAATTTCTGTGGACGTTTCATGCCAGGCCTAACCAACGTCACCAAGCCCCTCCGGGAACTGACCAAGTCTACCACCGTCTGGCAGTGGGGCCCTGACCAGTAGCAAGCCTTTCAGGACACAAAGGTGGCGCTGTCAGCCGACACCACGTTGGCATACTTTAATCCGGCTCGCCCCACCAACATGGCCGTGGACGCCAGCCCGCACAGGCTAGGGGCCGTACTCACACAGCAGGGGTCCAGCGGGGAGTGGATCCCCATAGCGTATGCGAGCAGGTCGCTGACGGAGACTGAACAACGCTATTCCCAGATAGAACGGGAAGCGATTGCCATCCACTGGGCGTGCCGCTATTTTCATGTTTATGTGTACGGCAAACCGTTCACCGTCACGACGGACCACAAACCCCTAGTGCCACTATTCCAGGGCTCGGTGTCCAAACCGCCACCGAGAATTGAAAAATGGATTCTCCAGCTGCAGGAGTACGACTACAAGGTGGAGTACAAGCCAGGGTCGTCCAACCCGGCGGACTACCTGTCTCAGCACCCAAGAGCGGCCACCAGAGCCGAGGAAGATGAAGCAAATGACACAGAGGAGTATGTCCGATTCATAGCGGAAAGGTCCCGGCCGCTACCCATTAGTGTGGAAGTCATTGTGGAGGCCACCCAGAAGGATGAGTGCCTACAGCTGGCTAAAGCGGCAGTCAGGGCCAATGACTGGCGGGCCATACTGACCACATTGTCCCGGAGGACGCCCTAAGCCAAGGCGGCGTTGGAATCACTGCACAGAGTAAAGGACGAACTGTCTGTAGACAACAGTGGATGTGTGTTAAGAGGCCCTCGGCTGGTAATTCCATCAGGTTTGACCCAACAAGCTGTAGATCTTGCCCATAGAGGTCACCAGGGGATCGTGAAGACCAAAGGACGTCTAAGAGTGAAGGTGTGGTTCCCGGGGATGGATCAACTGGTTGAACAAACTGTTCGCACCTGCCAGTGGTGCCAGGTCTCGGGCCAACCAGACCGCCCTCACCCGGTCATCACAGAGGACAATCCCCGAAGACCATGGGAGCGGGTCAGCATGGATTTTGGGCACCTGCCAGATGGGCGACATGCCCTTGTGGTCATTGACGACTACACGAAGTATCCAGAGGTAGAGGTGGTGGCAAGCCAGACCGCCACGGAGGTCATTACGAAGATGGAGAAGATCATCGCGACCCATGGGATCTTTGAGATGGTCAAAACGGACAATGGCCCCCCTTTTCAAGGGCAAGAGTTTGCCGACTACCTAAAGTCATGGGGGATACAACACCGAAAAGTCACCCCGCGCTGGCCCCAAGCGAATGGGGAAGTAGAGAGATTCATGCGCACGCTCAATAGGGTGATTCGGATTGAGCATGCTGAGAATGCCCCCCTGGAGAGAGCCATTTACAGTTTCCTTAGGGAATACAGGATGACACCACACTCGACGACGGAAAGGGCACCAGGCCCCGCCTGTCTGGGCAGAGTGGTACGAGACACTCTTCCTCATCACCCGACGTGGGTCCCAAACCCCATTGATGGCCCCAGGATTCTGGCAAAGAGGACCACCACCAACGACCGGTCTAGCCGCAACCGGAGAGCATGCCCGGCGAACATCCAGGAGATGGATCAGGTGTTTGTGAAAGACCGGTATCCGGGGAGCAAGTTCCATCTCCCCTACGAGTGCCAGCCCTAGACGGTGACCCGCCGGACAGGTACGATGGTGACCGCTGGAAAAGGAGCAGAGGAAATTACCAGAAATATATCATTTTTCAAGAAAGTCCACACCGGGACACCAGGAGCTGAACCCGAGGAGGCTGATGTGGGAGAAACCCTTCCGGAGGAGGTACCAGCGGATGGAGGAGATGGAGCGAGTGACGGCCAGAGGTCGCCGGCAGGAACACAAGAGGGTCGACGGAGGTGTCCCAGGGAGAGTGGTACACTGGACAGAGGCTCACCGAGGGGAGGTGTCGTTTTGCCAATGACACGTGGAGCCGGCTGTGGTTATGGCATACGGGGCAATCCTGCCCCATCATCTAGGTTGGCCGGGTTTCTGGTATAAGGAACAGTGAATGCCCAGCTGATCGAAAAGGGGGTGCCAGGTGGTGGACGTGAGACCCCGAACCAGGAACTGGTAACAGATCGACTGTTTGTTGTTTGGTTGTGTTTTATTTAAAGGTTAGAAGGAATGTAATGTTCAAAGGGGCCGGGTAGCCGTCTAGTGCTCCAGCGCCCGTAGTTCACGCTATGGCGTTGGCGTACGTACGCCAACGCGACTATAAAATAAAGGAGGCGTGGCCCGCGGCGGGAGTCGGGACCACGCTGGTTAGAACGCACACTGTGTGGTGCCCCCTTATTTGCGCCTCGGCCACGCAAGCGACACGCGCTGGTTCGAGGCCTCTACAGGCGTTACAGTAAGTGAGCAGTGCTCCCCACATTATCCCAGGCAAACATGTCTGACTCATCCTTCAAAGAGCATGGCTGTGACCTCTTGTTGAAAACAAGACACAAGGTTAATGAAAATGAAAATGCGTGCCAGAATGTAATAGTTAATGTGCAGGTCTACATAGTATTCTCAAAGAAATTCGGTTATCTAACAATAAAATAAAATGTTAGGATCCTTTCTGTTCTATGATGTCACATACATCTAGATGACAAGAAAAACACCTGTATCCGAACCCCCTTAGCGTGCTAACCTTACTGTTTGCGTGCAGCTGAGGACCCGGGCTGTGTGTTGGTGACTAGAGTAAACAGTTGATTGAATGGGGTTTCAATAGGGCTGCTTGAGATTGCAGTATTGATTTATCACTGGCTGCAGTGATCCATGGACTCCCCTCGAATCTAATGTAAGTGATTGCATTTCCAGTGCAATGCATCTTTAATCAGCGGTTTGGTATTCATTGCAATGGATTTTCATCTTTCCTACTGCAAATCTTCCCAAAGCCCGTATTTACATACAAAGCACGCTTGAAATTACTCATAAAAATATGTTGATCTTATGCTCCTCCCGTAATAGCCCGTGTGCAATTTCCTGCAACGACAGTAGGTAGTAAAAACTATGAATTAGATAAAAATAGGCTGGCCACTTCATGAACACTCTACATTTAAATTGAATTCCTGAATTAATGTTGGTGTATTGTTGTTAGTTTAATACATCTTTATGTGAGCACTGTTAAACTCCATTTAAACCGATACATTTCTCTGGTGCGTATAGCCCTTCGAATATTGTGCGTGTTTATTTTTTACTTCCTTTCACTGTGGCATTCTCCAGCCACAGGGATTGCTCCAGCTGACATTTTCAATAAAGGATTACAATGCGGCTCTTTCATAGAAACATTTACAAAGGCGTACGTGCATCTGACATTTTTTATTCGTGAACTGCGACCAATATAACACATATCTTCTATGTGTTTATTTCCGTGCAATGCATCCACAAATTTACAACGGTTTCACCTTATAATAGATATAACCATTTGGAGAAAGGTTAACAAGCATGGGTCCGTGAGGGGACCATCTGGTGCTGACAGTATTCATTTTTGATAAGTATCATCGTGCTCACTGAACACAATAGCAGAGCCGGTTCTGGTATCTGGCACATTGCTCTAGCTTTGCAAGAACCACTCTCTTGACAAGTCAGTGTTCAGATAGCCTGACTTTTGTTTTACTTCAAACACTTCCATCCACGATGACCAACTCTTTCCTGGCGAGAATCAACACTTGCTTCAGTCCTAAACATTTCACTTACACATAATTGATTTCAGGTGGAATGATCTAATTAGTTCAATGAAAGCAAAACAAGACAACAACACCCAGATTCCAGGACCGAAAACATTGTTCATGGTGGACTGGAAGGATGTGGTCACCCTACAACCATCAGAATTAGAATATATTGCATTAATCACAGGTTTCTGGTTAGAAAAGTAGAGAAAGGATTTTTAGGGCACTCATTGGCACTTGAACCCTATAGAGTGGAGGTCAATTCTTGGATGATGCACGCAAAATAATAAACGGACTGCAGAAAATGTAAAATCATCCTACTAGAATGGTAAATGAGCACCTAAATTTGTCTCTGTATCTCCTAATTTTGGATTTGATCTTTGGCTTCCATTTCAATACAGAATAGAATTATTCTCTTTTTCTTGCATGCATAAATTACTTCATGGAATTGAATGACTCACTTAATAAGCCCAGTGTGCTGGTACAATTCTAATAAATCTGAGAAATTGTTCATGTAAATTTGACCACCAACTTCAGCTCTATTTGTCCGCATCTGCGTGGAAAAAGCCAATGCAAATTCTTGTTTCAAAATTCTGGAAATGACTTACATTAAATGTTCATTAACGGCCAGACCTCATTCTAAAGTAATCTTAAGACCTGAGTGAATCCACCAATCCCATTAACTCACGAAAAGCATCAATAAAAGTCTCAAACCAAAATAAGTCATTCTCAAGCAACTTCGAAGCACTATCCCATCCTGAAGTACTGAAAAGTTCACCATGTACATCTATGCAATACAGTAATTACCTCTTGGCTTTAGAGAATATGAGAGTCAATCACAACCAACTGAGCTCCTTCCATATACCAGCTTCTCATCCTCACTTCCTCAGTTATGACTCACCACATTCAAACCCATGACAGAGGAGGAAGTATCACATTAACTCAGGAAAGCCTCCAAAATGCGATTGGGGTCATGCATAGAAGTATGTATGACAAATCAATCCCTACTCTTGCAGTCTACAGTATGAATATATTTATAGCACACATACCCAAAGAAAACATCATAGAAGAAGTCACCAGTGGAAGCTCAGGATTTATGAAACTATTGACCAATTCCCAGTGTCTAATAGAGTAAGATTCTGGAAAGAGAGGTACCAGACAACTGAACGAATAAGGGGAACAGCACTATTTCTTGCTTGACCTTTAAGAATGTGTCAGACCGTAAGAGGAAGAGAGTCAACCCTGCCTAGCATCAGAGAACAGCTGCTCAGCACTCCCAATGCAGGTCAGCAGGCAGACTTGAGACACTATAAACTCACTTTAACCTATGACATGATTGATCACACCATTTTGTAAAAGTGTTTCTAAAGCGGACTGAGATATCCAGCCTTTGAGTGGATTGGATCCTTTCTCCAAATAAGAAATGGGTAAATACAAATTGAATTGAGAGTATCATCTTTCCATAGACTACAATGTGGAATACCACAGGGGTCCTCCTTGTCACATTTGCTTGTCAAATCTCACTCCCTCTAGCATAAAAACATCATCAGATTCACATTCACTGTTAAATTAGCAATTGGGGTTTCCACAGACAACATTCATATGCATCTTCAGAATAGAACAAAGACATTTGTTAGAATTAGCACAGAACTCTATATAAATCTCCGACTGGAGGAAATAATATGCTTAAATCAAGATAAAGTTAATGCCATCATTTTTGGCAACTGGGAATCGCAATTTCTTATTTTCAAAAGGCGTGTAGAGCTTTGTTCATATACTAGCCTAACATAACAAGTCAGACATATGGGGATGATAATCATCTAAATTTACTTACACTCCACAAACCATTGCAACTTTTCAGGGCCTCACATTTCAACTTTCAAATCTCTAGTAACTACTTCCATTTCTATAATATAATCAGAAAATAGAGCTGAGACATGTGTGCTTTGGAAAGTGATCTACAAGCATCTTCTTGAAAATACTATCACAAGACAACAAACAATGCAGAACCAAGAGGCCAAAACATCTTGCACTTATTAAGATGTGATCACATCAAGTCTGCTCTGAATTCAATCTACTTGCTTTTCATAGAGGACAGGCTGAAATACACAATGTGCTCTGGTTCAAAGACACTAACTCTCTTCAATAACTGACTGGTTATAAAATCACAGCCAGGATCTGAATAGATGAATGAAATTAGATGTTTAAAGCGCAACAGCTAAACAAGTGTGTACCGGAGCACCACCGGAGAGAATGTGTTAATTTGTAAAATCCATGTCTTAATCAGCTTCTTGAAGGAGTTAGGATTATTATTTTCTCTGATGCCGAGCAGGAGTGCATTCCAGAGAGTGGGTGCCTCTGCCACTCTAATGTATTTCAGCTTTGATATCATAGTAAAGACTAAGTCTGCTGAGTGTAGACATCTCCTAAGAGTGTATTCTTAAGTTTTGCAGTCGAGATACCTTGGTCCTAGATTGTAGTAAGCTTTATGAGTAAAGCATAGTGTTTTAAAATGTATTCCTTTTCTCAGTGGAAGCCAGTGAATTTCTCAAAATGAATAGATACTGATGTTAACTTTGTTAGGCCTAAAATCATGTTTGCAGCCACTGCATTTCGAATGATCTGAAGATATTGAGGCAGACCCAAATAGAGGGTGTTTCATAATCCAACCGGGAGGTAATCATTGTTTGGACTACAGTCTTCCTAGAAGTAGTCATGAGCAAACTGAATATTACATATAGCATGCATAGAATTAAAAAAAGAGGTGGAAACTAATTTATCAATATGTTTGTTAAATGACAGCTGATTGTCCATAAAGATTCCTAAAGTTCGAAAAGATGTTACTGGAGTGTTGGTCCACATCATGGTTCCAGCCACCATGATGTGGACCAAGATGCCAACTGCTTACCGAGCAACAAAACCTCAGTGTTTTCCTCTTAAGTGGTAAACAGTTTTTAAGCATCCAGTCTGCTATCTGAAGCCTACAGGCAGAATAATATTTCCTTGATGCCTCTTGATTCTGGGATATGGACACCACTATCTTGGTGTCATCCATATATAACATCGAAGTCAGCCTAAAGGCTCTTAGCATATTGGCCAATGCAGCCAAATATATTTGTTAAACAGAGTAGGGCTGAGTGATGATCCCTGCGACACCCCGTAACAGATGGAAGAGGGGGGGTTGAACTGCTACACATTGGACTCAATTTTTCAAGAAAATACTTAAACCAGTTTAAAGTGATCTCCAACCATTCTAAATGTATGTACTCTGTCAAGCATGGTATAGAATGGGAAACAGTATCAAAAGCTGTAGTGAAATCCAACAAGACCAAGGCGGTAGCTCCAACCTGGTCTAGGATATCTCTGAGTTCACTGGCAACTGCCACTAATGCTGATTCAGTATTATTATAAGGCCCAAATTCAGACTGAATAGAATCAAGCAGAACTTTGACTTTCAAATATTTGGAAATGATAATGTGTGCTTTAAATATATTGACACTTTTTTCTGAAATCTTAGCTGGTAGTGGAAGTAACGATATGGTCTGGTGTTATCTTTTCTGACACAGCATAGCTGGTGGACAAGGATCTAGAGGGGAATGTGATTTTGTTTCCATGAGAAACTTCTCTTCTTGAGGTAGAGAAAATGCACGACAAATATCGTTATTTTGTTCACAGAGAATTTGACGGTGTTCCCTGTATCTTGATCATTCACTATGTTCTAGAGAAGAGAGAGAAAGATGTTTTCTATGTTCTCAACTATGAAGGCAGATCTCTTGAGATTTAATGGCTAAGACTCTGGATCACCTTCATCCCACAGCCTTGCTCTAGATCCAGTTATATTGATATATTTCAATTCTTCAAATGTGAGTTATTCATATCACTTTTTGACTACGCACCTGCTTCATCAAAGCAACCAAATAATTATGGATTTAGGACCTCTACTCAAATCTGATGGGACTCTACCCCGTAATACTTTTCCTGTCTTTACTCTTTTTATATTTCTTCTTGCACTCAAAAGTGCCAAATTGACTATGGATGCAACAACGAATATTCTAGGCCAATAGGTAAAACGTCTTTGAAGATAGAAAATAAACGTTTTTCTTACATTCTAAATCTTTTTACTGTATAGAATCAAACATGGTACAGTTAATGCAATGCTGTTGGCAAATTGTCATGTGCAAAAAGGATTCCCTCATCTCTACGTATTCACAAAATATCAGTGTACTAGTACATTGTTTAGTAAATTCGGCATAGTTGGAGGTATAGTCCTGTCTGCTTCATCTGACCTGTGTGGAGCAACTCAATTGCTAACCATAATTTGCATATCAATAGCCAATGGATGGATACAAGATGTATACAGTGATGATAGTTCTGGCAATGCTATGTGTGATACAATAGTGCTAGAGAGAGGGAAGTAGTACATTGCAGTGCTACACATGCATGATGATGACCAAGGAGAATAATGCTGGAATGGACTGGTAAAGTGTACTGCATTGTAACAGACTTGTTTATTGCAAAGAAAGTAAGGGTTAGGTGGTAATGGAAGTCTTTCATCCTACAGAAGACCCATGACTGAATAAGCATCAACCCACCACTACACTACCTTTGTCCTTTTTCCAAGTGTTCTTGCCTGAATGCGGTCTGTCTGTGCTGTGTAGGTCGCTGCCCTGTGATGGTTGTGTGCCTGATGGTCAGGTGGTTGGTGTTCGTGCACATTAAAGGCAATAACCGTCCAGCTCTCAGCTATGAACTTTACATTTTGCTTATCTGGAGAATCAGAATGTCTTGACAGTAGAGTGCAAACAGTTTATTTGTGCAGCTGGTTTACAGTTCTGTGCCCTAACGGCAAGCCCAGCTGCAATCAACAGTAATCCATGTAGAAACATGCCCCTCTAAACCTCTGAATTGTGCTTTTCATAGAGCAATCCTCCCCCAACCTTCCTTGGAGAGGTGTGCCACACTGACTGGAAAAATATAGGAAGAGATAAGCAAATTGTAGTATCTAGCTCTGCTGTGATATTGCTATTAACTGTGTTAGCAGAGTTAGAACTTTGATGTATCTGTGTTCTAATGAATGTTGATGTTCAAACTCATCTAAGAATTGGGGACAGAAACAAGAGGACCTCAGCCTGTGCAGATCAGGGTGGTTTGATTCTACTTATATACTCAACATATTGCTCCCTTATCTGCTGCTAGTGGCTTCTGTCATGATTGTTACATGGACAAAATAGCAGCAAAGAACTGGGGAGCAAACCAACATACAGTAGCGGAACCTCCTTATTCATTCTGTGGAAGTCTGGTGTACTGATTGTGTTTCCTGGAGCCATCTAGTTTCTGAGGTCGATTTGGCAAGGCATCTTCTAAGTCTTTTTGCCCCATTGCAGGTTGTCTTTTATCTTTGAAGTGTATTTCCTGGTTCTACTTGGACCACAAATCGGAGGAAGCGATACCACCCTTCATCGGTTTCAGAGAAGAAGGACTAAACTCTAAGATGGACACGATGTGGTTAAGCACACAGCATGCTCCAATGGGAGGAGAGACACATTGTGTCAAGAGGAGTGTTGCATACAGTGCACATACGAGGCACACTGTATTCGATGGGCCATTTTGTGGTCAAGGTTTCTCTGCTGAATGCACTGTATGAAACTCAGAACATGTGAATTCGAGGATACAGCAATTGGATTTTCACCACATTCAGGTACTCTTTTTATACAGTGCAGCATTGATGCACACAGTCACTTTGGTGAAAAACAAGGTTAAAGAACACATTGGGAAATGCAGCATTGTGACGCACACCTACATTCAGAAGTACATTTTCGTTCTCACAGATTTGCACAGCTAAATAAATTTTTTACTTTAGAGATTGCAAAATTATGTACGAGACTGTGTGGTGATATTCTAAAATTCAATTTCTGAATTGCCATTGGACCTTTATTGTGTTTACATGGATTCACATGTTTATTTTCACTTTATTTCCCAAGTTTGCCTACAGACACAGGTTTTTTTTAATGTTTTATTTGTGTACCAATAATATGCACATTCCAGACTCCTGTCAAAGATATTGCAATATAATTCTGTTTCCATATCTTGATTATAACTGTCATACAGGCTGTTAGTCCACCTCCATTTTTTTTTATATAATCTCCCAGTGAGTTGCCTTTTGAAAGGAGGCAGTGTTTTGCTAGGAACTATTGGTGTGTCAAGACTTAGACCAGAGAGAAAAAAGTTTCTTCTTTTATATTCTCTTGGATTCAAAGGCATATCCACTTACAAACATTTACCAGAAGTAGTGATTAAAGATGGTAAAGAGTTGATGAATTTCAAGAAGCAGTAAAGAAACTCAAGTTGAGGTTTGATGTTTAACCCAGTTGAGTGGTCTCCAGACACACACATTTCAAAAGACTGCAAAGATTAAGGAAGTATGTAGATGCTTACATTACGGCTTTACACATACTATTTGCTGAGTGTCTATTCAAGAATTTTGGAGATTAGTTAGTCAGGTCAGGGACCAGTTTATTAGTCATTGTGTTGGCAAGAGCAATCAAACATTGCTCTCCATGGGGAGTCCTTCACTTGAGAAGACAGATAGAACAGCCAAGGGTATTGAAACCTAATAACACTTTGCAAAAGAATTGAATAACAAAGTGTCTGAACTTGTGAATGTGGTTCACTAATCTGTAGACAATGGGCAAAAGAAGAGTCATGATAACTTAATCATTTTTTAAACAAACAAATGCATGTTCTAGGTACAGTAATCAGGGTCACACAAAAGGGGCTAGGCATTGTCGGGCAAGAAATGTTGTTTGTCAGGTCTTGTAATGATTTTGACCATTTTTCTAAAGTTTATCATAGCCTTAAACATTCTAGTGGAAGAGAAGCATGTGTGGTGAACAACTTCAAGCTTTAATGAAACTGAGGATATACTTAATATAATGGAGGACATGGTTTTGGTGGTTGGTGAAAGAGAGGTAAAGAAAGGTAATTCACCTGAGTGCGCAGAGACTTCTGTGGGTAACCTTGCAGGAGACAAGACTCTTCCTTTATTAGTAGATTCTACGACAATGATTATTATGGTTAGCCAAGATATGTTTGAAACTGTTTTAGGCAAGAGGAGTTTAGAAGCCTTAGATCACATTCCCTTTTTATACGAGCGATGCAAGATTGGGTTGCTGGGATATTTTGAGGACATTTCACAATTCAGAGGCAGACAGATCCAAGTTAAAGTGTATGTAGTTGTTAAGGGGCTTATCATACTTGGCATCACCAGGGCCAATTTGGTATGGTACTGAGGATGGTTGCCAAAGAACACATACTAGTTATAAGAAATTTTAGTGTTGTTGACAAGATTTTGAATCCGGTTCCTAGTCGGTTGTCTGGTGAGCCAAGGAAAATTGAAGGCTTCAAACACAAGATTAGATAAAAGAGGGTTCCATCCCTATTGAGCATAAATTGAAAGGAGTACCTTTTAGAGTGAAGGATGATTTAGAAAAGGAATACATGTCATTCTGTAAAAAAGGCATTACCAAACCTGTAAAATCTTCCCTTTGGTCATCTCCCTTACTCATAGCATGCAAATGGATTAGTGAGGTAAGAGTGTGTGCTGACCACCAAAGTCTTAATAAAGAGATTTTGCTTGACTCAAACCCTCTCACAATTATTACATTGATGCTGAACAATGTTGCTGGTGCCATGTTTTTCACAAAACTTGATTTGAAATCAGCATGCCACTAAATTGAAGTGAGGCCAGAATCAAGCCCTAACTTCTTTTGTGTTTCCGGTTTGTACAGTTCATTATTGTCAGATGCCCTATGGGTTGGCATCCGCTTCATCTGTTTTTTCAAAGGCTGATTCGTTTATTGTTAAAAGATGTATGGAATGTTGCTATTTTCAAAGATGATGTTTTAATCTGTGCCCCTGGCCTTGAGGTCCATGATACTACTTTAAATCATGTTTTGACCATTTTTTAAAAGAACTGGGTTGTTCTGAAGCATAAGAAATGTGAATTTTTGAAGGACAAAGTTAAATATTTCGGTCACATTATCTCCTGCAATTGTATTCAACCAAGACCTGTGTTAATCAGAGCTATTCTGGATTCACCTCCGCCCACTGACAGGAAGGGTGTTAAATCATTCCTGTGGTGGAGGGAATACTATTCACATTTTATCCCTGATTATGCATCTAAAATTAGGCCAATGTCTAATTATTTAGAGAAATGCTTTTAGTGGCTAAAGACACAGCTCATGAGTATGAAAACACAGAAGCCTTTTGATCCCCGTCTAGAGTATTTTCTGATTGTTGATACAAGCAATCAAGGTTTGCGTGCTGTTCTCACTCAGAAGAAAAGTTGATGAAGAATTTATCATTGGGTTTTCTTCAAGAGTAGCCAAAAGTGCTGAGTGTTTGCTTCAAGAGTTCTCATAAGTGCTGAGATCCACTATTCAGACATTGAGAAGGAACTCTTAGTTTGCTGGTTGGCCATAGAAATGTTTTGCAATTATGCACTGGGAAAGTGGTTTACCTTGCAAACAGATCACAAACCCCTTATATATATGTAGGAAAGTAGGATCTGCTTCTTATGGTTACCCCTACTTTTTGCTTGATGTGATGTTGTTTTTGACTGGTCTGACTGGGATCCTGCTAATCAGGACCCCAGTCTATCTGCTTTTTCCCTAAACTGTTGTGTTCAGTACCTAGGTAAATCCCAGATTGGATACTGGGGTACCCTGGTCAGTCCCTAGTATATGATACCCTTGTACCCAGGGCATAGGTACCCCAGAGGTCTCCCATGGGCTGAAGCATGCATTATGATACCCATGAGAGACAATTCAAAATGGATCTACAGGCCTGCCATTGCTGCCTGTGTAAGTTGGTGCATGCACCACTTACTAAAGATATAGGTTTACCATATCTAAGGGTCACTGCACTTAAAACCTATAAATCACCCCTTTACAATCCTGAGGGCAGCGTGCTTGGTTCTACATGAGAGGGTGCCCCTGCATGAGCAGGACACCCCTGCAGCCTACGGAGTCCATTCTCCCGGATTGTCAGTGAAGCAGCCATATACTATATAGAGGGGCACCGCGTAATCGCGCGATGGCCATCTCAAAAACGGCGGCAACGAATCCTATCATGTTTTGTATCAAACATGTTGGAATCATAACCCCACACCATAAACGGAGTGGGAGGTATGATTCCAAGCACTGAAAGAGCCCTCCGTTAGGCGCTCAGTGTTCCTGGTACTAGCCTTCTAGTCCCGGACAGCACAAAATGGTTGCTGCTGACCAATGACACATTTATGCCCTCCTGCTGCTGAGCCAAGCTCTAGCAGGGGAAGGCAGACAATAGGCATACTGTCACAGGGAGGTGTAACCACCTCCCAGACAGGATTTAGTGTATTAGGGCTGGATGGGGGCACTTGCCAGTGCGTGAAAGTCTGCATGAGGGGCACATTTGGTGTCCCTGTGCATAGTCCAGTTCAGACCAGTCCTGAGAGCCGTTGGCTCCCGCTCTGGCGCGAACCTGGACAAAGGACATGGGAGTAACCTCCCTCCTGTCCAGACCCCTTCCCTGGGAGGGTCCCCTGAATATTCCCAACCCTTTCCTTAGAGTACTTAAGGGCTTACCTGGACTTCTACCGTCTGGGCACTCTGGACTTCGCTAGACTTTGTTTGGGCCTGACTTTGTCTCCCTTCCAGTCTGCTGCATCGTCTGTGCCTGTGCATCATACAGGAACCTTCTGAAGCCTGTGATACATCAAAGACAACCAAAGTAATCTCCCTTGGAGTGAAGGAGTCACTCCCCTGCATTCGCAGGCACCGCAACGAAGACGACCGGTCTGCAGATCCCAAGCTCCTCTGGACTCCGTGGGCTCTGCAACACAGGTGGTGGTTTTTCCTCAGCTCCTGAGGCCTGCTCTCCTGTCTTACCAAGTTTGAGGCCAGTAGTCCTCATGGGGGTTGCAATAACTGAACCTCTGGGTACCGCAACCCCTTTGAAGTTGCAAAGGCTTGTTGCCATCTTTGCAAGAAGATCTTTGTGCTCCAAGTAGCCCCAATCTCAAGCACCTCCATTGACCAGAATCTTTGGCCCCACCGCATGGTGTGCATCGTGGCCTGCATCTTTTGGTGAGCTGCTTGAGGTCCTCTCGCGACTCCTGTGCCTTTGGCCTGTGAGTCCATTTGAGGGCCACCTTTGTTTTCCTTGGGCTCCCCTGATTGCTCTGGGCCTGCCCTGACTTCCCTGCATGTGGTGAGTCTCCTGGACCTTGCTGGTCCCATAATCTGCACCTTCTTGACTTCCTGCGTGGATTGCGTTTGCCAAGGCTTGTTGGTGCTAGCCAGACACCGACCCCTCAGCACTCGACATCCTTTGTGGGGCAGCTCGTATCCAGGTCCTGGTCATCCTCAGCATCGCCTGGTCCTCGCAGCTGCAGAGTCAAGGTCACCATCATCTTTCCTGTAGCACCCGACATCGGAGGACATTCATCTTCCAGGGCTCCTGGTCACTCCCGAGTGACATAGACTCTGTCCCCTCTGCTTTCAGGTACTCCTCTTCAAGAATATACTTTTGTATTCCTCCGGACACTTTCTCCTTTTCCAGCAGCTGCACTTTCCTGAAATCCTCCATTGGGTTCGACGGCGGTTTCCGACGCCACTTCACACCTATGCGCCCGGCTTCCCTGGGATAGGTAACTTGTGTACCACAGTATCCACGGGTGGGCTGGCTCTCTAACCTTCTTTCTTCCACAGGGTTTCCTCAGGGTTCACTGGGAAGGGCCCCTAATCTTTAAAATTCCAACCGCAGCTTGCACATAGACTTGTACGGCGCATGCAGCCGTGTTCACACACTGCACACGGTCTCCGTGGGAATATAGGCCTTTACATCGCATGCGTTTACAACGCATGTGATTACAATGCGGTCGTTACAACAACCGCGTTGTTACATCGCAGTACCATTACAACGCAAGTCGTTACAACAACTTTCTCCAGGGGGCGCGTTGGACTTAATTTACTATTCCAACTCCAGTGTGTGCAACAGTAGGGAAGGTGTTGGAATAGTAAATTATACTATTCCTTAGTTTAGAGCGCCCCCTAGAGCAAGTCGTTGTAACAACTTGCTTTCTAATGGTACTGCGATGTAACAACGCGGTCGTTGTAATGACCACGTTGTAATCGCATGCATTGTAACGCATGCAATTTGATGGCTGTTCCCCCTCCGTGGGGTCCCTATCTACTTACCTTGGGTGGGTCTGTGGGTCCCCAGCAATTCTACATCCTCTCAACATTGTCCTGACTCGAGTCATGGTTCTTATACCACTTTCTTAGTAAATGGTTTGGTGCCCCCCTGGAGCCCACTGTGTATTAGTGCTACTTACTGTGATTTCTTTGCTAAGGTATTGTGTACTTTGTGTCTATTTCCATGTAGGAGATACTCTAACATACTAGAGAGTGTTATATAATGAATACATATTTTTATAAATACTTTGTGTGGTTCTTTTCTTTTAATCTATACTATAAGATTGCATTCTGGTAAAACAAGCTGCTTTACACTCCTTCAAGACTAAACCTGAAGGCTGCTCTTCACAGCTACCACTTGGATAGCTTTCTAAAGTTGTCTGAGACCTCTTAAATCACCATAAGGGTTGTCTGGACTGGTGCAAGGTGCTAGCTTACATTAGTGGACATCATATACCAGGTCAGCTTCTCACAATATATTATTGGGTGCACCAGTACAAAAGGCAGCATGCAGAGGATAGCAAAATAATCTGCCAAACATTTACAGTATCAATTCAATGTGGTACATATACCAGAAGGCAATAACTGTAGAGTAGATCACCTTTCCAGGTTTCCTGCTAGTGGGTATGGACAGTTGGAGGAGTCTGATGATGCTGATACTCTAGAGAACTGCTGAGCTGCATGGAAAAGGTTTGTGAATTTTTGGAAAAAGAATTGAGAGAGGTCACTTCTCAAGACAGTGTCTTGAGACAGGAGGTCCATCATGTAATGAATGGTTGGCCCTGAGAAAAAAGTGTAGAAGTTAGTTTTCAGCCACATGTAAAGATCTCTGACAAGCTGACAGTTGAATATGGTCTCACTAAGGTTGTTGAATGACGCACATAAAAGGCATTTGGGCTCAACTTAGCCAAGCACAGAGTACGCACACCATATTGTTGGACACAAATGGATATAGATGTTGATCAAATACTGAAAGGGTCTGTTTTTTGCTCTAATAGTGATAACAGCTTAGAATTATCTTCCCCTACTTTGACACCTATTGAATTACCGTCTAGTCCTTGGAAAACATTTGTCTACATTTTATGGGTCAATTCACCTCATTGCCACATCTTTCTCGCTCTAGTCCATTATTACTTGAAGTGGCCAGAATTCAAGTTCATAGGTCAACCTGATTCTAAAGTGCTTATTTTTTCAGGGATGTTTTCATGAGCAAAGGGTTCCCTAACACTATTGTGTTAGACAATGGAGTACAGTTGGTGTCTGCAAATGTTGATGACTTCTCAAAATCCAACAGCCACAGAGAACACCATCCACCTCTCCCAAGAACACTGCAACACACTCTCAGACCACTTCCACAGCAAGATCACAAACATCTACAACAATTTCTACCTCCAACCCACCACCCTCAACCCCAACCACCCAGCAAACAGCAGCCAAACCATCATTACCTGATCTCCGATCACTGCACAGACCTTCTCAGCCATCATGTCTTTCATCCACTCCGCGGCGCCCACGACCCCTGCCCACATCACCTCTACAACCATGCAGAGAACCCAATCAGCATGCAGCTCACCAGCATTCTCAACACCTCCATCTCCACTGCAACCTTCCCGGACAGATGGAAACACGCAGACCCCTCCTAAAGAAAGCCTCCGCTGACCCCAGCAATTTAAAAAACTATTGTCCAATCTCCCTGCTCACCTACTCAGCCAAAGTACTCAAGAAAGCCATCAACCAGCAGCTCACTGAATTCCTGGAACAAAACCACCTACTGGACGCCTCACAATAAAGATGCCAGGCCAACCACAGCACTGAGACCGTGCCGGTTGCTGCCACAGACGACATCAGAACTAGGCATGGGTGGCAAATTCCGTTCTGCTCGCGGAATTTGCAAAATTTTGGCAATTCCGCGCTCGGCGGAGAACGCGGAATCGCCGAAAATTCCGCGATCCGCGGCGTAGCGGAATTTTTTCCTTGTTCGCGCTTTCAAAATGCGTGTTTGCGCGCGCGGTAGCGACTTACCGGGATCCCTGCGTTCACCGACCAGTTTTCCTATCCGTTCACGCGATCCCGCGAGAGTGTGCGATCGCGAACACGTCATTCGGACGCGCCATCGGACATCTGCGTTCGCGAACAGGAAACACGCATCGCGAGCGGGCGGGACAAGTGAAACAAGATGGCCGCGCCAATTGGCGACCGCATGGGCAAGTTCGTGAGATATTTCCCCCTGAGCGTGCAAACAGCGTCCCCGAACAGGAAAAACACATCGCGAACGGGCAGAACAAGCAATTCCGCGTGCTCGCGGAGATTTTTTACCGTTTCACGGAATTTTGCATAACGCGACTACGCAAATTCCCCCCACCCCTAATCAGAACACGCCTCGACCACAGAGAAACTGTGGCCCTGATCCTCCTTAACACCGTCTCCCACAACACCCTCATCAACAGACTCTACAACATGGGCATACAGCAAGCCAGACACTCTCAAGTGGATCGCCTCCTTCCTCACAGGACAAACACAGAGCATTCAACTGCCTCCCTTCACCTCCGCATCCAAAGGCATCATATACGGCATATTACAAGGATCATCCCTCAGCCCCACCCTGTTCAACATCTACATGACCTCCTCACAGATGTCGTCATATCCCACATACTCAACATAATCTCATAAGCCTATGACACTCAACTGATCTTCTCACTCACAGAGGACCCCACCAAAGCCAAAACCAACTCTTGCAACGCAATGACCAATGTATCCAAATGGATGAGGGACAACTGCGATAAATCAAGTACTGATCTTCAGAAAGAACACCTCCGCAAAGGACAACAGTTGATAGCCGTCAAAACTCTGACCTGCACTGACCATGCACCCAACCTCAGCATCATCCTTGACAGCCAACTGACCATGAAACAACAAGTCAACGCAGTCGCCTCCTCCTACTTCCACACACTTCGCCTGCTCTGCAGAATTTTCAGATGAATTCCAACCAACACCAGAAAAACCATCACTCAGGCCCTCATCACAAGCTGCCTTGACTACGGCAATGCCCTCTAGGCCGGCATCTCCACTCAGCTCCTCAGAAGACTCCAGGCCATACAGAACGCCAAAGCCAGACTCTTCCTTGACCTCCCCAAACGAACCCATATTACCCCCACCTGAGAGACCTCCACTGGCTCCACATCCAGAAGAGATGCCAGTTCAAGATCCTCACACACACACCTACAAAGCCCTCTATGACCTAGGACCTGCCTACATCAACCATCGACTGAACTTCCACTAACCCTCAAAACACCTGCGCTCATCCTCACAAGCCCTCGCACCCCCCCCCCACGTCTGTCGCAGGCACAGTAGTGGCCGCTCCTTCTCCTACATCGCTGCCAAGACATGGAACAACCTTCCCCTGCATCTCCGTACAGCCCACTCGCTGGCAGACTTCAGAAAGAGACTCAAGACCTGGCTCTTCGACAGAGACACAGCACCCTGATACCCCTATGGGTGCCAGTGTGCGCTTTACAATTGCTGTTTGATTCATTGAGTGGGACAGGACAGCTCAAAAGTTTGTTGTATCATTCCCAAACCAATGTTCTTGTTGAATGTTTAAACAATGTTTTGGCATAATGTATACACTGGGCTATACTGCATAGGTGTGTTAATCCTTATGCTGTAAGACCTTTGCTGTGGTTCTGAAGGACTACACCTCATTTTTGGACTGTGTCACCTTTTGAATTGCTATGGGGTCAAAGAGCAGCTACTGAATTGCGACCGCCATGGATGTCCAAGTGGCATTCATATGGTATTTCTGTTCAGGACCTGTTGATTGTGCCAGGCTAAACAAAAGTTATGTCATGATGAGAGAAATAAAGTTAGGGCAAGAGATTTGGATGTAGGATGATTTTATTCACATAAAGAAATAGGCTTTTGTCTGGAAGGGTGAAAGTAAGTTCAGTGAACCTGTGGTGGTAGATAAAGTCTGTGGCAACGCTGTCAGAGTGGGTGGTTGCCATTCGTTGGAATGTAGCAAAGGTTGTGAAGGTCATGTTGAATAGTATGCAGCAATGTGATAAAAGTCAGGTCAACATTACACCTGTTCCAAGGTGATGCGAGCCCGAAAGATGTGCATCTCTCTCTGCAATTATAGTATTACTTACATTGAAAAGGGCTCACAAAATGTCCATAATGTTGTATAAAAATATACTTCCAATGAGGTTTAGGCAAATTTACAAAAATCGTGGTACTTTTAGAATGTTAACATGCGTTTCTTTTTTTGTTCTTTTGTCTTTATTTTCGTTCTGAATACTCTGCTCTGATACAGCGTCCAACTTTGTAGGCAGAGGTAAAACTTCCATATACCTGTGTTCTTTAGAATGCTGATGTTCAAGCTCCTCTGGGCATTGGGAAAAGAAACGAGACAAAGTCAGCCTGTGCACATCAGGTTGGTTGGATGCTGCTTGTGTACTCATTAAATTGCTCCCTTACCTGCTGCTGGTGGCTTATGTCATGATCGCAACGCGCATCATTTCTTGTGGGTGGCTGATAGCGACTCACTGAGGTAAAACATTTAAATGTTAAAACCGCTCACGCCTTATATATCCTGATGTAGTGAAATGTATTTCTTTCATAATTGGCTAGATGTGGATCTCTCTATCATACAGCTCTTTTGCTCCTTGATGGGGAAGACGATATTAGATTAGGGGACAGTTAATAACGAGGACCAGCCATTCAATTATGTATTCATAAATCTTGGCCCTTTGTAGTATTTCCCCTGAATTCCAACTCTCAGTTCAGGAAAACTGTGCTAGATGTACCATACTAAATGTAATCATTTTTTCAGTCTTCAAATGTTGACATGGCAAGTTGGTCCTGAGAAGATACCAACCAATGAGCTACATGTTATGAACATGCAGCTAGCCAGCTCCGTGGCAGAAACTACATTTTGCAATAGACACATTAACATCTTACCCCAAGTCCTATGTCACTGATATAGAGAACTGCAATGTAAAGGTTACTTAAACACAAAACACATCTGCAGCAAGCACATTGACAACGAACTATCAATCTTTAATCGAAAGAGGTTACACATCTTTGCAGCAGGTGCATTATCCAACCACGTAATACAACTGCCATTGGAAATTGTAAACCACAATTTACATAGATGGGCTAAATCAGTACACTCTAAGAAATGTAATTTGGGTTCAAACTTAAAGCATGGAAGATACACTGGTTGTTGCAGTATGGATTGAGTTCGCTGATTCTTCCCTGGCTTACCTCAAACAAATTTTGGATGACTCCAAGTCCTTTTGACCCTCGTTCTCACCACATTCTACACTGGTTTATATAAGCATTTCGGGTACATGGATGAAAAACGTATGTGTACAAAGTATTTTAGGTAAAATGTCTTGAAACAATTGCTAGCATGTTCCATTGGTACCATAGTCATTGGTACACATTTTACACACCCCACAGTATTGGAAATCTGATTTGGCCTTTCTGGGATTCAAAACAGTAATCCTTAAGTATGAGCAAAAGTCCGCAGCAGCTTTCTTTAATTAGCTACAGAAACTTATGGGAAGAATGGCTTCCTTGAACTCCTTACTGAAATTTACTGTTATTTTTTTAGTCCTGATACCAAAGAACACACGGTAAGCCTGAACAGAATCACTGTGTGATAGTTCCTTTACAGATACATAGCGGGATATTATGAAAGCCTGAAAGCCATGGTACAGGCGCATTGTTGGTGCCTTTATGGCTATTTCCGTACAGTGACGCCAAACTGCACTGTGAATGAAGAATGCTCCTCAGTGGTGGGCTTCATGGACCTCTATCTGTGATTGCATTGCCCCGCCCAATTTTCAGGGGCTGTGCAATGGTAATTAAAGATAGAGGCCCCTGCTGTGCAGCACCAGATGCAGCCATTTAAAAAAATGCAGCTGCAGCAGAAGCATATGCTAAAATCTCCAGACCCAACATAGACAGCTGCTAATAAAAACACTGTGGGGAGGGAAGAGACAGAGGATTTGGCATTACATTTGTTGTCATTCAAGAAATGAAGATTACATCCTCTGCCTCTTCTACCTCCCACAATGCTTTAAATAACATTTTTCTGTCTTAGGTCTTGAAACTGCAGCTTTTCACTTCCCCTGATACATCCAAGGGGTGCTTTTGATCAGCATTGTTGAGACACGCGTGAACTCTGCATGAAAACAGACAGGCGTTTACCACTGCCCTGCGTCTCCCTACTGAAATTGACATCTTGACCAGGGGCGTAGCTTGGCCAGTAAGATTGCGGGGGTGGCGAGGAGGGGGTGAGCTGAAGATTTTCCAACAATCACGCTGGCATGTAATGTTAATATAAATTCAACGACAAGCAGGGCGCACAAGAGGGTCTTAAGGTGAAGTGGAAAGGGAGAGGAATGTGGACTGGTAGGAGTACTAAGTGAGTAAAAACACAATATTTTGTAAAATAGTCAACACTTTTGAAGACTTTTAAAACCAAGGGAGGGAGAGAGTTCGTGAGCGTTCTTGTCTGTGTGCAAGGAAAAAATCCTGGTGAAATCATCCAGGCACCTTACAATACACAACTGAAGGCACTTGTACCCAACTATTTTTCTGAAAATACATTTATTAAGGGGTCTAACATCCCAAACACCCCCCTGAAGCTACGCCCCTGATTTTGGCTTTTGGTTAGCCCAGCCATCATGGTAATCTAGCGTGAGCACTAGGCATGTCTAAAGTGAATATGAGGTCCAGAACCTGTTCTGTAAGTAAGTACATTTGTTTTAGAGCGCACAAATGCCAAGGCATCTTAGCACTAGTGAAAACAACTGCCTACTGGGTATGCATAGAAAAAAGCCAGGTTTTTAACATTTTTCTAAAAGATAATCTGTTAGATTGAGATCTCAGGGCAAGGGCATTCTATTCCAAAGTCTACACACTAAGAAGGAGAAACTTCTTCCATCCCATCTAGCTTTCTTTATTTTGCGAACTGACACTAATTTGGCAGTGTCTGATCTTAAATTACGATTAGGCACATACCAAAAGAAGATCTGTTGTAAATAAGCACTGTGACCTGGAGGGTTGAATCATGCATGCCATCTTTTGCTGACATGGGAATACTGTTCATGCCCCAAATTGTCGACATGAAGTGTGTTGAAAAAAGCCCTTTCTGAAGGGTAACCCCCAAACGTTTTACCATCCTCCTCCTATTTTTGATGAATTCGTTTTTATTGGCTTTAGGAATGTGTGCACTTTACCACTGCTAACCAGTGCTAAATTGTCTGTGCTCTCTACTTAAACGTGATAACATTGGCTCGTACCCAATATTATTTCATTTACTTGTATGTCCCTAGTAAAGTGCACTAAAGTTGCCCATGGCCTGTAAATTAAATGCTATAGTGGGCCTGTGAATACGAAACAAGGGAAACCCATGGGTATTGAAGGACCAGGGTTATAAAGGAACAGGGGTGCCTCTTCTAAAACATGTAAAAATAATAATACAATAGGGATACAATGATACCTATTTATGTAGTCCAATAGCCATTTTTAAATTATTTATTTGAACAAATATCAGACAAATAGGTGGGAGAGAAAACAAATGAAAAACTAGTCAATTCTCACTTAAAACACTCAGGCATTTGTATGTGGCAGATTTACCTAAATAGGTTTATTCACAATCCATTAATACTACTGCCCTGGTGTACATTACTGTCAACATTACAGTCAGGTCACAGTACAGGAGTTGATTAGGTTTCGATCCTTACAAAATCAAAGGATCATCATCAGGACATTGAGGATAGCATGCCTGAGGAATAGTTACACAATGGTAAACAAAACGTACTGAAAAGAAAAAGGGGAAAGGGGAGGAAAGAAAGAGGCCAGAAAATGAGTTGCCGACAGGTGGAGGTGGGTATTATCCTCATCTGTCCAGACTGGAGAGGGATGCGTTGAGGGCAAGACATACGTGGTCAATGCAAGTGTCAGTGGGCCAGCAGGGTACCACCAAGGGATATGGGAAAGCTATATTGGAACAGTGATCCAGTGGGGAGACCAACAGGTGACTTCAGGGCCTGGTAATTTAGGGCGTCAGCTGTTGAGGGGCTGTGAAGGGGAAGTAAGTGAGTGAGCCATATTGTGTGGAGGAATAGGAGGGAAGAATATATTAATAAATACAAGATTTATCTAAAAACAGCTGGAATTGAGAACTCTGGCAATCAAGGGTCAAAGTGATTCGTCTATAAACAAAGCATGGCATAGGGGCTGAAAGGAAAAAAGCCTTGTATTAATTTACCAATTAAGAGGCTGTGTGATGGGTGGGTAAGATGTATAAGAATTAGTCTTACTGTATCAGTAAAGAGAGCAGGCCCAGCTGGAGAAATGCACGGGGCCTTCAATTAAGGAGGGCGAAAGAATGGCAGTGTTAGTAAAAATACAATTGTCGGAAAGCATGAGCGGGCAGCGCGCTTACGTCCAGCTAGCCGGTGTGATTCAGGAGCCCGCCTGTGCCGCAAGCGTCACAGGGAATCCAGGCAGTTGTGTATGGATGCGACGCATCTGTTGAGGCTGCCAAATTAAATACGGGCCTCAGCAGAGTTAAGAATAAAAAGGAGGGAGCAACTAAAGGTTCACTACAGGAGAGGCGGTGCGGCAGCCATGATTGAAAAGGGGAAAGAGCCCCGAACAGGGCTAATAAGTATTGCAAACCTAAGGGAAAAAGGAGCATAAAACAGTAGCGGGTATGTGAAGGGGGAGAAGAGAAGCAAAGAATGTAGAATGAAAAATAAAGGATAAAATATCAGGGCATTAATAAATAATACTCAGTTTGCAGTACAATTGGCAATATTAAGGCAGACCTGCTTTCACTATACGAATTGTGCATGCAAGTATCATGTATCACATATGCAGTGTAGATAATATCCATACACATCATGCGCAATGAGAACTTAACGTAGTCTATTTGTGTCTGGGGTCATACATGTCAAAGTAATGAAGTCCAGTCTTCCATTCTGTGACAGCAAGTGTGAAGGCTGTTGGTGCTCAACATCCATTTAAGTTCCTCCTTGTTCAGTACGGTTGATATATCTCCACCCCCGACTAATGCTTTTACCACAGTAATGACTTGCCATTGTTAGTCATTTTCTTTATGTTCAAGTTCAGTGGAATGTTCAATCAGGGGGGTTTGGCTACTTTAAATCACAGACGGCTTTTGTGTTGGCATATACGCACCCGAATCTTCTGCATTGTTTGTCCTATATGCACTTGGTTGCAAGGGCATGCAATTGCATAAATGACATTCAGTGTATTACAATTTGAAAACTGTTTTAAAGTAAATCTGTCATTGTAATAAACAAATTCTTTTGATTTTACAGTGAAATCACAGACAATGCAGTTTTCACATTTGTGATGACCCCGCAAGGGTGCATGTCCCCATAAATCATTAGATGTCTCATCTGGTCTAGTGGGTGGCATGATAGCTTTGACTAGGTGGTCCTTGATACTTTATATTTTCGCAACACAAAAATGGGATGCTCTAGTGTGAGTTCCCCTGCATTTAGAATGCCCCAATGCTTCAATATTATTTTTTTCACTTGTTTGGATATCCGGGAGAACACAGTCACACAGACCAGTCTGTCATTATTTTTCTTCTCCTTAGGGGTTAGTAGTACCTCTCTAGTGCATCACTATGCCTTTTTACTGGATAGGGTCTCTGCTTCATTGAAGTCTTGTCTAAAGAGACAGTTTCTTCTAATGCGCAAGAATTGGGAGTAAGCTAGAGCATCCCTGAGTGCTCCAGGATGATGGCTGTAGTAGGAGAATAGGGTGTTCTTCTTGGGGAGTTTATGGCATAAAGATGTGTAAAGTTCTCCATTTTGTGTCCTATTCATGAGGTCTAAAAATGAGATTTTCATTCTACTTTGAGGGTGCATTTGAGACCCTTACAATTGCCATTCAGCCAGATTAGAAATTCAATAAAGGTTTCTCACAGGCCATACCAGATCATGAAAATATCATTTATATGGCTTCCATATCATTATATGGCTACGGAAAGGGTTATGGTTGGAAAGAATTATTTCAATTTCTATGTCGCCAGCAAAGGGTATTTCTAAATTGGGGGCAAAAACAGCCCCCATGGAGGTCCCCTTAATTTATTGATAGTAGTACCCACCAAAATTGATGAAATTGCGTGTCAGAGTGAGGGTAAGTAATTCTACGATGAAAGAAGTGGGTACCGAGCGCAGATGGGTTCTTTTATCGAGTTTTGCAAATCACATTGATCCAGTCAAGCTGTGGAATATTTGCCTAGAAGGACTCAATGCCCGTTGTACAAAGTAGACAGTTAGTGGAGTTGGAGGGAAGGTGTTCGATCTGATTGAACTGATTGATCATATCCATACTGTCCGTAACATAACACAATGTGTTGGGTACACGTTCCTTAATAAAGAAGTTGATGTATCTAACAACAGGTTCAAAAATATGTCTGCAGCCATATACAATGGATCTGTTTATGGGGGGGATTCCTGATTCTTATGCATTTTGGGCAGGGTATAGATGACTGGCAGGCAGGGGGACTTGGTACAGAGAAATAAAAATTAATTGTAACTGAGAAAGCTATTGGTTTTGCCTTTTTCGGTAATGTCTGAAATAAGAACTTGGCGTTCTTTGGTGGTATCTCTGTGAAGTCATAAGTAATGTTCGTTGTTATCAAGCTGTCCTATAATTTCAGACTTATACCGATCTATGTCTTGGACAATTATGTCACCACCTTAGTCGGCAGATTTAAATATCAATGACTGGTGTCCCTAAGCTGCCCTCATAATCCCACTTTGCTCACACTCTGACCTGCACTGAGAACCCTTGTGCCTCTTCCGTGGCATTCTGTCTGTTTTGCCTCCGCACCATGGAAACCTCCTTCAGTGAGGTACCTTTCAAGTAAGCAGCTGTGCAGTCTTGCCACCACACCTTTAGACCCCTTTCAGCATGGCCTCCCTGGCAGGAATAGTGATTGCTGACTGCCGGAGGTGCCTAGAACGAGGCCCAAGAGGCCTCAGCGTGACAACGGAGGCCCATAAAAGACGCCGGCAGCAGACGCCTGTGAATCCCTTGGACGGGAGGGGTCCTGGTGAGTGTACAGCATTCTCACTCCTGCTATTTGGCTCTGCATTTTCGGACCTGAGCTTTCCTGCGGATCGCGCTGCGCCCCACACAGCAACCTGTGAATACTTTTGTCTTTTACTTCATAGGATCAGACCCGGGTGGTCGTAAGGATTTTGTTGCGTCCCTAGCGGGAGAGTGTAATTTTGTTTTACTTTTGCCTATAACCCGACCGATATTACTGAACTGAGCTCCATGCAGGAGAGTACATATACCTTGTTTTGATTACTGGAACCGTACCTGAGCGGTCCCAACATTTCTATACTGTGCTCCTCGCAGTTAGAAGACACATACTTTTCGGTACTCACAACAAAGCCCATAGTCTATCATATAACTCCAGAGAAAAAACATTAAAGGCTCTAAAATGAACCCAATTGATCTTTTTAAAAGCATAGCTTGAATGTCTGTAAAACTGATTAACTCTTAACCTCCTGATTGGATTCTTATCGCTTTGGTCTTACTTTTGACATAAAAATATCTACTATTTGTCTGAACCTGTGTGGAGTCTTTTTGTGGTGTTTTCATTGTGTTACATTTTATGGAGAGTCTAGGTAGCTCCTACAACAATAAAGTTATGCAAAAAAAACCTATAAAAACAAGCATTGATAAAGTCAATAATCTGACAGCCTAGCCAGACATATTGGCTTTGCCGTTGCTTCTTATATTTGACATTTGTTTACAAATTCCTAAATGATATTTCAATTATATCTGCTTTTTACTGAATTGGGCGAATCGCAGTCAAGTGGCTGAAATAAAGGCTGTTTATCAAGCTCTTCTTTCAGATATTTGTAATTAAAAAAGCAATTTGGTTACCAATAATGATTCTGAGTAATAATGGCACAATTTGTAACACCTGCATGATGGAAAAGCCAATAACAATGAATATTAATAAAGCAGCTAAACATGGAAAATTGATACTAATCATTAATGACTTTATCCTTGATAATACAGTGATTATACATTAAAAGTGGTCAATAGGCCCCTGAAAGGTAGATATTGATGACAAGGTTGTGACTAAATATGAAGATCAATTGACCGTTCATGCTTTATTCCATGGACAATGATCAGAGATCAACATTTCTGCCACATATAATAATAGGCTGAAATTAAAAGTGTACTGTTAATTATACAGTGCAGTCTACACATTACGTAATGTTAATTTGAGGAAAGAACAACATTATTTCACCAATATTTTCCTAAACCCATGGAAGATTTTGTATCGAAACATGCCTTGACAGTATTAATCTGGTTTAAAACATATCAAGGATGGGCTATTATAATTAGTACAAATGGGTATGCAACTGAGTACTATGGCATATTAATGAGTCATTATGATGATTCATTTTTAAAGTTCTCTCCTTGCAAAGAAGATCTTTAATTTCTAATGGGCTTTTCCCATGGACCGCATCAATTCTGACACACAAATGTCCTGTTGAGGATGCCTCTTGTGAATAACAAATTAAAAGTTAGAGTAAATGTTACATTGGACCACAGATTGAATTCAATAAATATTTGTTAAGTCTAACTTAATATGCACTAAACAGGTAGATTGTCTTTGAGTCACTAAAGAATAAATAACAGCCATTAGGTGGAGGCAGGGAGTTCAAGTCAACAAAACTATATAGCTTATGTCCTAACCTCATATGGTAGGACTGAGAGATACAATAATCCACTAGCTTGATCAGGAATCAGCAACGAGTTGGGACTTGCTGCTGGTACTGATGGCCATGATCACAACCCCAGCAGCAAGCACCATAATTTTCTCCATTTTAGTTAATGACGCCACAGAAGATGGCATTGTAACAGCAACTATATTTCAATACTCACAATTAGATGTTGATTAATGCTTTTAACATCAATACATTTTATACTGAATCCATGAAAATATGCATAGCATGTATTTTCTTTTTCACAAAAGAATCTTGAGATATCCAATAAAGGCCATAGGTGAAACATACGTTCTACATAAAAGCTTGCGAAGTTATTAACCAAAAGTAATTCCCCACACTATTGTGGACAGGATTTTCCAAATTGAATACGAGGTACTGACTTAGGGTCTTCTGGCTGAGCAGGAATAAAAAACATTAATAGATAAATAAAACAAACCAGATTCTAAAACTGACTTGCACACTCCAGCTCGGAAATAATCAGAGGCTCATGGAGAATGAAAAAGAGAATTTTCAAGAATAATTATGGTAATTAATTTAATAATGGGGACCACACTAACCTACAGGCACGTCATATTTTAAATAAGAGATGATTTACAGAAAGACTCTTATAGGTAATCATCATAGAAAATGGAGAAAAGATGAATTTTCATTGCCAGCCGAAGGCTAGAAAACCCCCAGGCACTACGGAAGTCAAATTGGAGAGGGCCAATTAATTGATATTCAGTTCAAGGAATATTAAGGACAGACTTTCTTTGAAAAAAGACTAGAGTTAAGTGCAGTTGCTTAGGTTTTTTCCCCCCAATGTACTCCCTGTATTTCATACAAAATAAAACATATTACATGAGTTATCAACTGTCCAGTAATTCATGAGGAAAATGTACACTAGATATGTACTCATGTAGAAAACGCTTACAAGTTATCTAAATATAAACAGGTGACAGGAAACATATTGAAACTGTATATTACAGTTTCCCTGAGACATTTCTGCTTAAAGTAAGTCTCGAGAGAACACTACATGATGAGTTTAGGGGTAAGAAACTGGATCCCATGTAACCTATGGATCGCCTAATAACTAGGGGGCATATTACCAACGGGTTGCGATAATTGTCGCAAAGCGCGCTTAGCGCTGTTTTTCTTATCGCCGGCTATCGCTGGATTTCATCGCCGTGTTACCGCGGTATTATCAACGCTCATCTCAAAGGCGATAAGAAATCCAGTGATAGCGGCGAAAACACCATTATCGCGAGGAATCCAGAGATAACTGAGCAGCGATAATAGAAAAGCTCGCTGATACGATGGTGTGTACTTAACCATACAATCCACCTCCCATAGGCAATAAGGCTAAGTCAGGTTTTTTGCAGGCGTTAGAATCATGCGATAATGGGGGCTTAGCGAGCCTTTTGTTATCGTTTCGCTGTTCAGGGGCCGCGTTGTTAATACAGCGATGTTGGTTTTGCGATCATTTCTCATGTTGTCTAAGGAGGGAACGCCTACTTTGCATCTCATTAGCGATATCTATCGCTGTCATGAGATGCGTTACAAAATCGGCTGCTAACATGCCCTAATGCATGTTAGCGACGCCTTGATCATATAGAGATTAAAAAATTGCCGCTTTTCGGCACTATGTGCCGAAAAAGCGGTGATATATCTCTTGATAATATGCCCCTAGATCTATTCAAGACTATGCTCACATAATACAAATTACACAGAAGAAAAAAAAATCCTATTTTGTGATCTGTATTCTGGAGGCTACATGATTTCTGTTAACAGAGAGAAAGGTGATGAATGTAGCCAGTTATGGAAGTTTAGTTCTGGAACTAATCGTTGTCATAACCAAAAGTTGATTCAGAGTACTTTAATGATGTCCTGAATAAATAAGTAAATAATTTAATGCACTCTCCATGACGAGCCAAAAAATGTGCAACTGACATCAGTTATGGACATACTTTAATCAGTGGATTAAAGTATTCTAAAATTATTGGTGTAAAATCCCCCTACAATGGTTGCTGGAGAGCTTATTGAGACCATCATACTCTGTTACAAGTTCAGTGGATTGACTAACCATGTCCACCATTAATTTGAAGTCAAATTAACTAATAAAGCAAATGATGAGTAAATGTAGTCTTATATATCATCAAAGAAAAAATGTATTTGCTATCATTGCAATAATAAATGAAATTAATGTAGCTTTGGTCTTACAATCACAGGTAATGTGTTCCTTTACCCTTCACATCAAAACTATTATTAGTTGCACAGTTTCATGGGAGACATGTACTCTCTATGAGAAATGGAAGGAACATGAACAATAACAGTGTTAGATGATTGTAATCTTGAAGTTAACTGTGGTATTCATTGTTGCTAATCAAAACACCAAACGTAAGGAGCACATGGTGTATTCCTTACTGTATTTCCTGGGTGTACCTAAAGATAATATCTGCCTACAAGAAATGTATCACTATTCTGTGCAGACAAAGACATTTTAAATGGGTACAATAAAATGGTAGAAGCATTCGAACAAGAGGCTCCCATCGGCTAGACCTTGAATTCCTACTACAGCAAGAAGGTGAAATACACTATCAAGATGCATGAAAAGGAAGATAATTGTGTAGTGCCGAGTTTCAGGTATTCATACCTTCAGTGCGATGTTATTCATTAGAGGGAATTGATGATGAAACTGGTAATGGAATAATTTAGAATATTCTCTCTTGTGTGTTTATGGATGAAAATTATTACTATTCATCCAAATAGTCCATCTGTGGAGCATATGTCGCTATGATTGATCATTCCAAATGTGTAATACGTATGAACAATAAAAACTTGACTTCATTGTGCTTAGATAAATCAGTATTTTTTGTCATATTCCAAATATTTTATTTATTGTGCTTTTGAATATGAAATCTGAATTCAAAAGTAAATATTTAATTTGTATTCACTTTTGAACCTATGCAGCACTGAACCTACTATAAACAATTTGTTTGATCTTTTTATAAACCAGAATACATTATCTAATTAACTGAATGTTATGATATGAGTATCTTTATATTTTCTTTATGCGCCTTTGATGATATTATTTGCTTATAAATAGCTATAGGGCCAAAACATCAAAAATGTGCTACTTACTGATGAATGAATGAGTAAAGCACTTTAAATGCAGCACACATCCAAAGGTTTTTTTGATCCAAGTCTATGTCAATTCATCTGTCAATGATAGAGTGAACATAAGAGGTGAGATTGGACAGCCTTGCGGAAAACTGTGTAACTTCGTCTAGAGTGCAAGGATAGAGGTAACCATTTCAATAGCTGATGGGCTTGAACTGAAAACGTTCTCCCTCCTAGCCCCCTCCTCTAAAGCGGGGGGAACTTCACAAGGACAATGCCCAGGAGCAGTGTGCATAAATTGTGACATAGAAGTGGAGTCTAAAAGATAAACCACTTGTTTCCTAGCCATGATGAGAACAGTGGACATAACAGAGGGCTTTACATTTGATTCACTTAGCCATGGGTAGCCAGTGGATGCTTTTATGAAGAACAGAATATGCTCATACTTTCATAACCCGGAAACTAACCTCACCAAAATGTTTTGAATTATTTGGAGTTTCCTCACTGTCAGGCCTAAACACAGATGTGAAAAAAACGATTACTATTTTTTTGTAGATAGTATTTCACCTTAAGGAATAGGGTCACTAGTCTTGTTAGCTCCAATAAAGGTTTCATTAACTTAATACTGAGCTCACCCTCTGGTAACTACGGCACAGAGCAGACAGACTTAACTTAAGAAAATATATAAAGCATTTAGAAGTACCAAAACAGTTAAAATGTTTTACAACACAAAAAATCCTCTTCAATTTTTGAAAATCAGGAATAATTTAATGAACAAAATGACTTCATAATTATACAAAAACAATAAGAGGCACCGGTGATATGAGTTTTTGAAGTTTTCAGTGAAAATAGTGCCAAAAAACATTAAACGCTAACTGCTGCAGGAAAGCTCTAAGTGGGAGAAATTCATATTTCGCACCCAAGGAAGTCTCTCACTGACCAGATACTGTTTGCAGTTCCGCCCAGTGAAGTTTTCTACATTCGGACTAGCGAGACAAGGCTCAAAACTATTGCTGAATATGGCTCCATGAGGCCAGATAAATTCTCCACAACGTCCTGCTGAAATAGATTTGCTGCTGCGGAAAAACTTTGTGCAGGAGCTACCTGAATATTTGGCCCAGTGGCAATGCTCATTTGTCAAAATGAATTGGCAGGTTTATCCTGGTCCTCTGGAGATGTTTGGAGCAAATGAGTTTCTAAGTCCTAGGTTTTTCACAATATTAGGAGTACAGCTTGACGAATCCAAGGGTCGTGTTAAGAAGAAGAAAAACACAGGATCAAAAGAAGAGTTGACTTTATTCAGTACATCATACAACCTCCAATGTCATCTCACCAGGGTCCACTACTTAACATTTAAACTGTCAGCGATACCTGGGGCCGTATTACACATTATCACTGTTTGCGCCCGGCGCAACTTTCAAAAGGTGCGCTGGCCGCAAACAGTGATAATGCGCCCCATTATAGTGTATGCGCTTCCTCCAGGGCAACCGTGACCGCATTCATGTGAAAACACGGAGCAGCTGCTCCGTGTTTTCACAGTGCAGGCAGCACCAGCCTGCACTTTCAAAGGGGTTTAGAGATCCCCCTTACAGGTGGGTGCAGTCAGTGACTGCACCCACCTGCAAGGGGATGTCTGGGGGTCCCATGGGACTCCCTTTACCCCCTGCAGAGGGCTGCTGTGAGGAGGTGCACTGACAGTGCGCCACCTTTTAAATGGTGCATTGTCAGTGTGCCTCCTGAGGGCTTCTTTTACTCTGCGCCCGTGTCTGTAATATGGCGCGGGCGCAGAGTCAAAGGAATTCTCTCATTTGCATACAGCACGCCCCTATGCAAATGAGGGAACACCCTCTGTTGATAGCATTGGCGCTTTTAGTGCGCCAGTGCTATCTGTATTATAGAAGGGGAAGCACAAGCGTCTGCGTCCCCTTCTATAATACCAAAGTGCAACTGGGGCGCGCAAAACGGGCGCAAGCGCCAGTTGCGCTCCCAGGGCACCATCTGTAAAACAGCACCTGGAGCATTCCAAATACAGAGGTATGAAGGGTAGAGGGGTAATGGGAGGTACCACAGTTTGAAACAATGTATAACAATTGACTTTAAGAAATATCATAGTATATTTACATAAGGAATAATTTTTAATAATTATAACCCCTCTCCTTCCTATAGGAAAGGGAAAAAAACAACTCCCTTAAATGAGATAAGCAATATATATACACAATTGAAATATGCTTAGTTCCGATTGCACAGCATAAACAGAAAAGGAAGTGAAATCACATGTTAAAAGTTGAGACCACAATCAAATATATCTTTCCTCACCTGACAATGTAATCCTTGTGCCATTGTGGTACTTTCCTTACTCTATCTGGATATCTGTTTCTACTCAAGTTCCTAGGAACTTCAGATTATAGATTAGAATTTGATTGACTTCCTGGTATTTCATGGCACCTGGACAATCTGTGCATGATCCATGTCCTGCCATCATCCAAAACATTCATGTGCACTTGTGTTATTTTCTTTGGATTACAATAACATCTGATTTTACTCCTATGGAAATTGTGAAGTTTAACAGTCACTATAGCTACAATCTCCCAATTCTTCCTCACTATACCATTTTTTTGGTATATTGGATTCTATAACTATCCTGGTGCTGCCTAATGCATTCACTCGCTACTTCCCTGACCACCCCCCAACCAATTAGATAACAATTTGGTTCCAGGTATTCTGCCTTTGAGTTACACAAATGGGGAAATTCCTGTGACTGCACTGGGTGCTGTGCGGCAAAACCATAACATGTTTTGTAGAGATTTTCCGATGGTTCTCTAAACACATTAGTCAATTGTATACATTCTTAAATCATTCTATTTACACATTCCACTAGGCCATTTGCCCTAGGGCAGTATAAGTCTGTTTCGAAGAGTTTGATGGATAAGTTGGATAAAAACCCTTCATTTCTTCTGAGGTGAATTGTACACCATTGTTGGTTATCAACGTACTGGGAATACCCTCAGTACAAAATGTATCAGTGAGAAACTCTATTAATATTTTAGTGGTAAGTGAGCTTACAACTTTGGTTACGATCCAGTGAGAGTGATAATCTACCAAAACTAGCTATATCTTCCTTCCCATGCAATTTGTTTGAAGGGCCCATGTTAGAAATGGGGTTCTCTAGTTGGCAATGGCTGGCGCCACTTCCAAATAGAGACTTCTTCCTAAGTCAGGGCAAGTGGGCTACCCCCTTTGATAACCCCTGCTCAACCCTGTGGTAACGTAGCACGAGCAGTTAGGCCTATCTCAGAGGCAGTGTGTGAAGCATTTATGACCATGCACAATAAGGCAGTAACGACACCATAAAAGGACACAACTCAAGTAGGTATAGAAAAATAGTATCTTTATCTAAGGTTTAGTACGAGACTCTCAAAAGCGTTTTAACCAGTCACAATGCACGTAATCAGTAGGGACTTAAAAAGGCTATACGTATTTACCAGAACGTGGTACTGACTGAGTTCAAGGCCTGGGTCTACGCGACCCGTTGCGCACCAGATACCTGCCATTGGACGGGGACACAGCACATAGCTTCTCGAAGAAGTGGAGACGGTGACAGGCAGACTCCCAGCGACCACAGTTCTCGATTGCAGTGGTCCGCAACGTGCACTCACAATGATTCGGGCACTCGGGGACAGGCGGGCTCCCAGCGGCAGCAGCACGCGGCTGCGGCGGCCCGGGCTGGTGGTGATGACTCTTGTCGTGCATCTCCGTGGTGGGCTCACAGCGGCAGCAGCGCTCTCCTAGCTGCGGAGGCCCACGGGACGATTCACGATGGTGCAAAGTTGACAAAGATGCGGGCACTTAGCGGCAGCAGCTCTCTCTTAGCTGCGGCGGCCCACAGGACAAATCCCAATGAAGCAAAGTTGGCAAAGGTGCGAGCACTCAGCGGCGGCAGCTCTCTCTTAGCTGCGGCGGCTCACAGGACAAATCTCGGTGATGCAAAGGTAGCAAAGGTGCGAGCACTCCGCGGCAGCAGCTCTCTCTTAGCTGCGGTGGCTCACAGGACAAATCACGATGCTGTAAAGTTAGCAAGGGTGCGAGCACTCCGCGGCAGCAGCTCTCTCTTAGCTGCGGCAGTTCACAGGACAAATCACGATGATGCACAGCGGACACAAGTGTGGGCACTCAGCGGCGACAGCTCTCTCTTAGCTGCGGCGGCCCACAGGACAATCCACGATGTTGAACAGCTGACACAAGTGCGGGCACTCAGCGGCGGCAGCTCTCTTAGCTGCGGCGGCCCACAGGACAATTCACGATGTTGCACAGCTGACACAAGTGCAGGCACTCAGCGGCAGCAGCTCTCGCTTAGCTGCGGCGGCCCACACAGTTTCAGCAAAGGTTCTGAGGATTCAAATTAAGGTGGGTGCTCAGCGGCGGCAGCTCTCTCTTAGCTGCGGCGGCCCACACAGTTTCAGCAAAGGTTCTGAAGATTCAAATTAAGGCGGGCGCTCAGCGGCGGCAGCTCTCTCTTAGCTGCAGCGGCACACACACAGAGTTCACAAGGGTTACCAGTCCGCGTTCCTCACAGTAGAACTAGAGGTTCCGGATTACTCGACGGAGGCCTCACCTGCAAGTAGAATCCCTAGCACAGGAATTCAGGCGGCTGACGTGGTGAAGTCTAATGTCCCTGAGACTTCAGCAGGAGGCGCTCTCAATTCAGGCCCTTGGGTAGTTTCTTCAGCAAGCTTGGTGAAAGTTTCAAAGTCCTTTCCTCTGTCCGCTCGGACAGAGTTTCGTCTTGACATCCAGAAGGAACACACCGCACCAGGTTTCAGCGTAGCGTTTATACCTAAAAGTCTTTGTTCTCTGCAGTCACAAATCACTGCATCCAGCCAGAACCAGTTCGGTGGGGTCGGGGAGCACTTGGTTTACGAGGCGACATCCTGCCCTTTGAGAATCTGGGGGTCTGCTATCAGACGCCCAGTGGGAGATGGAGCCATCATTCACCTTGCCAGGCACGGCCCTGCTCGGATCAAAAAGTCACCCCTCCCCATACTCTAAATGCCGATCTCTCTCTCCAGCCAGGTCTGAACCAGATGGCTAATACACACACTAGCAAAGCCTACAGGAAAGCTTAGGCCGGAAAATACCTTGTTCCTAGTAGAGGCATTTTCGAACACGGGCTACGCTAATAATCCTTACTAAAAGATGTATCTCAATGTTCTGAGCTTAAACATATCAAAGTCGACGTTCCTATCAGGTTCCTTGGGGCAGGTAGGATTAAGGCATGTAATACTCAGCCTGCACATTCTGGCCTATGAGAACGGGTGGCCTCACAACAGTAAACTGTGAAATGGAGGGTAACTCGCTATAAGAACATGCTACACAGGCATACTTGAAAAGCCGCTTCGGTGGGTTGCGCAAATCAGCGCTGCAGGCCCACCAGCAGTATTTGGTCTACCAGCCCTGGGCACACACAGTGCACTGATACTAGGGGCTGACAGGTAAACCAAACGAGCCAAACTATGGTTATCCCAATTCATACAGTTATCTTTACACAGGGAGCATTCGCGCTGTGTCACTGATTGGCAGTGGCACAGCACCCAGAGCATCTAAATCCAGTCAACATAAAAGGTAAGAAGCGAAAAGAGGAAGGGAGACCCGCGCCAATGATGCCAGGTCTAACATCCCAATAATGTCCAATGCTAGTTTATCCCATGGTTTACACAGAACCAGCTACCAGTGATATCAGGGCCTTCCTAGGGGTTTTAGCATTATCGCTGAGGGCACAACTTATACAATCTTTGTTTTCTAACAAATAATCCATACCTGGAACCAATAGTGAGCCCTAGCTTTACTTTTAGTGAAGTTTCTTCCAGGATGACCCTCATGGGCTAATTCAGTACTTCTATCCCGCAAATCTCTTTGCAGGATTCATATATCTCCTCTTTTCGCTAGATTTCCTTCGCTGTTTAGTTCTTGTCTGATACCCCAAAAACATTGAATTTCATTAGGAAGATCTGACTGTCTATTAGGTCTTCCATGGATTATTATTTCCAGGACCACACTTAAAGTGTCATCTACATTTGTTCCTATAACCAGTTCCTCTTTTGTAATGCCCGGTATATCAACCAAGAGTACAGGTTCCTCTGGGAATTTTTGTTTTTCACAAGAGGCATCCCGGACAAACAGTCTGCTGCTAGATTTCTGTTTCCTGGGACATATTCCATTTTAAAATTGTATCGCCCCAGGCATAAAACCCATTTGGTAATGCGTGTAGTCATGCATTCAATTCCTTTAGTTGTAAAAGTGAATGTTTGAGGTTTATGATCTGTTCATAGGGTGAATAGTAGGCCCCATAAAAAATAGTTGAAGTATAGTATTGTCCAATAGCAATCTAACGCTTCCCTTTATAAATAGAATAATTTGATTCTGAAAATTTTAGGGCATGGAATGTGAAAGTGACAATACTTTCTTTATTGTCAACTATCTGAGTTAGGGTGCCTCCTATACCTTGGTACTCACATCAGTAGTCAAAATGGTTTTACGTCTCATGTCAAAATTTGCCAAAGTGGGTGCTGTAATAATGGCTTGTTTAATATCATTGAATGTAGATTGAGCCCTTTCATTCCACTCAAATTGACAGCCTTTCTTCATCAAATCTCTTGGGGGTGATACCTTGTCTGCAAAATTCTTTACAAATTTGGATATGTATTCCACCAACCCTAGGAATATTTTAAGTTGTTCCTTTGTGGATGGTGGAGGTGCTTCTGGAACTGCCTCTACCAGATCAATCTTGGGCTTTTTGCCATCTTGTGAAATAGTATGTTCTAAGTGGTCTACAGATCCTACCCTATTCTGGCATTTGTCTAATTATAAATTTAAACCAGTTTTCGTTAATGCTGAAAAAGCCGCTCCTAGATGTACATTGTGTTCAGTCTCAGTGCTACCATATCCTAGAACATCATCTCGAAAACACAAGACTCTGCTTAATCCTTTCAAGACCTGCTCCATGATTCTCTGAAATACCGCAGCAGTGGACGGCAGCCTAAAAGGCATTCTGAAGTATCTGAAAGCTCAGAATGAGGTGAGAAAAGACATGTATGACCTTGATTTGGGGCGAATGTCCACTTGATGGTATGCTGAGGATAGGTCAATCACACTGAAGCAACTTGAATTAGCAATCATGCTTAACATTTCATTCATACTGAGAAGGGGAAAACAATCCATGTATATGATAGAGTTGAGGTCCCTGAGGTCTACACATAAGTGTATCCCTCTTCTTCCTGCCTTGTTAGTTACCACACTGGAAGCGAGGCGCTCTGTACTCTTTATAGGTTCAATAATCCCTTGCTCTTCTAACTTCTTAATTTCCTCCTTCAATGGCTCCGCCATGAAATGGGGACTGGCTCTAACTTTATGTACTACAGGATGAGCATTGCACTTCAATTTTATCTTGTGTTGGGAATCGCATACAAGGCCCAATTTGTTGCCAAAAAGTTCTCGACATTCCTTACATACTTCGTGACCAGTGTAAGATCTTTCACACAAGAGAACATGTTCGGGGTTATTGTTGTCTAGTTTCATCCCCAATTCCTTTTGATATTTCCACCCTAGTAGATTAGAACCCTGTTCTGTAACATACATTTTTTAAATAGTTGAACTATCCTTAAACTCAATACAATTTGTTATCATACCAAGTAAAAGAATAGGATCTCTGTGCTACCCACTTGGTTTGATATCAGCTTCTTGTAATTTATATCCTGTACCAGCAAATTTGTTGATAAATACATTCTTTTCTATCAATGTGGAAGGAGAACAAGAGTCTACAATCTGTACATCCTCCCCATCCATGGTAACATTACATATGGGATATGAGTTGTGTACATTATTTTCTTGGAGATCAATATGGAAAATGTATTTTTTTCTGTACTCTTTGCTATTCGCTACACATGCACTTGTTTGTTATCCGTATTCTTACACACTCTTGCATAATGTCCCTTTTGTTTTAGCATTTCTGGCACAAAATGACAGGGCTGGGCATGTAGGGCTATTAGCCATGTGATTGCTATTTCCACATCAATAGCATTTCAGTTTCGAATTTTCATGGTTTACATTCGATTTGTATAAAGTTTTTGTGTCTGAATGTTTTTATTTACCTCCAGTATTCTTGTTTCATCTTCTTTAGTTTTATGGATTGCATGTATGTCTTCTCTATGTACGGGTTGTTTCACTACTTTTATACATTCAGCAGTATGCTCAATACTCTTAGCAACTTCTAACTCTTCTTTGAGATCTGGATTGTGAGCAAGTAGTTTTTCATGCATCTTGAAATTATTAATGGACTTGACACAATGCACCAACGTCACACGTGTTAGAAAGCACTCTGAGGACTGCAATGTAATTGGTTACCTTTTCATTTTTCTCCTGTACCCTACTGAAAGACTTATGCCGCTCCACTATAACATTCATTTTCTGTCCAAAATGATGTTCTAATTCTCTGAATGTTACCTGGTACACATCTAATTGTTCATCATCATCTTCACCATTGCCTGCAACCACATTCCTCAAATTCTCAAAACGTTTCCTTCCTTGCACCCCTAAATTATGTAAAAGAATGTGCTGCTTTCTATAAGGTGAAAATATTTCTCCTCCAATGACTATAAGATACAACTCAAAAAATGTCAACCACTCTTTCCATGGTAAAATTTGATCCCCTATGTCATTTAGAAAAAGTGGGGGTTGGCTCATACTTGCCGCTGTCATATTATGACAAGAACAAAATAATAGTAAATTTACTGTGTAATATGTGCAGACTAAAAAGAAACACCACACAACCTGCAACAAAGCAATCAATTTGTTAAATGAAATGGCATATGCAAGTAGTACAGATACTATCATTTGTATGAAGGACTTTTTAATATAAAATAATTACCCAATGAAGTGCATTCAACTATAAAGAGTAGATCTGTTATACAGCCTGGTATAAACCGTTCGCCAACTAAGAAATGGCCATTATAATGACTTCTTATTGAATATCTAAATGAAGGAAGGGACAAAGTACTGAGGAGGCAGGCTTTCAGGAAGGTGGATCAACTCCTCCACGTCCCTGTGCACCCGCTGCCTTCCCGGCCGAAGAGATCCAAGATTCAGGTAAGTGTTATTTGTATATTGTTAGTCTATGTTATACAGAATTCGGGTGCAGCACATGTCAAAGATTCCCCAGCTTGGCTCAGAACATGCCGATGATTCCCATAATGTTGGTCGTGCAGGAGCGCGGGTCAAGCTGATGCTTCCTCCTATGCTGGTCACTCTGCAAGAGGGAAACACACTGATGATTCTACTAATGTGGGTCACGCTGCATCATAATTTGCCACTCCCTTAAAATTTGGGAAAAACTAAATGCGCTGGGGAGAATACTCGAGGATTGCATGTACCAAACCCATTTCCGAAACGACTGCGCAATATTCCAGCAGGACAAAGTGAAATACCTCAGCGTTCTATGCCCTGTCAGGGCTGTACAAATAGATCAAGCAAGAGTGTAGAATTTGGCAAATCCTAAGGAGCGGGATGCTTAGGAAAGTAAAATGACCAGAGCAATGTATAATTACAGTCTCGACAATTGCAGGAAGCCAACAAAATGCTCTCGGACCTGAGCATCTAAACACTCCTTTAATCATAAATCAGCCTAAGTGTTCTCCATGCGATCCAACATCATACCTGGTTGAAAATGCCTATTTGTAATCTGCCACAAAGAATAATTCTACCAAATCAGAATATCTCACCACACGCCTGATAAAATGATGCTCAGTGGGGTACCTGACAATAGCGCTGGGCAAGTGGGAAATAAGGTACTTGACAGCGTACCATAGGATACGGTTGCTCCAACTTCCATGCGATGCTCACAACTTCCTCTAGAACCTTCTTAGATAAGGAAACTTTACAACTGCAGACCTGCTGGTTGTGCGCATGCGATCTCCTGAGCTGGTCGCACTCAACAGATGACAGGAGGGTCAATGCTGACAGGAGTTTCACTGCTTTGTGAGTGACCATACAGGTACTCAAGGGTGGAGGTGTCTTTCGCTGTCCCCTGCACAGCTGGTGATGCCAAACCCACAGGATCAAATGAAGCATTGGCTTTATTCAGTACAACATACAACCTCCAATGTTACCTCACCAGGATCCACTGACTCACAATTGGAATACCCCCAAACACCCCCAAACACCTGCCCCATAAGTAACAACAGAAATGCATTTGGACTTAAATAGAATTAGCATCTCCCTCACAGGCCTATGTCCCAAATTTGAAGCAAAACTAAATAATGCTTCAATCGTTCTTGAAAATTGTTAGGATCTCAGCATCAGCAGAGGGCCCCATTAATGTTGTGAGTCAAAGGTTGATTCCTAAATAATTACATTTTTTACTTTAGCAATAGGGGCACCGTCTATTCAATGGACTTAAACCCACATACCATAGTAAAAGACTTCGAGTGACTTCCCTTTAAATCCAAAGAAGACATAAATCCACAAATAGCATCCATCAAATTCTGTAAGCCATTTGCCGTCCTCCCTATGAAGACAGTGTCATCCGCCTATAAATGCGTGGGTATATAACAATTGCCCACCCTTGGGATATCAGGCCTATTTTGTAATAAATACACTTTTAGTCCATTAATATAGATTAAAAATAAAAACTGACAAAAATGTAACCTTGCCATACTCCCTGGTTACTGCTTAAAGGTATAGTGCATTCCCCCCTTGATCCATAGCGTATTTTGGCTGTTGTATCCCAATGGATACGACACAATAAAGTGAGCTTCTCAACCCCCATATTTTCTTAAATTAGCCATATTTTAGATAGGTTCAATGAATCAAATGTGCTTGAAAGGTCCACAAAAGCTAAGTGTAATAGGCTTTTCTTAACTTGGACATACTTTCCAATCAAAAGGGAGAGATCTAAACATTGTTCCACCTTGCCAGTTCCTGACCTAAAACCATACTGAACACCTGACAGAATATTTGTCTCAGCCCTCTCCTCCAGCCTTTCAAGGAGTGTCCTGCCGGAAATATTTACCACGGAGTCCAGTATAGATATTGCGCAGTAGCAAGTTGGATTGTTTCCATCGCCATTTTTAAAAATAGGAACATTAGTTGCTTCTTTCCATGAGGGAATTAATTGACCCATAATTACAACTCTGAAGACATTAGGGAGCAGAGGTGCCTAAAGATCAGTTTCTTTAAAAATATCTGTGGGGACTCCATCCGGGTCACGGGGCCTTTCCCAGTTGACTCTTTTTAATTGCTTGGGATATTTAATTTAACCCTAAAGTGTTGCTAAACTGAAAAGCAGCCTCCCTATTGAACACTACGATACCTCCATGCCCTGCGGGGGACACTTGAGGCCATTAGTCACAATGGCCTCCTAAAGCAGCTTCTCTGCAAACCTGCCCAATGACTGACCTGCAGTGACCGGAGCCCGAGCAGCTGCCACTTGCTGCAGTGTCTGCCGCTCCAGCTCAGCAGCCTCATCCCTCCGTGCCCTCACTGGCCCCAGAGAGGCACCAGTCTAGCCAGTCTGCCTCAGTCGGCAGCAGCATCTTCACCTTCATATCTAATGCTGTGAAGTAGATGGCAGCCGCTGCTTTAGTGGGTCAGTGGGGCAGACCACAGCAGCAACAGGACAAGCCAAGAAGTTCAAACAGCTTCTGGTCATTGACAAGCCAGACGTTGACTTGTAAGTGATGCATGGCATGCAAGTGGCCAACACGGGCAACATGACTCAGTCCTGTGCCCGCCCAGACTTCTGTCATGTGGGTGCAACCTGTAGCACTTGACCACCTGCTGAAGCTTTCACGTGGCTGCACACCAGTGAGAGTTGATACCTGCAGCCATTCACGCGTGAGAGACCGCACTGCTGTGTATATGCTATGGGTGTGTGGAACTACGTGAAATCTCACCGAGGTTTTACGTAACTCTGCGGAATTCTGTGAAGTAAAGCTCTGCGAGTTCCACCCACTCCTAGTCTAATATATGAGTGGATATTATGGTTTTAGGGATTAGGGCTCGCTAGGGGTGTGACCTGTAGGGAGGGTGCTCCATAGGTATTTTCACCTGCCATCATGTTTTTATCAATTAATGAGTAGGATTGAGAAGTGTGTGCCTAATAAAGTACATTTCATTTTTTTAAGTCAAAGCACTGACTGGACAATGTTTTATTGGGTGTTGTTTGTTGCCGGCCTGCAGACTGGGGTACTAGCTCATACCTTCTTCCCCGACCAGGAGTTAAGCTTTAGCAAGTTTTTTATGCATTAAGCCGTGAATAGCAAGAACACTGCACTGTAGAGACATCTGGAGCTGAGGTAAAGTCCAATTTAACATCCAAATAATCCATGTATCATGAGTATAATAAACAGATTCCGGCCCTTGTCTACATGAGAAAATAGCCTTTAACAAATTTGATGATGAAGAGGATCCCTAGGCCATGCTACAAAGGACTGTGGAGACCTTAGATAGAATGTGGGAAAATATAACAATTGTTTTGATCCTGATGGGAAGAAGCAGAACCAAGAAAGTGCTGATGACTGCTAACCTACTGTTTCCGAATAGTGAATCAATATGGAGGTATCTTAATCTATTAGACCTCATTGCACAGACTCTAAATGCCCAATCTCGTGGATTGCACAGTGCTCTTTTGGGACAACCTGGACTGGGATTAGCTGAGGGAATTATCTGTGACCATGATGACTTGTGAATACTCTGGCTCAAACTTCAATTTGCTAATATTTTCTACAGGAATTTCCCAACACTGTTCCTGTTGGAATTGTTTATAATTTAGGTGTTTTTGCACCAGTAAATCTCTCTTGTTCTAATCATTTTAGGGTTTTTGCATTGTGTCATTTGGTAAAAGGTTTCTGTTTCCACAATATAAAGCAGTTATTAACCTTTCTAAATGGTAAATCCTGAGTAAATCTCTCCTACCTATTTCCAATGCCCCAACAGGGCTGGGTCTCTCAAGAATAAAATAAGTTAGAATTCAGAAACAAGTGAGTGGCTTTCTATGATTTTGTAATGTCAGTTCCTTTGACCTTGTACAGAAATCAATCACCAACATACAGGTTACAGATGAACTCTCTGGGAAGTTACTCCTGATTTCTATTGCCATATATCTTTCCCCAGCCATGGAGCAGCTTCACACCAGAAACAGGAAGTGCTGAAAATGGGTTTTCTGCAATAGGAGTTTGAAATATGGAATCATATGAGAGCTGCTGTGGGAAATTGGGTTGTTGGTTGAGGGAGGTGTGACCACTTCTCAAGCAACACCCACAACCCTTGTCACGGTGAAACAAAAAAAATCAAGAAATTAACCTGTGATTAACCCTCTGGTAGCTTGGCACAAAAGCAGTCAGGCTTAACTTAGAGGGAATGTGTAAAGCATCTATGCAGCACACAAACAGTAATGAAGTGAAAACACAACACAAGAAAATTCTCACATCAATTTAGAAAAAATCGAGTGCAATTTAATAAATAAAATATAACCAAAACAACAAAATTCCACTCAGCGGAACCAGAGATGTACAATATCAAAAATTTAGGTAAGTATAGCACTTAAAAGCACAAAGCTCCACTCATGGTAATCTGATCGTGCTAGACCGGGGGAAAGTCACAAGTTCAGGCCTACTGTGATGGAGTACAGGCCAGATACAGGGCCCAGGTTAGTCCCACTGAAAAAATTACCATCTCCAAGTCAGTTGTGAAGAGACCAGATTGCAGTTGAGGAGGCAGGCATAGAGCAGAGAAAGCGTCATGCATGGTCATTGCCCTAGTGTAAAGAACAGACCTGTCACTGTAGGCCGAAAATCCTGTCGGGAGTTGTGGACCATTGTTGCTGGAGCATATCATTGGTTGTCACCATGGGCTGTGAGAGTTGAAGTGCGAAGTGCAGATCCTGCATTTCCGCATGTCACTGGTGGTCATGTAGCATGAAGAGTTGAGTCCACCAGAGCTTTGCGTTGGCAATCATCATGGGCGGCCCTCCTTACATTTCAAAGGAGTTGCTTCAACACTCACACAAAATCACTTCACACTTGCCTTTTGTGACCCCCAGGAAATTCCAGAACCATCTGTGGGAGAAAACTCCAGATGTCTCTTCCAATTCAAAGCTGGCACCAGGCATAAAAATAAGACCTCATAATGATCAAACAATGGAGGATATAGAAGTATTAGGGGTATTGCCACTCAAATTCTAATGACAAACAAACAATCGAAAAGAAAGGGGTTCCAGAAATGCCTGTGTTGATTAGGAGTCTCCAAGGTTTTTTTTGAGAGAGCCTCACCCACTAGAATTCACTAGTGACATGTTTTGGGTCAGCACTCAAGACACCTAGTGTGAGGTGATATTAGGTTAGACTAAGGAGTGACCAGGGACTCGGTAGTCGAATGCCCACCGATGTCGGGTGCTTCAGGTGTGTTGATGGAGACCTTGACTCTGCAGCCACGGGGACCAGGAGATGTTGAGGACAACCAGGAGCTGGGTACGAGCTGTCCCACAAAGGATGTCAAGTGCTGAGGGGTCGATGTCTGGCAGGGGCACCAACAAGCCTTGGAAACGGCAACCCATGAGGAAGGTCAAGGAAGGTTACGGTCTAGACCAGCAAGGTCCAGGAGACTCACCATAGCTAGGGGAGTCAGGCCAGGCCTGGAGCAACCAGGGGAGCTCAAGAAAAACAGAGTTGACCCTCAAGGGGACTCACAGGCCGGAGGCACTGGAGTCGCAAGAGGACCTTGAGCGTTTTCACAAAACAACAGCTTGCATAGCACTCAGTGTGAAGAGGCCAAAGTTCTTTGTAGAAAATGGTGCCAGAGGTTAGGGCTATTCTTAGCCCAATGCACTTGTTCAGGAAACACCAACAAGCATATGCACTTGCAAAAGTACATGGTGCACAGGGGTTCGGGTATTACAGCCCTCACGAGGGATTCTGACCCCAATCTTGGTGAGAGGACAGCTCAGACGTCGAGGGACGTGGAATCCACCTCCTGTTTTCCTGGAGCCTTTGGAGTCTGCAGGAGCTCAGGATCAGCAGACCAGTCAGTTGCGTTACGGTGCCTGCGAATGCAGGGGAGTGACTCCTTTACCCCAAGGGAGATATCTTCAGTTGTCCTTGAAGCTCCACAGGTCCTGCATGGAGCCTGTAAGGTGCACAGGCACAGGCGATGCTTCAGACTGAGAGGGAGACGAAGTAGGGCCCAAACAAAGTCCAGCGAAGTCCAGAGTGTCCACAGGGTCGAAAAGTTCAGTGGTTTTTTTATCAGAATCTTGTCCACATCGAATCTAGGGTCCTACAGCCAGGTAAGCCCTTATGTACCCCCGGGAGAGGGTTGGACAGATTCAGGGGACCCTTTCAGGAGAGGGTCTGGACAGTGGGGAGGTTACTCCCATGTCCTTTGTCCAGTTTCGCGCCAGAGTTGGAGCCAATGGCTCCCAGGACTGGTTTGAACTGGACTATGCACAGGGACACCAAATGTGCCCCTCATGCAGAATTTCAGTTGCTGGCAAGCGCACTCACCCAGGCCTAATACACTAAATCCTGTCTGGGAGGTGGTCACACCTCCCTGTGACAGGATGCCTATTGTTCTGCCTTCCCCTGCTCGAGATTGGCTCAGCAGCAGGAGGGCAGAAATGTGTCTCTGGTCGGCAGCAACCATTTTGGGCTGCCCGGGACTAGAAGGCTGGTACCGGGGACACCAGGGACCTCACAAAGCTAGTTTCTGAGGGGTGGAATCATACCTCCCACACCGGTTACTGGTGTGGGGGTATGATTCCACAATGTTTGATACCAAACAAGATAGGGTTACTTTCAGCCGTTTTAGAGTTGGTCATCACGCGGTCGCATAATGCCACTCCAAATGTCGTAAATGGCTGCAACACTAACAACCCGGGAGAATGGACTCCGTAGGCTGCAGGGGTGTCCAGCTCATGCAGTGGCACCCTCTCACTTAAAACCAAGCAGCCTGCCTTCAGGATTGTCAAGGCATGCTATAGGGGTGACTTACAGTTTTTAAGTGTAGTGACCCTTAGATATAGTAAACCTATATCTTTAGTAAGTGGTGCATGCACCAACTTATACACGCTGCAATGGCAGGCCTGTAGATCCATTTTGCATGGCCTCTCATGGGTGGCATAATTCATGCTTCAGCCCATGGGAGACCTCTGGGGTACCTATGCCCTGGGTACATGGGTACCATATACTAGGGACTGACAAGGGTACCCCAGTATCTGGAGTGTACCTAAATACATTACATAACATTTTAGGGAGAAAGTAGATAGACTGGGGTCCTGATTAGCAGGATCCCAGTCAGACTAGTCAAAAACAGTGTAACATGAAGCAAAAAGTGGGTGTAACCATAAGTAGCAGATCCTACTTTCCTCCATCAGATTATCTGGCCACGCTGGACTGGGGCAAAGTCAAGGGCTCAGGCTGACTGCGATGGAGCACGTGCAGGAGCCATACAAGGCCTGCTAAACAAAAGTACCATGATCCTGGTTGCAATAGTGAGATGCGGGGTGCAGCCAAACAATGTGTTGGTGTCGATCCCGCAATTGAGGTGATGTGCTGATTTTCTCCACGCAACAAAGGTGATGCGCTGGCTCTGAAGACAAAGCACCAGTTCTGAGTGCGATGTGCTGGGTTTCTCCATGCAGTTGATGGGATGCGTTGTCTTTCCTGGAGGAGCTGTGATGTGGGTGTTCCGATTTGTCAGTTACAATTGCGATGCGCTGGTACCGGCAATGCGTTAATTCTGCCTCACGCGGCAGAAGATGCATCAGTTCCATTGGTGCAAGCACCTGGATCCACTTCCCATGGACCAGGCACAGTAGCAGGGAAAAAAACTTTGATGTCCCTGAGTCTTTGAAGAACAGGAGTCTAGTTGGCTGGCCCTTGAAGTCACTCTGGGTCAAGTGATGGAGGTCCAGTCAGAGAGAGAACAGCAGGCAGCAGAGAGCACAGCAAGGCAGCAGTCTTCCAGAGCATCAGTTCAGCAGTGTGGAAGTCCTTGGCACAGCAGTTCTTCTTGGCAGGTTGGTTTCAGATCCAGAAGTGGACTGAGCTGGTAGGGTCAGATATCCAAAACGTATACCCAGTTGTGCTTCTGAAGTGGGGTTGACTTTAAAAAGGCTCTTTGAAGTGCACACATGTCCTTTCTTCCTGCCCAGGCTCCAGACTCACTACAGGAAGGTATGCAACCCTTTGTGTGTGGACAGCACACAGCCTATACAGGTGTAAGTGTGAGGCTGTGCCCAGCTCCTCCCTCCATTCCTCCCAGGAAGATGCTTGAAGTTCCACCCAGCCTTCCTTTGAGTGAGCGTGGCTGTCTAAAATGAACTGCCACCCAGCCTAGTCAGTGATCTGAGACAGGCAGTAGACACCAAATGGCTAAGAGCAAGAAAATGTCCAACTTTCTAAAACTGGCATTTTCAGAATGGTAACTACAAATCCAACTTTACAATTAAAGAGGATTTGTCATTACAATTCCAGAGGGAATAAACATGATAACTCTACCTTCTCTCAATTAGGAATTACAGTCTATAAAATGAAATAATTAATCCCCATTGTTATCCTATGAGAAGGGTAGGCCTCTCAGTAGGGAAAAACGAGTTTGGGAGTTTTTCACTACCAGGACATGCAAAACTTAAAAGCACATGTCCTACCTTTTTAGTACACAGCACCCTGCCCTATGGGCTACCTAGGGCCTACCTTAGGGGTGACTTATGTGTAATAAAAAGAGGAGTTTAAGGCTTGGCATGGGGTTTTAAATTCCAAGTCGACATGGCAGTGTAAACTGCACACACAAGTTCTGCAGTGGCAGTCCTGAGACATGTTAATGGGCTACTTGAGTGGGTGTAAAATGCAGTGCTGCAGTCTGACTAGTCGCATTTAATTTACAGGCCCTGGGCACATGTAGGGCACTGTACCAGGGACTTACAGGTACATTAAATGTGCCAATTGTGGATAAGTCAATTAAACCATCTTTTAGGGGAGAAGCACATGCACTTTAGCACTGGTTGGCGGTGGTAAAGTGCTCAGAGTACTAAGGTTGACATAAAGAATCAGCAAAAAAATATGATGCAAGCAGGAAAAACGTTTGAGGAAGTCTAACACATGCTTTATGTGCTACATCCAAGACTGTCACAGTAGACTGCTGCTCTCCTCTAGGTCTTAGATCCCAGACCTCTCATTATCAAGGATAAGTCTAAACCTCTGCGCTCACACTAGATGAGTGCTGAATGGCTTATGGAATTAGCCCCTTTGAACCTGTAGCTGAAAGGCATTCATATAGAATGTAAGAAGATGTGTAGACGTATTACCCTGAATAGGGGAATATTTCATAGGAGAAAATCTAGTAAAAAACTGTCTCCACTTCCAATCAGGATGATGCCCTTATCTCATTCTATAGGTTTACGGCTTCCTTTTGAAACTAAAGGAAAACACAATTACATATGATCGTGAAGGGGGGTTAACAACATTTCAGTTTGTACTAAAATAAAAGTATTAGAGATAGCCTCAATCAATATGACTTTCTTCAAAGGGACAGACTGGAAAGGATGGTTGGTGAACCAGAGATTATAGCTCTTGATACACTGATGATATTGGCCATACTCTAAAGTTAATTATTATGTTTCCCTTATTTTTGGGTGTGGAAAATGATTAGCAATTGACAATATGATGCTTATAAGCAGTTTTAGATTTATGAGCCAGTAAATTTCCTGAGACTAGGGGACACATATTAGGAACTGTAATTGAGAAAGGGTCAGTAATGAAAAAACTGGCCCAGAGCTTCTGAAGTTGTTTAATATATAGATTGCAGTATCATGGCATACTAATGCACTCCTTTCTTCCTACTATTGTTGATGTTGTTTGTAAAAAAGGCCTGCTGTATCATCCAGATGTGTTAAGTAGGAAGAATACAGCCGTTGAGTCACTTTATATTTGAGGAATTGTAACTTTTTTCTTTAGAGGACCTCTTCTCTGCACTTCCTTCCTTCCTTTGTCTTCTCTTACATTGAAATGTGAATGACCACAAACCATATATTATTCATAGAACAGAAGAATATACCATCTTGGCCCTATTTATCTCGCGGACTAAATCACATCCAAAGAGACATGGTCAATCTTCCCTACAGGGGATTTAAACAGTACCTTTAAATGGAAAATTGTGCAATCTGAAACTTGAGAAAAGAAGCATAAACATATAATTCATTTCATTTTAGAACATTTTGACTTTTTGAAATATGGAACCTTTCAGAAACATCTTACTGCAAATCTATTCCTTTGTAAAACCAGGACACGAATTTACCCTCTGTAGAATGTATCAGTGCATGTGAAAAGCAGTAGAAATGCAGCAGGCTGCTTTACTTGTTTCAACAATGACAAACATTGCTGGCACAGCTCATCGGTCTCAATATAATTCAGCTTTCAAAGACCCTTCTCTCTATTCTTACATTCTTTTATTAAAAACATCTGCTCTCATTCTTAATCTTCTCTTGACTGTGGGAATGCTTTATTTGGTACGGAGAAACAACACGCAGTTTACAGCTGAAGGATGTGGTGGTTTGGTTGGGTGGAATAGGAGCTCCATGCAAGGCATGACCAAATGCTAGGCACTGCTCACAAAACCCGCTGAATGAAGTAAAGCACAAACAACTTGAAAAATTATTTGAAATAAACTTTATTAAAAGAGAGGGGGAGCACATTTTAGCCGTAAACTACTACTATTGCTGCAGATTTCCAGTGTTCCCTAACCTAACATGCCACAACTTCCCATGTGTATGTACACCGTTATGTGACCCCACCAGAGAAGCTTTTAGGATGAGGAATCAGTTCTTCATTGGTGCTGCAAATATATCGTGGCTCCTGCAGCCATGTTTGATGTGGCCTGCCACCTACTCATTATGTCTTATCAGATGGTCTTGCACCAAGCACAATGTTAAGTGATGTATATGGTAGGATACAAGCCAGCTGCCTTCTTTCTGGGGAAACAGTCAGGGGTGGCTCCAGAGTCAGCATAGACCGCGAGCATAGTTAGAAAAGAGACTGGAGAGTGTTGGAATGTGGAGATCTCCAGATTAACCAGGATCAGAGGTAGCATGTTGCTGGCGAGAGAGAGGGAGCGAGCAGGTGGCCGGTCTACACATCACATCCAATCATTTTGGCCCTGGAGTGCTGCATTTGTGCCCCTATCACTGAGGGCCTCTGGTTTCTGAGATTACCCAATTCTGGTTTGGGACCCCATCTGGCTTGTTGGACAGTTTTTCTCCCAACAACTTGTGACATTCAGTTGTCTTCCTGCTACCTAAAGCTTGAAGTTAGGGGGTCAATCTGTGCTTCGTCAGGATGTTATCTTTTTCAGCTGCTTAAGTGAATGAGAGAAACAGCAGTGAATTAGAAGACACATGATTTTTTCTTTAAGCCTTTTGGATCAATGTATAAAAATAATACAAAGAGACATCGGAGGACTTCCTTAAAGAGGATGTGAGGCCTAGAGGTTAGTCAGTCCTGATGTGATCTATAAACACACTGTAAGTCGATACCACACATATGACCAAAAGCCACTGATTTGAAAAATTAAGGGCCTGAATAAGAGAATGCTAGGAATGGGGGAGAAGTGGCGTCAGTTATGGTTCAGACATTGGGATGTCAGGAGAGATGCTGGTGAGGTAAAGAAACTACTTACCTTTAAAACCTTTGTTATTACCAGAACTGTGAAGCTAGACACATTGGTCAAGATGCTGAATAGTTTGATGATGTCCCAGTCTCGGACCTGCTGAATCTAGCACAGGTCAGATGGAAAAAATGTTGACGGACCTAATAGGTTTGCAGGAAACGGAGTGGCAAAGGTATTTCAGGGTCTCCTCAAGCTGCTTGAAGTAGGACACAACTTTAGGAGACATGGTAATGGTGGCTCAATATTGAGAGAATGAAAAGAAAGGGTTTTTACAAATTTTGATTTGGAGAACGGGTTGTCACTTGCGGCACTGAAACGGTGCATGTCTTTCATGACTTGAACTCTGAAAAACTTTGTAATAACAGAGTATTTTAGGTTGAAAACAAAGGGGCAGACTTACCAGCCCCTTGCGCCACTTTTGCGTCACTTTTCCCATGTTAAAAATGACGCAAAAGTGGCGCAAGGGTCTTGTAAATAAGCCCCAGAGTTGGTTAAAGCATGGCACAGTAGGCTCGGTGGGTTTCTTTGTGAAGCTCATGGTGAAATATTCTGGGAAGCAAAATGTTGTCTCACACTTAAAGTCCTTTCGGCTGTTTTTGGACTATCAAAGAAGAGAAATTAGGTGAAAGTTAATGGAGAGGCTGACTATGTGATAGGGAGGGCATGGGTCTAGGGAGCAGGTGGTCACTTGTGGCCCTGGCCTAGTGAGTCTAGGAATGGGAATCCTCTGGAGGAGTGGGGCACAGAGTGTGTGTGCTTTGGCTCTAGTTAGTCCACCGCTGGTATCACTCTTTGACCCTTTTCCCTCCCAATTCCTTTCGGTGGCCTAATCGACGTTTCTTCTAACAATATTGCAGTGTGTTGTTTGAGCACTGTGTTTGTTATTTCGGTTTTTCGGCAGTTTTTTGTCTTAGGATTTTTTTAAAGTACAGGCAGGAGAATGCAAGCAATTTGGCAGGTATGTTTTGTGGTGCTGGTCAATAAACCGATTTCGAACTAAAGTCTAGTCATGTTGAAGTGTTTAGGAAAACAAACAAAGACATTCCCTTTAAACCTTTGATTAGAATAAAGGATATGTATGAGATATTTACTCTTAAAATCACTCAAACTTGCCAGTAACTGTAAACAACAACACCATAACTCTTCCTCAGTTCATTGGGCATGACCGTACACATGATGTCAAAGATGCTATCACAAGTGACTATCATCACACCTATGGCCAATACCTGGGTCCAGCACCCATTTTTCCATAAACACCTGCTCATGTTCTTGAACTGAGCACAGCAGGCATTTAACACTTGGCCACGATTTCAGCCAGGCCTTGCACAATGCCCTCCTGTTGGCGAGATGGAGTTGAAAGGAGGGATTGGCCAGGCGAAGAGCAACACCAGCATATGGTATTTAACTCTCTGCAAACATCCTTCAGCTATCCATTAAATTCATCCCAACAGATTCTCAACAAAAACAGGGAAATCCAAAACCAGAGATTGAAGTAGAAAAATATATTTATTTATTCATTAATCTACATTTTATTCTCCAAATCCAGCTTCATCCAAGAATACATGAATATGATGGATCACTTCATGGGGTTTCAAGGCCAGGTCCTCCGCTGATTCTCTTCCTTTCACAACAAAAGATGGTAATGCAGCGCCAACAAGGGATATCTGGTTGCACCGGAGCAGGACCAGATCACAAATTCGGGCTGACCGCGATGCAGTGCGTGCCGGCTATAGGGACCCAGTTAAGCCCGCTGAATGAAGTACCTTAGATCCTGGTTGCAGATCCTTAATTGGATCCACATTGAAGATCCGTCATGCAGTCGAGGTGATGCGTAGGTTCTGAGTTGCAGCAAGGCTGTGGTGTGAGGTCCTGATGCGTCAACCTCGAGGATCAATCAATCAATCAATCAGGGGGTGTAAAGCGCACTACTCACCCATGAGGGTCTCAACGTGCTGGGGTGAGGGGTGGGTAAGCAGCTCCGTTCAGTGGAAGAGCCAGGTCTTGAGTGTCTTCCTGAAGATGTTCAGAGAAGGGGCGCGTCTGATGTCGATCGGGAGCTCGTTCCAGGTCTTGGCCATGATGTAGGAGAACCTGTTCTGGCTCTGCGGATGCATGGGGTTTCGGCGAGGTTTGCGGATCGGAGGTTTCTCTTGGGTACGTGGAAGGAGATTCTCGTATTGGGGTCCAGTGTTGTGGAGGCATTTGTAGGCGTGGGTGAGTATCTTGAAAGTTATTCCCTTCTCAACGGGGAGCCAGTGGAGGTTCCGCAGGTGTTGGGTGATGTGTTTGTGTCGAGGGATGCTGAGGACGAGTCTGGCTGCGGTGTTCTATATGGTCTAGAGTTTGCGGAGCAGAGACTTGTTGATCACGGCATAGAGGGTGTTTCAGCTGTCCAGTCTGCTGGTTATGAGTGCGTGGATAACGGTCTTTCTTGATTCGGGGGGGATTCATTTGAAGGTCTTTTGGAGGATGCAAAGGGTGTTGAAGCAGCTGGAGGCGACGGCGTTGACCTGTCGGGTCATGGAGAGGGAAGAGTAGAGTATGATGCTGAGGTTTCGGGCGTGGTCCATGGGGGTGGGAGGGCTGCTGAGGGCGGTGAGCCACCAGGTGTTGTCCCATGCAGAGGGGGAGGGTCTGAGTACGAGGTCCTCTCTCTTCTCCGAGTTGAGTTTCAGGCAGCTGCTGCTCATCCAGGATGCAACATCCTTCATTCCTTCCTGGAAGTTGAGTCTGGTGGTGATGGGGTCCTTGGTGAGGGAGAGAGGATGAGCTGGGTGTCGTCGGCGTAGGATACTATGCTGAGTCCGTGCTGTCTGACGATGGCGGCGAGGGGGGCCATGTAGATGTTGAAGAGCGTGGGGCTGAGCGACGATCCTTGGGGCACTCCGCAGTTGATTTCTGTGGGTTCGGAGAGGAAGGGTGGTAGTCTAATTCTTTGGGTTCTGCCGGTGAGGAAGGAGCAGAGCTAGTCGAGGGCGGTTCCCCGTATGCCGGCCTCAGGGAGTCTGGCGGTGAGTGTGCGGTGGGAGACAGTGTCGAATGCTGGAGAGAGGTCGAGTAGGATCAGGGCCACGGTGTGTCCTTGGTTCAGAAGGGTGCGGATGTCATCTGTGGTGGCGAGTAGGGCGGTCTCGGTGCTGTGGTTGCTGCAGGATCCGGATTGGGAGGGGTCGAGGATGGAGTTTTCTTCGATTAATTTTGTTAGTTGGGCTTTGATGGTATTCTCAGTGATGTTCCCCGCGAAGGCGAGGAGGGCGATGGGTCCGTAGTTCTTGAGGTCCGTGGGATCTGCTGAGAGCTTCTTGAGTAGGGGTCTGACACCTGCACATTTCCAGTCATCGGGAAAGATGCCGGTCTCGAAGTTGGCATTGATTGTGTGTTGTAGTTCCAGAGCGATGGCAGTGGTGGCTCTGTGGAAGATGTGCAGGGGGCAGGGATCTGTGGGGGCTCCTGAGTGGATGCATTTCATGGTCGAGGTGGAGTCTTTGGTGGTGACTGGGATCCAGGAGGATATGGTGAGCTGGATGGCGTTGCTGGAGTGGAAAGTGGTTTCAGAGTCAGGTGTCTGGTCGTTGAAATTGTCATAGAGGTCCTTGATTTTCAGATGGAAGTAGGAGCCGAGCTTGTTTCAGAGGTCCTGGGATGGGGTGATGTCCGTGGTTTCGCTGGAGAGCTTGGTGAATTCCTGGATGACGCTGAGAAGTTCCTTGGAGTTGCTGGAGTTGGCGAGGATCTTGTTCTGGATGAAGGTCTTTTTGGTGGATCTGATGCATTGGTGGTATTCCGTCATGGCGTTTTTGCAGGTGGTGAGATCTTCCGGCTTTTTGCTGTTTCTCCAGTTCTTCTCAAGACGTCTGCAGGTGCATCTGGATTCTTGGAGGTCGGTGGTGAACCAGGTGGCCTTCCGGGGACGATGTCTGTCAGGGATACGTAGGGGTGCGAGCTCATCTGCGCAGTTGGAGATCCATCTGTGGAGTTCTTTGGCTGCGAGGTTGACGTCTGTCGAGGTGGTGTGGGCATCGCGGTTGAGGGTGGTGTTGAGCTGCTCTTCAGTGACTTTGCTCCAGTTTCTACATGGAGGGCGGGGTGCAGGTTTAGGCGGCGTGGGTTTGTTGACAAGGAAGTGTACGCAGTGGTGGTCTGTCCATGGGGGTTGCGTGGTGTGGCTGAAACGGATGTTGTTCCCACTTCCGAAGAGGATCCTGTCGACGGGGCTTGCGATGTGGAGTCGAGGATGCAAGGAGCAGCTGAGACAATGCGTTGGCTCAGATGAGTGGTGAAACTGCAGTGCAGAGTTTCAGCGTCAGTGTCGAAGCTGCGGTTGATGTAATATACTAGGAGCTGCTCCAGGGGAAGCATCGTCCAGTGTCAGCACTGAAGGCGATGCGCGGTCCCAAGATGCTGGTTGCAGTGGCAATGGAAGTCTTTTGCGATGGGTGTAATCCATGCAGCAATGGTGATGCATCTGTTCTGCTCAGGGATGTGCCACTCAGCTGAGGAGATGAATCAGTTCTGCTCGGGGATGCGTCGCTCAGCTGAGAAGATGCATTGGTTCCACTAGCAAGTAACCTAGGCCCACTTCCAAGGGTCCAGTACTGGGATGACACCACGTGGCAGGGTAGACTCACAGATGACAGAGTCCAGTTGCAGGAGTTGGAAGCCTGTTACATCCCTGAGGATTCAGGTCAGTAGGCCAGACAACTAGTCCCTGGAGTTACTCTGGGTTCTGGGGTCAAGTGATGTCCAGTACTTCTCACTCAGGCAAGAAGGCAGCAGTCCAGAACAGAAAAGCAGGAGTCCAGCAGAGTGGCAGTTCTTTCAGTAGCACATCAGTCCTTCTTCATGGCAGGGTATCCACAGGTTCAGAAATGTACTAAAGCGGTGGTGTCTGAGGTCCAGTACTTATACACAATGGTGCCTTTGAAGTGTGGGAGACTTCAAAGAGATATATTTGAAGTGCACAGATGTATTCCCTTCCTGCCGTGGCTCCAAACTCATGATAGAAGGGTATGCAGCCCTTTGTGTGTGGCCGAGACACAGCCTATTCAGGTGTAAGTGAGGCTGTGCTCGGCTCCTCCTGCGCATTCTGCCAGAGATGGCCCATAGAGACACACCTAAGCTCCCATTGTGTGTGGCTGGCTAGAAGGAATACACAAAGTCTAAATGCCAACTGCACCCAGTCATGTGATCGGAGACAAGCTACAGGCATCAAATGGCTAAAGCAAGACAATGCAAACTGTCTAAAAGTGCCATTTTCAGAATTGTAATTTAAAACCTGACTCCACCGTAATTTAGGATCTTAAATTAGGATTGCAGGGACACCAAACTTGAGCTAGTTATTTCCCATTTAGAAATGACAGACACTTACAAAATGTATTAAGGTAATCCCAATGTTATCCTATGGGAGATATAGGCCTTGCAGTAGTGAAAAACCAATTTAAGTGTTTTTCAATACCAGGACAGGTAACATTTAAAATTCCATGTCATACTTTTTAAATACATTGCACCCTCCCCTCTGGGCTGTCTAGGGCCTACACTTGGGGTGACTTATACTTTTTGAGTAGGGAGGATTGGGTCTGGCAATAGATTCATCTTGCTAGGTCGACATGGTAGTTTAAAACTGCATACACAGGCTTTGCAATAGCAGGCCTGAAACATGTTCAATCGCAGGCCTAAAGTGGGTGGCACAATCAGCGCATCAGACCCACTAATAGCATTTAATTTACAGGCCCTGGGCACCTATATTGCACTTTACTAGGGACTTATAAGTAAATTAAATGTGCTAGTTGGGGATAAGCAAATGTTACCACAGTTTAGGGAAAGAGCACAATCACTTTAGCACTGATTAGCCGTGGTAAAGTGCGCAGAATGCTAAGTCAGCTAAAACAGGACATCAGAAGGCAAAAGGTTAGGGGAAACCATGCCAAGGATGCCAGATCTAACAACCTTGTAATGTAAAAACTGGATTTTGTAAATATAATCCTTGATGGAACCCCCCATTCATTGCTCAAAGCAGCAATTCACTGAGCAGCTTATAGCAGTACTTCAGTGAGTGACCAGACTGCATCCTGATGTAAATCTGACCACTTCAATCTGTATTCCATGACCTCCTCTGGCTACTTATCAAAACAAGGAATACATTCAAACTTTGTTTTCTTTTTTACAAAGCCATCCACCAAAATAATCCTCCCTGTCTTGCAGAGATGCTCCACATCATGGGTTGACTGAGAGGCTCAGCTTCAAAACTACCCCGAAAATTCAAGTACCAAAATTCAAAACAACACTCCAACAGAAGCAATTTTTTGTTGGTGTCACTACAACTTATTTTAACTCAATTCCTCTTCATTGCAGGAAGAGGTTCAGCCTCCTTACCTTCAGAAAATACTTAAACGCTCATTATTTTGCAACAGGTACTGAAGGAGTGCCCCCTGATGTCATGTTCAAATAAAAATACTAATTCAATTGACTCTGACTGTACCTGGGCTCTGTTTAACCAGGCCCAGGGTCAGTGCTATGTTGAAAACACAGTGAAAACATACACATGCTTTAGGGTATACTATGTGTTAAAGTACACCTATGATTGGCATGACCTACCCTACAAGTCCCTAGTAGATAATAGGGCAGGGGGATTAAAACTACTTGCAAGTCCCTAATATATAATAGGGGATGGCAGTTTGGAGGCCAGCAGCCCTTTCTGCACTTGCATGTGTGCACTGTGGGAGCCTGAGGCCATTTTAAAAGCAGCCCTGTGTTGCAGCACTGCTTTTGAAGGTAAATTGTGCCAAAATTCGACTTTGACAGTAGGGGCATTTAAAAAGAAATTAACTACAATATAAGGGCATCTTAGGTACTACCAAGGGTCTCCCTTAGGTGTCCCAGGGGTGGTGGGTGGGGGGGGGGGTCATGTCGTTATAAGGAAAGCCTCTATAAAAGATGTTTTATATGCCCTGGCGTTTCACTTTACTCATTGCAGTAAAGTGCCTCCCAAAACCGACCTTGGTGCTAGGAGCACTCTGGAATGAGGATCTACACTATCTCTGCATATTCAGGACCCTTAAAGTCTCCCTGAGGTTTCCCAGGGGTTGAGGTACATGTAACTATAAGCAGGGCCCTTATAAAAGATGTTTTATATGCCCTGGTGATAGTGAAATGTCCCATTGCTGTTTCCCCATTGTAGATGCCTAGCCCCATAGGATAACATGGCAATAGTTTGTGAATGCATAACTATAGCTAGGAATTAAAGAAATATCAATCAAGGACTTTAGAGAATTTTACTGATAAATCCAACAATATGCTATTGTTGAATTTATCCTAACTTGTAAAGAAAAGAGGTTATAAGACTCTCTTGTCTGTAAGTTAAAATTCAGCCTTCCTGTGGTCTTTCCTGGTTGGTCAGGCTGCTTTGATGAAGTTATAAGTGGCTCACCCAGAGAGAGGCTATCTGTTAGAGAGAGCTCTGCTACACAGGGATGCCAGAGCAGGGGGGAGGGGTTGTAAAGCATGAGCTACAAAGGAGCAATAGACCAGGTCCTGCTACCCCCATCCCCTCTGACCCAGCCAGATGAGAGACTTAAGGAAGGAATTCACAGATGGTAGGGGGAGGAGAGCTATGGAAATGAGCCATACAGGAGGTTGTTTTAGCTAGTTCTTGCTCCTCAGCTGAGATCTCAGCCATACTGAATTTTAGAAGAATAGTGTGAAGATTATGCCACACATTGGAGGAAGTTGTCATACTATGGGGTGTTGACCTGCACCTCACTGGACAGGATTGTTTTCCTGCTTGACCCCAGAGAACACTGAATAAATATTCGAGAGGAGCAGAGCCTCTCAGATCTGCTGCTTGAAACTAAAAGAAGAAGAAGGCTTGCCAAGCTGAAATCTTGATTTGCACCATCAGGCCCTGCTTTCTGACTGGCTGCGCCTGCTGCATTATCTGTAATCCCATCTTTCAAGGACCATCTTGGAGATTCCAGACCCATGGATAGTGTATTGGGCACTTTGGACCCTCAAGGAAGACGTTTCAGAAGTTTGGAGCAACTTTGGAAAAAAGCTTTATAAAGGGACCTACTCAACCGCAAGAGCCAAGCATGCCATCTTCAACCACAAGCCGGCCTGACCTGCTGGTTCGTCCCGCTGAAAAGCTCCAAAGCTTGCCCGGAAGCTCCCTGAAAAGCAAACCGGCAAACCATCATTGAATCTGGACTGGTGAATCGCATCAAGGAACCCAAGCACAAAAAGCTCTAGAAAGGTTTCTAAGTCAGAGGGTAACATTTAGATGGAGGCCTACCGCGAGGCGTATCTGAGATGGGCTCCATCGCGGTCTGCCTGAAACTTTTACTTTGTCCTGGTCAAGCGCGACCAGAAGTCTCAGAGTGGCTCTATAGGTTCTTAGGCACTATATAGTGTCAAATGTTTAAAAATTCATATCTCCAGTTCCCTACATTGGATTTTTCTCATTTTGATGTCATTGTGAAGATAAAAATATTATCAATTTTTATAAATTGGTGTTGGATTTGTAGTGTGTGTTGTGTCTTAGACATTCACTGAATTGGTGTTTTTTAATGCTTTACAAACTTGTCTCCTAAGTTAAGCCTACCTGCTTGCAGCCAAGCTAACCAGGGTTGAGCATGGGAATAATTTGAGACCTGTACTGAGCCCTTGACTGTGTTACTGGCCTTATTGCCAGTGGTAGATGCCTAATTACCCCTACTAGTGGTCACTTTTGAACACCATTTCTTTATTTATACACAATCACAGACAGGTGGCCTGCTGAACTTTACATACCACGATCCCTGTAATTGGGGCCAATAGCAGAGGGGTTTAAAAATTGTGACAAGCCTAATAAATATTCATTAGCCTGTTGTTTCTTTGACCAGCTGCAATTCAGTGTTTTGTGAAACAGCCTATTTCTACAATGGGCCAGATTCCAAAATACTATTCCATTTGCAAATAGCAGGTAGGTAATATGGAGCAACATTCTTTTGAGTGAGATAATAGTATTTGGGGCTTCCAATCACATGACTGATTGTAAGTTGAAACTTATATTTTGAAGTATAGGTAACAATACCAACATATAAGTGAAAAATGACCGCAGAGTTGCAGACGATTGGTTCCCTGTACCAGTTTTGCAAGAGAGATTATATCTAATACTGTTTATTTATTTTATTTATTTATATATTTATATAGCGCGCTACTACCCAAAGGCGTCTAGGCGCTTGCAGCTCAGCACATAAACCAACCAACCACCCGGTATGTTATTGGGTATAGAGCCAGGTTTTAAGTTTCTTCCTAAAGGAGAGAAGATCAGGGGAGTTTTTTTTTTTTTTTTTTGTTGTTTTTTTTAAGTTTCAAAAACCTTTATTGAGGGATAGAAAGGTCACATCCACAGCGTTCTGCCTACATCCCAGTCGGGCCGGCAGCGCGGTTGTCAATGCCAGCCAAGGGCTAGACCGGGTGAAGAAGCACACAGCATGCCGCCTACAACCACTTCGGGCCGGCCGCGTTGGGGGAAATCATCAGTGATAGGGCAACAGCGCATCTGCTAACAAAACATAGCACCCTGTAACTGTGTAATATGCATCATCTTGTCAGTGTAAGGAAACCGTTGTTCTGGCCTGGAAAGTGGCACTGAGCCTGCTAGTGGAGTGCTGTATCTTTGCGGGGGAGTTCAGGCGAAGCGGTGTCCTATGTTATGCGGTATATGGCCGATCGCTAACGATTGGGAAGGGTAGTAGGCCCCGATGGTCTGGAGCTGACATGGCCGGACATGCAATAGGTAAGTGCTGGGAGGGTCATGTGGCTAGTCTCACTCATTCTTCCCGCTTCACGTGAGTGGTGGATAGGGGTGGGGGGGCCGTACCCTATCGATATTGAGGGCCATGCGCTGCGCGCTTTAAATGGGCACTGGCTGGTTGGGAGCCGACCACCCTAGACCGCCTCGGTCGGCAAGAGCCCCCGACACCGGACGAGAAGTACCCTGGGAGTTGGCGTGAGCGCTGATCTGCGGGGAACTTGAAAAGTGGCGTGACCTAGAAGAGAAAGAGAGAAAGAAAGAAAGGGAGAAGGGAGAAGAGAAAGAACAGTTCCCTGGCCAGCTGGTGGGAAGGGAAAGGAGGGCCCGGGAGGAGCGAAAGGCTCACCATGGAGCAGTCAGCCCTGACCTTGATGAGCGGCACGGTCGGAGAGGGTCAGGAGCAGGTCTTATCAGTCGTGGTCAATGTCGGGTGTGCCCCCTCTAGGCAGTAGTGGGTCCGCAAAAAGTTGCAGGGCGCGTAGGCGAGGAGGTACATAGCGAGCGTGCTCCAGCCGTGTTAGGTATTGGATCAGAGGTTGCCAGGTACGCTGAAATTTGACGTCCGTATGTGCCAGTCTGTGGGTTAAGAGTTCCATTGCTATGACCTGCCATAGGCGCGTGATCCATACCGGGACCGGAGGAGTACAGGCCTTTTTCCAATGCAATGCGATGACCTGCTTTGCAGCAGTGAGCATGTGGAAAATCAGGCGCCAGTCCGCAGGTTTCATGGCTTTAAGAGAGGTAGGACGGAGGCCCAGGATAACAACTCCCGGTTCATTAGGCAGGGGGTAGCCCACTACTGCTTTAACATGATCAAGAATTTCTGCCCAGTACGGCACAATTAGCGGGCAGGCCCACCAAACGTGGAGGAATGAACCCAGAGAATTTAAGCATCGCCAACAAGCAGGAGCATATCCAGGGAACATTCGTTGGAGTCGAAGAGGTGTATAGTACCAGCGCGTCATAATTTTGTACGCGGACTCCTGCTGTGTTAACGATTTAAAATTACGCTGTATGTCCCGCCAGAGCTGCCTCCACCGGTCGGAAGGAATATCCGTCTCAAGATCTCTTTGCCACTGGGTTTGGTACGTGTGGGGTGGTATCGTCTGTGAGGTTTGAAGGGCCTTGTAGGTCTGGGAGATCAGTCCCCTGGATCCGTCGAACGACCGAACCAGGAGTTCAAAAGGCGTAAGCTGACGCGTGGTGCCCTCCATATACGATGGGGCCCGCAACCAGTGGCGGATTTGAAAGTACTCAAGCCGCGCCGTCGTGGGGAGATTAAAATCTTCTCGACATTGTTCAAAAGATTTGAAGGATCCATCTTCAAAGAGCTGTTCTATGATGCGACATTCGCCTTTGCCCAGGTCGGAAAGTCTGGTGGGCGAGAAGCTGGCTGGAAATCTGCGTTAAGCAGCACCGGCGTGAGGGGGAGGGAAAGGTAGTAAGGCCTCGGGGACCGCGACTCTGTCCCAGATCTCCAACACCGTGCGCGTGGGGATAGCGATATAAGCACTTGGGTGTCTAGCAGATCTACCCAGCCAGGCCAAGTCCCAGAGTGGACGGCCCGCCGCGGCCCGGTCCATGTGGAACCAGTGCTTTTCACTAGCTCGCACCGACCACTCCGAGACGTACCTCAGATGGGAGGCCCAATAATAGGTCATAAGGTCCGGGCATGCTAAACCCCCCCGGTCTCTCGGCAGCATCAGAACCCTGGTCGACAGTCGTGGTCTTCCCCCGCCCCAGATGAAGGTAACCATTTCTCTCTGGAGGCCCAGAATATCCTTGTGCGGGATTGGTGTGGGGAGTGCCTGAAAGAGGTAGAGGACCTTTGGCAGAAGGGTCATCTTGATCGCATTGAGGCGTCCTAGCCAGGACAGGGGTAGTGACTTCCACCGGCGGAGGTCCGTTCGTATGGAAGTTCTACAGACCGGCCAGTTAGCCTGCGTCCAGGTGGAAAGGTCGGCTGTGATGTTGATGCCCAGGTAGCGTATGAAAGTGGGGGCCCACCTGAAGGGATTAATGGTCCGTAGGTCTTCCAACACCCGTGGGGAAGCGTGAGATTAAGCGCACTTGATTTAGGAAGGTTGACTCGTAGACCCGACGTCAGCTCGAACTGAGAGAGAAGATCCAGGAGTGTCGGGAGAGAGGTCGCGGGCTCCGTGAGCGTCAACAGAAGGTCATCCGCAAAAAGGGCTATCTTGTGGTCCACCCCCCATGCGGATACCCCGGATATCTGCCGATTGTCTGATAGCAATCGCCAAGGGTTCCACCGTCAAAGCGAAGAGCAGCGGTGAGAGTGGGCATCCTGGCGGGTGCCCCTGCGGATGAGGAACGACGGAGTCAAGGCGCCATTGACGCGGATGCGCGCTGAGGGGGCTGCATATGGTGCCATTATGCGGGCAACAATAAGAGGCCCTAGGCCTATGCGGAGGAGGACCGCCCGAAGAAAAGACCAGTCGACCCGGTCGAAGGCTTTCTCCGCGTCCAGGGAGAGAAGGAAGGCGGGGATTCCCTGGTGGCGGACCTTCTGTACCAGGTGAGCCACCCGGCGCAGGTTATCCGCCCCCTGCCGCTCGTGGATAAAGCCCACCTGGTCGGGGTCTATCAGGTCCGGCAGCAAGGGCGCCAGACGTTGTGCCAGTATCTTAGTGTAGAGTTTGGCATCTACATTAAGTAGGGATATGGGGCGAAATGATGCGCAGACGGAGGGATCCTTCCCGGGCTTCGGGATCAGCACAATCTCTGCTTCAGCCATGGTTGGGGTAACGGATCCCGCCTCAGCAAATGAGTTAAAAAGGCGTAGCAGGGGGCTCTGAAGCTCCGGAAGAAAGAGACGGTAGAATGCCAGCGTGATCCCATCCGGACCCGGGGTTTTCCCAGTCGGCATACTCTTCAAAGCTTTCGAAAGCTCGTCCGCTGTGATGCGTTCTTCCAATTGATCCCGATGGTGGGGGCTAACGGCATCCAGTCGCATGAATCCAGGAAAGGTGCCACGCGATCGGGGCAGGTATCGCCCTCGCCGTATAAAGTAGAGAAGAACGCCCTAAATTCCATCTGTTTATCTCGCTCTGAGATAGCCCACCCTCCCCCTGGTCTGGCAATTCGGGCAATGTGGTTACGGGAGATCTGAAGGCGGAGCCGACGTGCCAACATGGAGCCCACCTTATTACCCCCTCCGTAGAACTTCTGTTTCAGCGCAAGGAGTGAGCTTTCCGCCTTATTCACCCGGATGGCTTTGAGTTGGCCCCGGAGAGATGCGAGCTTCTTTTTTGCAGACAGGGAAGGCGCTGAGTGCGTTTGTCTCTCTAGTGCTTTAATGTCTCGTCCAAGGTTGTCCTCCACTAATCGGGCCTCCCGCCTACGGGCTATGGAAATAGAGGTGATAGTGCCCCGGATCGTTGCCTTAAAAGCATCCCATAAAAGGGGGGCCGGGGTTTCCGGGAGGTCGTTGTGAGTAAAGTAGGTTTGGATGGCTTGTTTCAATTCCGCCACGTCTACTGGGTCACGCAGAACCTGGGGGGGAAAACGCCATCGGGGAGTAGACCCCGGAGGTCTGCCTATTCCAGACAAGTTAATTTCTAGGTGCGCGTGATCCGAAACCGAGATGTCCGAGATCGCCGCATCTTCTAAAGAACGAGCAAGTGATTGGGAGATAAAAAAGAAGTCAATACGGGAGTAAGACCGGTGTACATGGGAGTAAAAGGCGTAATCCCGTGCATCGGGCTCCCGGTAACGCCAAGCGTCCACTAGCCCCAGGGCAGTGATATCATGCTTAAGTGATGCCGACATGGCCCCCGTACCCTGATACAGAGAGGTAGTGCGGTCTAGTCCCGGGTCCCACACCAAATTAAAATCGCCCCCAAGAATGACGGGGTCTGCCTCCTGGGAGAGGTGAAGCCGGAGAAGATCCCTAAGGAAGGTGTCCTGTGCGTGATTAGGGGCGTAGACGTTGAATAGGATAAGGGGTTTGCCCTGCATTGTGACCGCCAGTTTAAGGTATCTCCCCTCTCCATCGCGCTTGGTGCGGACTATCTGCACCGGAAGACCAGCCTTAACCATAATAGCCACTCCCGCAGTCTTTGTCTGCGCTCAGGCCCATGCCTGCAGGGGGTACTTAGGGTGTTGCATGCGGGGAGAGTCCCCGCGGAGAAGATGGGTCTCCTGCAAGAAGATAACATCGGGATCGTTTAAGAGGAGATACCTCCAGATTTGTTGCCTCTTGTTCGGTGAGTTTAAGCCCCGAACATTAAGGGACAAACATTTAAGATGTGTCATTGATCAGGTAGGATGGAGCACGCTCGAGTACAGTCACGCCCCTCCCCCTTCCATACTGTAGATATGTAGCTCCCTGTGGATGGGTATGTGGCTAGGCGTTGCGGATCGTATTCCGCCCCAACCCTCCGCGCGGGCATGCGTTGTATCCATCATTCCCAGGGACTCATGCCAGAAGGCCAGACCAACTCCCCGCAAACAGAGCCCCCCAGGGCCAGAGAGTTAAGAAAAAGAAAGAGTGAGGGAAGCAAGAAAAGGAGGCAGGGAGTGTAAAGAATAACCAGCAACCAATTGGCCAACAGGGCCCAAAGAATCCAGTCCAGTCCTGGAGCGGCCCAGTGGTAAGAACCAGGGCAGCTCTGAGGAAGTCACTCCTCTTGGGGACTAAGGACATGGTGAGGGGGGACCGTGGAGTTCAAGAAGGAGGGTTTGCAGCCCTCCCCGGGGATCGACCCATTCACCTCATCATGGAGAGGGCGCGGGAGCCCACCAGAAACCCAGTCCGGGGCCCGCACTTGAAAGGGCGACCGCAGCGGGCATCCCGGGCCGAGCACGGCCCGAGCCCCCGACAGGGGCTCCGCAGAGACCCAGCCAATCTCAGGGGCAAGGAACGGCATGGGGAGCAAGGTCCAGCACCACCGGGGCCCAATATGAAGACTGCCTCCCCACCCAAGTTCAATAGCGGAAGGAGAGTCCACAGGCCCAGGGGCCGGGGGAGAGCGGATCAGGCGTGCGTACTCAGCCCACGCCAATGTGTTCAGGGCTCCGCGGCCCGGGAGAGAGGTCAGGAGAAGACCAGGCACCTGTACAGGTTCCAAAAAGGGAGAGGAGGGGAAGTAGCGCAGGCCCATGGCATTCAGCGGGCGCCCCGGGGTGTCTCCCTCTGGCAAGGCGGGGTCAAGGGGGGAAATGCTAAAAGAACAAACAATAACACTCAAACAACGAGAATGCAGCCTCGTAGTCATCAAGGACACCTGAAAACAAACAGTGCATATAACATAAAACTTAGCAACATCGTTTTGGCACTTAGCTGTCGTCCAAGAGCTGGGTTCATCAGGAGAGGCCCGTCCGGGCGTCCCCGAAAGTTCATAGGGTCTTCAGTAGGCCCACTCGCAGGAGGCCAAGCAAGGCGTCTCCCAGTGGGCCGCCCCGGGCACGGGGGCAGAGCCCGGAGAGCCATGGTAATCCAGGTGCAGGCGTGTCCGAAATCGTACAGTTCACCCTCGTTAACCGAGGACCAACCCAGGCGCCAATGGCAATTTTCATGGGGAGAGGCAAGAGTGGACTCACCCATAAAAGGCAAGAGGCCAGAGCGGCAAGTACTTTCCTGCAGATAGTTCTGCGCCTCGGGCATAGGCGGGCCATCCACCTCACGGACCTACAATGTGTCTGAGCGGCTTCAGGAACACAACAGCTGCAGCTCTCCATCAGAAGGATACTAATACACGCAGACATTCTTCCGGACAAAATGAGACACCTGGCCACTGGTCAAGAGTTATTTCCCGGCCCCGGGGTCCGAGGCCACTGCGTGCCCTGGCGTAAGGGTCCTCTCCGACGGCCGCTGGGGCTCCTCTAATGCTCTCAAGTGGCGGATTATGTCTTGTTTAGCCTGACTGGAGTTCGAGTTGGCCACCGAGGATCCAGAGCCCTGGCACTTCACCCTGGACCACTCAGGGCGCAGTGATATCTGTGAGGCCGAATCTGCAGGGGTGGGAGAGGCGGGTCGGGAATCCTGCGAGATGTGGAGTAGTTGAAGTGCCTCCCTCAGTGAATGTAGATACCTCCGTCTTCCCTCCCAGTGAAAGATTATCGCGAAGGGGTGTCCCCATTGGTACCTGACGTTGGCTGCCTTCAGTTTGGCCGTCACTGGTCGGAAGTCCCGACGGCGGCGAAGGGTGAGAGGTGAAAGATCCTGGTAGATCTGGATACTGTGGCCCGCGTACTCCAGTTTTCCAGCCGCCCTGGAGGCCCCGAGAATCGCCTCCTTCTCCGCATAAAAATGCACTCTGGTCAGGATGTCAGGGACCAGGTTAGGGTTGCCTCGCGGGGAGCGACTCAGTGGGCCCGGTCTAGCGTCGGGGGAAATGTCCTCATCCCCCGGACAGCGTGGAGGAGGTCTGCAACGTAGGTAAGTATGTCCGCTCCCTCCGCCCCCCGCGGTACCCCTCGTATGCGGAGGTTGTTCCGGCGGCTCCGGTTTTCTAAATCCTCCTGTTTAGCCTGGAGCTCCACGTTCTGTTCTTCAAGCGACATGACCCTTCGCCGGAGATCTTCAAGGTCTTCCGTGCGGGAGTCTACCGTGCGCTCAATATCATCAACGCGGTTACCCAGTTCAGTGACGTCCCGGCGCACATCCGTCATGTAGGTCTTAACCTCCGTCTTTAGGGATGAGATCTCAGATTTTATCTCCTGTAGGAAGGTAGCCAATACTGCCTGCGTGATGCTGCCCTGTTCAGGGTCTGTCAGGTTAGATGCCATCGTAGGGGACTCCGGCCGAGACGACGAGGCGCCTTTGCTCCACAGCTCTTTAACCGAGATGTCTTTGGTGGTGGTATGCGCCGCGGGCTTCGTCCCTCTAGGTTTGGTCATGTTGCTAGCGCAGGTCTTGGTGCAGCCTGGGTGGTCTCCGGCCAGCACCGGGCTCCCCCCAGCGCCCGAACCCGCCCCCCGGAGCGCTGAAGGTTTGCGAGTGATCAGGGCAGGGCAGGGCCACCTGGGTCCGTTCACCATAGAGGACGTCCACTGTTGTGTCTCACTGCCGGGTCCCCCAGAGCTTAGCTCCTGCGCAGTCCAAGTAGATCGGCCACTGCTCAATGGGCCACTGCTACCACCGGGGCCACTGCCCCCCTAACCGCGCTCTCTCCCAGCCAGCCTCTCCGAGGTAGTGTGCCGCTAATGAGTGGAGGCTGCTACACCGGCCGGGAAGCGGGGGGCCTCCAAGCATGGACGAGGAGAGCCATCAGGTAGCCCTGGAGGTGGATGGCCTCGGCCTAGTTTCTCTCCGATGTCTAGCCCGCTGCTTCAGGGTCCTCGCCCCCCCTCACCGATCCGTGGGGGCTCAAGGTATTTCAGGGTTCCACCGGGATAGCAGCTGGCATCCCCCTCCGCCGATCTCCACCACTCACACCCGGGTGCAGGGCCCGCCCCGGCCCCTGGATCTCCGTCAATGGGGGGGACTATCACCACGCCTCAAGCCCCCGGATCACAGCGGGCACCCCCTACCAACACGGGGCCACCCCAGTCCAGGCGCTCGCCGTACCTGATTCAGGGACTCGGGGGCAGCCCATCTCAATCCCTCCGGGTCCCGGAGTTCCGCCGCACTCTTCCCACAAAATGGCGGGCCGGACCTCAGCCTCGTCCGTCTGCCCTCTCTCCAGGCTCCCGCTCTGCCGCCTCTGTCCGGAGCCCCCGCTGCAGTGGTGCCAGCGCTCTCAGCACGTCACTCCTCTCCCGGCGCCGTGGCCGCCCCGCGGGTCCGTCCGCCTGTATCCCCTCGGCCTCCGGGCCTCCAGCGCCCAGTGTCCCCAAAATGGCGGCCGTGAGCTCCCCGACGCCGTCCCCGGTGGGCGACACTCAGGCAAAGGGCTCCCACCTCCGGCCCAGGACCGCCGCCGGAGCACTGCTAATGATATCGGGGGACACCGCCTGTGTCCCCCGTGCTGTAGATCGCCCCCAAATCGCTTTAGGCCGACCCCGGGAGACGGAGCACCAGCAGCGTGCGTCCTACTCCATCCGAGTCCAGGCCACGCCCCCAGGGGAGTTTTTTTAACTCTATTGGCATCTCATTCCACCATCTGGATGTGACACATGAGAAGCTTTTACCACCCCATCTGAGAAGGCGGAACCTAGGTTCTTTCACGAGCTTCAGAGAGGCAGACCGGAGTGTACGTGCTGGAATATGCCATTGGAAGCGATCTGTTAAGTAAACAGGACCAAGGTTATGCAGAGCCTTGTAGGCGATGCAAAGCGCCTTAAACTTAATTCGCTTCGCCACAGGCAGCCAATGCAAGGTATCGAGAGCCTGTCTGGCTGATTGTAGATATATCTATGTGATTTCTTTTTCACCTTGAGTTAGACAAATTCTGTTTCTTTATGCAAATCAAGTAAAGAAAAGCTCATATGCCACAGTTTTTATGCAGTATTTGTGAATCTGCTTGGATGCAGAATAACAAACAATCCTATGCATTCCTTCCTTGGAAAAGGTATGATGTCATAAATGTGTATAATCTATCCATTTGCTAAAATATAAAATATATGCCAATCTGACAAACACTCCTCTAGATATTAGTGACTCCAGATATTTTGTTGGACTCGTTTCTAAGCAAATGTGTTAATAAAAATGTGTATTCATGTTGCTGACATACGCACAGCGTGTTGTGTAACGTATTGTTAAAAATATTAAAGACTGTGGATAGTTTGCCGTTTGAATTTGTGGCAGACTGATTGGGAGTTTTAAGTCGAAATGACACTAGAAATGTCTGCAGTACACCACTAGATGTCAATGTTGCTTTTTATGAATATTGTCACAAATACCTTAATCTGACTAAACAGAATCAATCACCATATAAGAAAAGCACGTCTTGTCGTTCGGTACATTTCTAATAATGCGCATATACAATGTCTGTTTCAAAGGAAGAGTTCATAAATTGGGGGACAGGAATTGTTACTGTACAAAGAGCACAGGACTGTAAATATAAAAACAAGTATAGTTGTACTTGGACGATTATTGCACAAATTGTATGTTATTCCCGACTTGTGATAACTGTGGGCTGGAAAAGTTGCTAAACAACTAATTATGTTACAATTGGAATACGTTTAAAACAGTTAAAATATCTATCACCTATTTGTTTTTGGTATAAGTGCTACATGTGCTCTTCCACCAGCCTAATCATCAACATGTCACTTCTTTACATGAGGGACCACTGCAGATGCACGCTTTGAGGAAGCGAAGAGACCAAAGAGGAAAAACACTTAGGGGCATATTTACAAGCCCCTTGCGCCACTTTTGCTCCGCCGTTGCGTCACGCATGTGACGCAGCGGCGACGCAAACCATGCGCCGCGTTGCGCTATATTTACAACGTGACGCATCTAGGGAGATGCGTCACGTAGTAAACCCCTGCGCCACATGAAACCTGCGTCAGGTTTCATGTGGGCGTACCGGTGCAGGGGGTGGCGTTCGGCGCAGGAACGCTCGGAAAGTGACGTAGTGAAATCTACAAGATTTCACGCAGTCACTTTTCTCGACGCTGGTGCGTCAAATCCTTACGCCTGCTTCAAGCAGGCGTAAGGATTGACGCACCATGTTAGGGATAGGGAAGGTTGGAACAGTGCTGGAGTTGCGTCGCGCTTGCGACACAACTTCAGCACTGCGCCAACCTTACGTCTGGCAGATGCGTCACGCATCTGCTTATCCTTGCGCCACGATGCGCCGCATTGTAAATGCGGCGCATCAGACGTGGCGCAAGGGTAAACTTGCGTGACGCATCTTTCCTGGCGCATCTCTGCTGATTTGCAGGGATGCGCCAGGCATTGTAAATCTGCCCCTTAGGGGCTTATTTACAAGGCCCTTGCGCCACCTTTGCGTCACTTTTCCTGTGTTAAAAATGACGCAAAAGTGGCGCAAGGGCCTTGTAAATCTGCCCCTTATATCCTTCTTACTCTCTTTTGACGGCTACTTCTTACCCACTATGAAGTGACTGAGGTTTCTTATTACTGTCAGCCACATTGGAATGAGACAAGCTTCATTAGGCATATAAAGCAATCGTAGAAAACATATCCAGTAATACGTTCGTGGGCAAATTGTTTAGCAACTAAAGGCAGACTTTAATCAGGCTAAGGAGTGTATATATTTTTCAGATCAGGTTTTTTTTTACAAAAAAAAAAACCAGAAAGATGACTCTTAGGTAAAATGTATTGTACCCGATTAAGGCACGTAATTAATATCTGCTGGCACAGTGGAGTTTGCTGAAAAAACATTCCGTCTTCCTTTTATTGTCTGGGTTGACAGGGCAGCTGTCGCCAGACAAGTATGTGGTAATCAACAGGAGAGGGGCGTTGGCTCCACCCACATGTTGGGAGCCAGGAGTACATGTTTTGATTAAGCAGAAGTTGTGTGCTTCTACCCTTCCATGCAGCTATGATCATTTTGTTTTTTAAACCAGCTGCCTGAGCTTGAATTTTCAGGGGTGCATACATGGCATTGTACTGCTATTAAAACATCTTGGGTAACAGATAATTTATGGTGTTTTCCCTGGCAGCAGTTCAGATGGGAAGAGGGCGGTAACTAACCTACATAAATTCTAAAAGGCTGGCCGGACAGTGCAACTGTCACTTGACCTTTTAACCTACACTAATATTATTCTACACTTCTTTGCTTCTTCACCAACACATATCCATTTCCAGGCTACTTACTTGCAATCCTTCACATTCCCATACAACATTCCTTTAAAGCTAGACCTATCAGCATTACCAATGCTTGTTCAACTATTTGCTGCAAGAAATTCTCCCAGTTTTCAACTAATCCAGAGTATAACATATAACATAATAACAAGAATGTCATCTTAACCCCTTTGCTGCTATGCTTTGCCCCTGTGACAAGCCTTTTTTTGGCTATTTGGAGTAATTAGAGCTTAGGCCCCGGTAACTTTTTGTCCACGTAAGGTATCCACGCCAAATTTGCGTTCTTTTCTTCCAGCATCTTGAGGATTCTAAAGGTTCCCAGGGTTTGTGGATTCCCCTGGAAGGAACCAAGAAATTGGCCAAAATACAGCTAATTCTGTTTTTTTGTTTTTTTTAAATGGGAAAAAGTGCTGCAGAACAAAGCGTCTTGTTTTTTCCTTGCAAAAGTTATCAACTAAGGGTTTGTGATGCTAAAATCACCATCTTCCCAGCTTTTATGAACAGGCAGACTTTTGTCAGAAAACCAACATTTTCTACACAGTTTTGGCATTTTACTGGGGCATAGTCTATTTTTTGTGCTTTCAACCTTCTTCCAGTTAGTGGTAGAAATGGGTGTGAAACCAATAATGGATCCCAGAGAACTATACATTTCTGAAATGTAGACAACATTTTGAATTCAGCAAGGGGTCATTTGTGCAGATCCTTCAAGATTTTTCTATAAAAAACAATTGAAATAGAAAAATATTGGAATTAAGTTGGAAAAAACAGCCATTTGTGGCAACATTTTCACCTGTTACTTCTTCTAAGCATGGCAGATTTTTTAAAGCAATATACCATTTAGTTTGTCGGACCCTTATGGTTGCGGGGATATATAGGACTTGTAGGCTCACCAAGAACCCGAGGTACCCAGAGCCAATAACTGAGCTGCGTTTTGCAATGGTTTTTCATTGTGTACCAGGTATACAGCAATTCATTTGGTAAAATATAAAGAGTGAAAAATAGGTACCAAGGAACTCTATATATTTCCGAAATTGGAACAAAATGTAGAGTTTAGAGGCAGTGGTTATCTGCACATCTCCGAAATTGTGGGTACCCAAAGAAGCACGTGAATTAGAGGAAAGTTTTCAAAATTACTTCTTTTTTACACATTGTCTTATATTTGGAAGGCAGAAATGCAAAGAAAGTCAATGGTAATAACACTTGTTCTACTATGCTGTCTTCCCCTAAGTCTCCTGATAAAAATGGTACCTCACTTGTGTGGGTAGGCTTAGTGCCTGTGACAGGAAATGTCCCAACAAGCAAGGTGGACACATCACATTTTTCCAGTGAAAACTGACCCTTTTTTTGCAATGTGCCTAGCTGGGACTTTTGGACCCTAGCTCAGCCTGCACCTAGGGAAACCTACCAAACCTATATATTTTTGAAAACTAGACACCCAGGGAAATCCAGGATTGGGTGACTTGTGTGTCTCTCTCTAGGTTCTGTTACCCAGAATCCCTTGCAAACCTCAAACTTTGTAAAAACAAAACAAATTTTCCTAACATTTCCGTGATGAAAAGTTCTGGAATCTGCGGGGGAGGCAGAAAGACTGGCTAATTGTTTGGGGGGTTGGGGGCATTGGCATTCCCATTCCTATGTAGCAGAGCTCTCTCCAGCAGATAGACGCTCCCTGGGTGAGCCACTTCTCACTAAATCAAAGCAGCCTGGCTAATCTTGTTAACTCTGATCAATCAGGGAAGACTGCACGAAGGCTGAATTATGGCTTACAGACATGAAAGTCTTATAACTTCCTTTCTGTACAAGTTAGTATAAACTCAACAATAGCATATTGTTGGATTTATCAATACTATTCTCCTAAATCTTTGAATGATATTTTATTCTAATCTTATCCTATGGGGCTAGGCATCTACAATGGGGAAACTTCAATGTGCAATTTCTCTATCATCAGGGCATATAAACATCTTTTATAAGGGCCCTGCTTATAGTTACATGACCCCCACTCCTGGGACACCTAGGGGCGACCTTGTGGGTCCTGTATATACAAAAATACTGTGGATCCTCACTCCACAGTACTCATAGCACCAAAGTCTATTTTGGGAGGCACTTTACTACAATGGGGGAAGTGAAATGTGCAATTTCTCTATCCCCATGGCATATAAACCATCTTTTATAAGGACATTGCTCATTATTACATGACCCCCCCCCAACCCTGGGACACCTACTGGAGACCCTGGGAGTAATGAACATTCAAAAATATTGTAAATTATCACTTTTTAAGTGCCCTCACCATCAAAGTTGAGTTTGCGGTTAATTAACTTTTTTAAACTGTGCTTCAAGACAGGGCTGCTTATAAAATGACCTCAGACGCTCAGCACTGCACACATGCAAGGCAGAAAGGGCTGCTGGCTTCTAAACTGCCATGCCCTATTATGTACTAAGGAATTTCCGGTAGTTTTAATCCCCCTGCCCTATTATGTACTAGGGACTTATAGGGTAGGTCATTTCAATGGTAAGTGTACCCTAATACATAGTGTACCCTATTGCATGTGTGTGTTTTCACTCTGTTTTCTACATAGCACTGGTCCTGGCCCAGGTTAGACAAACCCCAGAGACAGTCAGAGTCAGTTACCACCAATACCACCAGCAGAAAATGGGGGTGCACAGGGCACACAGTATGACTTTGCAAAACTGTCCCACAGGGATGACGTTTTAATATCTTCAGAAACATTTATTTAGTGATGAACGGTATGACTTATACTATTTATTTTCTCCTATGGTGTATTATACTTGTTCATCTGAATTCATATATCGGCCAACACTTGTGCCAGGTTGTGTGTGGGCCTGCTTGGAGGTTGAAGTGGGCTAGTAGAAAGGCGGCCCAGTCACCTTCTGTGACATTGGAGGCAAGCTTCCTGTGGAAAAGGTTTTTTAAGCCATTCACTGTGTGCCAGAAGTTGCTTGAGTTGTTGTGCTTGAGGTCCCAGATGATTTAGCCCAGAAGTTCTCACGGTTTTGCCTTTTAATTGTGCATATTACATGCCTACATTCCCATTTCACTTCCTTTAGGGTGACAGCGTATGATTCATTTGATGGGTTGTGTCTGACAGCTTGCAGGGCTTTGTTAATTTTTCACTTTGGTGGTCTAAATTTAGCCGTCTTGTGTAGATTTAACTGGCCAAAGTGGTTTGTTCAGGCTGCACATTCCCAGGTTTTACTTTTGTGGAGAACTGTTTTGTATAGGTGGTTGTAAATTCCACCCATTTGTCTGTGGTTTTGTCGTGGAGTTGCTGGGAATTTTGCAGATGGCGAGTCGCCTCCTGTGCCAGGCTCTCAATTGTGTCAGAGGACCATTTGATTCTTTTAAGATTGATAGAGGAGGTGGTCCCAGCGACTACTGCTAAGCATTTGTTCTCTGTGGGAGGCATGGCCAGTTCCAGCTCCTGGGGTAAGTGGACACTTTCTGGTCTCAAGCCCATTTTGTATGAGAGAGCTAGGTGTAATAGGGGAAGGGACACCAAGATGTAGTCTATAAGTGAACTCCCAGATTGAGAGTGAAACGAGACGGCTGGGGAAGTGACTCCGTTAATGTGGCCATTATGAATTTGTAGGCCCAGGTGCTCTAATTTCCTGACCAGGGATATGCTCAGTTGGTCCTTCCTCCCAGTGCTGAGTTTAGTTTGTTTATGGGTGTTCCACTCGTGCTCCTGAGCATCAACGACTTTGCTTCTGATAGTGTGGCCTATCAGCGTCATGTTAAAATCCCCTGTCACTATTAATGGGGTGCCTGGGTGTTGCCCTTCTAAGCTGATGATATAATCTATTAGATCTTTTGATAACTCCATGCGATCTTTCCATGTTGGTGGCACGTAAATGTTTATCAGTATGAGACCCTCTTCCTTTCCTTTGATTATAAGAGTTAGATGTAGTTTCTGGAGTCTGTCATGTTCAGTTGTTTCATACTTGCATATTCTGAGCGCAGTTGATATACATACTCCTAAGCCACCTTTCCATTGCCCGAATTTTGCATCTTTGGTGGCTGGGATCAGGGCATGAGTGAAACCTGAGATTCATATTGGTTCCGATGCCCAGGTTTTCTGAAGCACTATTATAGAGAACGTGTGAAGATAATTTAGTGTTTCGGGGTCACTGATCTTGGCCTTCAGACCATGGATGTTCGATGAACAGAGTCTTAGGTTGGAGATTGTCTGGTTCAGTCCAGTCCCCAGAGCATTAGTTCAATCTGTTGTTGGTCGTCGGTTGATTGAACTCGCAACCCACCACCATTTGTTCCTTGTGGGCTCATCTCCCAGTTGAATCTGTGGGCAGGTGTGTGGGTCCGGTCCTTTTTGTCTTGGTTAATCCTCTTATGGATGGTGCCTGTCACGTTCCTGAGGACCAAGTATGGCATGGATGAGAATGTGTGTTTTGCTGTCTGAGCACCTTCTGTCAATGTGAGGAGTTGCAGGTACCCAGTCCATAAATTATTTACTTTCATTCATTATTTTTGAGCTGTTTCAGCTGATTTACAGGTGACCTTAGTTGAGTCACTGTATTTCCCAGGACTGGGTTTGATGAATTGGACTGATTTTATTTCAGCTGGTGGAACCCCTACTAAGGCGGGGATCTACCTCAAAAGTCTGAGTATGTTCCCTCAATTTAAGATATCTTCCTGTCCCCGGCAGTGATATTTTGGATGAAGCAAGGTGGTACTTGTCACCCTACTGGGGCAGTTTTCTTGAGCTTCCAGCCCAGATTGCATTGTGTAGCTTGAGGGCCGACACGCTTGGCGGTCAACAGAGGATGGGAACCCTGAGTTTTTTCTTCCAGACCCGATTAATTCCATCCCGTTGCTTTCGGGCTAATCCAAGGTGTGTAGATTTTAAGAAGAGTCATTGCCCGGAGGCGTTCCTAAGGTGACAATCCCTGTATTGCTGTTTGCGATCGTCCTTGCAAGACCAAGTAGCCCACTTCTGTATCCTTTGTGTTTCTTCCCAGGATTTGGGTTGTAGAATTCTCCATGATCTGGGGGCATTTGATGGAGGTCAGTCCCTATCCTGATTAGGGGTGGGCGGAATTTGCGTAGTCGCGCTACGCAAAGCTCCGCGAAACGGTAAAAAATCTCCGCGAGCACGCAAAAGTTCCGCAAACACGCAGAATTGCTTGTTCCGCCCGTTCGCGATGCTTTTTTCCTGTTCGCGAACGCTGTTTACGTGCTTGGGGAGAAATATCTTGCGAACACGCATTTTGAAAGCGCGAACAAGCAAAAAATTCCGCGAAGCCGCGGATCGCGGAATTTTTGGTAATTCCGCGTTCTCCGCGGAACGCAAAATTTCCCAAATTCCGCGAGCGGAATGGAATTTACCGCCCGGGCCTAATCCTGATGTTGCTGACCGTGTTAGTTAATGGAGGAGTTAGGCCAGGCTTGACAGGTCTCGAAGGTAATGCAATGCGTGTATTTTATTCGTGAGTGGCAATTCTTTTAAGGACTACTGTGCTGTAGTGTGGCCCTTTCTGTCTTCTGAGCCCTTGATGCTGATGGCCATCGCACTACCCTCAACCCCTTTTTCATCTGCAGTGTTCATTGCTTGGTGTGGGGTGCCTCCCATGGGGACATTTATCGCGTGTGTCTTGAATGAGTGGTTCAACGAAGTGCAATTATTGTAGTTTTTGCCCTTTGGCTACACCCTTCGGTCTTCGTTGCTGTAGAGGTCCTGTGCTGCGGGCACCCTGCTCTCTGGTCATGTCTCTGGTGATGTTTCTCTGCGGGTTCTGCTGTTTTGGATGTGAGAGACAATCTATTTACCACATCATTTTTGGGAAATTTTTGTTCCTGTGATTTCCTTTTTTTACTCCTTTTTGATTTTGTCCTGTTTCTTGTTGCACCAGTGTGTTGATTGCCCTCATTTTTAAATGACTGAATTTGCAAGGGGGCAATCATGTTGCTCGTGGTCCCTATATTTGCTTTACTACTTGTGTCAGGCGAGGTTCACTTGTGGGGCTACCCGTTGCGGGAGGAGGCCAGTTATCTATGAGGACCTCTTCCAGATCCTCGACTCTAGGATTTGTTGCTAGGTTTAGCACAGTGTCTTTGTATAACGATGTGCATTCTCCACTCATGGTTGTCTCACTGCCCGTTTTTGTCTTGTTTATGGCTTTCAGGTCTGCTAGGACCTCCCCAAGAACTTTGGGTAAGGATCTTAGATTCTCCAGAATTGGGGAGCATGTGCATCTCAGGATAAGTTCGATTGTATTAGCTTGTGCTCTCTTGATTAGTTTGTCCAGGTTGGCAATTTTCTGGTCTATCCCTGACACGAGAGTTGAAACAGTGTTCAGTACCTCAATTTGTATGTCCATTTTGAGCGAGGGGTACATTAGTGTGTTGACCATTGATTGGATGGTCTTTAACGGGGAGGGCCAGGTGCCACTGTCCGGTAGATTTTTTTCTGTTTTTTTCGACAGTTGAGAGGTGTATGCTCCCCTGTGTGGTCGCATTTTCCTCTGGACCATCTGTACCTTTGGTTTGGCACTCAGTCCAGTCAGTCTCTGGCACGTAAGATGCCAGAAGAGCATTCCATTCATCCTGTGTTAGGTCTGAGTAAACGGTTCCTGGGTCTGCTTCAACTTGATGGTGAGTTCTTTGGTAGGCTTGTGATCTAGATTGATGCCTGTCTTTTCTTTGCTGCCTGTACCTGGGCATGCTCCTTCCATGTTTTTTTCTTGGAATGAGTCATGAATCAGGTTGGAGGGACTGAGCCCTGTGTTCTTCACTGTCCCAGGGTCTGATTGCTGATTTTCGACTTCGTGTGAAGTTGTTCCTAGGCTCCCAGGAGAAATTTGTGTGTACATATTTACAATGGCCAAGAAATCGTCGGATGCTGCCACTGCAGGGTTGTGTTAGCCATTTTCCTTTGAGGACCATTCTTTAATGTTAAAGTTTAAACTGGTCTTTCACAGAGGGCTTTTACTTGATGCTAATTCTTGATAAGTGGGGCAATCTGGGGTGCCTGCTTGTAAGTTCAAGTATGCCCTAATGGAATTTATCATATGGTTTTGTTTGACTGTTGGGACTAGGTATTGATTATGTAGCGGCCTATTTTGTGGTTTGTTCTTTGGCCTGTGTAAGAATTGTCGGTGTGGGTGGAACTGGGAGCCCAGTGTTTTTGTGAAATGGTTGAAAAGATGACGGTGCCTGCATCCTTAATAGCTGGAACTTGGCAGTGATCTTTGGTTGGTCGCTTGAGACCCCTGGAGCTTTGGTGTTGTTGACGTGGGGCTGTGATTCTCGTTTTTTTCCATTTGTTGCTTTGTAGTGTTGTCCTTCTCTGTTTGCCTGATCTCATGATGGGGCAGATATCTTTTTTTTGATGGTACAGTCCTAGTAATTCTTGGATTGCGCTGGACTCGGCTCGGTTGGTTTGATTTTGGAGCTCTTATTTGGTGGTCCTTTTCCTTGTTGGGGCTCTTGTGCTATTGTAAGCGTGTGCAGACGTATGGGGATCTCACTTACTGTTTCTAGCTCAGGACAACTGGGTTTGGCTGACCTTCTGGGCTTTGGGCTATGGGATTTGGGCATTACTCTAACTCGGGGTAATTATTTATAGCTCTTCTTCTCATTACGTAAACGGTCCTCTTACTACCACATTTGCTGGAATGGAAATGAGTCCACGATTTAAAATATCACAATTTACTATCAAATGGGCTGATTCACACTCTGTAATAATCAGCTTCTGGTCTATATCAGATTTTTGTTGTTGTTTTAGAGGAGAAGAAAACAATGCACCATAGAAATTACCATCACAATCATTACTCTAGGTTTAATCAATGAAGAGAATTGCTATATGTTTAGCAGGGTTTAAAATTGTGAAAGGGGTTTACAGCCAATAGGCATATTTAATTTACTTGCAAGTCCCTAGTAAGATGGTACTACATGAACTTAGGGTCTGTGAGTTAAATGCTACTAGTGGACCTGCATCACGTGTTGTGCCACCCACTTAAGTAGCCTTTTTAAACATGTCTCGGGCCTGCCATTGCAGGCTTTGTGTGTATTTTTAAATTACCATTTTGACCTGGCAAAGTAAGCCTTTTGCCAGGCCCAAACCTCCCTTTTCAATACACCCAAGTCACCCCTAAGGTAGGCCCTACACAGTCCAGAGAGCAGGCTGCATTGTATTTAAAAAGTCGGACATGTACTTTTGAGTTTTACATGTCTTCATAGAAAGAACCTTTTAAATTCATTCTTCACTTCTGTGAAGCCTACTTCTCCCATAGGATAACAATGGGTTAACCTATTACATGTATTACGTTATAACTTTCAATTGGGAGCAGATAGGAGTATTATGTTTCGTGTCTGGAAATTGTAATTAAAAATCCTCTTTTATGATAAAGTCAGATTTTAAGTTATAATTTAAAAATGCAACTTTTAGAAAGTTGGCATGCACCTTGTTCCTGGATCACTTGGCTGGGTGTAGTTGGACTTTGTTTATTCCTCCCAGACAGCCACACAATCGAGGGATTAGGTGTGCCTGGATGGGCCACCAACTGGCAGGATGGGAGGAGGAGCTGGGCAGAGCCCCACTTCCAACTGAATAAGCTGTGTCCTGCCTTCACACAAAGGACCTGTTACCACTGCATTGTTTAATGTAGCCAGCTTTGCCCCAGGGGAGGCAGGAAACTTCAAAGACTTCAAAGGGAATTCTCTAGAATCTTCTCCTACTTTAAAGAAGGCACCATGTATAAAAATCGGACCCTCAGACCCAGCTGACTTGCCGCCTGGACCTGCAACTGGACCTGCCTGAACCCTGCCAGCTTCTGCTGGAGTGAGTTCATGATCCCCTAGAGGTGGCCCTCAGGCTCTGGCACCTTGATGTTTCATACTTGAGCTCTCTACTTCAGGAATCCTGAAGTTTTGGACTCTTTGCAAATGGGCACGTTTGCACCAAGATCTTGCCACCCACGCTGTCTGCCAATGTGAAGTTCTGGCAAACCCAACTCTTTGTGCCACAGCAACCACTATTAATGCCCAGCAGAATGAGATCTGCACTTCGCAATACAGCATCAACAGCTTGTGGTGACTGCTAATGTGAAGCTCCAGCAACAACCATCGGCAATGCCCAACAGGATATTTGCACTACAGCGACGACCATTTGAGGAGCCCGGCCTGCTTTTCGTGCTACATCAATGACCATACCAACGTTCTCCCTGCTTTTCGCTGGCCCTTCCACTGTGAACTGAACTCTTCACGTTGGACTTTGATGGTAACTGCTTTGGCTGGACTAACCTGGTCCCTGCATCATCGCGGGTGGCCTGAACTTGTGACTTTCACCCGGTCTTGCACTACCAGATTACCATGAGTGGCACTTTGTGCTTTTAGGCGATTTACTTAACTGACCTCTTTAAAATTGCATATCTCAGGTTCTACTGATTGGATGTTTGTTGTTTTGGTGCCAAATAATTTAATAAATGTCACTCTATTTGTCTTAATTGATGTAGGAATTTTCTTGTGCTTTGTTTTCACTTTGTTACTGGTGTTAGTACTGCATAAATACATTACACATTGCCTCCAGGTTAAGCCTCACTGGCTTGGTGCCAAGCTACCATAGGTTTAAGCACAGGTTAATTTGGGGTTTGCTTGTGATTTCACCTTGTCAGAAATTGTGGCTGCTACTTGAGTAGTGTTTCACACCTCTCAACCAGTAACCCAGTTCCCAACAGGTACTATTCACGTTTCTAGTTTGAATCTACAACAATAATCAATACTTATCACCAAATGTCTGTGAAGTTAGTTTATCAAATTCCAAACAGTGTCAAGCTTTTTATCAGCTGATGGTAAACAAAACAAAAAGGCTTGGCATATACACAAAGGTCTTAGGAAAGATGTCAGCGTGTCTGCCCAAAGTAGTCTTTTAAGTCTCTTCCAGGTGTTTTTTTTATTTGATGACACTAGTCATGCTCCTACAAGAATTCTGTGAAAATACTGCATTCTAAAGGGAAGCATATAAGGCAATAATAATGGAGGAAAAGCCAAATGAAAATTCTGATGTTAAGAAAATGTCTGATGCCATGCAGAAATGAGGAAACAAATTCTTGAATATGTAGTATGGTTCAAGGGTGATCATCAGACCATAGTCAAAAGTTGCAGTCATAGAACACAATTTAAAGTCTTCATCTGAGCATTCCATTAAATAAGATATTCTGTTTGGGTCAGCTATGTAGGTCATTTGGAATGGGACACTTCAGATGTTGACTGTGTGGATAGTTTGGCCAGAGGTCAAGATACCAGAGGTTAGGAGAAGGAAAGTGAAAAGGCATATTTTAAGTTCCTTCATCTCCACAATTTACTAAATTAGCAAACAAAATCACCATCTTACAATTGAATATACAAATCAATTAACAAAAATTGGCATACTCAAGAAACCATACTTCAGGCTGCAGAGCTAAATGCTTAAAATCCCATACTTGGTCACTTTCACATCAGCCCAAAAAAGTAAAAACGTCTCAGTGTACCATTTGTCAGGCACGGCTTTATTGTTGGTGGTGCCTGGTGCGACTATCTTTATTGGTGCCCCCTCAATGACCTCCTTCATGGATTACCTCACTTCCACTCTCCAATGGTGCCCATATTTTCAGCTTATCACATCTCTCACATTTATTTATATTATAGCGCTACTCATCCTAGTGTAGACTATCAAAGTGCTTTACATCACAAACATATTGTACTGACAATGAGTCATATAAATGTATAAATCCATGTATAGGGAATGTTACTTAAAACAAAAAGGACTACGAGTTGTAGGAGTAACATATCATCCATACAAGTAGGCATTATATGTTATAAGTGCTTGGAATGGAGAAATTAAAGGGCAGATTAACTACTTTTTTACGATGCACAGTAACAAAAGTTGCTGCACTGCATTACATGCAAAAGATAGAGCGGAACAGCATAATATCTATTGGGTTTGTGTGATGTCAAGCTTAGGTTTTATACTTGGCAAAGTACTGATAGACCTGAAATCCATAATGTGGTATTTCCTCATACATTTTACCTTCACCCATCCTGTTTTGTTGAATTTGTTTTTGTTGACATTCGGACTCAGTGAACTTTACCACTGCTAACCAGGTCTAAAGTGGTTGTGCCCTCTACCTAAAACATGGTAAAATTGGCTTACACCTTATTGACACATTTAATTTACTTGTAAGTCCCTAGTATATGGAACTACAGTTTCCCAGGGCCTGTATATTAAATGCTACTAGTGGGCCTACAGCACTCATTGTGCCACCCACTCAAGTAGCACTTTAAAACGTGTCTCAGGCCTGCCATTGCAGCCTGTAGTGCAATTGTAAACTGCCATTTCGACCTGTCAAAATAAACCTTTGCCAGTTCTAAATTTTCCTTTTTTATATTTGTAAGATATGTCTATAGTAGACCTTATAGGCCTTATAAGCCCATAGGGCAGGGAGCATGTTATCGTTAAGACTAAGTTAAGCCTGACTGCTTTTAAGCCAAGCTATCAGGAGGTGAAATGCAGGTTAGTTTAGCATCTTTTGTGGTTCACCTTGACAAGGATTGTGATTGTTGCCTGAGTTGGGCTTTCACCCCCTCAACCCATAACCAGTTTCTAACAGTTATCCTTTCAGCACACAATTCTATGGTTTGACAAAATGTAGCACTTTACCACTGTGTATGTGTATTGTACAGTGCAGCAAACATGCAAGGCTGGTAGAAAATAAATCATCCCTGCAAGTTCATGCCTGCCTCAGGGAGGTGTAACTATTTTATGCCAATCACTTTCCACTAAAGTTAGTAGATAGGGAGTAGCATCAAAATCTATGGGTGAGTGCATGCGAAGGTTCATGTATCACCCATAGAATGCTTCCTTGAAGTAAAGTGCTTTGTGTTACTTTAGTCATTAAAGTAACAAATGTTCCAAAGGCAATAATTCAAGAAAAACGTTATGAATACGCAAGTAAAAATAAGTACTCCTCCTGTCAACAATGAAAAATAATTCAATTTTAATGATTGGATTAGTCCTATTAATCATATGACAATTCCAACAGGTCAGAAGGTGCTACATGTGGTGGTGCAGTGCAAGTGAAATAAAGTGAAAAGAATATGCATAAATATATAAAGTGCGCATAACTCAAGTTATTGTCTCAACCAACGGGATTAGATTTCAGTATGCAGGAATAGGAAATTCCATCAAATCACGTTTTGTTTGTAAACAAACGGTCCTTTCATCAATTAATAAGTGATTGAGACATATTAGTTAAAGTTTCGACCCCAAACGAAAGAATTAGCTGGGTATTTCTCAGGACAGATGTAGCAACCTGAAAGAAAGTAGGAATTGTCTAAGATGAGTAAAGAGAAAGTGGCTTAAATAGGAGATCACACATAAGTATATAGAGGCTGGCAGCTCACCTGGAAAGTAAGAAGCTATGTCTCACAAATGAGAACTTCAGAAGAGAAGTAAGGTTGCCTGTACCATGAAAAAAAAAATCATGCGTCAAGGTCAAAGGTCATCCATATGAAGAAACATAAAAAAACCCTATAGATATATAACTAGCCATCCCTTATGTGACCAGCATACAAAGAAGTGTGATATACATTAAACGGAAGTGTCTATAAGGTTCAAACAAAGACTATTAAGAAAAGCTAGAGGACAGAGGGGCAAGGCACAAGACCACAGTGCAATTCAGAAGCCTGTGATACGCTATCATAGGCAGCAGCAGCGCAGGGGAGGGAGGGGGGAGTTGGGATCAAGTTGGGAGGGGGGCAAAGTTTAAGCAGAAGTGAATTAGACAGCGGCGTTATGACTAATAGATGCCTGTTATAGACGTGACTATGTACTCTTTGCATGTCTGAAATATGAGACATGCGAGTGGGCTAAAAGGGATAGAACATATCCATGTATTGAGAATAATCGTGGATGCATTGATGTTTGCAAGAAAACAATAAAATATGTTTAAAAAAAAAAAAGAAAAGCTAGAGGAGTCATATGAACTGCTTCGATGCCGAGCCAAAGTAAAAAGTCTTGCAAGTAACACCCATATAACAATATAACCACCTACACAAAACCAAGCCCAAAGCGTGAATGTGATATCACCTAGATGTCAAAGATCATGGCAAACAAACTACTGAATTATTGGTTAAAGGGACATTGTTGTAAGTTGACACTGTTGTTTATTTTCATTATGGTAGTATCAGCTGATTCAAGCCCAGCTTCAGTGTTTTTCGCTTGATGAAAATCACTGAGTAACATGTGGACTGGAGAGCTGCTTTCTCGTTGCCCAGGTTTGTACTGCAGCACTCAGGTTGAATTCGTAGGGCCCTACTTGGGATTCATTCTAACCTTTGGTTTTGTTTTTGTTTCTTTTGTGTTTTTAGGAAAGTGTGAAGGCGTTTGATTTAATGGTTCCCCTGTTTTTTCCTGATTAATGAGGAGTTTCCTTTAGATGTATGCCTTTTGAAATTTGTTTGCCATGATCTTTGATATCTGGGTGAAATCACAGGTGACCATATTTCTCTTCTGAAGTTCTCATTTGTGAGACATAGCTTCTTGCTTTCCAGGTAAGCTGCCAGCCTTTATATATTTATGTGTGATCTTCTTTTTGAGCAACTTTCTCTTGACTCATACTAGACAATTCCTACTTTCTATCAGGTTGCTACATCTGTCCTGAGGAAGACCCTGCTAATTCTTTGTTTTGGGGTTGAAACATTGACTATTATGACTCAATCATGTATTTGTTGATGAAAGGATCATTTGTGATAAAAAATACCAGTGATTTGATGGAAGTTCCTATTCCTACATACTGAAATCTTGTCCTGTTCGTTGAGATGATAATTTGAGCTATGCGCACTGTACATATTTGTGCACATTTTTTCATTTTATTTCACTTGCACTGTGTGGCCACACATCACAGCAGGTCACTTGTTGAAATTGTCATATGATGAATATGAATAATCCAATCATTAAAATTGAATAATTGTTCATTGTTGACAGCAGGAGTACTTGTGTTTACCTGCCTATTCAGTATGTTTTTCTTGAAAATTTGCCTTTGGAACATTTGTTACATTAATGGCTTTTATACCCTAGTTCCATTAAAGAGGAGGGTAGATTTTCCTTTTTTGTTATTGTGTTTCGTTAGGGCAACTGTCCAATGCAATTCAGGATTTACACTCATAAGTAAGCCATGAAACAACAATTTTCACCAGAGTTGGATCACTCTTGTGATGCAAACCAAGCGCAAAGTGTTAGTAAGTCCACTCCAGAAACATAATAACACAATGACTGGAGTGTCAGACAAATAAAATTGAATTGCTACCCAAAGGCACACTTTTAGCAATCTTAGAATAATAAATGATTGAGGGGAAAACACAATAAGGTTCTACACCTGTGCCTTTCCATTTGCATGCAACACACTAATGCCAATTTATAGCTCCATGTACTATTTGTGAAGAATTGTTAGTAACAGAAGGATCTCTGTGACAAAAGCAAAAACACACTGAGCTATCAACATAAAAAACGTATCAGTGATCTGCATGTCACACGTGTGCTTTGCAGCAGGATCATTTACCCTCTATGCTACTTTATCGTAAGTGAAAACTGTTACTAGATGTTAGAAATCAGGACCTGTTTGCAGTCTCACCTACTTTGTGCCCCATTTCATACCCCAGATGCTAATTGTCTGACTCTGAGGGTGCCCTGGGCTCTGCTAGGCAGGCCCAGGACCAGGGCCAGTTTGAAAACACTCACTGTTATGTTGAAATACTCATATGCATTAAGGTACACTATGTTTTAGGGTACACTTACCATTGGCATGACCTACCCTATAAGTCCCAAGTAGATAGGGAAGAGGTGTGGAGCAGCGGCCAGGGTGGCTGACTCCGGAACCCGGGGGCTCACAGTTCGATCGCCGGCAGCAGATCAGCCCAGCACCATGTGACTCTTGGCAATAGCTCGCTTAATCTTCCCGATGGCCCCCAGCGCCTTGACGCCCTCGGGTAATTGTTCGCGCTTTCCAAATACTGGACATTTACATATTAGGGCAGTGTGATTAAAACTACCTAGAAGTCCCTAGTATATAATAGGGCATGGCAGTTTAGAGGCCAGCAGCCCTTTCTGCACTTGCATGTGTGCAGTGCTGAGCACCTGAGGTCATTTTAAAAGCAGCCCTGTCTTGCAGCACTGTTTTTAAAAGTTAATTAACTGCAAAATCGACTTTGATGGTGAGGGCACTTAAAAAGTGATAATCTACATTATTTCTGAATGTTCAGTACCCCCAGGGTCTCCATTAGGTGTCCCAGGGATAGGGGTTCATGTAATAATGAGCAGTGTCCTTATAAAAGATGGTTTATATGCCATGGGGGTAAAGTAATTGCACATTTCACTTCCCCATTGTAGTAAAGTGCCTCCTAAAATTGACGTTGGTGCTATGAGTACTGTAGAGTGAGGATCCACAGTATGTTTCCATATAAGGACCCACAAGGTACCCCTAGGTGTCTCAGGGGTGGGTGGTCATGTACCTACAAGCAGGGCCCTTATAAAAGATATTTTATGTGCCCTGATGATAGAGAAATTGCACATTGCAGTTTCCCATTGTAGATGGCTAGCCCCATAGGATAACATTAGTTATCATAGTTTATAAACACATAAGTCTTGCTAGGAATAGAATAAAATATATTTCAAAGACTTAGGAGAATGGTATTAATAAATCCAACAATTTGCTATTGGTGAATTTATGCTCAAATGTACAGAAAAGAAGTTATAAGACTTTCTTGTCTGTAAGCCAAAATTCAGCCTTCCTGCAGTCGTCCCTGATTGGCAGAGTTAACAAGATTAGCCAGGCTGCTTTGATGAAGTGACAATTGGCTCACCCAGGGAGAGGCTATCTGTTGGAGAGAGTTCTGTTACACAGGAATGCCAGAGCATGGGGGAGGGGTAGTAAAGCATGAATCTTCAAAGGAGGAATAGGACAGGCAGGGAATGCCAGGTCCATCTACCCCCATCCCATCTGACCCAGCCAGATAGCAGGCTGAAGGAAGGAATCTGCAGATGTTAGGAGGAGAGCTATGGAAATGAGCCATACTAGAGGTTGGTTTAACTAGTTCTTACTCCTCAATCAATTAATCAATCATGGGCTTGTAGAGTGCGTCTACTCACCCGTGAGGGTCTCAATTCAACATGGCTGAGATTTCAGCCATGTTAAATTTTGGAGGAATAGTGCTTTCTGGGAGAATATTATGTCACACAATGGAGGAAGTGGTTATGCTCCATGGTGTTAGCTTTCACCTCATTGGACAGGAGTGCTCTTCTGCTTGACCCCAGAGAACACTGAATAAATATGTGGGAGGTGCAGAGCCTCTCAGATCTGCTGCTTGAAACTATGAGAAGAAGAAGGTTTGCCACGCTGGAAACTTGATTTGCACCACCAGGCACTGCATTCTGACTGACTGCGCCTGCTGCATTATCTAGAACTATAGCCCTGTGGGTGTACCTTGCTTCTAAAGGATTAAAGAGTGGAATCCCTGCAAGCTACAGGTTAACAGAGCTCACCTGGACCATCACCCCCAAGAATTCCCTGTCTGGAGTGCGTCCAGTGGATTTGTAAGAGTTTTGTTCAGGTGCATTGTGGGTATTGTAGTCCTAACCTTTTAAGGACCATCAGGGAGCTTCCAGACCTTTGAATTGTGTTTTGAACACATTAGACCCTCAAGAGGAACTTCAGGAAGAAGTTCCAGAAGTTTAGAGAAGTTTGGAGCAACTGTGGAAAAAAGCTTCATAAGGTGACCTACTCAACACGGAGAACCACGCCGGCTATCTTCAACCGCGACCCAGCCTAGATTCCAGGTTCGTCCCACTGAAGAGCTCCGGATGTCCGACTTCCAGAATTTGGCTGGGAACTCCCTGAAAGTTAGGCCAGCGAACCCTCACCAAATCCGGACTGTCGAAGAGCATCGAGGGACCATGGTGGAAAAAGCTCCAGAAAGGTTTCTAAGTCTGAAGGTAACATTTTGATTGGGTCCTCCCGCTCAGTGTATCCGTTCAGGGTTCCATTGCGGTTTGCCGGAAAGTTTGACTTTGCCTCAGTCAAGCACAACCAGATGTCCCAGATTGGCGCTATAGGTTTCTAAGTGCTAGAAAATGTTTATTCTTTAAAAATGTATATCTCGGGTTCTCTACATTGGATTCTTGTTGTTTTGGTGTCATTTTAAAGATAGAAATATTTCCTATTTGTATAAATTGATGTTTGATTTTTATTGTGTGATTTGTCTTAATTATTTACTGAATTGGTGTTTTTAAATGCTTTACATACCTGTCTCCTAAGTCAAGCCTGCCTGCTTGCAGCCAAGCTACACAGGGTTGAGAATGGGAATAATGTACTGAGGCCTGTACTGAGCCCTAGAGTGTGTTAGTGGCTTTATTGCCAGTGATAGATACATATTTACCACTACTAATAACCCACTTTCCAACACTAGGCAAATCACCGATGTTCCCATCAAGTGCATTAACCACCAGAGTTCTCATTAACCCCGGGCGGAGACCTCCGCTCCGCCCATGGAGTGTGCGGAGATTTGCCTTCTAGAACGCGGAGAAGGCAAATCTCTGCACACTCCGGAGCGGAGCTGGCCAGCCCCCGCCTCCACCCCCCTATTAAGAAGTAAGTTAACATGAATTAAAAATAAACTTAAAACCACTTACCTCTGTACTGCGGCATTCCCGGGCTGCCCGCCTCCTCTTCCTCACCGTACCGGTAATGCTTGAGAAAACTGCGCATGCGTTTGTTTGCAACTCCGTGGACCTCCGCGTACCCCTGCTACGCCCACTACGCTCAGGGTTAGTTCTCATGCTGTTGTATTCTCCTCTGAAAAATACAGCGGCACATAAAGATCTCTGCAGGCTGCTCTTATCTCAGTTTAGCCTGTCATGAGGAGGGTGCCCCCTTTGACCTTGTTGCCCAATGGGATGGCACCGGTTAACACTGCCCTTTGTAACCACAAACAGAGCTGTGAGAAACGGGGCAATATATGTTCAACACAATTAAGCGAAGTTTGGGAAAAAGTAGAAATGCCCAATAGCAATAATACATCAATTGTAGTGACGGAAGTAGAAAATGGCACACTTGAACTGGTAAAACACAGGTGATCCAAAATGCCAGCTCCAGGTCACTAAACTATTCCATTGCTAAGTATCCAGTAGGCAGGATTTCTGTGGTTTCAAACAGCCGCAGACTACTTAAACAGGGCAAACACAATGTCTGATTTACGAAATGGAAATTTCCAACATGTTCCGTGTCTTTCTCATTGCCTGAATCTGCATATCACAACGTGCTAGAAAGAAACTTTGATCATCGCAACCTTGGGAGCAGAAACGAGACTGTGAAACAATTATTTCCTTTGAAAGCAAGTGTAGTATTGGTGAACAATCAAATGAATCAAAAACTACCGCAAAGTCAAAGACCACCTTTCCTAAATTTGAAAAGTAAAAGCTCAAAAGAGGACAGTGCAAGACTATATCAGAAAGCAAGTTGCGGCCGATATTGTTATGCCTAATTTCTCACAGTTGGTACTTTGGAGGCACCATAGAGACCTTATAGGTTACATGGAAGAAACCAATCACGAGACTTGCAGGGGGGAAAATATGTTGCATTAGTGATAACATTGTTCAAACTGCTAACGCAACAGGCTGAAAGATAATGTGGAAATGTCGAGGCTAAAGAGATGTCGCAGCTTGTTCCAATTTCAGACAGATTTAACAATCAGGTAGATAGAAAGTATTGACATTTTACCTAAGACTTATCTTTAAGTGAAAAACTTTCCAACTCTTGAAGTTTCTCTTGTGAAACCTTGCATGAGTTCAGCAGTAGTTCAAGACCCTAGTCTCAAACAGCATGGAGCATGTAAACTCAATCACAGTGAGCGTTCCAGTCCATTCCTGATTCACTGCTCAACATTCTGGCCACAGATTTAACATTCAGAAGTCCATTAAGTAGTTCAATGCAGAAGCAATAAATACTGGGAAAATCTTTTAGGACAACTGCAAGACATGTCCCGTTAAAAAACACTGTCATTGTGTCAACAGTACCTTATTTTTCTTGTGCACTTGGGAGCCGCATTAGACAAAACTTCAAAGCCTTTGACACTGATTTGAAAAATATGTGAGTCGTAGAAAAGAGGCCTGGCTTGGCCCCTCCAGGATAGATTTTAATATATTAAATTACCCCCAAGCATAATTTTCGGATTAACTTTCCATTATGGCTGTGAATGTTGCATATGACACACATTGTTGGTTCCGGTGGGTACAGGTTCAGCATCTTGATTCTCAGTAGATAAAACGTGTCCTTATCAGTATCAATCTCTATGAATTTGCTACTATAAGAAGCCTCCCGGAGGTGCCATATGGGGGTCTTACTTTGAGGAGAGAGTTCTCAACCCAGCATTGTTCATCTAGCAGCATCTCATCTACAACTCTCATGGTTCCCTCCATGAGTCAAGTAACCAAACCTGTAATGCTAATCAGTTTGCCACATGCAGCATCTACAGTTTTCATGCACTTAGGAGGGAATCCATCTCTCACCAAGGTAGCTCTTAGGGTGGGTTTTTGATTTAGCTTGCGTCTTCGCTGGGAAAAGGCTGAATTCCCAAGGGCAGCAATGTGGAGGGAAAGTTTGGTTTCCCCTGATTGTTTGCCTTTTTCTGGTCTCTAATTTAATCTGGTATTAGGATTCTGTGCACTGTGACACTATTACTCAGTGACATAATGCGAGCACTCTGGCCCTAAAGTGATAATGGTAAAACAGGTTTCACCTAATTGGTCTTTTTAACTTTCCTGTAAAGTAATGCTGGATGGCGCAACAATTACACCACTGGTATGGAAATTAAGGGCCATATTATCAAGACCGGCGATAAAATTATCGCAACGGCGAAAACATTATCGCCGCTTTAGTGGCAGGAAACTGCCGCTAAAGCAGCGATAAGGAGCTTGATAATATGCCCTATAGAATTCCAATAGAAGCCCAGGTTCTGGTGTGAAGGACATCAAACCTGGGCTTCTATTGGAATTCTATAGGGCATATTATCAAGCCCCTTATCGCCGCTTTAGCGGCAGTTTGCTGCCGCTAAAACGGCGATAATGTTATCGCCGTTCTTGATAATATGGCCCAATATGTCATATGATAGCTGCAGTGTGTATTTACACCACCCACATAAATGGGAAAAATATATGGCTGCCAGGTGCAACATTGTACTGGGCTGCAGTTTGAAGGCACTGCAATAATACATGGCACCGAGAAGTGTCTTTGCAGTACAAGAAAACCTACATTCACATAATAGATTCCATCTAAACCATGCCATGTAAACCCATAAGGTACAGTGCCTGATGAATAAAATGAGGTACACTATATATTTGAAATAGTGTGCCCTCGCAGTGACTGAATGCCCAAAAGCTATATGTACTGTGGTGGGTCATCGTGTCAGGAATGAAAAAGATTCTTATCGTAATTACCCTTGTGATGGCCTACCTCACTTCTATACAAAACTTTAAGACATCACCCATCACAAGAAACATACAAGTCTGAAGTAAACACTCAAAAACCTAGAGTTTATGGAATCTAGGTTGAACACTTAACTGACAGATTACATAGTAGGGTGTTGGCATCATTCCTTTTCCATCATTATTTGCTGTTTTGGAGAATAATACTTTATCCTTCCCACGATGGCAGAGGTGTATTACTTTTGGGTTGTGCATGGTGGAGAGACAGTATATAAACAGCTCAAACCAACACTGCTTTGCCTGACAATTCAGTCTACTTGGGCTCATTCTCTGCTGTACTAGTTTGCAGCCGGCTTCCCTCCATGTGCACACTTGTTCAGCCTCTTAAACTTATTCCAGTTAAAAATGTATTGATGTTCCAGCTTGTTTTGCCTCCCCTGGGGCAGCTACCGGTGTTTTCATATGCTATGGGTTAAACCCCGCCTCCAGTCTACAGCCTACAATACAGCCTGAGCACTCATGTACACAGACACTAATTACTGATGTTTAATGAACAACCTACTCTTTATGTTAATTATGCTGTGTACTGCAATAGGTGGTGGATTTGCCTCAAAATAAATTTTGCAGTATTCCGGAACACAAGTTCAGATTCCTTTGTTTCTCATTCCTCTATCCCTTTTACCCTATTTCCTCAGGGTCCTATTTGTAGCACTTGTTCCTTTAATGAATTCTTCCATTGTGTTGCCAGTCCAGAAGCCTGAAGTGATTCTGGACAGGGCCTCCCTAGGATTAGAGTGTGATGAAGGCCACTACTCTCCGTTCAGTTTAGAACTCTGGAATGCATCAGAATCTCCCAGCCAACTCCTTTCAGTTGGTTTTGGTGCGTCTGCCTGAACAAGCCTTCATCAGGGATTGATTATATGGAAAAGGTAACCACTTTCTTATTATATTATGCTAACTAGAGTGGGGCCATTTCCCATCTCACCCAAAAGAGGATAGCCATTCAGTATGGGAGCTGTGAGATCACTTTCACCCAAAGCAATAGTTGAAGGATAACTACCCATTCATATGAATTAGTTGCAGTTTGGTTTCCCAAAATAAATATGCAAAAGATGGAAGATGAAGTCACTCACTAATATTATAAAACATTAAATGTACTAGGTCTGTAGATGTACTTCTGTAATGAGAAAAGATAATGCGGGCAGAATAAATAAGAGATTTAACTAGAACAACAGTTACAGAATCAGTTGATTTTGACACAAACTGTTTACGATTTAGAATGGTGGCTTGATAATACAGCACATGGGGGAACCTACTGAAATAGAAGTGCATTGCTCTGAAAAGCAGCCAATATTGAACATTGTCTAATTTGATGAGCAATACAATTAGTAGTGCTGAACAGGAGGAGTTTTACTGAGATCGAAAGTGCAAATCCATATGCAAATGTTGTTTATTACAAGCAAATCGGTTCTGGCAACACTGATTAGTGAGAGCAGTGTAAGTGTTCGCCATGCCCCTTTGCAAGGGTGTGGCGCTATGTCTATGAACAAAACACCACATATATAGTACTATGGCAACGCTATGTCCCTCAACCAACTTATGTGTACAGACTCTGTCACATGTGTCAAGGTGCACTACTCTTGCCCATGTGGTGCAATTTGAATTCTCAAAAAATATTTTTTATATTATTATCATGTTTAAACCAGTTTTTAACAAAAGGCTGTCTACCAACCACTTAGATGTGAACAAACATATTCCGAAAAAAATGGAAAGGACAATAGTAAACAAATTTGTTTGACACTTTCCGTGTGTCAATAGAAATTCATATGAGCCTCATAGCGATATTAAAGTTAGCGGTAGAGCCAGTCTCTCAAGTTTTTACACCCATTTTTAATTTGGCGTACTCAGAGGGACATTTTCCGCTAGACTGGAAAAAAACCTCTATTCTCCCCCTTCTGAAGAAACCGAATCTTGATACAAAAGACCCTAACAAATTTAGACCAATATCCAGACTTCCGGTACCTGCTAAAATCATCGAGAGAAATTTAAATACGCAACTTAGCCAATTTCTTGAGTCTACACAAGCATTGGACCAAACTCAGTATGGTTTTCGAGGGGACCACAGCACCGAAGCTGCCCTCCTGAAATCTACTGAAGAGATACGGACCATTTTAGATCAAGGCTGCTCTGATCCTGTTAGATCTTTCTGCAGCATTTGATACGGTCCATCACGATTTGCTGATGGACCGGCTGCAGGAGATTGGGGTACAGGGTTCGGGCTGGAGACTCCTAAAATCATTTTTGTCAAACCGGAGTCAGCGGGGAATGTTGGGGGAATTTGTATCTAAACCTTTTTCACTACCATGTGGGGTCCCGCAAGGCTCCTCACTGAGTCCGACACTATTTAATATATATGTGTCCTCTTTGGCGCCCCTTATTCAGTCATTTGGGTTTAGTCTAACCACTTATGTGGATGACACTCAAATTGTGGTGTCTCTTCTACCAGCTGAGTCAAAGAGTACGGCAGTTCGTTTTAAAGAGTGAATGAATGCCGTAGGGATCTGGATGGCCCAAAACTGCCTTAAGCTAAACTCCAGTAAGACGGAGGTGGTATGTTTTGGGAATGATCCTAATTTTTGGACTCTAGATTGGTGGCCAGATTCCCTGGGCCCCCTTCCCGCACCCAACAGGAAGGTTAAAAACCTAGGTGTGTGGGTGGACCAGAAGCTCAATTTTAAAGACCAGGTTAACTCGGTGGTCTCTGCTACGTCTTTCGCTCTGAGGTCATGCAAGAAAATTCTGCCACTGTTACCTACAGAATGTCGTAAAACAGTTATCACAGCTCTCACTATGTCGAGACTGGATTACTGTAATAGTCTGTATTTTAATATTCAGGAAGGCTCTCTGCAGAAGTTGCAACTCCTTCAGAATGCGGCTGCTAGACTGGTGTCGGGCATCCCAAAATACGCTTCAATAGCAAAAGGAAATTCGGAAATTGCATTGGTTGCCGGTAAGGAAGCGTATTATGTTCAAGGCAATGTGTCTGGTTCATAAGGCACTGTATGGAGCCGGGCCGGCCTATTTAAAAGAGCGGCTGTACTGGTATACCCCAAACAGACTACTGCGCTCATCTGATGCCAAACTGGTTTATGTGCCATTTGTAAAAAGGCCAACTGGGGTGGAAAAAGCTTTGTAGCTAATGCAGCCAAAGCGTGGAATAAGCTTCCCCTATATCTTAGAGGTATATCGAGCCTTTTGGCCTTTCGAAAAGCTTTAAAAACCTGGCTGTTCACTGATTAGAATGACTCTGGTTCAATCCTCGGGTAAGATTTCACATAGCGCCAGGACACCTACGGGTAACAGTAGCGCTCTACAAATGTTATAATAATAATAATAATATGTCCTCATATGAATTTCTATTGTCTTTGAATGCATTGTAAAGAATTGTATTAAATATAGAAGACACATGGAAAGTGTCAAACAAATTTGTTTACTATTATCATTTTCGTTTTTTTCGGAATATGTTTGTTCACATCTAAGTGATTGGTAGACAGCCTTTTGTTAAAAAAATGGTTTAAACATGATATAAATGTAAAAAAATATTTTTGGGAATTCAAATTGCACCACATGGTCAAGAGTAGTGCACCTTGATACATGTGACAGAGTCTGTACACATAAGTTGGTTGATTATAGAACCTGACAGGAGCAGGTGTCAGGGTAGCACACAATAGATAAAACCTTTTTTGTTGTTTATACCTACAGTTTGAATGCTATGTCCCTGACAGCCCTTCAGGCCCAGTTTTCTATCAGTATTTCTTTAAGTGAAAGTATGTATGCTGAAAACCAAAATATTCACTTCAACACATGTCGTTATGTGGAAAACCTCTGCTGAAAGCATTTGTTTGCTGATGTGGACTAAAGGCACTATGAATGTTCGGTCCAAATAGTGGTAGTGCAAACAGTATGTTACATAGTTAGGAGTGACTGCCTTTGACTGTTCTCATCAAAGTCATAAGATTAACAGTTTACTCCAGATCCACAAACCTAGGACCCAATAATTCCAGGCCTGGAAGCACCAGACCCAGACTTTTTGAACAGAGATGCGGGGTCTGTTAACTGCCACGGTGCACGGCTCCCGTCCATCCTCTAACTCCACATGGAATGGGGAAAATAGTAAAGGTCACCATAATTACAATCCTCTGACCTGCAAATTTGCGATGGACAATTAGAGAAAAAACTCCCAAGCAAAATGGTTTGTCTTAATGCTTTGAAGTGGATTCACTAATCTGCAAAGGATCCTTAGATTATCAATCCAGATATACCTAAAATGCAACATCTTGATTCCCAGAAAACATTTTAAAAACGAATGCCTTGAAAACTACCGAACGAGTTTACACAAGACCAAGCAAAGTTATTTTCCCGAGTACTACTTACATGTCAAGTTCAGTGCAATTTAATGGAAATGCTTTATCTGTATCGAGGAGCAAAGGATGGAAGTTAAAATAGGAAGGGTCAGTTTTGGGACTCGTACCCCCCTTGTTTTTGGCCCTGCTTTAAGAATCTACCCGAAACCTGTCAAAAAGCTCCAACGTAGCTGCTTTTTTAAAAAGCAAATTGTGCAGCTTTGTCAAATTACATCAAAGTTAATAAGAAAAAGGCAAATCCATTTTCAATAGAAACTCTGAACTAACCATAGCTCTCGCCACCTGTGTACTGTATAAATGAAGCAGTGCCTCTGCATTGTTTCAAATACGTCTATGAAACATTTGTTACACATGGCATCTTTCCTCACAACACAGTCGTTTGACCATTACACGTTACTTTAAACACAGAAAAAAACGACTTTGTATAGATCACACATTTCAAATACAAGAGGGACCAGAAAAATCATGCAAACATAAAATAATAATTAATTAAAAACATGAGGTCCAAAAACAGTAAAGTTCACATGAGCATTTTCAAGAATAGACCTCAAATGGCACACAGAATCCTATTATACATAGGAAGATGCCCCTAAAGTAATTTGCTAGTTATTACCATTATTATGTGTAGGTAGGGAAGCATAACTCATGGAAAGGGAAGCCTTGAGTCGATCAAATTGCCCTTCCCCTCCCTTACCAATGGGGAAGTTTAGTTATCTCCATGCACCACCATGAATGTTTTATGCCACACTGGTCTTCCAAAATCCTTAGTGTTAGACCTCTCATATTTAAGGTGGTCTTTCCCCCAAACGTTTTGCTTTGCTCCTCCATTATTTGCTGATCTCATGTTTGCTGGCCTTAGTACTCTGTGCACTTTACCACTGAGGGAGCAGAGTTTTCTATAACTTAATCTTCGGGTGTAATGAATAAATAACCTCCACCACTGGTCGTATGGACCTTTGTTCATCGACAAAGGGAAAAAAAAAGAGAGATTATCTACATAAATACATAGCAAAAATTCTTAAAAACTTTTTTGTATGGTGAATAAAGAGAACTAGTGTAAGTTAAAGAGTTTTATTTAAATTCTTTTATTTTTCCATAGTTAATTTATATAGCATTAATATTTAGATTTCAGCACTAAAAGTTAATGTAATCCATAGATATTTGATTATAAAATAGAATACAATGTTGTTAAATTAACATCTAACATTGTAATAAATGCAGCAAGCAAGTTCCATAAAGAAAATTCCGTATTCTAAATTAAATTGAAAAAATAAGAGATCAGTTTAGATACCCAATAAAGAGTTCTGATAAGAGAATCAATGCACAAGCATAAATCCATAGCAAAATAAGCTGGAAAGTATTTTCAGCTCAGAAATCTGCAGACAATTAACAAAATCTAAGTAGGAAAGCCTCTCATTAAGGAAGGTATCAGAAACTCCAAAGCGAATCTCCAGCCAGAGAGTTGGGAAAGGAATCCTGTTCTCCTCTAGGAACACACACAATATTCTATGTTGCAACATAATTTTCTTTTGTCTCCTGAGTCCTTCAATAGGAATTCAGTAAACTACACGAAATAAGCAAACTCCCCCTTTTGACATACTGGCACATTAGATTTTCAAACATTAGACCTTGAAAAGTTACATCATTGATTTCCTGTGGTCCTGGCTGGTCTTCTCATGACTTATTCTTCCTGTCACCTCATCTCCTCCTGGTGAGAACTCTCTATCATTTGTCTCATACAAAACAAATGCTTATTCGCTAGCCAACAGAAGGCTTCTGGAAAAATAAAACATCTGTAACTGAAAGAAAAACATTGGACCCAAAACATCATTTCAATGTGAAAAACAGGCCATTCAGTGTTAATTGATTATTATTTTCAGTTAACATGGCATCAACAGTTAGGCTAACCTACATCAGCACTTCTATTTCAGATTTAGGCCTATAATATTTAAGTATGGTTAGCTACAGCAACTTTTGCATTTGGGAGATATCTTACCTAAGAATAAACTTTGTATCTTATTAATGTAAGTATTTTGTCAGTAAATAGAATTTGCTCCAATACCACTGTTGACCAGTGCTAAAGTGTGTGTGCTCACTCCCTAAAACATGGCAACATTGGCTTACACCCAATTGGCACATTTAATTTACTTTTAAGTCCCTAGTAAAAAGGTACTGCATGTACCCAGGGCCTGTAAGTTAAATGCTACTAGTGGGCCTGCAGCCCTCATCGTGCCACCCACTTAAGTAGCCTTTAAAACATATCTCAGGCCTGCCATAGCAGTCTGTGTGTGCAGTTAAACTGCCATTTCGACCTCACAAATTAAATCTTTTGGCAGACCTAAACTTTCCATTTTAGTGAATACAGTCATTCCTAGAGTAAGACCTAAACAGTCCATAGCGCAGGGTGCAGTGTAGGTGCAGTGTAGGTAAAAAGTTGGACATGCACTTTTAACTTTTGTATGTGATGGTTGTCAATTCGTTTTTCACTACTGCAATGCCTGCCTCTCCATTGCATAACATTGAGTTACTTTTGACATTTAATACGTGATAACCTTTAATTGGGAGCAAGCACTAATGTCGAGTGTAATGTCTAAAGAATTGTAATCTAAATCCTTTTTTAATGGTAAAGTCAGATTTTAAGTCACAATTCTGAGAATGCTACCTTTAGAAAATGTACATTATTTGTCCCAACTATTTAGTGCCTGCAGCCTGTATCCAGGGTCATATGACTAGGTGTAGTGGCAGTTGATCTTTCTGCATTGCTCCCAGACAGTACAACAAAGGGGGTGTTTAAAGGATGGGTCATCTCTGACTTGCTAGGGAGGGCGGAGCTGCCACCTGCTGTACTGGCTACTGGCATATCATAATGGCTCTGCTTCAGCACATTCACAAAAGGTTTCACAGTAGTCTTTTGGGCCCCCAGACAAGCTGGGAGCAGGGCACGAAGGCAGAAATTTCTAAACACCTTTGGGGTGGATAGAAACGTCTCATACGTCAACCTGGCACCAAGGATAAACAGTGGATCCTCAGACCCAACTCTTCAGTACCCATCTGGACCAGTGGAAGACTCAGAAGAAGTACTGCTTTGCAGTGCTACTGCAAGAAGGACTAGTACGCTGCATCTGTTGATCTGCTGCCTCAGTGAGAAGGACAGGACTCTGCATTTTGAATCCAGGGACACCAGAGTGACTCCAATATTTAGTTGCCTGACCTCCTAATCAGAGTCCCAGGGACAGAAAAGGCAGCAACCACCTTGAACTCTGCACCTGGACTCTGCCGGCTGTGAGTCTTGTCCCACAAGTGGTGCCACTACAGACCTGGTCCCTTGGAATTGGGTCTGAAGGCGCTCTGCCACTTCAGCTGTTGTCCTTTGGCAAGGACCAATGCAGCGCAACCCATCTCCTCACAGCTCCACATCAGATCATCCGCTGTGCAACGCAGGTCCTCGCAGCTCATCGGAACCGCTGCAGCACAATGCTTCCACGGCACAGGACCTTGCATCTCAGCCCAGCATCTCTTTTAACCACCAAGGAATGATGCACCCTCAACGCAGGACCTTGCATCGCAACCCCGCAGACCCCAAGAAGCGCTGCTGGGCGAGGGCACCCACCACTGTGTGACGCATCCTCAACACGGGATATAGCAATGCACCACAACCGGGAATTAAGGTACTTTATCAGCAGGTCATACTTCGTCCATGTATCCGGCCCACGCTCCATCGTGGTGGACCTGAACTTGTGACTATCCCGGTCTGGCGTGACCAGATGACCACAGTTGGCACTTTATGCTTTTAACCCCAATTTTTACCTACTCCTTTAAAACTGCATATCCCGTTCTACTAATTTGATTTTTGTCATTTTGGTCTCAAATAATTTGTTACATTTTACTCTATCTTTCTAAATTGGTGTGAGATTTTTCTCATGATGTGTAATCACTTTATTACTGTTTATATGCTGCATAAACACTTTACACATTGCCTCTAAGGTAAGTGTTAGACCTGGCATCATTGGCGTGGGTTTCCTCTGTATTTTTGCCTTTGCCTCCTGTGTTTTTGCTGTGTTGGACTTTGTTTTGCTGGTCTAGATGCTTTGGGCACTTTGCCACTGCTGTTCAGTGCCAAGGTGCAAGTGTTCCCTTTGTGAATTGTTGTTATGGATTGGTGTTTCCATAATTGGCTTATTTGATTTACTAGTCAGTCCCTAGTACAGTGCACTGTGTGTGCCCAGGGCCTGTGAATCAAGTGCTGCTAGTGGGTCTGCAGCACTGATTGTGCCACCCACATAAGCAGCCTGTAAATGTACCTCTCGCCTGCCATTGCAGAGCCTATGTGCAGTCTGGTACTGTCATGTCGACCTGGCCAGTGCACCCACTTGCCACGCCCTAACCTTCCCTTTTCTTACATGTTAGTCACCCCTAAGGTAGGCCCAAGGTATCCCTGTGGGCAGGGTGCAGTGTATGTGAAAGGTAGGACATGCCCTGATGTGTGTGGCATGTCCTGATAGTGAAATCCAGCCCATTTCATTTTTCACTTTTTGCAAGGCTACCTGTTCCCATTGGATAGAATGAGGAGTTTGCTTATAACATCTTATAAGCATAAATACCCCTGGAACAAGGTAGGAAAATTAAGTTTATTATGCCTGAACTCAGAAGGTTAAAATGCATCTTTTAGTGAGGGGGATTTTTACATTTTGTGTTTTTGTGTTTGAAAATACCACTTTTAGAAAGTAGGTCTTTTCTTGCTTAGCCATCCAGTGTGCCTCTGCTAGGATGTGTATTGACTGTCTGGCTTTGCAGTAACAGGGGCTGGGGATATGCAGTGGCTCCAGAGAGTCTGGATGAGTTAGGGCTGGGCTGAATAGATCTGGGCTGCATTTAGAGTAGGGGGAGGAGAGTTCCTTTCCCCTGAATGGGCCTGGTCTGCCTTCCACAATGCTGTCTCCACCTCCTGCCAGGAAGCTGCACCAGAGAGGACAGAACTGGTTTTGACTGAGCACAGAGCTTCTCTGCCACCAGAGAACAAAGGATTTTGCTGTATAAATATTGGGGCCCAGACCCAAGAACTTTAGATCACTTCCGGGAATCAAGAGGAACCTTTGCCAAGGAGAAGAGCCCGAGAAGCTGAGGAGAAATACTGTCCCTGTGCTGTTTTTCTGTCTAGGGGTAGCCTGTAGTGGCAACTTGCTGCCAAGGAAAGGAGAAAAGACTTTGCTGTTTTCTGTGTCCCCTGCTTAAGGAAGATCTCCAAGGGCTTGAATAGAGCTTGCCTCCTGTTCTGAAGTCTCAGGGACACAAAGACTTCACCCCCAGTTCCCCTGAACTTCCTTGCTGGGAGTTCTGACCTGTTGAGAGGTCCCTGCTATTGTTTTGGACCTCTGGAGGCTGTTTTCCCCTGGGAGCTGGAAAAAGTAACGCAACTTCGACAAGCGCAACGCATCCGCACCTCTTTCTGACGCATCGCCGAAGAAATCGTTGCAGTGCCTGACCGTGGCTCGAGAAATTGCTGCACGCCGATAGAGTGCACCGATCTCCGAAGTCCGAGATCACTGCACCGATTCCGACGCAAGGCCTGCTGTGCGGCTGCAAGAACCCACGCTTTGTCCCAGATCATTGCATTGCAGCGCCAAGTCTGTTGCATCGTTGGTGGACGCAGTAAGAAACTGATGCATCACCTCCCCATACAGTAAGAAACCAATGTATCACCTCCTCTCCGGTAAGGAACCAACACATTACCTCCCCTGCGCAGCAGTAAGGAACCGACGCATCACCTTAGCTGAATGTAAGGAACCGACGCATCACCTTCACTGCGACCCTTTTTGTTTGTGTGCGCGACGCATCCAAGGTACTTTGTGTGGAAAGTGTTGCATCTGCAATTTGCTTTGAACTGAATTATTTATACCATTTGGAAGTCTTATTTTTATTACTGTATTGTGGATTTTTGTTGTTTTGGTCTTGTTTTGTTTAGATACAGATTACTTATTTTTCTAAACTGTTGTAGAGTCCATTTGTAGTGTTTTCACTGTATTACTGTAGGTGTTCACAAATGCTTTACACACTGTCTCTGAGATAAGCCTGTCTGCTTGTGCCAAGCTACCAAGGGGGTGAGCAGGGGTTATTTTAGAAGTGTGTCCCCCTTACCCTGACTAGAATCATAGAAGCAAGGGTTCCTATTTGGACAAAGGTACCTACCTCTGCCAACTAGATACCCCCATTTCTAACAGTAAGCCTGACTGCTTGTGCGCCAAATGACCAGAGGGTTAAGCACAGGTTAATTTGGGATTGACTGCATTTCACCCTGACAAGAATTGTGGTGGCTGCTTGAGTAGGATTTCACCCCCTCAACCAGTAACCCAATTCCTCACACTTAGTTATGAACACAATTATTTAATCAGAACTCAAGCACAGCCTTATTTCAGAGGCACATGGTATGAAGCAGTAGCAATCGCAGATATGATGTTCCTGATTACCCAGGAGGTGAAGCTTTAGCATTGTACAGTCATTTGATTTGAGCTTTACACTGTAAAATTAAGTGTGCAACTCTGCATTTATTTTTATAGTTGCTCGAAACAACTAGTTTTATAGGGCCAAATTCACATAACAAAACACACACACACCTATTTACAGTTAGTGTACATGCAGATAGGCTGAGATTAATATATTATATTATCATAGGTGAATGTGGGAAGGGGCCACAACTCAGAAGAGGCAAATCAGTGAAAAAAAACATGTATTTGCACCGGAGATCCTATTCCTCCTCTACTGAGTTCTCTGCTATGGGAAAGTCTGCACAATGAACATTGGATATTGATGCGAATACCATATGACTTTCTAAGGAAGCCAAGAAGGAACATTTCATCTGCTGTAGCTCTCCATGCAGCTTCCTGTGCAACTCTGTGAATCCCACAAAGTATTAATTCTACAGTCAGACAAGTGTAAATTAAATTGATCTCAGGGCATATCTCCTAGATCTATATAAAAAGGGGAGAAATACAATGTTGATGTATCCTCCTATGCAAATCATGCTTTTCCCTTAGTCTGCTAAACTTATATTTAAGAATTGGAGGAAACATGGATATATCAGGCCCACAACCATATACTGATCCTGGAAATTAAATTAGAATACAATATTTCCTAATCTAAGCAGATAATCATTTATTCGAGACTTGGTGAGCTCCATGTGCCTTCCTGTTAACTCTGCATCTAGGTATAACCTTGCCAAATTTTCAAGGGCTGGATGTATGGTGGATATAATATTTGATCCTCGCCATTATCTTAGAGGCTCTGAGGAAAGGACAAACCTTTCTAGAAGCCACACTTTCTATCTCACTTGAAACATTGATTACAAAGAGCTTGCCTTATGGAAAGCAGTGCCTGTGAAGGCAAAGAGGAAAATGTCAAAGACACAACAAAACCGCCAAAGGGACAATAGACAGACAGTACTTGCCAGCATGACATTTTGGATCATGTACTGTAGTAGACTTGGCAGTGGTAGGCCTGGAGCAGAACTGGAGAGAGCAGGACCAGAGCTGGGGCTAAAGCTGGGAGGCCTGGACCTGAGCTGAAGAAAGGCCAGGAATGTACAGAGCTGGAACATACAAGCTTGGAGCAGAACTGAAGTGAAAGCAGGACTGGAGCAAAGATGGAGTTAGAACTGAAGGCCTAGGGCTGAGCTGAATTGAAGCAGAGCTCATTAAGACCATGACAGGAGCAGAGCTGGTGCTGGCAAGTATGGAGCAAACCTATAGTACATGCAGGATTGCTGAAAAGCAGGAGCTGCAGGCCTGGAGCAAGTAGAATCTGGAGCAGAAAGGACTGTGGTAGAGCAGGAACTGTAACTGAAGCAGGAGCAGAGAAGAATGCAAGAGTAGAAGCAGGCCAGAGAGTTGTTATGCACTGGTACTGTGGTCAGAGGCTTTTTATATATTGTTAGAACTGGAACCATCTGACATAAATGGGCTGGTCTCTGGTTAGGCTCTGCTTGACAGTAGCAGGCTTGCCTAAAAATGAAACTTGCTGAAATGGTGTTTAAGAATGGTGAATTAAACATACAAAAAGTGCTTTCGGAGGATGCTTGCAATAATTCTAACCACTGGCAATTGTTCAGGGTAGCATTCCAACCCACCATTATTTTTCCCACCATGCCACCTAAGATTGGAACCAGCCACATGCAAATCAGTCTTGACCTTGCTCCATTAGGAGCAATCCAGCCCAAGCCAGGTTCCATATGAACCAGAACACAAGCAGCCCAAGACCGGTTTTGCCCTTCAGTTGGGTGTAGCTTGGTTACAATGGCATAGTGAGCAAGGCTCCCACATCTGGGCATATGCTAGACCACTTGGGGATGTTGGACCTGGCCCTCTCTGCAGGGTCACACCCAAACATTTAGCACCAAGACGCCTCGGCAATAGTGCGCTCTACAAATAAATCAGTCAGTCAGTCAGTCAGCCTTTTCCCTCTACTTTTTTGCTGAATTCATTTTTGCAGGCCTTAGGACTCTGTGCACTTCACCACTACTAACCAGTGCTAAAGTTCTTGTTCTCGCTCCTCCAATACATGGTTACATTGGTTTATACCCAATTAACAGATTTAATTTATCTTTACATCCCTTGTAGAGTGGTATACCATACACCAGGGCCTGTAAATTAAATGCTATGTGTGGGCCTACAGCAGGTATTGTGACACCCACATAAGCAGCGCCTTAGATCTGCCACTGAAGCCATCTCGACTTGGCATTAATCCCCATTGGCCAGCCTTAAACGCCCCTGTTGTTACAATTAAGTCACCCCAAAGGTAGGCCCTAGGCATCCCATTTGGCAGGGTGCTATGTAATTAAAAGGTTGGGCATGCCTTGTTAGCGAAAATCTCCTAAATTTGTTTTTCACTACTTTGAGGCCTACCCCTCTCTTTGGATAACATTGGGGATTCCTAATTACTTTTAATAAGTTGTAATTTCCATTTGGTAGTTAGTAGCTATGTCATGTATGGTGTCTTTGGAAGTGTGATGAATAGGCCCTATTTAATTGTAAAGTCGGGTTTTTGATCACAATTTTAAAAATACCACTTTCAGACAGTTGTCATTTTCCTGCCCTTAGCACTTTTGTGCCTGTAGCCTGGCCTTGGTCACATGATTGGGTGCAGTCTAACTGACTTTGTGAATTCCACTCAAACAGTAGAGGGATTAGGTGTTCATAAATGGGCCATCTGTTGGCAGGATGGGGGACGGAGCTGAGTACAGCCCCACTTACACTTAAATGCCCTTGGCCCTGCCTTCATATAAAGGGCCTAACAACTCTGTATTGTCACTGCAGCCAACTTGGAGGCAGGGCAGGGTAGTCAGGAAATTCCATGCACTTGAATGAACCTTTCCAGAAGCTGTTTCCCCCTTCCAGAAGAAGGGCACCAGGGTTTAAAAAATAGGGGTGAGCGTAAATAGCGGAGTTTCACTCAGCAGAATTTAGCGGAGTTGTATGAAAACTCCACAAGATTCCTCAGAGTTCCATGAACAGGTGGAAATCAGTACGTCATGATGCTCATGCTGTTTTTTGTGTGCCGGGATCTTGTTCCACTCTGAAAAACCACCGCAAATGGCATAACGCGGCATACTCGAGGGTGCTGCTTCTCGAGTTGGTGTTGCTGCAGCTCAAGTAGATTTGCTACTCGAGAACCAGCTGTCTCACCATGAACAGTTGTGCCGCCTGCATTGTAAAAATATTGCTGTTTGCCTTCCTACCGCCCATATATTGTGTTAGGGGGTGCCAATTCCCTTGCACACTTGTCAACTTACTGTTGGTGAGCCTGCCCTCATGAAAAAACTCTGCCACGCAGAGGTTGGTGTAATTTGGTAGGTACTACAAGTTACATGCATAAGGCGGAGGGGCCAAAGCTCCACCAACTCCGCCAGCAGAGCGGAAATTTTCACCCACCCCTAATAAAAATCAGACCTTCAGACCCACTTTTCAGTTCACTGCTGCTATACCTGGAAGGACTGCTTTGCTGCAGGGAGCCTGTCTTCGCTCCTCAGAGGCCTGTCCTGCTGTTGAGACATGCATCTTTACCTGCACCCAATATTTCTAGAAGTGACTCAAAGGGCTAGTTTGCTGGCCTCTTGTTCAGAGCCACAGGGACATAAAAGGTTGCCACCATCTTGAACCTACACAGTGAGTCCTGAACCCCCAAGAGGTGCCCCACCAGTCCTGGACCCTTGGTTGTGGTAGTAAAGCTGCCCAGATGGCCAATTCCCAAAACTGATGACTGACAAAATTTGGCCAAAGACTGCTGTGAGAACCAACCTGCTCCTCTATTCGCCCGAGATACATCACAAGTTGGATTTACTTTGCAGCTTCTCCACCTTCTTTCCTCTTTGCAGCAGCAAATCCATTTCTGCGGTTCTTTATCAAAGGGGTATCCGATCTCATGGAACTGTCTTTGGCTCCAGCCCTCTGCCTCGTCCAACTGGAGATTTTTGGCTTCTATTTCAGCGACGAAGACCGAATGTATAAATCGTCACAACGGCTTCGACCCAATGCCAGCCAACGAAGAAGATCCCTCCTCAGACACCTCATGTAGCCTTGCCCTGCTGAACTTTACCTTCTCAGACAATTTTCTTCCAGTCTGAAAGTAGCGCTGACCAAGCCCAATCCACTTCTTGTATCCAAACCATACTCCATCGTGGTCGGCCTTAACTTTCGACCCAGTCTCTAGATGTCGACGGTTGGCACCTTGATCTTTTAGGAACTAGTTTTCACTAAAATTAATAACTCCAGGTTCTACTTATTGGATTTTTGTCATTTTGGTGTAAAATAATGTATTAAAATGTACTCTATTGTTCTAAATTGGTTTGAGATTTTTTTCTCTTGTGTTTTTACGTTATTATTGTTTGTATGGTGCAAAATGCAATTTTTTTTAAAGTACATCCAATTATGGTTTTTCTAAAAACTATTTTATGCGAATCTGCTAAAATAGGCCTAAAAATAAGGGGCCTACAAGGCAAAAAATGCTCCAAATAGAATAACTTACTAAGAATAATCAAGAAATGATATGAGGTTGGTCTATAAACTACAACCAATTGATGAGAATTGATCAGCTAAGAAAATAAGGGAAGACAATTGTGAAGGAGTACTCTGTATAGAGCTACACACACATTGTAAGGTTTATTCAAATACCTTTTATTTCAATAACATAGAAGCTTAAAGTCTCAGATAAATAGCATACACTGAAGAATGCCAAATACTGATCACAGTGAGATTCCACCCACAAAACAGTGGGACAAAATAGTGTACCTCCATTTACCCAGGGAAAGTGTCCAAAGAGCCTCTAATTTCAATTGAAGGTTGGCACTTTAAAATGCTCCTAAAACAATGTAGAACAGATGTGGATGTTTCAGTCTCGTTTATCATGCGCACATAAGACCATCCTCAAAACTTTGTGTCGAAACACCAAAATGGCCAACCCCTGTAATCCAGAAATCAAATCAATCATATATTTGCTGAATTAATAATAACCATTGCAAAAAACTTAAAAATCAAGAGAGGCCCTACAACAATAATTGCTAAAATCTTTAAAAGAGGAATTTTCAGTAGGTGCAAAATAAATAAAAGAAAACATGCACAAGACCACAGTAGCTCAAAACACGTTAATACCCTTTTACGCCTTGCATCGCCAAAAATACCACACAGCAGGCTAGACTGAATTGTCTTCCCTATTCGTACATCAACAGTGCAGGCTCCAAAAATCAGTAACAAGTCACTCCTAAGCCTGTCTAATGCATATCCATTTAAATGGACAGTGGGCAAGATTATAAGTTGGCTTTAAAACGAGGTAGCGCATAAGGTACAGAAACTGATTAAAATTAAAGTGCTTCAGTGCCCAACAACTAACTAATATAGTCAAGTACATCACGGGCAGCCTTACGTAAAGTTTACATTTAAATCATTCTTTGACCCTGGCATTCTGGTCTTATCCATAAGGTGACTAGTTAAAAGTTGAAAGTGCTGTGATACTTGGCCACTGTCTGACTTAGGTCGGTGGCTGTTTCTAAAGTTCACCAAAACCAATAGTTCCATTAATCTTATCTCACAAAGCTGTTAGCAGATCTTATAAGTGTATACAGGCTATTTATATTGTTGGTTTGTTTGGCGTCTCCTCAGTTCATCTTGTCATTCAGCTTTCACTTTTGTTGTCGCTTTCGACACCTTCTTCTCTTCCTTCTGTTTATATTTCACCACCGAACAGTTCAGACAAAGATCACTTGGGTTCAAGCTATCAACAGCTGCCTCTCTGCAGGTCCTTATATTTCGTTCATTACATTTCCTTTGAAGAAGAGTTTGGTGATCCTCCAAAGTAATATTGCACAAACATAGCACATGGACCTTATCTTCTGTCCTCTGTCCATATAACCTGCAATTACCATGGCCCTCTCTTTTCCATGGTGGAGCATGCATCAGCACCGGCAGTACTCCCAGCCTTATTTTAAAAACTGTTCCTTAATTGAATTGTAATATGGTTCTCCAAAATATCTCTGGGATTCAATCTTCATATAGTTACTTAGAGTTAGCCATCCATGACTGCGCTTGGTGAGGGCCATTTTATCTTCCAAAAATGACAGTGCTTTTGTGCTAGACTTTGTTATTTTTCTGAACTCTAACCTACTCAGCGATAAATCCCATGCTGATGATATGCCCAGGGTGCTTAAGGCTGATTTGAAATAGGCTCTTGTTGGCGTCCGGGCCCTGCCCTGCATTTCTAGCCAAAGATGGTGACTTAGTGAATTTGCACTTGCTAGTTTAAAATGATGGCAGCAGTTCACAAATCTGCCTGATGGGCCAGAATCTGCCTAACTAATTCAAATTCCAGTCTTATCTGGTTAGGAGATTTATATGTTGGAAATTTGAAGATCCTCCTATTGATATTTGTTATTGTTTTGTCCGAAAGGGTCTATCCCACATTCTCAGGGCTTCACTTCCGTAAGTCAAGGTGGGGGCGATCTTTGCCTGTGCGGCTTGTAATAGCAGTATTATGCACTTCAGTTTTCTCTGCAGTGCCCCCAAACCTACTGGGAGTCCATGCCTTTCCTTTTAACATCGTCCAGCTGATTACTGAAGCTGTTAAAAAACAGCCCAACATATTTGTATTCTTTAATGGGCTTTAGCTTATCATTGCCCAGAAACCAAGTATGCTGTTTCAATCCTCTTTTCTTTACTATTAGGGTTTCAGGTTATTTTTTATGTTGACCATCATCCCATTTCGTTCTGAGAGGGTTAATGTTCAATCAATCAATCAAACAATCAATCAAACATTTGTAAAGCGCACTACTCACCCGTGAGGGTCTCAAGGCGCTAAAGGGCAGGGGGGGGTGCTGCTACTGCTCAAAAAGCCAGGTCTTGAGAAGTCTCCTGAAGGTCAACAGGTCCTGGGTCTGTCGCAAGTGGGTGGGCAGGGTGTTCCATGTCTTGGCTGCGAGGTGGGAGAATGATCTGCCGCCGGTGGTCGTTCAGTGGATGTGTGGAACGGTGGCGAGGTCGGCGGAGCGAAGCTGGCGGTTCGGGGTGTAGAAGATGAGTCGTTTGTTGAGGTATGTTGGTCCGGCGTTGTGGAGTGCTTTGTGATCGTGGGTAAGGAGCTTGAAGGTGATCCTCTTGTTGATGGGGAGCCAGTGCAGGTCTCTCAGGTGGGCAGTGATGTGGCTGTGGCAAGGGATGTCGAGGATGAGGCGCGCGGAGGCGTTTTGTATGCGTTGGAGTCTTTTCTGGAGTTTGGCCGTGATTCCCACATAGAGGGCATTTCCGTAGTCCAGCCTGCTGCTGACGAGGGCCTGGGTGACCGTCTTTCTGGTTCCAGTGGGGATCCATATGTAGATCTTGCGAAGCATGCGGAGGGTGTTGAAGCAGGAGGAGGAGACGGCGTTGACTTGCTGGGTCAATGATAGCGATGAGTCCAGGACGAACCCCGGGTTGCGTGCGTGGTCGGTGGGAGTGGGTGCATCTCCCAGCGTGGCTGGCCACCAGGAGTCGTCCCAGGCGGAGGGGTGGAGTCAAGCATGAGGACCTCCGTCTTGTCAGAGTTCAGCTTCAGGCGACTGTTCTTCCTCCATTCGGCGACGGCCTTCATTCCTTCGTGGAGGTTGGTTTTGGAGGTGACAGGGTTTTTGGTGAGGGAGAGGATCAGCTGGGTGTCATCGGCGTAAGAGATGATGTTGAGGTCGTGCGATCGGACGATGTTGGCGAGCGGTGCCATGTAGACGTTAAAAAGGGCCGGGCCGAGGGATGATCCTTGGGGTACGCCGCAGGTGATCTTGGTGGCTTCGGATCGGAATGGAGGGAGGCCGTCTCTCTGGATTCTGCCGGTGAGGAAGGAGGTGATCCAGTCCAGGGCTTTGTCGCGGATCCCTGCGTCGTGGAGGCATGTGCGTAGGGTGTGGTGGCAGACGTGTCGAAGGCAGCCGAGAGGTCCAGGAGGATGAGGGCCGCGGTTTCGCCGTTGTGCAGCAGGGTCCTGATGTCGTCGGTGGCGGCGATGAGGGCGGTTTCAGTGCTGTGGTTGCTGCGGAATCCGGATTGAGATGAGTCCAGGGTGTTGTTCTCCTCGAGGAAATGGGTCAGTTGCATGTTGACAATCTTCTCGATGACTTTCGCCGGGAACGGGAGCAGGGAGATGGGCCGGAAGTTCTAGAGGTCCTTTGGGTTTCTTGAGTAGGGCGTTGATCTCGGCGTGTTTCCAGCTCTCCGGGAAGGTGGCGGTTTCGAGGGAGCTGTTGATGATCTTCCGGAGTTGGTGTGCGATGATGGAGCTCGCTTTGTTGAAGAAGTGGTGAGGGCAGGGGTCGGATGGTGAGACGGAGTGGATGGTTTTCATGATTTTGATGGTGTTGTCGTAGTGGACATGGTTCCAGGAGAGCAGGAGGCCGGTGTGGCTGGGGGGCGGTGAGTGTGGGGTGTCGGCGGCCGTCGGGGGGGTCTGGGTGTCGAAGCTGTCATGGATGTCTGCGATCTTGCGGTGGAAGAAGGTAGCTAGGGAGTTGCAGAGGTCTTGCGACGGCGGGATGTCGTTGGAGCTGGTGCTGGGGTTTGCGAGTTTCTTCACGATGTTGAAGAGCTCTTTGCTGTTGTGCACATTGTTGTTGATGCGTTACTTGAAGGAGGTCCTTTTGGCGGTTCGAATGAGTTTGTGGTGCTTGCGGCTGGCGTTCTTGAGGGCTGCGTGGTTGTCCGGTGTCTGTTCGTGGCGGCAAGTCTGCTTGGATGGCTGGAGGTCGGTGGTGAACCAGATGGCCCTTTTGTTGGAGCGTCTGTTTGAGGGTTTCTTGATCGGGGCAAGAGTGTTGGCGCAGTCGTCGATCCAGTACCTGAAGTCGTGGGCGGCTGTGTCGGTGTCGGTGGGGTCGGTTGGTGGGTCTCGGGCGAGGGCGGTGATTAGCTGGTCTTCGGTGACCTTGTTCCAGCTGCGGCGCGAGATTTGTTGCGTGTGGTTCTGCGCGGTGCGTTTCTCGAAGGAGAAGTGGATGCAGCGGTGGTCGGTCCAGTGGAGTTCGGTGGTGTGGCTGAAGGTGACGTGGTTGCTGGCGGAAAAGATGGGGTCGAGCGTGTGTCCGGCGGAGTGGGTGGGTGTCGTGACGAGCTGTTTGAGCCCGAGGTTGGCAAGGTTGTCGAGCATGGTGGCGGAGTTGCTGTCGTTGGCGTTCTCGAGGTGGAAGTTCAGGTCTCCGAGGAGGATGTAGTCTGTAGATGCAAGGGCGTGCGTGCTGACGACATCGGTGATGGCGTCGCTGAACAGCGGCCGGGGTCCCGGGGGTCTGTAGACGAGGGTTCCTCTGAGGGTGGTGTTGGGATCGGTGTGGATCTGGAAGTGCAGGTGTTCGGCAGCGCTGAGGGTGTCTTCGGTGCTGGTCGAAATTCTGAGGGTATTCCTGTGGACGATGGCGATTCCTCCTCCTGGTCCGTTTAAGCGGTCCCTGCGGGTGATCTAGTAGCCGTCCGGGATGGCTATGGCAATGTCGGGCGCCGAGGAGGGGTTCATCCATGTCTCCGTCAGGAAAGCGATGTCCGGCATTGTAGCGGCGTCTGGGTGCGCGTGGGGGCCAGGGGTTCGGCGCTAGGCGCGGTCCAGGCACGGACGGGCGCCGACGGGCTTGCCTTAGGCGCGCCTTTTGCGCACCAGCGGCGCGCCCGCTGCGCACAGTCACCATAATGTAGGGGCGGGGGAGGGACGAGGAGCTGGGAGGCAGGAGCGGGGCGGTAGGGGGAGGGGTCAGCGGTGGCGGCGGGAAAAAACGGAGGGGAGACGAAGGGGAGCAAGGGGTGTAGGGGAACAGAAAAGTCAGTAAAGTAAATAAAACACAAAATACAATACAACAGTACAACGGTGGTGCTAGTAACAGATCGAATACAGCCAAGAAAAACAATCACCAAGCACCTGTGGGGAACCTGGACCAGGGTTGTCTTGAACCCTGCAGCATAGAGGGGGCTGGCTACAAGGCGGAGCAGAGCACCGCGGAGCTGCCGGGGAGAGTGCGTGCCTTAGATCGAGGTCTGAGGACTCACACGCGCTCCCCCGCAGCGGTCGCCATAATGTAGAGGCGGGGGTAGGGTGGAGGAGCTGGGAGGCGGGAGCGGGGCGGTAGGGGGAGGAGTCAGCGGCAGAGCACCGCGGAGCTGCGGGGGAGAGTGCGTGCCTTAGACCGAGGTCATGTTGCATCTAAAAGATGTTGCAAGCCTACAGCTGTTCTTCTGATTAGGACAAGGTCATCAGAATAGAGCATATTGGAGATTAGAGCTCTCAGTTTAGGGGCATGACTGTTGGTGTTATTTAATATTGACGAATGGTCAGAAACAAACAAATTAAAAAGGGTGGGTGCAAGCACACAATCCTGCTTAAAACCCTGAGTTGTTTTTATGGCTCTCGACAGGCTGGAGCCATCGTCTCACTTCTCTAAAACCAGGTGTTATTATGTAGCATCTGTATTGCCCTTAGCAGGCCTGGTGGGGATGGTCCAGTTGGCTAATTTGTACCTTAGTTTGTTTTGGTCCACCCTGTCAAAAGTCGCTTTCAAATCTATGAAACACAGCTATAATGGTTGGTTATAAGTAATTGCAAAGTCCATCAGAAGGGAGAGGACTATGATATTAGTTGTTGCTCCTGTATTTTTGGTAAAACCTATTTGCTTTAGTGGGATTATTGCTTCATCATTGGCTCAGGACTGAAGTTTTTCCAGTAAAATCCCAACAAAGTATTTAGCTTTGTTATCTATTAGGGCTATCGGGTGATAATTTCATGGGGCGCGTTTATCCCCCCTTTCTAAATTGGGGATATTATAGAACTGTTCCATAAGTAAGGAATGTTGCTGGAGCAAATTATGTAGGTAAAAAGTGGGGCCAGCTGGTTGGCCCAATAAGTGGGCCCTTCTCTACAAATCACAGGGAAAGCCCATTTGGGCGCGTAGCCCCTTTTCTTCGCCCCTTAGATATCTGTTTTTAAATTTCATCTGGATTGATTGAAAATGTTCTGCTATCAAACACAACAGTATAGAAAACAGTGACGGATGGAATGCTTGAATTAATCTCAGCCACTGGTAATCACTCGGGCCGCTTCCGAATTCATCGTTATTTTGCACACCATGCCATCTCAGTTTGTACCCGGCTATATGCAAATCAGTTGTGACCCTGCTCCAGGAAGAACAGTCCAGCCCGAACTGCCAAGCCAAGTATTCCCTGAAGCAGAAAACAAGCAACTCAGGACCGCTTTCGCCCTAGTTATAGGCTCATCAGCCAGGTACAGCTTAGTTCCAGTGACACAGTTTGCAGGGGACCCACGTCTGGCAATACCTGTTGCACTTACGGTGACACAATAAGCATACAAAACAGTGATGGATGGAATGCTTGAATTAATCTCAGCCACTGGTAATCATTCGGGCTGCATCCTAATCCATTGTTATTTTGCACACCATAACACCTAAGTTGGGACCCAGCTATATGCAAATCAGTCCGGACCCTGCTCCAATAGGAACAGTCCACCCCGAACTGCCAAGACAGGTCCTCCATGAACCGCAACACAAGCAACTCAAGACCGAGTTTGCCCTAGTTATGGGCTCATCAGCCAGTTATAGCTTGGTTCTAGTGACACAGTGTGTACGAGACCCACATCTGGTCATATCCGTCCCACTTAGGGTGACACAATAAGTATAAAAATCAGTGATGGATGGAATACTTGAATTAATCCCAGGCACTGGTAATCACTCGGGCTGCATCCCAATCCATTGTTATTTTTCACCTTGCCACCTCAGTTTGGACTTAACTATATGCAAATCAGTCTTGACCCTGCTCCAATAGGTACAGTCTAGCACAAACTGTAAAGCCAGGTCCTCTCTGAACTGGAACACAAGCAACCTAGGAAAGGTTTTGCCCTAGTAATGGGCTCATCAGGCGGAGAGAGCGATGGATTTAAGCCCTGATCTCAATACTGGGGGTGAGTGTTTGACATTGTTCAGCATTCTATCCATCATTTGTTCTTTTTGCATTGGTAGCCCTAAGTGGGACGGGTCAAAGATGTGGGTCCCGTGCTCACCTGTGCAGCAAGTCAGCTTGCTCTGCTGCCCTAAGCGAAAGCGAAAGGACAGGAATGCACCGTATTCATGCAATGCAGTGCATTCCTGTCCTATCCCCCTGTGCTGTGCCGCTTCGGCAGCCTAACGGCAACACAAGCACCCTTGCACTATAGTGCAAGGGTGCCTGTGTTGTCACAGGCTTGTTTTTGTGCAGGAAGGGGCACCTTCCAGCACAGAAACAATCCTAAGAGGTTTTTTCGTCTTTCTATGTGTGCTGCAGAATGCAGCACACTTAGAAAGAGGAAACAATTAGGAGACATTTTTCCTTGTTATGCCTCACCTCGGGAGGCATACATTTTTGGTGCTTCCCCAGGTTTACATGCTCTCATAAATCGGGGGAAGTGTCAAAACCCATTGGTGTTGCATGAGAAAACCCACTGCAAAGCCCATGGAACGCCTCCCGAGTGCAGAGTAAGGCTCAGCGATTTGCGGGGCCTTGCCTTACTTCATATCTATGAGGAAATTCAAAGCCACACATAGTGGCTTTGCGTGGACTCAAAGATATGAATTTGTGATTTATGCTGCCGGCGCATCACAAAAAGTGACACTCCAGTGGCGCAAGGGGCTTGTAAGTATGCCCCATGGAGTTGTCTTTTGCCAGATGCTATGGATTTTGGTCACCTACCTTTATATATTTTGCAGAGAGGTATTTCCATCAGGATTCCTAGAACGTTTGCACTTTATCTGCATCACAAAAGACCACAACTGGAGGAACGTTTAGAGTACTTTTAGAGAAAATATTACCAAGAGAGAGGAGATCCATATATTCAGATGATACTGTGGATATAATATGCTCCTAAATTTGGAGAAAATGCAGACAATGCTGTAATTGTATGAATTGAACCATATGCGACCTGGGCAGTGCCATAAGACTTAAAATAAAAAATTGGGTGAGTGGGGTGAATGTTTGCCAATGTGCAACATTCCGTCCATCATCTTGTGTGTTTTGCATTTCGCCCTAAGTGGGAAGGGTATGCCCAGACGTGGGTCCCGTGCTCACTACGCCACTGGAGTCAAGCTATCCTGGCTGATGAGGGCTGAAAGCCCGAAACCGGTCCTAGGATGCTTGATTCCGGTCCAGGGAAGACATGGCTTGGCAGTTCGGTCTGGACTGTTCCCATGATGCACAGGGTCAAGACTGAGTTGTATATGGCTATGTCTGAACTGGGGTGGCGTGGTGAAGCAAAATAACGATGGATTAAACCCAGATCTGTGACTGGGGGTGAATGTTTGCCAATGTGCAACATTCCGTCCATCATCTTCTGTGTTTTGCAAAGAAAAACTAATCACAAAGTTCATAAATTAAATATATAGTTCAAAATGAACAGGTCCTGGAAAAAACGTTCTGCTTAATGAAAGCAACCTGTATGCTTAATGCCATATCTATATCAATGACTGAACTTTAACTCTGCCATGCTGGAGTCAGAAGGACAGTCAAAAGTGGAAGCGAAGTTTATTGACAATTGGAACATCAAACTATGAACTTTACTTAAATGGAGAAATGGGTAGCATTTTGAATTTACACTTATCCAAATAGTGATGATATTGAGTTCGTCCCTAATTACTGTGATCAGGTTGAGGAAGCAAATAAAGTGAAAGATGTGGAATTAGGTACTTCCTATTCATAGATCTATATTCGTGTCTGAATGAATTTCGTCTATACCTTCCTTATGCGGAAGCCTCAGCTTGGATGAAGCAATAGTGGATACTGGCCGAAAAGCCCAAAAAAGGAATGACCCATGACCTAAGCTTCTTTGTCAACAGTGAAAATAACTACCTGGATTATACCTGCTAGACTTTGATTAGACGAAATTACTGCATATTTAGGAGAGTGTAACAGAGATGGGAAAATATGCTGCATATCTTATATGTATTTCATCGCTACAAAACAACATATAATGAATCAACAAGTCAGGGAACTGAAAAGAGCAAAGAACGCAGAAAAGAAGAACACCTACGATGACGAAGAGGTAAATCAGGAAGAGATTGGATTTAAATTTACAATCAAAACTATATTTAACTGTTACACAAATGGACACTTGATGGTCTTCTTGCAATGAAAAAAAATGAAAGATACTTTAGAAGGAAACGAACGATTAGAAGGTTTGAAAATAAAAAGAAAGCAGTGCAGGACACAACATGCTTTAAAGAGGTTGTATCAAGACATGTGAAAAAGAACGAACCTAATACCAGGAACAGAGAGATGTCAAAAAGTATTTTCAAGCAACCAAAAAAGATTGTGCTCGCCTAGAAATTACCTTACAACTTAATGACGCATTGGAAAACAAGTGTAAGCGAGGTAGAACTTGAAAAGTTAATCTGCATCAGTGGTTCACTGGAACGTGAAGTGCAGCTTGAGTCACTAACTAAAAATGCAAACCACAATATTAAAATTTGCACCGGTATGTGTTAGACAAATGTGAAAGTTCATCAAGCAGGAAAGTATTTAATCATAATGTTACTGACAATGGGTCAAAAAATGGTACAATAATTAAGTGTTTGAAGTACCTTCTGGGATCTGGAGATGGCAAAACATAGACCACTATTGCCATCATTGTCCACCTAGGCCTCAACAATACTTCAGGCCACTACAAGGTTTCCATAAAAAAAACTCTGTTGGTTGGAAAGAGTGCAACAATGAGATATTGCTGCAAACAGTACATTCCTCTAGGAAAGTGGGAGGTTTATATCTGCTGAATGGAAATTCAGTATCTGAGAATATGGCACTGTATACATTACAATATCCCAGATATAATAACTCTAACGTTGGCATATGGCCATATGGGAATGTCTGCGCAAAAGTTTTAAATTACTAGGGAATTAGGTTATCAGATTTAAAAGCAAAGCAAAAGACATAAAACAGGCTGCATCATGAAATATAACTAATCATAAACAGAAAATATAATGTTAAGTTGTTTGCACATCCTACTAACAGAGCATTATATGATAGATGTTAAAGGCTTAAGTTGTGCGGGGGCCGAGAAAAAGGTAGTTGCCAAAACTTTGTTATTTCCCATAAGAATCTTTGCTCCCAAATGTAGAAAAAAATGCCAAAACAAATTTGACGAACAGTTAGAACTTCACGAAGAAAGAGTGCTGTTTGTGTTTTGTTGTAATCAGTTCAACCATTTTAGTGAAATTTGCGTCTAAAGAGGTGCTTGGGTTGGGCTTGGAGGGATTAGAAAGTTAGGTGTAACTGGATGATTGATCCCTCAGGACTCCTGCGGGTGTCCCGCAGCAAAAAAAAATAAAAACAAATATTGCTCTCAGATTGAATGGAGGAGCCTTTTGTCCTTCAAATATTTAATTACTGCAGAACTGGGATTGGTCCTGCAGTACGGACAGATCTGACTGGCTGGCCACAAGTCAGATGAAAATGTTGCAGTCACCATTACAGGACTGGGGGTTTGGTCCCGGTGTCCTGAAATGTAAAACATAATAAAACTTAAAGGGGCAGGGTAAAGACACTCTGACCCCCTTGGCAATTATGGGAGGGACACAGAGGGACCCTAGTGGCCAAAACGTAAAAGGAAAGATTTCATGCTGCAGTTACAGTGCAACTCCTGAGGGACCCAGTACAGCCCTCTTGTGAGGTACCAAGGTACTTGTGCTGAGGCTGCCACTCAAGCTTCCCCCACATGGTACCACTTGCATAGTACTGTGGTTCCAAGGGCAACAGCTTGAACATAGGTACCACAGGAGGACAGCAGTACTGGTGGAAAATATCTTACAAAACAAATGTGGGTTAGGTGTCCAAAGGCCATTAGGAGAGGGGTGCAGCCCACAAGGATGGCTGGAGGCTCAATCCTGCAGTCAACCCTCTGCCACACACAACCAAAGGCAATGCTCAGCAGAGGAGCTGGCTGAATATGATAAAACAAAATCTCAGAAATTCATGGAAAAAAAGAAAGTTTAAAGTGTTGTAGTTAGATATGAGAATAAAATCAAAACTAACAACTAAAAAAAGACTAATAAAAAACCTCAAATTCACCAGCTATAGTTTACTGAGCTAACCATTGCTTGTGCGCCCACCATGCACTGCTTGGGACCTCACATATTACCTCCCTTATGACATGTTAAATGACAGCACTGATGACATCATACAATCATTGTGACACTACCCTATATTGTTTGTGGACGTTCAGTAATTCAACATGCTACACCTGTGGAAAATTTTCTATTCACCTTATTGGGATTACCCTCTTAAAGCCTTTGCATAACCTGCAAGCCAAGAGGTTGACAGGTACATTTGCTACTGAAAAGACACCTTCTGTCAGACCCTGTGGACAGCCCTCCGTCAATAAGTAAAATACACTATACACATTGCTGAGATGGGCACAAAAGCGAAACAAATTTAGAACCATGCTTACAACATCAATGTGAGATAAACCACATTTAATTGGTATAGCTCTACATTCTATATTATTAAACTATGTGGCACAAAAAATCAGGGAAGTTCTGGAAATCAACATACACATCTTAGAGACATCCATGCTACATAGAATTTGCCTGCCTGTGCCTCCCTGACTATAAGTTGAGAAAACTTCTCCCAGAGCAGACATTAGCCTAGGTGTGTGGTGGTGTTTTCTTCCTGTTGCATGAGATCAGTTGGGGTGGGCCCAGGAACTTATTTAACTTGAAAGGGCCCAAGGTGAGGCCAGCTTTGTCAGGAGACCACGATAGGTTATGCTGATTTATGCGGAAGGGGAATCTCGTCATTAAAATCGTGTCGAGACCTATGACTCGTCTGACTAACAACAGTAGAATTTAATGCAATAATGGAGCTATTTGTTTGAAACAAGAAGTACTTGGGGAGCAGAATTCACATGCAACTTGGAAGTGTTTGCTGCACGGAATGTCCCCTTTTTGATTTTGGGGAACATTATGAGAAGTACATTGGAAATATATGTACAATGTTATACCAACAAAATTGGAATTCTGTCCTGAGGATGTCCTTATGTATAAGGATGAAATGCGTGGGCTGTGTCCTTGGCTGTGTTCATGTTCCTTTTTCGATGTACAAGAAAGAAAGGAATAAAAGATGAAATTATTCTATAAAGCATTACAGATTTTGTGATGTTTGTTACTGTTATTGTCCTCTATTAGCCTCCTCGTATTGCCCGTCTTTGTGAAGAACCATCACATTGTACAGTTAATAATTACATTGCTTACATGTGCTCCTCCTTTCTGTGTTTGCAAGTGTTGTTAGTGTTTTTGTTTTTTTTACGATTGGCCCTAGAAATGAGCACTTTCCTATTTAAGGGAACACATTGAGTGTGGTTGATCTTATCACAATCATTCAATTTGTGTTTTTGTGTAAATCCTCCATATGTGTAATATCATGAAGAACATCTACATTTTTTAATGTAAATGTTATTTTGTTCCAAATATAATGTTGCTTTTCTTACTTTAATAACATCCACTAACTCTTGCCATATTTTTTTATTCTTGGTAGGGACACCATTCACTAGAATTACAAGTGCTTCTTCAAATCCTCTCTGTACCACTATAGTTTCAATATTTTGCTTGAAATCTAATGGCAAGTATGCAACTCAGCCTTTAAGATCTTTCTGGAGCTCAGTTGGAGGTAATTTCCCTCTCTTTGGCTCCAAACGGATTGTAGCTTAAAATGGATATATACATTGAATAAGAATTGATTCATACACATTTAAATCTTGAAGTTCATGTGGAATTGAACCTATTTTGATCTTCTTATGCACTGCTCTAGCTGGCAATTGTTTATGCTCTAACTTATTATACCAGTATTTACATATAATTTGTCGTGTGGAAGAATCAAAGCTTTGCTCTATCCATAAATACGCTGCAAATTCTCGCCACTTATCTCTGTTGTCTTCTTCCGTTTCAAAGACACAATAACATAATGAGTTTGACTTTTGTTGTGAGTGTGTCAACAACAGATACAAACAACATATACAAACACAATTCAGTTTCTCTTAAGACACTGTGTTAAACTTTCCTCATTTTCCCCCACCTCCTCTTCAGGATCAAAGAAATGAAACTGATCATCATCACAAACGCTTTCTTCCTCTGCTACTGTTCCATGCAAAAGAACTCTATTCATTTCTCCTAAACATAGGGCAGGAGTTTTCACAAAGTAAAGCCTTTTAACTAATTTCCACATTTCAGAGTGGTGTTCAGCTAATATTCTAAAGTGATGAAAGGTAACTGTCCCTGTAAATTAATATACTTTCTTAGTTTACATTGATCTAATCCTTGCAAAATCCCAATTTTCTGTTTTAGAGTTTTGCAGGAAACTATCATATCCATTGATTCCTGCAAACACTGCAAGCACAGCTGTAGTTCCATTTATATACAAGGGGCTGTCTACACTTTCCTTACACCTCTTCAGCTATGACTTCCTCTACATTTCTAACTACCATCACCTCTTTTGCAATAGAAGTACTGTCTTTCATCTCATAACATTATCCAGATTCTTCAACTGCATGCACTAATGTGTTCTCTTGGAAGTAGCTTTATTCATTAAAGAAAGGCTGAGTACTAGAAGTATGTCTCCATTCACCACTGAAAACTTTGCAAACGTTAGTTCCGTTGACAAGTCTTTTCTTTTGGCTTCTTCTTCTCATACACAAGACTATTTTATCCAGTGTCTTCTTTCTGTTTAGAATCAAAATAAAATGCTTTCTCCTGAGAACAAAGGTCTTGTCAACCACAATCTCAACACGTTCCTTTGTCTAACTGCTTCTCTTCTTTTTTTATATTTCTTCATAGTTCTTCTTATATTCTAAAGTGCACTACTATGGAACATTACAACTCTGATTTCCTTAAACTGACTCTGACTTATAGTTAAACTGTATGTGCTTTTTCGTATGTTTATTTACTCTTCATATGATGTACTTTTGTCCTTTCTTAGTTGATCTCATACTTTGTTATTTATTTACTTGACTTCACTGACTTCCCAGTTGTCCACAAACTATTTTAAGAAATGTCTTTGTTCTTTTACCAGCAGCTCTTTTCTCTTTCATCACTTTCTCTGCATGTTTCCCCTTTTGTTTCTCAGTTGGAACGACATAGTATCCTTGCTTCTGTTTCTTTGTTTTCTGACTTTTTGATGGCATTCTGCCTATACTTAACTACAAGTTGATGCCTGAAAAGAACAAAAATAACAACATTTACTTTTAATTGCAAACTATTAGATTACATTTTGTAAGTAATTAATTACTAAGAAAATCAGTTGTATTATTATAATATAGCTAACATTAGTGAGAGTGCACAGATAGGGTCTGCACTAATAGGCCTCACCGATATTTAAAGGAGTATTTGCCTGCATGCATGATGAGGTTGTGTCACTACCAGGAGCAGCCGCTTGTACTGTGAAGTGGTGGGGTGTGAGAGGGGGGTGAGGAACACAAAAAAAGACAAATAAAAAATAAATAAACTGCACTTATCTGCTCCGACGGCCGCCGCCTTCCTCCCGATCCTCGCGTCCATGTCAGGAACCTGGTGCACACTGCGCAGACTCCCAGCTCCTAATCCCAGCGCTGCTCACATGCTGGGGATTGGTCTGAGCGCCTCGGTTCGGTGCTCACACTTGGACCCTGTGGTGGTTTCTCCACCCAGCTGTACAACATAGCTAGGTGGAGAAAGGCTAAGTGCGCATGACGGTTTGGTCGGCCCTCTGGGCTGGCCAAACCATCATGCACATTTAGCAGTGCCCACCACTCCCCCTCCTCCCTGGTGCTACAGCTGCAGCTTCACTATGGTTGTCCCTGCCCTCCCTCGGATCAGCTGGCAGGACGCAAAATAAAATGATAATAAAAACTTTTTATTATCATTTTATTTGTCCTTGCCTCTGCTGACTTTCAGCAGGGGGGCGACCCTCCACCATAAAAGAGGAGATGGAACTGGGCACTACTTGCCTACATATCTGAGTGAGTGTAGGAGTCCACATAGCAGTGCCATGAGATGTAAGTGTGCCACTTTATGACTGTCTGTTTTAGTAAGTCTATGGGTCTGCAAATGTGTATGTATGTGACTGAATAAATACATGTGGGGCTATATTAGGGTGTCTGCCACTGCTATATATTTAAGTAGATTCTGAGTATGTGAGTGAATAAATACCTCTGTCGCTGTGTGACTGGGTCAGTGAGAGGCTCTATGCTTTTAAAAGCATGTATATCAGTTGTATTATGGGTGGTATACTCTATGCAGTACTTGGCATAGGGGTCTCCAAGTTCACAAGTTACTTAGAGAAACTGAAAAGCGCATCTCTTACATTTTAAGCACAAAACAACTTGCACTGTGGCATACCTGCAGGTTGTCTCAGAGGTGAGTTATATGTACTAAAAGGTGGGTTTAAGACTTGACGAAGGGCTTTCTCATGCCAAATTAGGCTGCGAGTGACAGTCCACAGACAAGCTCTGCACTAATAGGGCTGAATCATGTTTAAACAACTATTTGGGTGCATAGACGACCAGGTTCTGTCAGTACTTTTCAACATATCTGAGAGGACGTACAAGTGCACCTGTGCAAGTGCCATCAGATGTTTAAGTATGTGTGACAGTTCATCACTGCCTGTTTTAGTAAGTCTTTGAATCTCTAAATGGGTATGTAAATAGCTGAATGAATACATCAGTGCCTATGTTAGGGATTAGAGGGGTATGTAGGTGAGTCTGCAATTGCCTTTGATACTGCTGCATAAAAAAGCAGTTTCTGAGTATGTGAGTGAATGTAAGTCCCTCTGTCTCTCTGTGACTGGGTGTGAGAGAGGTCGTATGCTTTGGAAACATGAATGACAGTTACATTATGGGTGGTATACTCTATGTTGGGCTTTGCATGGGGGTCTGCAAGTGTATGAGTAACTTACTAGGACTCAAAAGCACATCTCTCCGTCTTTTAACACAAAGCACCGTGCTGTATGGCACACATACAGCGTATCTCAGAGGTGCGTTAAGTGTACTAAAACATGGATTTAAGACTTGATAAACAGTTTTTACATGTCAAGTGAAGCTGGCAATGAGAGTGCAGAGACAGAGTCTGCATTAGTAGGCCTAACCCATGTTTAAAGGGGCAATTGTCTGGATGGACGACGAGGTTGTGTCACTTTTTACCTAGATATCTGAGTTAATATAGGAGTCCTCCTATAGCAGTGCCATGAGCAGTCCCGGCTCCTGGAGGGAGTTCCGCCGGGCGGTGACGTGCGGCGGGGGAGGGGCACGGTGGGGGGTAGTAAAAACCGGAATCCGGCCGAATCCAGGTAGTTAGCAAATAAATAAATAAAACGAATTTCGTAGCGCGCGCTGTATCGCCAAATGCGATGCAGCGCGAGCTACGAAATTCGTTTTATTTATTTATTTGCTAACTTACCGGTGTTCAGCCGGATTCCGGTTTTACTACCCCCACCCTGCCCCTCCCCGCCACACATCACCGCCCGGCGAAACTCCGTCTAGGAGCCGCGACTGGCCATGAGGTATTCTAGTAAATGAGCTGGTATGCAACTGTTTATTTTAGTACCTCTATGGCTCTCTAAATGTGTATGTAAGTGGCTGAACGAATACCTCAGGGCCTGTGTTGGGGATTAGAGGGGTATGTAGGTTGGTCTACAACTCAAAAAAACATCTCTCAATCTTTTAAGCGCAAAGCACCGTACTTTTTGGCATACCTACAGTGTATCTCAGAGGTGAATTATGTATACTAAAACATGAAGTTAAGACTTGACAAATGGATTTTACATGCAAAGTGAAGTTGGCAGTGAGAGTATATAGACAGGGTCTGCACTACTAGGACCGACCCAAGGTAAAACACTGTATATTTAACTATGCCTAGCACTCTCATACTACACGTGACTCAGTATTAGTTAAAAGGGCACCTTAGCATCTAAGCACATACAAACCTGCCCTATAATTTACCAACACCTACCCTAAAGGGTATTTAATACATAGCTGTCAAGTTACACAGGTGTATGTGTTATGTACACCAGCACATTCAAAATTCTTAACTACATAAGTGATTATATGAAAACCATGTATGAGTCTCTGAGTGTGTCTGTGAGTGGATGGGTGAATGAGTGCCTGAGTGGGTCTGTGAGTGGGTGCATGAGTGTCAAAGGGGACTGTCAGTGGATGTGTGCACATCTGAAATGGTCTATCACTGGGTGCATGAGTCTGTGAGTGGGTTTGTGAGTGGGTCTGAGAGTGGGTACACACATCTCTGAGTGGGTTTATGAGTGGGTTCATGCGTGTTTAGGTCCATGAGTGGGTGCATGACTGTCTGACTGAGTCTATGAGTGAGTGCATGAGTCTCTGAGTGGGTCTGTTAGTGGATGCAGGGGTCTCTGAGTGGGACTGTGAGTGGGTGCATGAGTGTCTGAGAGAGCATGTGAGTAGGTGCATGAGTAGGTCTGTGAGTGGGTACAGGACTGTCTGAGTGGGTCTGTCAGTGGGTGCATCACTGTCTTCAAGGGTCTATGAGTGGGCGTGTGAGTGTCTGGGTGTGAATGGCTGTGTGAGTTTCTGAGTGGGTCTGTGGGTGGATGAGTGACTGACTGGGTCTTTGATTGGGTGTGTGGATTTCTGAGTGAGATTGTGATGTGGGTGTATCAGTTTCTGAGTGGGTCTGTGGGTGGGTGAATGAGTGTCTGAGTGTGGTCTGTGACTGGGTCTGTGAGTGTGTGCATCAGTGTCTGACTGAGTCCCTGAGTGGCTGCATGAGTCTTTGAGTGGGTGTGTGCATGGGCAACTCTGAGTGCATATTTCTTTGGTGTGTGAGTCTCTGAGTGGGTCTATGAGTGGGTGCATGGGTCTGTGAGTTGGACTGTGAGTCGGTGCATGACTCTGTGAGTGGGTCTCTGAGTGAGACTATGAGAGGGTGTGTATGTGTCTAAGTGGGTCTGTGAGTGGGTGTGTGGGTCTCTGAATGGGACTGTAAGTGGGTACATGAGTCTCTGAGTGCATCTGTGAGTGATGTATGAGTGAGTAAGTGGGTCTCTGGGTGGGTTTGTGAGTGGCAACATGAGTGGGCCTGTGAGGGGGTATGTGAGCCTGTGAGTAGGTCTGTGAGTGGGTACAGGGCTGTCTGAGTGGGTCTGTGATTGGGTGCATGAGTGTCTAAGTGGGTCTGTGAGTGAGTCTCTCAGTGGGACTGTGAGTGGGTGCATGACTCGCTGAGTGCATCTGTGAGTGAGTGCGTGGGTCTCAAAGTGGGACTGTGAGAGGCTGCGTGAGTGTCTGAGTGGGTCTGTGAGTGAATGTGCCTCTGAGTGAATCTGTGAGTGGGTGCGTGAGTGTCCGTGTGAGTGTGTGAATGGGTGCATAAGTCTCTGAGTGCATCTATGAGTGAATGCATTAGTTTCTGAATGTATTTTTTTATTTTATTGTGGATATTTGTGAATTTGTCTTGACATTACACAGGGCCCCCGCTGACTGTCACAACAAATTTACAAATATCACACATGAAAGAAAAAACAGTTTTTCGACATATTGTACACATCAGGAGTTCCTCAAAGACCCCTCTATTCTAGGCATGGTGTCAGGACATACCCAACCTGACCCATTATTACACTTTCTGCCATTACTTTGGAGCCCCGACCTGTTCCGATGAACTAAAATGGCAGCTGCAACGCTCTGCTCAGGTTTTGGCCAGCCAATCACGGCATTCCTGTTGGCAAGCACATTCACGATTCGTTGTGAAGTCATTGCAAGCTAGTTGCAGCCAGAGATATTTAAATTTGGATTTCCTTTAACATCTCGCAAACTACTGAACGAATCACAATCTGTAGACCAAAAGCTACCTTTCTGCCAAATTTGGTGTAATTCCATCCAGCGGTTTGGACTGCAGACGTGTCTAAAGAGACAATAGGAATTAACATGGGAAGCACACCTTTTTGACCCCCCCTTTTCTTGGCCCTCATATGATGGATCATCCTGCAACTTTACATACACAACAAGAATCACCGGCATACTATTTTGGGGACATTTTAGTGAAGATTTGTTGAACTGCACCAAAGTTATAGGCAAGTCACAAAACACGTTTCCTATGGAAACATGATCCTAAGTATAAATATCTACTGGCAGTAGATACATCACAGGCCTTTTTGTAAACTAACATGAACACTATTTGAGCATTTAAATGCTTTTGAGTGTGTGGGCAAAGAACATGCCCTACAAAGTAAGCCTGCTCATTTTCCAACAAAGAAATATATACATTTTGCAGCTAATAAAATATGTGCTTGACTGGCATGTTTTTCTGTGATTCAGATTAATGGGAGAGAGGAGAAAAATGGCCATTCCTGATGCTCTCTCCAAAAAATCGTAGCTGAAATGTGGCTACAAAGTGAAATAACAATGCAAGTTCCGTCTTGTATAAAGGAGTGATTACAGTAGTGGCAAGCTTCTGTGTACTCTCTAACTTGGGACAAGAATTATTTTTCATCTGTTCTGTATAATAGAGCAGGAGATAAGCACAAGCTGACCCCTTCCCTCTCTATAAAACACCATGTATATGTATGTAAGATATTGTGGCGGAGTAAGATTTAGGTTGAGCAGGGTTTCTGGAACGATGCTGAAACTGAGTTCCAGCTTCATTCTTGGTGGCACAATAAGACATGTGGGGATGTATACAAGAGCTGGCATATTATTACAAGCAGACTAACTAAAACAACTGTGTTGTTAAGATGGGTAATTAGAACTTAGATATGTTTAGACTAATTGATTAGGGATGTGTGATTAAATATGATTGGGGATTATCTAACCTTTGAGCTAATGTGTATAATAATTGCAGATTTTTAAAAAATACTTACAATTATTCTGATGCATCCGGAGTGTTGACGAATAGTGTATACTAAATAATTATGCGAAGTAGGATATCAAACACTGTGTGTGCATACTAATTTTGGTATATTGTTCAGTGCTTTATGTACCATCTGCGGATATAGGACTTTGGCAAATTTTGTCTGACTCCAAACATTGCTGGTTAAATAAACATAGCTCAGTAGGGAAGAAGTGAAAAGGTTTGCAGTTTTGGTTTTGGGCTTAGGAAATCTACGGGGTGTGACTCCAATAATTTGGCAATAACATGATATGACACTTGATGGGAATCATACTGTGGTGATCAGCAAGGGATGGTGAAGAAAGACGCAGAAGAATCATAGCGCATATAAAATGGTAAGCTTTATTTTAAACAGGGGCCACCTTAATCACATCCTGTCAGCACAACTGCTGTCATCAACTGACATCGAACGCGACCTTACCACTTAACTATGTACATTCTAACTCCCAACATTCCAATTCTATCTACTCCTCACATTCTACTAATATGTTCAGGCACAATACCCAAGCCTGAATATCACATTACATTTCCCCTTCCAGCAAAGACAAACAAAACAGAAAAATAAAAAAACTAAATAAAATTAATGATAAAAAACTAATATAAATGTAAACAAAATGTTGTACACTAAACCTCCATACATTGAACATTGCAGAATCTTCTGCAAAATGGAAAATTAAACAGCAATAAAATTAACTATATGATGTGCAAGGAATAAACGGAAAATTCCAATCATAAACCACTGGTTACTTCCTGAATCTAAGAGGAACATGCCTGGTGCGGCTGCTCCTGTGGACAGTGGCGTTGACATTTGATTCAGGAACAGAGGACAGTGCAGGAACTGGATCAGATAGTGCGGGTACCTGTTCCGTCCTACAGTCACATTTGACAACCCTCCCTAAGTTCCACCAGTCGGAACTGTTGACAATTATTGTGTTTCCACATGCTTTGTCCACCACAACAGGATCACAAATAATTTTCTCTCCTTTTTAAATATATGCCCCTTTCCTGATATGGACCATATCCCCAACCTCATTTTTGTTTTCTTAACCTGGTTATGCTCATCAAATGTTTCTTTTTGTCTAAATTTAGTATCAGCAACATTTTTCTTGACTTTGACATTATATTCATGCTATTGAACACCAAAGTTTACCCATTCGCTCATACAACTAGGAAAAACCTTTGTGGTCAGCTTCCATCGCCTTAACAGCTCAAACGGGGCACTTGTGTGGCTGAATGTGGACTTGTTTGATAAAACCATAGCATTGAACAAACCGCATTCAACACAACACAACTGTTGGCAATCGCCCATTGCACACACTGAGTCAACAGCTTGTTCATGCGCTCAACCTGTTAATTTGTTTAGTGAAGTCCTGAGATTCCTAACATCTCCTGCTTTAAGAAACATATCCATCTCACCACTCACAAACTATTGTCCGATGTAAGGAACCTGGGAAACCCTCACCTAGAAGTTCTATTAAATATTCAGTAACAGCCTAGGTTCTGTGACAATCTTTACTTCAGGCCACTTTGGATAAAGATCCACTGCTACCAGTGCATAGCATAAATGGCTCAGTAAACAGATATATGGGCCAACCAAGTCAATGCCAATTTTCTCCCAATCCTTAGAGGAGCACACATTGGGTTGCATTAGAGCCTTCCTGATGACCAATCACTTTTCAGGATCTGAATACAAAACACACCTTCCCACAAACTGGTCAATCTCTTTATCCATGGATGGTCACCACAACGTCTGTCCAATTCTGCGCTTGGTGAAGCTCTTCCTTAGGTGTCCTTCGTGGCCCATTTTGATCAACCTAAATCTGATGCTTTCTGGTGGAACTAATTTATCCTGTCTCATCAACAGCCGATTCTATGGATAGATCATCATGAACTTTCCAAAAGTCTTACACAGGAACTCTAAGGACCTCTCTGTTGGCCAACCTGTTTTAACATAGGACATAACCAATTATAGCACCTTGTCTTGACTCAACTCTGACTTCCATTCATACTCAGACACTGCACACATCTCTTCTAAATCCATTGCAGCAATCAGACAATCTTCATCCAAAGCTTCATTCTCCTCAGGTGTGCTGTCTGCCGCTAACCTAGACAAATAGTCAGCGTGTACATTCCTGGCACCCTTGAAGTGTAGTGTGTCAAACTGATATTGTAAACGTTTTGCAGTGAGCCTTAATATTCTAGGGGTTTGGTCCTTTATTTTTTTCCTAGCATAACTCGCAACTAGTGGTTTATGATCAGTCACAATAGTAAATTTAGTTCCCCAAACATATGCTTTGAACTTTTGTGTCGCCCACGAGTTCTGTGGTACTTTTAGGAGACTGGGCCGGAGGTAAAGGCAAGGAGGATTATCTGATTTAGATTGATGATGCCTTTTATTCAAATTGGTTTGATAGTATAATAGACAGGAATTGTAATCAACATAAGATTTCCACAAGTAATGGTTTTCTTCTTTCCTTTCTTCTCTTTTTAGGACATCAGGTGTGGCTGGAGTCCCCCCAGGATGTTCTCAGTATAAAGAAAAAATGAGTGGCAAGTATGGGTTTAAAGGTCCTGTCTATAACTATCCGCCACCAGCACCGGTTTGTGGGAGAAAAAGACAGAATAACCCTGTGAAAGTATCTTCCGAGGTACTGGGTTGTTCTTTCCCTTTTTAAACTGTGAAAGGGAAAATTAAATATGTGTGCCCCTTTTCCTTTCACTCTTTTCCACATCTCCCCTCACTCCTAAAGATATAAAGCAATTGGCAAAGAAAATACAAATTATATATTTATATAGCTCTATATAGGGGTTTTCAACTTAAAGTAATTTGGTCCTAAAATCTCTGATATTTGTATGGTCAGCTTCACAAGCATTGCATCATGGGACTTGTAGTCCCTTGGGTTTGTCCTATACACAATGTAGGGAAAGAGAACAAACTCTGGTGTCCCTCCACCTCCACCACTGTGAGCCGTGTTCCTTCCCCCACCCCCCACCCTCCTCCCTCAATCCCTTCCCTAGCAGCACCCTCCGGCTACGGGCACTCACGCGCTCAGCTGCAACTCTCCTGAGTTGCGTCGGCTAGACTGCAACCTCCGGGGCCAGCCACCACTCATCTGGTTCCGATTCAGCATCCTCCATCTCCCAGCAGTAAGTCTCCTGCTGCTTCAGAACGTCAGCTCCCATAGCTTCTTCCTCGCCAGGCAGACACGTCTTCTCCTCCACGGGCGAAGTCCACATCCCTCTTCTCTCTCTTCTCTTCACTCCCCCTGGGATCTCCCAATCTAGTTCATTCTTCCTCCCTATTCTGGGGTCAGAGCTTCCTTTTCCTCTCCCGTGAGCTCTCCCATTGGCTAATCTCACTGGCCTGTTTAAAGATACAGTCTATTGTTTTGGTATGAATGTACGAATCACCTTGATTTCTTTATTCCAAGTATGACTGCATTGAGGAACACCATCGGGCTGCTGATCAGAAAGAGTACCGACAGGAGAGGACCCCCAGTTCTCATAAGTTGTTTTTCCATTGTGGAATTGTGCATCTAAAACTCTCACAGATCTCACAAACCCTAACAGATGGTGTTCTCAACTTTACCATCAAATTGTGTGAGATTTGCCCCAACCCTAAATTGGATGTGTCACGTGTTATACAACATTGTAGGCTCAGGTCAATTGGTTTCAAAACCCTGGCTAAGTGTTTTTAATCAACCAAATGACTCATGGCATGCAGTGTCGGATTTGAAAACAGCATTCTTCTTCAAGAAAGTGGCCAGTGGTTTAATGTGGCATGCATAATAAGGGATCAAATGAGATTAAAACTCAAACATAACCATTAATGACTTCAGGACAGTCTTATCAACAGGAGGTTGAGCATCGATGATGGCACTGATCAATCCTAGTCTTGGTTCAATGCCATCACGTGAAACGACATGTCCAAGATACTCAACCCTGGCCCTGCCGATTGCACATTTCTCTATCTTTAACACAATGCACCTTTTCTTCGAGAATGGAAAACACTTGATCTAAGATAACTTCATGCTCTGCCCTTCTAGTCGCAAAACATTAACATGTCACCCTGAAAGGCAACAACCCCTTATATGTCCTTGAGAAGTTGAGACATGATTCTTTGCAAAATGGATGCCGCGGAGGCCAATTTGAACGGCATCTGGTAATACTTAAAAGATCCAGTAGGTGATACAAAAGCTGTGTAATGCCTTGGATCAAAACCACCTGGTGATAGGCGGATGCTAAATCAAGTTTAGAAAACCAACTTGCATCTGCACCATAGCCAATAGATCAGAAATCCTAGGCAGGGGAAGGGAATCAACCCAGATGTTGAGCCCCTCTGTAGGTCAGAGAGCAAACGCTGACTGGGGTGGAACTGGGCTGCTAGGCTCACAAACGACAGATTCCAGCAGACGAGAATGAAGTCTTTTATGGCCTAAGACTTCTTAAACAGGAGGCAAGCTAACAAGTCCTTGGAGATCACTTGGAAAGAAGTCAGAGTTCAGCTTTCCTTCAACAGGGTCAGAGAGCAGCAGACAGCAGGGCAAAAGGAAGAAAAGCAGTCCTTCCCAAAAAGCAGTCCCGTTGAGTCTTTTAGGCGGCACAGCAGTTCTTCTGGCAGAGCTTAGTTATAAGTCCAGTAGTGTCTAATTTGATGGGGTCAGAGACCCAGTAGTTATACCCAACATTGCCTTTGATGATGGGGTGACTTCAAAGCAGCTCTATGAAGTGCACAGGTTCCTCTTTCAGCCCAGACCTGCCTGCCAGGCCATTTGTAGGGGGTAAATCAGCCCTTTGTGTGGGGATAGGACACTACCTATTCAAGTGAAGTTGGGTACTCAGACACACCAATCCTTCCAGTGTTCTGGCTGTCTAGAGAGAATGCACAAAGTGTAGCTTTCACCCATCCCAGACGTGTATTGGAGACAAGCTGTCAGGCACACAGAGCAGTAAGTGCAGAGAAATGTGCACTTTCTAAAATTGGCATTTCTAAAACATCAATGTTAAATCCAACTTCAACAGTAAGGAGGATTTATCATTTTCCATTCCAAACATCTGATAAATGACAAAGCTACACTTCCCTGATCACAAATTACAGCTTAAAGGTTTATCAAGAAATTCCCAATGTTGACCTATGAGAGGGGTAGATCTCACAGTAGTTAGAAACGCAATAGGCTGTTTGTCACTACAAGGACATGCAAAACATAAGACTACAAGTCATACCTTATATGCATAGCACCCTTCCCTTAGGGCTACCTAGTGCCTACCTTGGGAGTTACTTATATGTTATAAAAGGGGAGTTTAAGCCTTGGCACTTAGTTTTAAATGCCAGGTTGAAGTGGCAGTAAACTGCACACACAGACACTGCAGTGGCAGGCCAGAGACATGTTTGAATGTCTACTGATGTAGGTGGCACAATCAGTGCTGCAGGTCCACTAGTAGCATTAGATTACAGGCCCTCGGTATATGGTATACCACTTTATAAAGGACTTACAAGTAAACTAAATATGTCAATCGTGTATACACCAATTACACACATGTTTGGTGAAGAAACACATGCACTTTAGCACTGATTAGCAGTGGTAAAGTGCTCAGAGTCCTAAGGCCAACAAAAAGATACAGCAAAACGCGGATTTTAAATCAAAACGTTTGAGGGAAGTCCACCCTAAGGATGATAGGTCTAATACACACTCTGCGGAATTAAAGTCAGTGTGACATTGGAAAAAAGTGTTTTTAGAATCCTAGTGCTTCCTCATTATGTACTACATTCAGTCATCCACTACATGAAACTTTGTAGTTGGATGTGGAAAAATGCACTAAAAACATGGCATTGAGGGCATTCAAACCTGTATAAAAATCAGAAGCCTCAACAAAACTAGTGAGACTTTATATGGAAAGTCAAAGATAATACATATAGGAAAAGGATGAACACATTTTTGTAGCATTTAATACTATATCATACAAATGGTGTTCTGTCTTTCCTTATGCCAGGGATACCGCTTACTTTCAGAAGAGCATGTGTGAGTACTACTTATTAAGTGCCTTCCACCATTAGTTTGGGGCTTTAATAAGATAACATTAGCACAACTCTGAAAGTATGGTTCTGATGGCTCCACTATCACTTGTGAGTGATTTAGAGGTTCCCTCTGCTCAGGGTTGCCATTACAGTTTAAGGGAGTTGTTTTGGAGTGTTCAGAAGACACATCTGGCTCCCTGACAGACGACTGTAAATGCTACTACATTCTTGTTGTGTGCTATCGCAATTCAAAACAAGATCAAATGCCAAGCTCAATTCATGCAATAGGCCAATTTATCCTTAAAACGTTTGTCAAAATGATTGTAATTCCCACATACTTAACATGGAGGACAATCGCTCAGGGGTTACCTGACAGAGATTTTACCAAAGGTTTCCAGCTCCAAACGTGGTATAAAATGCAGAAACCACCCCTTAATATTTGAACAGTTTGGTTCGTTCTGAACTCTTTTCCCTGTGCAAGCAGACAAAAACGACTAGACTACACAGAATAAGGTGATGAGGCATGGCGTAAATGATAGATAACTAAGTCGGCTGTAGATCTGCCAGTAAATTTTACATGTGGTAATATTACAGCAGCCAGATTTGCCTAGGCATTACAATATATAAATATTAATTAATACAATTGAAAAATATACAGAAATTACTGTTTTCTAATGCTGTGTTTGGATATTTATTTTGAAAAAGCGTAACCCGTCGGTGAGTTAAACTTTGCACATAACGATGATCACAGTACTCATTTTCTCGATGCATATGGACAACAAATTACAGATATGAATAACACGACCTGTTTTCTATTGTTTTTTTATAATTAGTTCTTGAGTATTATTAGATTAACAGTACAGCCGACATTTTTCATGCACATTATTTTCTGCAGCGCATTATATCTCTTTAATTAAATTCTTTATTGTCACTCATTTACTCCCCCTATGCTCATTAATACTGAAATGTGCTTTGGAAAATGATGTAGAGTAATAGAGTGGGTTTTATTTTTTAAAAAAACATGTTTATCAATTGCAGATATTTTAAATGTACGCAATGCACTGCGTGCTTTCTGCGCATATTAACATATTTCATTATGTCACCTGCGAAAGAAGACTCAAAGGTATGAATTAAGAGGAAATATGAAGAGCCTTTCTAAGCTTGTGGGAAGATGGCAGGATCGAAGTAGAAATTGATAGACTAGTAGAAAGGAGGGCAACAAGGAAGGGAATATTTTCGCAGACGGTGACGCCTGTTAGATTTCTACACTAAACCACATATACTAACATATACTAACGATGGTAACTATATGGCGTTTCAGCAGGGACAGAAGTGCAAATACATGCTCAAGTTCAATGCGAATATATAAATGTTTCTGTTCTTAGTACTCACTTCACATGCAAATATCACCTTGAGTGTAGTAGTTCTTGTACAAAATTCTGAAGAAACTGTATTTTTTATTATTCAACAACTTAAATATTTTTTCTTTTTGCATAACATTTTAACTACGATTAAACATAAGGAGGTGTGTTACCTAAGGTGTGTAGACTGCAATGAATATGTAATGGAAAAGCAAAATCTTGCCTTTTTGTGTTTACTTTATACTTTGTTAGTGGTGTGTCATTTCAGCCCCGTTCTGTAATACCCAAATTATATGCCCTCACACCTCCATGTAGGATGGAGAGATTCCAGGTATATAATGGTAGAGACACAGTAACTATTCTTTTCACCTGGAACTCCAAGGGCACATATCATAAATACAGGTGAGCTTCTGCATTGTTGACGTCCTAAGAGAATAACTAATGAAGTACAGTCTCCTGCAAAGTGGCTATCCTATCAGGATTTTCACACCAACCACTTTCATGCTGATGCCAATTCTCCTTACTTAATAGACCCCCTTTTAGTGTGTAATATATAAGAATAGAACCAGAAAGCTCAAAAATGGAAGTTAAAATCCTTCAGCAGGCCAAGGTAGCATTTTGTAGCTGAGGAGGACTTCAGGACATTGAATAGGTGTTAGATGAGGTTCCGATGAGGCTGTTGGTCTTGGCAGAAGTGAGAAAGTGCCCTTTTTTTGTGGTCCATCCTTTGGCTAATCCTCTGCATAGTATATTGAGGGTCATGTTTTATCCCTTTTAGTATGTCATTTTGGTCTTGCGTTTGTTTACTAAATGTTTTAATACTATTTATTTTGTAACTTTTATTATTATTATAACCAATTACAATTATTTGACTGACTGACTGACTGTTAGTCTTCAAACCTTTTCTTTTTCAAAATAGGAAACCTGAATAAAATAATAGCATTTGCAGCAAGGATAATTCCCTGATAATGTACACTTATTTATTAATAATCCGGATATTGCTATTGCAATTATTTTACAATTATTGAATGACTTTGTTTAGTGAATTCTTTCTGTTAAACATTCATTCCATGCGGATATGTTGAATAATACCAATAATATGCACAAAAAGGAGAATAAAATATCCTGGAATTTAAATCTCAAACTCCACTCAGAAAACCCTTTCCCTCAATGGTGATTATATAATCTCACAAATAAAGAAAACAACAGTGAATGGTCTTCTTCACACATGACTCAGTGAATACAAATTTAATCTATCAAGATAGTTATTGTTCCACAAATAGTACACATATTATAAATGCTTCCTTTATAATTACCACCTGTTTACAACAACAATACAGATAGGAATATTTCTAAATTTATAAAGAACAGCAAAACCTGAAGATTGGATATAATAAGCTTAAAGTGTGCAAAGCTAATGGTGAAAGTTTCTGTCACATTTTGATAAATATCATAAAACCTTTATATTTAAATAGGGCTTGTTGTGGCTTCAAATGATTGATACCTTACTCTCTCCTAAATAGACTCAAATGACAAAAACTGTGGTAAATCTAGTCCCATTACCAGCATTATGATCTATGTCTAATACTGAAAGCCATTATTAAATCTTCACCAATAATCATATCAACTAAATCAACACTTCTTAACTTAGAAACTTTATTTCATTTAACTACTATAGCTTCTAAAAAGATCTACTTATGGCATAATCCACCAATTAAACTAAATAATATTAATCTCTCAAAATCTTAAATTAAAGTTGGAATATTCTAATCATATGCCATTTGTCAATGGGATGTGTTTTATCCTTTTTTAGCATATGGGTCCTTAATCTTTTCAAAATATCAAAAATAAGAAATCTTGCACAATCCAAATCTAAATGCTTAACCTGTTGCATAAATGTCAGAAGTATAATTGTGTTTAGTATATTTACCCTGTCTGGACACAATGTTTTTTTTTTTTAAATAAACAAAACACTTTATGATATGGGTAACATAAACTTGCCCTATATCAGTAACTTTTGTTATAACTGAATAAAAGTGAATGCCGAGCTAGTAGTCCAGATTGCTGGAATTGATATATAAATCATGGTTCCTTAAAATATATATATTTTTTGATTCCCATGGTTATATCAAAATTCTTGTCTAATGTATGGGTTAATATTACCAAACTTCTTCACATATTTAATACCTTATTGCTATAAATTGGGTTACTGGTTGACTGGGGTGTGAGCCCTGGTCAAGCAGCAACCACAATCCTAGTCGGGATAAGGCACAAGCAAACCCCAAATTAGCCTGTGCTCAACCATTGGTAGCTTGGCACAAAGCAGTCAGTCTGAATTCAGAAGCAATGTGTAAAGTATTTGTGCAACACTTCAAGCAGTAAAACAGTGAAAACACCACACAAAAAGGCCCCCACAACAGGTTAACATAATAGAGCTTAATCTAGTGACTAAAACAAGACCAACGCAAAATAAAATCCAATTAGTCGAATGGGAGATATTCAATTCTAAAGTTTTAGGACAAAATAGCGCCAAAATGCACAAAGCGGCAACTGTGAATAACTGGTCACTGGGACAAAATCACAAGTTTAGGCTGGTAGCAATGGAGTGCAGACCGGCTACAGCGACCCAGTTAGGTCTGAAGATGCGGCACACAGCCAAAGCAATGTATTGGTTCCAAAATGCAATAATGTTGCGGACAATGTCCTGTTGAGTCGTCGTCGTGGATCCCGTCGATGGAGCTTGCAATGCGGTGTCCAGAATCGTCGTAGAGGCTGCCGTCAATAGAGATGCATGGACCAGAGCTGTGGATGCGCCACGCCACCAGGCCAATGCTTTAGTTCAAGGACTGCGGTGAATTATGCTGATCTTTGCGTAGGATCCAATACATGCAGCAGTGGTGAAGCATCAGTTCTGCTCGGGGATGCGCCACTCAGCAGAGGAGATGCATTGGTAATGCTCAGGGATGCATCGCTCAGCAGAGAAGATGTGTTGGTTCCACTGGCAAGCACATTAGGCTCACTTTCAAGGGCCTAGGACTGGGTGGAGCCACTTGGCAGGGTAGACTTACAGATGGCAAGAGTCCAGGTGCAGCTGCAAGGTTGTTGGAAGCCTGTCATGTCCCTGAGGCTTCAGATCAGGAGGCCAACCAACTAGCCCTTGGAGTCACTCTGTGTTCTGGGTTCAAGAGATGCGAGTCCAGTCCTTCTCACCCAGGGAAGAGGACAGCATGCAGCAGGTCAGCACAGCAAAGCAGGAGTCCAGCAGAGTGCAATCCAGCAAAGTGGCAGTCCTTCAGTCCTTCAGCAGCACAGCAGTCCATCTTCCTGGCAGAGTATCCACAGGTCCCTACGTGTACTGAAGTGGAGTGGGCTGAGGTACTATTTTATAAACAGTTGTGCCTTTGAAGTGGAAAGAAGCTTCTAGAGGCATGCCTTTGAAGTGCATAGATGCCATGCCTTCCCTGCCCTGGCTCCAGACTAACTACAGGGAGTATGCAGCTCTTTGTGTGGAGACATGACACAGCTCATTCAGGAGTGAGGCTGAGTCCAGCTCCTCTTTCCTACCCATTCAGTCACACTTGCTAACGTGAATTTAATTACTTACAAAATGTTTTATTAAAAATACAATATGCATAATTTACGTTTAAATATGAAGTATGTTTGATGCAGAACTTCTGATAGGCAGCCATACTTAAAACCTGTAGGCTTGTAATATAGTACTAAGGCCTGGATTTTTAAGTTGACATATGTAAAGACACCACATTTTAATGTGAAGGCCCATTCATACTGAAATGCTTGTTTTTCACTTTAACCGACAATTGTACAATTGTTTCTCTTCATTTTGCTGCATTTTTGGAAGCTACTGTTTATTAGTTAATGAACAGACATTTGATGTATCAGGCGACCGATAGTGAGGGTCACACCACTGAACATGTAGATTACTTGGGAGGATGATTCTTTGGAAACCGGTAATGCAAACAAGAAAGGATGTGCCCGCAACATTCAAGGCTACATGGTTGAAAGACAATTGTACTCTGGTGAGAAAATGGGGAGTAGGCCTGTTCCCAGGAGAGTGCTGAAATCTTATTGGTCAACATGAAGAACATTACTGTTGCAACATAAAAAAACATGCGTTTATATTAGTGTGTGTTCCTAGATTAGGTAAAAGGATTTCATGACTTCCTTATGCAGAGCACATTACGTGTCCCCTTTCCCGCCTATCTGAGAAGAGACTCCATACTGAGTTTCTTGGGCATCATTTTATGAGGAATATTAGTTTAATTCTTGGTCTGCTGTTACTAAAGTTGAGAATACTTTCCAGAGTATTCTGCTAAAGCTTTACGCTTACGCTTGATTCTGTCATCAGAACTCTTCCTAGGTTTCAGAGCTGACACCCTTTTTGCATTTAAATTGACATAACTTAGTATAGGGACAGGCATTTTACATTTATTAAACTAATGCATAATTTTGAATTACTAAATTGATTCATATTAAATACATTTTGTTCGATTGATTGTTAAACCTTTTCTGATGACATTTGTAGAATAATACTTTAATAAAAAGAATGAAAAACAAAAAGATTTAAATGAAATCCTTTAACTCAACTTAACCCTCTTTATTTGAATGAACTAAAGTAATGATAATTGATAACATTTATGTTGAGATTTAGTTTTGATGTCTCAGTTGACAACAAAGGTGAATCGACCTAATGAGATAATGCGTGGGGTTTCTTGGTGAGAAGTAAGTGGCAAGCAGAACCCTGTGCTCCAACACACCTATTCTCATTGTGTGTGACTGTCTAGGGGGAATACACAAGCCCAACTGCAAACTACACCCAGTCATGTGAACAGAGACAGCCTGCAAGCACCAAATTCGACTTCACCATAAGATTTTAAATTAGGATTCCAGGGACATCAAACTTGAATCAGAGTTATCTTACCATTTGGAAATCACACTTATAAAATGTAATAAGGTAATTCTAATATTATCGTATGGGAGATATAGGCCTTATAGTAGTGACAAACCAATTTAAGAGTTTTTCACTACCAGGGAATGTAAAACTTAAACGTACATGTCCTGCTTTTCACATACATTGCCCCCTTCTTTTTGGGCTATCTAGGGGCTACCCAGGGGTGACATATATGTATTAAAATGGAAGTTTTGCATCTAGCAAAAGGTTTATTTTGCCAGGTTGAAATAACAGTTTAAACAGCACACACAGGCTCTACAAGGGCAGGCCTGATGCATGTTTAAAGGGCTACTTAAGTGGATGGCACAATCAGTGATGCAGGCTCACCAGTAGCATTTAATATACAGGCCCTGGGCACATGTAGCACACTTTACTAGGCACTTATAAGTAAATTAAATATGCCAACAGGGTATGAGCCAATGTTACCATGTTTTAAGGAAAGCGCACAACCCTTTTAACACTGGTCAGCAGTGGTAAAGTGCGCAGAGTCCTAAGGCCTGCAAAAACAAAGTCAGCAAAAACAGAAGGTTCGAAAACTTAGGGGAAACCACGCCAAAGATGCCAGGGCTAACACTTATCTATCCTGCATAAGAGACAATTCACATTTTTAACATCTTCTCATATTAAATGTATACCTTCTAGCTGGAAAGTTCCAACCTTCCTTACAGTACACACAGGGTGGATATGTATAACCTTTATTGGACAAGGCGTAAATATATTTATTACTAGAATTCACAATAATACTCCATCATTTCAAATAAGTTCCCCCGAAGCTGGTCTGTGTGTTTTAATTCTGGCAAATATTTTGCCATTTATTGCTGAAACAGTCGAAGGAGCAACAAAGCTTAGGAATAAAGGTAATAATTCACTATTCAAGCACTTAGATTTCAACATCTTTAATTCCAACCACATCCATTCTGTAAGAAGAGTTCTCAGGAACTAAAAAATCTCTTAAGTGCTTTGTAGGGGACTGTGGGTTATCAATTTCAGGAAACCTGTCTATGTCAGAAATGTGCTTGCCCATTACTTTGATGTCAGGTGCAGTACCGTCAAGCTTCTGCACTTGGGTTTCTTCAACAGGGCAACTAATTGTCCCCCCTGTCCAGTTCTGCATCTGCTTTATCTGTACCTACATTAGTCAGTGAGTGTTAATTAACTCTCCATAACAGATTTGTACCATTGCAAATTGCAGAACAAAGAGGTTGACTGGACCTTAATCAATCTTTTGTGCACTTTACGGCCCCTTTAACAACCTTAAAATGTGTAAGCTTTCCATCTCTGGCTCTTCATTGGCATCTTCCCCGCTTACCCAAAGCATCATTAGTTGGAACATCGCTGGTCTTACATCCAAAATCAACAACAAAGAGTGGCTATCCTTTATTGATGCCCATTACATTGTCTTATTGCAGGAGACCTGGGTGATAACTGAATTTAATTGTGATGACTATGCCTGCTTTTCAAGTGTGGCAGTTCCCTTTCAGGCAGAACCCAGCAGAGGTCTCTCAGGGTATGGTTTAAACTTGCCTTAAACTTAAAGTCACTGTTATAGATTTTGTTGCATGCTGTAAAGAGTTCAGATTTTATTTAATTAGTTTTTACAATAATAATTTTCATATTCCAATAATAATAAATTTCATACACTGTTCAATTTTATTGACAATTGACAAATTGGGTGATTTGTGGAAAGTTCAATGCTAGTCCTAAATTGGGTGCCATATCTTCCATTCAATCTACCATTTGTCAAACTTCAGACATAATTCCTGCCCAACCAAATGCTGGAGGAATCGAGTTCGGCAATTTTATTCCTGCACCTGATCTTGTAAATAGACATGAGAGTGACCATTCCTTTTCAATGAAAACCCCTAGCTTTTTCGGTAGAGAGTGTTTCTCCACTATTGATTTTATTTTTCTGTCTTGAGGTCTCATGAATTATCTTTTAAGCTGTGAGACACAGTGGTGGTTGGTGAACTTTGAAAGAGGCGGCGCATTTCTCCCAGAAGACTGTAAATTTGGCAGCCATGGAAGGCAGATGATGCCAGACCTCTAAAGCAGCTTAACAGATGAGGCGATGTCCACTTGTACTCACTGTTTCAGCTCGGTGTTTGTCCCAAAACTGTCTCTCGGGCCCGGCTGCAGCTGGTGAAGGAAGGAGGGATATACAAGCCCAGCACAGGCTGAAGGAAGCAGTACTTGACTTCACTGAATGCTCTGTGCTCTGGTATCAGGTGAGATGGAGCCTGATGGGCTACACTCCGGAGGAAGAACATGAGGTAAAAGCCTTCAGCAATGGTTCAAAAAGAATGTTAAAATCCTGCCTCACATTCTCATAGGTGGCCAGTATTAAGGGTCAGCAAGTCAGAGGAGGAGGTGGGATCCTAGAAGGATGTTCTAAACTGTGTCATAGATCCAGGCGAGCTGAGTACCTGACCCAAGACATGGAAAAACTGCATCTTTAGGCAGCGCCTGATTGCCCTCACCTCTGCCTCATAGATGCACATTTCTCAAGTGGGATTTGGGCAGTATTGAAGTTGTCCACCACACATGTGCAGCGTGTGTTTGTACATGGCTGTGCTGCACTACTACTTCCAGACTGGACAGTATTGGTGACTCGGACCATTCTTTCAATCTAATTCTCCTTCCTCCAAGACTGGTGATGCTCCACCACCTAGGCCCTCATGCGGGAACTGCTCATGGTGAGACAAAACATAAGAATATCATGGATCATAAACCCCAACTTCAGTGTTTCTGCCTTCACTGCCTAATTTGTGCAAAGATCCTGCAGTACACCAAAGATGTGGCCTCAAGAACAGCAATCTAAGATTAGCTTGGAGCTTACCCAATCTTTGCTTGTTCCTGAACCTATTGATCAAATAACATCTTAACCATTCTTATTCTTGTCTTTCTGAACAGGCAGGAAGGAGCATAATCTTGTTTAACTGGTGTTCGCTGGTTAAAAGTAGGGGTGGGCGAAGAATTCCACTCCTCCGGCGGAGTTTTACCCACTTCGTGCTCCTTTTGGAGTGCGGAGTTCCCGAAACTCCGCAAAGTGACGGGAACAGAGTTTTTCTCTCTCACGTCTTGCCAACAGTAAGTTGGCGAGCGCTTGTGAGAGAAAAATCACGCGTTAGACCTTCTTTGTGAGATTTCTCAATGTGGGTGGTCGTGGCAGGCCGCGACCGCTAGAGTTGAAAAATGTGCCTCTCGCATTGAGGAAACAAGCGCTCGAGTAGAATGTCTACTCGATGCAGAGTAAAGTTTGCACTGATTTTACAGTGCGGGACAAACTCCCAGCGCTTAAAATCAATGTTAACTTACTCCGCCACTGGTGGAACTCTCTGGAGCGTGGCAGAGTTTTTCTGTCACTTCGCGGAGTTCTGCAGAGTTAAAACTCCGCAAACTCCACGCAGGCCTAGTTAATTGCCTTCTTCTTCAGCATCTCTACCATGTGCAGCATTCTCCATCTAGGTGGTTTAGTGCAGCTTGGTCCCTCTCAAATACAAAACTGAGGAATGGTCTCTCAAAAATAGCTAGGGATAAAAATGAGGTTGTCCCTGTCGTGCTGATTAAAAAAATCAAACCTCAGAGAAAGGCAAAATGAGTTTTGGGCAGTAAATTTAAAAGTACCAAGATTTTCTGACACACCGGTAACACTAATAGGTCCAGGATTAGTCGGACCACAAGTATAAGATCCTACATCCCCGTGTTGCACATTTTTCAAATATCTACCATTAGATTCTAATTGGGACCATTGCTTGATCCTACCATACAGTTCAAAAACCAAAAGTCAATTGGCAGTAGAACTTGAAGTAGATAAAGCCTTGCAGGAATCCCCTTCTAATAAAGCTCCCATTCCAGACCGGGTGTCAATTGATGTAAATCCAACATTATCTTAAGGGCACCATTGCCCGATAACGTTTTTAACAATTTATGTAACTCCAATCTGCCCCCCCTCTTGGTCTGTTTCCAGTGGTGGCTGGTGACATTTGAAAGTGGTGGGGCGTAAAATTATTGTCGTACTGCACTGGGGCGTGCGAGCATAGCGAGCGCGTCCGAACAACCTACGGGGGTTCGGGATGTTCTCCCACCGAGAAAATATTGAAAAAAGAGTGGACATATGGTGCATTTTCAAGCAAATTTGAGGAAGCAGGAAGGTTAATAAAGCAATATGATTGAATTATTTATGATTTAAGAAATTGCACATTTTTATGAGCCATAGAGGTGATGGAGATACGTCACTCCGGAATTATCTAGTGTTACCATTTTACAAAGTGTGCATGAAGATTACAAAAAAAAATGTGAAACCCGTCGCCAAAAAAAAGATTATTGCTGTATGCCTTAAGGTATCAAGACAAAGGTATCAGAGCGCTTTACATGAGCACTAGTTGCATTACAGCAAGACACTTCATTTGTTAGGCATGGGGAGATTGAGTGATTTGCCCAGAATCACAGGATGTTTGAGCCTCCACCAGACTCTAACCCGGCTCTTCAGCGTCAAAGCCAGCCTCTCAGGCTTAGGGACAAATGGTGGCCTTTGGCCTAATTAGGAATCGAACTCCTAGTAATCTAGCTCTGCCTGCAGTCGTTATTTAACTCTCTTTTACCTACTACTTTTGAGCCACTTTGTAAGGGGGATGTAAAGAGTCCGGGAAGTCGCGAGAGAGAATATGATTAGATTTTACTTAAATTACAAGCTTTTCCACATGACATTTCTGGGGATGAGTGGAGGGGTGTAAGAGACGCAAAGATCAGATTAAAACGTCTAAACAAGGCCGGGGCGTAAAAGAAAGCTTTAAAACAGCAAATATTAAAGCTGCATTGCGCAGACAGGCTTGTGTTCCCAAGGTAACACACCCACTGTGCGCTGCCCTAAGTCTCCCCATGGAAGCATACAACTAGCTGCTGATCGAGAACCTCATGGCAGGAGCGGAGAGGGACTTAATACTTATTTAGCAGCTCGGAAGGTAGAGCAGGGACCCGCTTGGCGCGCTTCCTGAAAAGCCAGCAGGATCCGCAATATGTTATGGCTTTACAACCCGGAAGACTCTGCTGACCTGTCATAAATGTCTCGCAGCCACACAAGATGTCCAGAAGTGAGCCCCTCGCCTCCGCTCTTTTCTAGTGAATAAGTTTTTCTGACTCAGCTTGTCTGGGTCGAATTTCTCTTGCAGGCAGTCACATGAAAAGTAATTGTTCGGGACAGAGCTGCCGAGCACATGATACGGGTTTTCTTCCTACAAAGAAATGCATTTATTGTTTTTACACAGAAGCATGTTTCTGAAGATGTGGTCCATTAGGGCTTAGTTCCATGACCGTATTAATTGGAAAACACGAGCACTGCTGGCATGCACTCAGGCTGGCCAGCGCTGTCCGAAGAAATGCTGGTCACAACTCACAAGTGACTCAGGCTCAGACACACGTTTCCGGGTGAATACGTCTAAAAGGCTCCTCTCTCACGCGCTCGTGTTGGTGTGCTTGTGTGAGTGAGACTGTGTGTAAAAGTGTATATGTGTAAAATAATTCGATGTTTGTAAGGTTCAGTGTTTGTGTGAGAATGTATGAGCCTGTGCACCTGAGGAAATGTGTGGGTGAGTATGGTGTATACTGATTGTGTGTGGAAGTGTAGGAGTGTGCGACTGAAGCAGTCTTTAAAATTGGTGTGCGCGTGTTTGCATAAGTTTGATAGATGGTATAAGAGAGCCAGCGTGTGTGCGCAGATGCGTGGATTTGCATGAATGTCTAAAAGTGTGTATATGAGTCTGCAGAAATCGCCTGCATCGGACAGAGAATGCATTTGCGTGACAGTGTGATTGGGTATGAGTGAGAGAATGAATGAACATGACAGTGTGTTTCAATGGGAGAATGAGTTTCAGAATGTGTGGGAGAAGATATATGTGTGCGTGTTTCGTATGCATGTAAGAATCTGCTTGTGCGCCTGCACAATTTATTAGTCTGAAACTCGGAATGGACTCAGACAATAAACAGAAACGTATCCAAGGTTGCACTTTTCACTGGGGACAAAAAACACTCCTCTACCGACTTACAATTCACGTTTACAGATCCTGGTTTACAGCACGTTTTATTTGCTGGTTAAAATCCCGGATTACACTGTCCTGGACAGGATGCAGGAATCGCGGAAAACAAACAGAGCAGCAGTCGCGGCTCGCGGGGAGGAGGGTGTCGCGCGGGGTGGGGGAGTTTTAAAATAAATAAAGAAATGAAATCCTTATCCTACCTGAGCAGCAGGTCTGCGGTCCGCGCTGCCTCGGGTCCGTTGGTGCCTACAGCCCCTCTCAGCCAATCCTGGCGCTGCCAGCAGCGCCAGGATTGGCTTAGGGCATGGTTAGTACTCGCCCGCCTGCCCATTAGGAGACCGAGGTTTGAGCCTTTGCTCAACCCTCGCTCTCCTAATGGGCATGCGCAAGCTAGTGCGCAACCAAGTGCGCATGACTGGGCACGGCGCGAAAATTCGCTGCCCTTCCCCACTCATGCGCACTTGTGCTGCTGCCTGGTGCCCCTGGTCCGTCTCTCACAATCATGTCAGTCAACCAGGCGCGGTGCGTCCATTGGGGCGTTGGGGCGTAGCCCCCCCGCCCGCAGCTCCCTCGGCGTCTTTGAACTTCAGTAAACTGAATCAGTTTACTGAAGTTCAAAGACGCCGAGGGAGAACTGACAATCATATCAGTCAGCATGACGTCGGACCGCCCACCCCCTTCAGAGTCTGAAGGGGGTGGGCGGTCCGGCGTCATGTTGACTGACATGATTGTGAGAGACGGACCAGGGGCAACAGGCAGCAGCACAAGTGCGCATGAGTGGGGAAGGGCAGCGAATTTTCGCTCCGTGCCCAGTCATGCGCACTTGTTTTCGCACTGGCTTGCGCATGCCCATTAGGAGAGCGAGGGTTGAGCAAAGGCTCAAACCTCGGTCTCCTAATGGGCAGGCGGGTGAGTACTAACTGTGCCCTAAGCCAATCCTGGCGCTGCTGGCAGCGCCAGGATTGGCTGAGAGGGGCTGTAGGCGCCAACGGACCCGAGGCAGCGCGGACGGCAGACCTGCTGCTCAGGTAGGATAAGGATTTCATTTCTTTTATTTATTTTAAAACTCCCCCACCCCGCGCGACACCCTCCCCCCCCCCGCGAGCCGCGACTGCTGCTCTGTTCATTTTCCGCGATTCCTGCATCCTGTCCAGGACAGTGTAATTCGGGATTTTAACCAGCAAATAAAACGTGCTGTAAACCAGGATCTGTAAACGTGAATTGTAAGTCGGTGGAGGGGTGTTTTTTGTCCCCAGTGAAAAGTGCCGCCTTGGATACGTTTCTGTTTTATTGTCTGAGTCCATTCCGAGTTTCAGACTAATAAATTGTGCAGGCGCACAAGCAGATTCTTACATGCATACGAAACACGCACACATATATCTTCTCCCACACAATCCGAAACTCATTCTCCCATTGAAACACACTGTCATTTTCATTCATTCTCTCACTCATACCCAAACACACTGTCACGCAAATGCATTCTCTGTCCGATGCAGGCGATTTCTGCAGACTCATATACACACTTTTAGACATTCATGCAAATCCACGCATATGCGCACACACGCTGGCTCTCTTATACCATCTATCAAACTTATGCAAACACGCGCACACACAATTTTAAAGACTGCTTCAGTCGCACACTCCTACACTTCCACACACAATCAGTATACACCATACTCACCCACACATTTCCTCAGGTGCACAGGCTCATACATTCTCACACAAACACTGAACCTTACAAACATCGAATTATTTTACACATATACACTTTTACACACAGTCTCACTCGCACAAGCACACCAACACGAGTGCGTGAGAGAGGAGCCTTTTAGACGTATTCACCCGGAGACGTGTGTCTGAGCCTGAGTCACTTGTGAGTTGTGACCAGCATTTCTTCGGACAGCGCTGGCCAGCCTGAGTGCATGCCAGCAGTGCTCATGTTTTCCAATTAATACGGTCATGGAACTAAGCCCTAATGGACCACATCTTCAGAAACATGCTTCTGTGTAAAAACAATAAATGCATTTCTTTGTAGGAAGAAAACCCGTATCATGTGCTCGGCAGCTCTGTCCCGAACAATTACTTTTCATGTGACTGCCTGCAAGAGAAATTCGACCCAGACAAGCTGAGTCTGAAAAACGTATTCACTAGAAAAGAGCGGAGGCGAGGGGCTCACTTCTGGACATCTTGTGTGGCTGCGAGACATTTATGACAGGTCAGCAGAGGCTTCCGGGTTGTAAAGCCGTAACATATTGCGGATCCTGCTGGCTTTTCAGGAAGCGCGCCAAGCGGGTCCCTGCTCTACCTTCCGAGCTGCTAAATAAGTATTAAGTCCCTCTCCGCTCCTGCCATGCGGTTCTCGATCACCAGCTAGTTGTATGCTTCCATGGGGAGACTTAGGGCAGCGCACAGTGGGTGTGTTACCTTGGGAACACAAGCCTGTCTGCGCAATGCAGCTTTAATATTTGCTGTTTTAAAGCTTTCTTTACGCCCGGCCTTGTTTACACGTTTTAATCTGATCTTTGCGTCTCTTACACCCCCACTCATCCCCAGAAATGTCATGTGGAAAAGCTTGTAATTTAAGTAAAATCTAATCATATTCTCTCTCTCGACTTCCCGGACTCTTTACATCCCCCTTACAAAGTGGCTCAAAAGTAGTAGGTAAAAGAGAGTTAAATAATGACTGCAGGCAGAGCTAGATTACTAGGAGTTCGATTCCTAATTAGGCCAAAGGCCACCATTTGTCCCTAAGCCTGAGAGGCCGGCTTTGACGCTGAAGAGCCGGGTTAGAGTCTGGTGGAGGCTCAAACATCCTGTGATTCTGGGCAAATCACTCAATCTCCCCGTGCCTAACAAATGAAGTGTCCTGCTGTAATGCAACTAGTGCTCATGTAAAGCGCTCTGATACCTTTGTCTTGATACCTTAAGGCATACAGCAATAATCTTTTTTTTGGCGACGGGTTTCACATTTTTATTTTTAATCTTCATGCACACTTTGTAAAATGGTAACACTAGATAATTCCGGAGTGACGTATCTCCATCACCTCTATGGCTCATAAAAATGTGCAATTTCTTAAATCATAAATAATTCAATCATATTGCTTTATTAACCTTCCTGCTTCCTCATATTTGCTTGAAAATGCACCATATGTCCACTCTTTTTTCAAAATTTTCTCGGGGGGAGAACATCCCGAACCCCCGTAGGTTGTTCGGACGCGCTCGCTACGCTCGCACGCCCCAGTGCAGTACGACAATAATTTTACGCCCCACCACTTTCAAATGTCACCAGCCACCACTGCAGTCAACATGACGCCGGACCGCCCACCCCCTTCAGACTCTGAAGGGGGTGGGCGGTCCGCACGTCATGCTGACTGACATGATTGTCAGTTCTCCCTGGCGTCTTTGAACTTCAGTAAACTGATTCAGTTTACTGAAGTTCAAAGACGCCGAGGGAGCTGCGGGCGGGGGGGCTATGCCCCAACGCCCCAATGGACGCACCGCGCCTGTCTGTTTCTATCATTGTCCACAAATTCAAAAAAGGGGAACTGTTTGGAATCACACTGTTACAGGCATATCCCCCTTATTTATTCAACTTTAAGTGTGCTTGGGAGATACATCTTTAAGGAGTTGAGCCAATGATCATTGCATCCTGAGTCCCTGTCTGTATGGATTGAGAGAAAGGCATGGTACAATGGAGCAGTTCTTAAATCTCCACCTTATCATTGGTAAATATACCATAGCTAAGCACTTCCCATTGTACCTTGCCTTCATGGACCTTCGTGTGTGTTTGATTGACGTAATCAATCAAAATAATAATTGCTGCTTCTGGAGATGGGACTTGCGACTTTGGTTAACTTCCTTTCATATCTCCATGGTAATCTGTCAGCTAGTGTTGGGTTTGGTGCAAACGTTGAGTGCTCTGACCTGTGTAGTCTAGAGTATGGGGTTCACCAAGGTTTCTTCCTGGTCTCACTCTTATTCACTCTGTACATATACAACTCCATCTCCTCTATGGTTGAGCGTGGACAGTACATACCCAAGATTACCTCTATTTCCATTTCTACATTACTTTATGCAGATGATGCAGTGTTGCTGGCTTGTATTCAGACAACAGCCTTAAAAAAAAGAGATTGGCATTTTTGATACCTTCATGACTGGGCTTGACGTTGACATCAATTACTCTAATTCCAAGATCCTGGCTTTTGGCCCCATTAGTAGGAAAATGCAAACGCTTTTCATTAGGAATGACATGCACTTGAAGGTGCCTTGTTTTCGCTACCTAGGATTGCACTTTGATTGCATCCATCTTTGGCATTCCAACCTAGCTGTAAGATGCCAAAAATGTATTCAATCTGCAGGATTGCTCTTTAATTTGATCCCCTCTTTAGGCCATAAACCCACAGTGCCATTTATTGATGCATATAAAACTCAATGCCCCCCAATCACTACATATAGAGCTGGAATCTGGGGGTATCCAAATGCCTGACCTTTGCAGCGAGAGGAAAACCATTTCTGTTGGTTTCCTTTCTCTACCCCCTAGCAGTACTTACATCATATGACAATTGGGACTCTCATTCATGGAGGACCTTATCAAGCTTGTACCACTGATGCTTTGGTTATCAGTCGGGACCTGCAGTAATGCCACCTATCGCCAGCTCGTCATCATGGACTGCTTAAAGTGTGATATGGCTGTTTTACGTCATGCAGTCCTTGATGAGTCCTTGATGAGCTTCGGTAAACCATGTATTTTTGAGAATTCATCTCTCAATTGTAAGCAGGATACAATTTGGTTAACAAGTTCTTTTATGGATATTAGACGCCATGAGATAGAAGCCATAGAATTTTATAAACAACACCAATCGGAAATCCTTAACACTGCAGACCACAATAGCTTTTAAACCTTATTTACTGCATACTGTAGGCCATAGGAGGCGGGCGCTCTTATTTAGGTTTAAATCTGGTTCTTTACGCAATTTGCTTTGTTTTCCGATCGGTGAAAATGGTAGTTATATCTCTAGTGTCTGTCCATGTGACAGCCGTTCTTAACAGACTTTGCTGCATTTTATTTTCTTTTGTAAATTTTAGGAGAAGTTTATGTACAGGCTTCTTATCCCTTTACTCAAGCCAAATAAGTTTTAAAGATGAAGACCTGCCCTTCATGTTTTTGCAGGAAGTCTGTTACCACTGCTGGATCTTTTCTTAAATGTATGGCTTATTGCTCATGTTTTCTATCGTTTTAATGTTTGTACTTTTTTTTGATTATTTTGAAGATGATGGAATGCAGTTTTACTGATTGACTTATTTGCAAGTTAATTGATGAATATACTGCTTAATATCTATGATTAAACTGTTATTTTTATTCTCTTGTTCTGATTTTTTTTTAATCAATAGTAGTAGCTCCATTTTATTTAAGTGCATTTTATTTATTGCCTTTAATAATGGCTAATATTAAGGTACCTTTAAATGTATATGTTAAAATTAGCTTAATCTTTGCTACACTTCATCAGTACTTTTTTGTTAACTGTACTTTTTTGTATTGTCTTATTATATAATGAAAAATAATGTAATACCTCTGAACGTAAAAATATAATTCTGCTTTGCTGGAAGCATGCAGGTATACACTTCTTCAGTGTGTTTGGATCTTTTACAATCCGATCCACTTGAAGTTCTCAGGCTTACAGACAAAATGCGGGGTCAAAGAAACATATCACATGTCTTTTTTACCAATCAGGCAGGTATCTTCGTAGATAGTTATTAAAGGTACAGTTCCTTCTGACTTCAATAAATTGTTAAATGTTATTTTAATTGTTAAAACACATCCCAGAGACTACCCTGAAATGAGGTTGGATGCAAAAATATGAATTAGCTAAATGTACTAGTTTTGAATTTGTAAGAATTATCCATTGAAGGCTGATGTTTTCAAAGTTGCAACAGCAACAAATGATGGAGGGAATGTTGAACAATGCAAACATTCACCCCCAGTCACAAAAATCTGGGTTTAATCCATCGTTCTTTTGCTCACCATGCCACCCCAGTTTGGACCCAGCCATATGCAAATCAGTCTTGACCCTGTTCCACATGGGAACAGTCCAGCCCGAACTGCCGAGCCAGGTCCTCCTTGGACAGAAAACAGGCATCCTGGGACGAGTTTCAGGGCATCACCACTCATCAGCCAGGCTAGCCTGAATCCAGTGGCGCAGTGACCACAGGACCCTCGCCTGGGCATACCCTTCCCACTTAGGGCAACACATGCAAAAGCAACAAATGATGGAAGGAATGTTGAACAATGGAAACATTCACTCCCAGTCACAAAGATCTGAGTTTATTCCATCGTTCTTTTGCTCACCATGCCACCCCAGTTTGGACCCAGCCATATGCAAATCAGTCTTGACCCTGTTTCTTATGGGAACAGTCCAGCCCGAACTGCCAGGCCAGGTCTTCTTTGGACAGGAAACAAGCATCCTGGAACCGGTTTCGGAACATCATCCCTCATCAGCCAGGCTAGCTTGAACCCAGTGGTGCTGTGAGCACAAGACCGACGTCTGGGCATACCCTTCCCACTTAGGGCAACAAATGCAAAAGCAACAAATGATGGACGGAATGTGGAGTGTCATGTGTGATACCAGAAGGCTCTGATTCTAGCCAGAATTTCAGGTCACAAGTATTGCTAGATCATGCTTCAATGTGGCTAGTATGGTGTTACATTCTATGGCAGGCTAAATAAAATCCATTCCTGACTAAAGAGGGTGATAAATCATGCCAAAACGTGGTGTTGTTTTCGCGCAATCTAGGTGTGAGAAGTTTGCTATCTGATTTGTGACAGAAGACATCAGAGAGGTTACCTAAGGTCCTCAGTCATTAGATTTAAGTGGTGTACTTGGCTGCTCGTAGTCAATACTTTTATTGGATACACTGAAATAGTACCTGCCTGAGGCTTTAGGAACACAAAGATATATCTCTTTAAACACTGGAAACCACAATCAGATATAAAAAATGAATACTGATGTTTTGAAAAGTATGACCTGGCGATTCGGGGGAGTGTGACATAGTACCTCAGAGAATAGAACATCAAATTGTGACGCTCTGAATTCATTTTACCAACATCTGTTTTTAGATTTTAGCATCTATGTTTTTTTTTTTCAGCAACGCCTCCCCCCACTGCCGCAGTGTGTTTGTCATTCCTTCTGTGAGTTCCTTAAGGCACACCTGAATGTTAGAGGTCATCAAGGGCTATATAATTTAATTATTGTAGTTCTAATTTTATTTTCTATTACTATGGGGCACATGCATCAAGCATTTTTGTCTTCACAAACGGGCCGATTCGCAGAATTTGCCCGTCTGCTAACGCAAAATAGGCTGTTCAGATGCATCAAACCCAAATTGCGATTCGGTAACCTGGTACCGAATCGCAAATTGGGTTTTGCGATTCGGTATTAGGAAGGGGCGTGTTAAGGGCGTTCCTTCCTAATACCGAATCACATCGGTATGTATGAATGTTTTGTGCCCGAAATGCAGTCGCAAAACATTTGCATTTTACCACCTACTTCAAGTAGGTGGTAACCCATTCGCAAATGGGAAGGAGTCCCCAAGAAAATCGCAATTAGGTAATCGCAATTTCCAATTTTGATACATGTGGCCCTATCTTCTTAATTGTTATTATGGATGAATTATCAATGTGTTATCATTAACAAGCTGGTTGTACTGATTCTGGGATTTCTGCAGACTTTGCTAATAAAAAAATATAAAAATCATGGTACTCTCAATTTACATTTCAAACTACAGTTGGTCTTTTAAATAGATAATAATTTAGATATCAGCCTTAAGGAGCAGAACGCCAATCATTCATATCTTCTATCGGTTTATTCATACATTTATCATGCACTCATTTATCTTCCAGGATTCATGTATACAAAAGAGGGCCATGAGTAGCAAACAAATATTGTATGAAAGCTCTGTTATATTTGTTTTGCTCTATACTATGCAATTGGCCATTTTTAAAGAGCTGGTGAGAGCGGCACTTTAGTCTCTGAAGTGAAAGTACGTCAGCTAATTGCCTAGTAAGTTTCCTTCCCTCCAACTCTTTTTTCATCTCTCAGCTCTCCAAATAAATCTATTACTGAGCCAAAAGGGCAGTAGGACGGCTCTGTGCTTGCTCTTCTGTAACACCCTGCCAGTCCTCCTCACTTCCTATTCTCCCACTCCTCACAACTGTCCATTGGATTGTTACCTCTCTCTGTAGTTTTTCCCCACTTGGCACATATTTACATCAAGTCTTTCCATTGTCTAACCTTTTTGACTCCGGACTCTCGGAACTCGCTTCAGTACTTCTTTGCCTTCTGTCACTCTTCATGCATACACTATGGCTGGTTGTGTTAAGGTTCCTCTGTTGCTACATAGTGGGGCATGCAGATCAAATTGTATAGCTTGCTGCCCAATACCCATTCCTAGAGTAGCTCTTCTAATGCTTCTCTAGGAAGTATATAGCCTGTATTATAGGTAACAGACGACTGCACAGTCAAAAGGTAGCATTCGTCATCTTTTGTCACTTGTCCCATACTCAATGCAAACTAAATTAACTGAGAATGATCCCTCTAAAGATTGCACTTATAGTACAGATTTCTCTTACATCAATATTGATGTGTAGCTACATGCTTACTGTGACAAAGTTTGAACAGTGTATGAAACTCACTGCCACTAGCAATAACACTTGCTAATCATCAAAACACTAGTATTTAATGCTATGCTAAATCACAAGCTTCAAGAGTGGTTTAAAACATTGAAAACATCTCCTGGGTCTTAACTGTAATCCCCTGGGAGACTTAGAATGTCTTTTTTGGACACCGGATCTGGAGGGGAGCTGTTGCACTTCTGACAGCATTCCAAACACTCTACTAAACTGTTGCTGGTGCCCCTGCCCTTCCTGGGACACTTTGAAAGCAACATCTGTTAAGTTTCTGAACACCTCCGAAGATTCTAGGACGCTCAGTTCCCTAAGAGGGGAATATTTAATTAGTGGCTTTCCCTTGAAAAAGATTTGCGCTCTTGCAGTTTTCCCAAATCTTGCAGTTGTGCTAAATCCTTTTTGTTTTAAAAAAACAGGTCCCCATGCCCTCTCACACTCCTGGTTTCAATGATTGGGGGCCGAGGGGGAGCCCCATGGCCTCCTGTCGGCTACCTGCATCAACGCATAGCTTTTAGGAGCTAGCTGGCTTGCATGTGGGGTACAGCAGATATAAGTAGGTACCTCCCTCTTGGAAATGACACAAGGATGGGGGAGAAGCCTCTGTCACACTCTTGGGCTCTAGTATGCCCTGGCGGGCTCCTGATTTTGGTCCTCAGTTCTTTGATCCCTGGCCCCTCTGCACTCCACCAGCACAGTGTCCTCCTTGTCACACTCCTCAGGCCCCATGGCCTTGGCCAGATGGCAGTGCACCTGTGTCTCAGCAGAGAAGACAATGGCCCCCCTCCTGATCCATTCATCTGCAGGCCAGTCAACAGAAGACCCAGGGGAATCCTCCAGTGTCAGGCCAAGCAGGTCCATCACTATACTGTCCCACGGATGGTGTAACAGGGCCCGGACCACTGGACCTGGAAACACACTCCCAATCCCTAGGTGCCAGTTGGAATAAAAGTTCTTAAGTTCATCCTGGGAGGCGAGTCAAGTGGCTTCTCCTCCCATCTGGGCATTCCTCTGGTATCGTTGCTCCCAAGTCCAGTGCATTAGCAACAGTCTCTCCCTTATGCAGGGTTTTTTAAGTGGGTGCAGAAGGTTCTAGAAGGTAGATACCATTGCTCAATCCTAGAGTGTCACATCATCACTCCTCCTTTGCTCCAACCCTCCTGCACAATATTCTGGGACATTTCAACATGGCAGCTTGTAGTGGTCTATGTAAAGTCCTTCCCTGAGAGCTTCTGCCCGTCCCTAACTGATACATATGCCTGATTCTTTCTAAGCAAAACATCAAAGGGAAGCCCCTACTGTGTTTGGCTCCAGATGTCTGGCCTTCCTCATTTGTTTAGTGGGCTTGCCCAGGCCATGTGCAATGTGAAGAGTTAATTAACACATACAGATTTCCTACCCACTCAATCTTTTTTGAGTAACAGGTCCAAGGACTGTCAAATAGCTCCATTTTGTGGACAATCCTTTAATCCTCCTGCTGGCCAAGTAACTTGGGCAAAGGCCTGGAACCTAATTATGATCTGAACCATGGAAACAAAATAATTTTTCCATGTACTATTATCACCAAAGCGACTTTGGATCTGCACTCAGGGTGCATTTTACTCTAGGATTGATATCTGATCAGTATTTCTGGGCTTATGCATGGTAAAACTCCTGTGCATAAATCAATAAAGCAGACCTACTTCTCAGTAATCATTGCAGATGTATGATATGAATGCCAACTTATATTATACAACCTAAACCAGGTAACCAGCTATGCATGTTGGGTCCCTTCAGTGACAGGCTGCATTTGTGCAGATACCAGGCTGAGCTAGATGTTAGCCTTAAATGCTCAACCAAAGCATGTGAGCACACATGTATGTGCACAAATTTGCATGTAAATAGCCCAAAACCTGTACAGTAGCATCTTTATCTTAAATTGCAGACACTGCTGGTTAGCACTGTCAGTCCATTTCCATAGAATTCACTATGATAGAAACTCAGTTAGTTAGACTCACTTGCAGTAAAATTCTACAACCCGGTCAAAATGTGAGAAGGGCAGGGGGATTAAATAGGTACAACCCACTTCCTACAATTATGATAATGTTGCTATATGTATATTGTGTTATTGTGAATAAACACGTTGATTACAATTTGCCAGAAAAACAACATGTCAGAATAATATATTTTTCTATCACTATTTAATTAGTAATCATCATTAATAAGCCATAGTTAAATCAAACCATGCTGCCTGAAAATTTGGTAGATGTGGCGTGAAAAACCAACCAGCAAGAAATAGGATTTAAAAGTAGCTTGAATAATTGACTGAAAAGTGTTATGCTAAATATAGTTGTTTTCAGGGTGTTTTAAAGAATACAGGAACATTTCAAGCCTCCTAAATACAACTAGAAATTATGATGTCCTTTATAAGCTAAAATTACAGATGTTATACGCAGGAAACATCGGCATGGGACCCGGTGTTTTTGCTCTAATCAAGTGTCATATTTTAATGGACAATTTAATAGCTAATAATGATAATCCTTGCTTGTAATGCAAGTTGACACATTAAGACTGCTCCAAGACAGCACGACTGACAATCCAGAGGAAAAACATTTTTCAGGTGCAGTTGATGACATTCATTTTAGGAGCTACGTGTTTCTTTTTAGTCATCAGTCAAATATTTCCTCAAACTATATGATACATTGACTATTGCGGCTTCAAAAGCAACATCCAGCAATGACATTTGATCTGTTATTGATCTGTGGTGAAAACATTATTAAATGCGGTAGGCTAAGATAAAACCAAATTACTTTAGGTATGATGCTTTTTATTGAGAACGGAAGTGTGCCACACACACCCTTTCAGCAACAATACCAGTCAAAACCATATACAGCTAATAATTTTAGTATCTTCATAATTATGGTCCAGCCAGGGAAGAACATAACAGCCTAGCCATTGTTATAATGTAATGAATATTTCATCTTTTTATAATACAAAACTTTATTCTTTAGAATTAAAAACATAAAATTACATCAGATAATCAAATAATGCAATAATATCATACAGTAATTAAAAACAAAACTATGTATCCCCCAAAACATGTCAGGAGTTTTGCTGTAACTAATAGTATAATCACGACTAAATCTGAATCACCTTGAGTGAGTGCCATTTATGTAGTGATGTCACTGACCATGTCATGAGTGATGCAATATGTGAGGCTATAAGCAGTGCATTGTGGGAGCGAGAGTTATAGTTAGCTCAGCTAACTGTAACTGGTGAATTTAACTGGTTTTGTACGAGTGAAACCTGAGACTAACTACAACGTCCCTGTAATTTCTAAGGTTTTTTAAATGCAAATTCCTAACTTTAATGTCCCCGTAACTATTGTTTTTTTCCAGTGAATTTCTATAGTATTTTAAGTAGTAGTCACGTATGCAGAGTAGTGGAGAAAGGGGGCTGGGCCTCCAACCAGCTCTCAGGACTGCTGAGACCTCATAGGAGGCCATGCCCCCTTTCTCACCACTCTGAAAACAAGCCTCATGGTGCACTACTAGTAGGGGGATGGTGCGTTGTAAATTGGGGGATTAAGTCCCCTTGGCTGCTGAGGGTCCTTGGGAGCCAACAAACCCTCCTGTTACTTCCAGTAAGTCCCACACAGTGGGATTGCGGAGAGGTCTTCGGAGTCCATGCCCCCTTTCTCCACCACTCTGCATACGCACCTCCTGGCACACTACTGATTGGGGGATGAAGTCCCCTTGGCCACAGGGCGCGTTTCCACACTTGTGACATCAGGCCACGCCCCCTCCCTGCACCACTGCGCAAACGCACCCCCTGGTGCGTTGTAAATTTGGGGATTAAGTCCCCTTGAGTCCTGAGGGTCCCCGGGGGCCAACTAGCCCACCACTTACCTCCAGTAAGCGCCACAGAGCTGCATTGCAGAGTGGTGTAAAAGGGGCATGGCCTGGGCCACCTCTCTGCAATGCAGCGCAGTGGCGCTTACTGGAGGTAAGTGGTGGGCTAGTTGGCCCCCAGGGACCCTCCGGATTGAAGAGGAATTAATTCCCCAACTTAAAACGTGCCACAGGGTGTGTTTGCACACATGTCACCTCAGGCCCCGCCCCCTCCCTTCACCACTGTGCAAACGCACCCCATGGCGCGTTTTGAGTTGGGGGATAAAGTCCCCTTGAATCCTGAGAGTCCCTGGGGTCCAACTAGCCCACGAGGTACCTCCAGTAAGCGCCACAGAGTTGCGTTGCAGAAAGGTGTAAAAAGGGGCATGGCCTCTGAACACCTCTCTGCAACGCAGCTCCCTGGTGCATACCGGAGGTACCTGGTGGGCTAGTTGGCCCCAAGAGACCCTCAGTATTCAATGGGAATTAATTCCCCAACTTACAACTCGCCAGGGGGCGCGTTTGCACAGTGGTGAAGGAAGGGGCCTGAGGTGACATGTGTGCAAACATGCCCTGTGGCGCGTTTTAAGTTGGGGAATTAATTCCTCTTCAATCCTGAGGGTCCCTGGGGGCCAACTAGCCCACCAGGTACCTCCAGTATGCGCCAGGGAGCTGCGTTGCAGAGAGGTGTTCAGAGGCCACGCCCCTAATTACACCACTGATGACATCATCGAGTGACTATGTGTTTCTGTAAAGTTTAAATATGTTTTATATATTATCTACTGGCGGTCGCCAGTAGATAGTTATAGTTAGGACCTATTTTCCATAGGAAATCCGCAACATTCTATTTGAAATAACTTTGGCGTCGGTTGACGAATCTTCGCGAAATTTTCAAACTTTGTGGCCCGCTCCGGTCCGCTCCTATCCTGAAAGTCTCGGGGTGATTTGTCAAGTGGGGGCCGAGAAAAAAGGGGGGTCCCAAAACATGTTTTCCCCATGCAATTTTCCATAGGAACCTTTCATCGCAGCTACAGCCCGAACTGCTGAACGGAATTACACCAAATTTGGCAAAAAGGTAGCCCTTGCTTCAGAGTCATGCCTTTTGCTTAATGGTGTAAATCCGTTCAGTAGTTCCTGAGAAAATCAAAAGTAAAATCACATATATATCTATGGCCGCGTAAGGTCCGCGTACCCTCCCGATTACGAGCTGTATGCTAATTGGCTGTCAACACTCCAAACCAGGAAGTGTTGGCAGCCATCTTGTGCCTCGGTAGAACTGAGGCACAAGAAAGCAGTAAAACAAATTTTTTTTTTAAATCGGCAAAAACGCGCTGGGTGCGCGGATCCAGCCGATAAAAAAAAAAATCGAAGCGCGGTCTCCCGCGCTTTGATGCTATTTGGCCCCCGGGTGGACCAAGTCCCGGGGGCATGCGGGGGTTTTTAAGTTTTATGTGTGGGGGGCCTCTAAGGCCCCCCCAAGCCCCGGGGACCGCCACCCCCCCGGGGCTTCTTTTAAAAAAAAAAAATTAACCTGTGTGGGGGGGGCTCGTGCCCCCCACACGCCCCGGGGACCGCCACCTCCCCGGGGCACTAAATATTTAAATATGGGGGTCCGTTACGGACCCCCGAGCCCCGGGGACCACCACCTCCCCGGGGCTTTGCCAATGGATGGAGGGCGGCCGTGCGGCCCCCCTCCTGGAGCCCTTGATGGCCCTGGGGACCGCCACCCCCCAGGGCCGGCTCCTGCAGTGTCCCGGGGTGCCTACCCCGGGACACTGTAGTTTGCTATGACAGGACGGGAGCCTCGCGGCTCCCGTCCTGTCATAGCAAACTGCTTTGGTTTTGGAACAGAGAGCAGGAAACCTGCTCTTTCTTCCAAAAACCAAAGCAGATTGCTTTTCCACACGGGAAGCTGCATCTTAGCAGCTCCCCATGTGGAAAAGCAATGCTGGCTCCCGCAGGACGCGGGGAGCCGGCGGGACCGTGGGGGAATTGGGGACCCCCCCACGGTCCCCAAAGGGAGAGGGCCAGCCCCGGGGGATGGGGTCCCCGGGGCTAGTAGTGGCCCAGGAGGGGGGCCACGCGGCCCCCCTCCCCTACAAATTAAAATTAAAAAAAAAAAACACATAAAGGCCGGCCCCGGGGGATGCGGTCCCCGGGGCCTTAAATGGCCTGAGGAGGGGGGCCACGCAGCCCCCCTCCAAATATTTTAATTTAAAAAAAAAGAGGGCATGCCCCGGGGGATGGGGTCCCCAGGGCCAATAGAGGCCCAGGGAAGGGGGGCCACGCGGCCCCCTTCCCGTATTTTTATTTAAAAAAAATCCTCAGGCCCCAGGGGATGCGGTCCCCGGGGCCAAAAGTGGCCAAGGGAAGGGGGGCCACGCAGCCCCCTTCCCATACAAAAAAAAAAGACCGGCATCGTGCCGGAGGCCCCACCCTCTCCCTGCAGCAGTCTGCAAACGCGCCAGGGGGCGCGTTTTAAGAAGGGGAAGTAATTCCCCTTGAATACTGGGGGTCCCTGGGGGCCAACTAGCCCACCAGGAACCTCCAGTATGTGCCAGGGGGCTGCGTTGCAGAGAGGTGTACAGAGGCCACGCCCCTTTTTACACCTCTCTGCAACGCAGCTCTGTGGCGCTTTTTGGAGGTACATGGTGGGCTAGTTGGACTCCAGGGACCCTCAGGATTCAAGGGGACTTAATCCCCCAACTTAAAACGCGCCACGGGGCGCGTTTGCACAGTGGTGAAGGGAGGGGGCGGGGCTTCAGGTGACATGTGTGCAAACAGGCCCCGTGGCACGTTTTAAGATGGGGAATTAAATCCCCTTCAATCATGAGGGTCCCTGGGGGCCAACTAGCCCACCAGGTACATCCAGAAAGCGCCACAGAGCTGCGTTGCAGAGAGGTGCCAAAAGGGGTGTGGCCTCTGAACACCTCTCTGCAACGCAGCTCCCTGGCGCATACTGGAGGTACAGGGTGGGCTAGTTGGACCCAAGGGACCCTCATGATTCAAGGGGACTAATCCCCCAACTTAAAACGCGCCACGGGGCGCGTTTGCACAGTGGTGAAGGGAGGGGGCGGGGCTTGAGGTGACATGTGTGCAAACAGGCCCCGTGGCGTGTTTTAAGTTGGGGGGATTAAGTCCCCTTCAATCCTGAGGGTCCCTGGAGTCCAACTAGCCCACCAGGTACCTTCAGTAAGCACAACAGAGTTGCGTTGCACAGAGGTGAAAAAAGGTGCGTGGCGTTGGAACGCCTCTCTGCAACTCAGCTCTGTGGTCCTAACTGTAGGTACCTGGGGGGCTAGTTGGGCCCCAGGGACACTCAGAATTCAAGGGGACTTAATCCTGCAACTTAAAACGTGACACGGGGCGCGTTTGCACACATGTCACCTCAGGCCCCCACTCCCTTCACCACTGTGCAAACGCGCACTATAGCGCATTTTAAGAGGTAGTTTTAATCCCCCTGCCCTATTATGTACTAGGGACTTACAGAGGAGGTCATGCTAATCACAGGGGTACCCCAACGCATAGTGTTCCCTAGTGTATGTAGGTGTTTTCACTGTATTCTAAGTATGTTTTAGCATAGCACTGGCTCTGGTTAGTCAGAGTCAGTTACCACTAGTACACGTCGGAAAAAGTTGTGGGCACAGGATGATTTTGGAACAAGGCCTCTTTCTGCTCCTCTGTTGGTTCTTTCTGCACATCTTTTGCTTCTTCCTGCACTTTTCTTCGTCTTTGTGGACTTCTGTTGCTTCTTTCTGCATTTCTTTTGCTTCTTTCTGTGCGTTTTTTCTTCTTTCTTCACATGTCCTACCTCTGTAGGCATAGTTAGAAACTAGCATTTAAAAAACCTTAGAAATTCACTGAAAAAACAATAGATTTCAGGCACGTTATAGTTAGAAATTAGCATTTAAAAAACCTTAGAAATTCACTGAAAAAACCAAAGGTTTTAAGGACAGTTATAGTTAGTTGGACATTTCACTCGTACAAAACCCGTGAAATTCCCCCGTTATAGTTAGTTCAGCTAAGTATAACTCGCGCCCCCGCAATGCACTGATGATGACATCACATATTACATCACTCATGACATGGTCAGTGACATCACTGATGACATCACTGACATCTCAAATGACATCACTGATGACATCACTGATGACATCACTGATGACATCATCCATGTGATAATTTCATGCATCTTCTCACACCCTAATATAACTTTTGATACACCCACTCTAAATTACAGATTGCCATTGTCAAAACCATAGACACTCCAACACCAATAACTACATACCCACTCACTGATTCTTAAGTCTACACACACATCCACTCACCTGTACAGTCACTCATACTTACGGTCACTCAGTACAGGACTATCATATGCACTCATACACCTACATAGACACTCACTCACTGCCACTCATCCATAGAGGTACTCACACAACTAGTCAGTCATGCAAATAATTAATCACACTGCCATTTACTAACCTATACAGTTATACACACACCAGCTCACTTACTCATAAAAATACTAGCACATTCTTACGCTCTTATACAATCACTGATACAAGTACACACTCATCCATACAGCCACTCTCACAATCACACACTCTCACTTATAGCCATTTATATACTCCAACACACATATATACTGCCTTTCACATATGTAGTTACTCACACATGTGCCACTGAGATATACATTCACTCACTAACACACCCATACACACACTCACCCACCCATACAGTCCATCACAGATGCACTCTTGAAACCATGCACCCAGTGAATCACCCACTCACACATCTATGCACAGAGTCACACACACCCCACCCACACAAACAATCAGGCACCCATACAGATACTCAAACAACCAATCAATAACTCATATACACACTCATGTAGCTATTCAGAAAGCCATGCAGCCACTTACACAGCAACAGACAGACGGATACAGACATTCACACAGTTTAGTCACTAACCCATGCATTCAGTAAGATACGTTTAATCACTCACTTATAGAGTCAGTCACGCACCTACTAAATCATCCATCCAGACACTTATACACCCACTCATTCTTCAACACACCTTGGCATATATATTAAACATATTTAAACTTTATAGAAACACACAGTCACTGGATGATGTCATCAGTGATGTCATTTGAGATGTCATCAGTGATGTCATCAGTGATGTCACTGACCATGTCATTAGTGATGTAATATGTGACGTCATCAGCAGTGCATTGCGGGGGCACGAGTTATAGTTAGCTGAACTAACTATAACGGGGGAATTTCACGGGTTTTGTACGAGTGAAATGTCCAACTAACTATAACTGTCCCTAAAACCTATGGCTTTTTCAGTGATATATATATATATATTACCTACTGGCGGTCGCCAGTAGGTAGTTATAGTTAGAACCTAGTTTCCATAGGAAAAGCATTTTTTGATGTGCTAATAACTTTGGCGTCGTTTGACGAATCTTCCTGGAATTCTCCCCAAAAAAGTCTATCCAGGTCAGCTCCTATCCTGAAAGTTTGGGGGTGATTCGTCAAGCGGGGGCTGAGAAAAAAGGGGGGTCCCAAAACTCGTTTTCTCCATGTTAATTTCCATAGGAAATTTTGCGACGAACTACAGCTCAAACTGCTGAACGGAATTACCCCAAATTTGGCAGAAAGGTAGAGCTTGGTTCAGAAAGCGACCTTTTTTTTAAAAGGTGTAAATCTGTTCAGTAGTTTTTGAGAAATTCAAAAAATAAGAGTCAAAAAATCAATTTCCCATAGGAAATTTTGTGCAGGGCTACAGCCGAAACTACTCAACGGAATTACTCCACATTTGGTAGAAAGGTAGTGCATGGGTCAGAAAGCGACTGTTTAAAACATGGTGTAAATCCGTTGAGTAGTTGCTGAGAAATTCGAAAAATAAAAGTTTCAACATCTGGGCGGAGCCTAAGTTGCGTGCGCAAGCTTCACTGTGATTGGCTGCTAGCACTCCAAACCAGGAAGTGTTGGCAGCCATCTTGTGGCTCGGTAGAAGCGAGTCACCTGAAAACAGAGAAACAAAGGTATAAAACAAGAGAAGGGGGTAGGGTAGAAAAACCCTGACCCACTAGGTCTGCTCAGGGCCCAAAAAATCATTAAAAAAAGATCGGCAAAAATTTGCGCTGGGGTTGCGGGTTCTCGCATTTCATTTTAATGAGGCCCTTGGGTGGGCTAGGTTCCGGGGGTATTTCTTAAAAAATAATAGCAGGGGCTCGCAGGGGTTGCGGGGGTGTGCTGGAGTCTGCGCAGCCCCGGGGCTTCACTCATGTTGGGAGGGGGGTTGCGCGGCCCCCCTTCTGGAGCCTTCTATGTGCTTGTAACTTTGGCGTCGTTTGACGAATCTTTATGAAATTATCCAAAAAGTTTCTCTTTTTTGGATTAGCTCTTATATTGAAAGTTTGGGGGTGAATGGTGTAGGAGGGGCTGAGAAAAAAGAGGGTCCTAAAATGTGTTTTCTCCATGCAATTTCCATACGATACTTTACAGAAGACTACAGGTGAAACTGCTGAACGGAATTACGCCAAATTTGGCAGGGAGAAAGTTCATGGTCCAGAAAGCACGCTTTTGTTTAAATGGTGTAAATCCGTTCAGTAGTTTTTGAGAAATATCAAATTTTACAGATATCGATATTTGAGAATTCTGACATGTGATTGGCTGAGGGGTTACAAGCAGCAGCTTGCGGCTTATTGGCTGTGAATGGTTGAAACCAGGAAGTGTTGGCAGCCATTTTGTGATTTATTCCGTCAGCTTGCATCTCTCCGTGTAGAAGCCATCGGGTTCGTAGTTTTACCTGTGCGAGGCAACATTGGCATCTGTGTCTGTGTGAGATATGCCTTTCAGGCTGCCTCTCCTCATATCACCAGGTCACGGCTATGTCTTTAGAAGCCCGTCCGTCGGCTCGGAGCTCTGTGAGGCAGTCTGTCGGCACGACCCCCTACACTACCCAAAGACTACCCAAACACCACTGCACTGTCGTAAACTTGAAAACACTACCCCAACACGATCCCCTACACTACCCAAACACCAGTGCACTACCCTAAACCCTAAATCTACCCCCAGCATGACCCCCTACCCAAACACCACTGCACTACCCTAAACCCTAAAATACTACCCCCAGCACAACCCCCTACACTACCCAAACACCACTGAACTACCCTAAAGCATAAAACAGTAGCAGTCCGTCGGCTTGCAGCTGTGAGTCTGCGAGCCGTCATGTCCCTAGCTGTACATGTCCGAGTGAGTCCGTTAGGTGATAGGTGTGTGTCTGCTAGCAGGGCCGTTGGCCCGTTGGTGTCCCTTTGCGAATTAGACCAGAGCTCTCCCTCTGCGAGCCAGCACGCTGGTGTGCGTTTGCGAGCCGACGGCCCGTAGCTCACACTGTGCGAGCCAAGCCGACGGCCCGTAGCTCTCCCTGTGCGAGCTGAGCCCACGGGCCGCAGGTGTCCCTCTGCGAGGCTGCTCAACGGCCTGCAGGTCTCCCTGTGCTAGCCGGATAGCAGCTGTCACTCTGCGAACCGATATTGGGAATATAAGGCGGCTCTAAAAAGAGCCCTTGTGTTTATTAGTTGGAGCTACATATAAGTGCGGATGCACAGCTTCAGGTTATTCAGAAAAACTCGATTTCCCTGATCTGTGAAGTGTACTCCATCACTTCTGTAGATATCAGCCATATGAAAACGTATGTTATTGTTGTAGATCAACCCCATTCTATGGTCTCTGAGGTATGCAGACACAGCTTTGTTGACATTCTTCCTAGATTTTTCAATCTGAGGACAAAATTGGCTTGACCATTTCCACTTCTGTCTTTGGCATATATTGGAATATACAAAGACAGTTTGAGGCAAAAGCAATATCAATTGTCGAAAGGTGTCCTTCATTAGCATTTCCAAACCTACCCCAGTCAATGTGCCTAGGTCGTTTCCACCACAGTGCACAATCATGAGGTCAGGGTGTTGGAGATGCAACTAGCACTCCAAACCAGGAAGTGTTGGCAGCCATCTTGTGGCTCGGTAGAAGCGAGTCACCCGAAAACAGAGAAACAAAGGTATAAAACAAGAGAAGGGGGTAGGGTAGAAAAACCCTGACCCACTAGGTCTGCTCAGGGCCCAAAAAATCATTAAAAAAAGATCGGCAAAAATTTGCGCTGGGGTTGCGGGTTCTCGCATTTCATTTTAATGAGGCCCTTGGGTGGGCTAGGTTCCGGGGGTATTTCTTAAAAAATAATAGCAGGGGCTCGCAGGGGTTGCGGGGGTGTGCTGGAGTCTGCGCAGCCCCGGGGCTTCACTCATGTTGGGAGGGGGGTTGCGCGGCCCCCCTTCTGGAGCCTTCTATGTGCTTGTAACTTTGGCGTCGTTTGACGAATCTTTATGAAATTATCCAAAAAGTTTCTCTTTTTGGATTAGCTCTTATATTGAAAGTTTGGGGGTGAATGGTGTAGGAGGGGCTGAGAAAAAAGAGGGTCCTAAAATGTGTTTTCTCCATGCAATTTCCATACGATACTTTACAGAAGACTACAGGTGAAACTGCTGAACGGAATTATGCCAAATTTGGCAGGGAGAAAGGTCATGGTCCAGAAAGCACGCTTTTGTTTAAATGGTGTAAATCCGTTCAGTAGTTTTTGAGAAATATCAAATTTTACAGATATCGATATTTGAGAATTCTGACATGTGATTGGCTGAGGGGTTACAAGCAGCAGCTTGCGGCTTATTGGCTGTGAATGGTTGAAACCAGGAAGTGTTGGCAGCCATTTTGTGATTTATTCCGTCAGCTTGCATCTCTCCGTGTAGAAGCCATCGGGTTCGCAGTTTTACCTGTGCGAGGCAACATTGGCATCTGTGTCTGTGTGAGATATGCCTTTCAGGCTGCCTCTCCTCATATCACCAGGTCACGGCTATGTCTTTAGAAGCCCGTCCGTCGGCTCGGAGCTCTGTGAGTCAGTCTGTCGGCACGACCCCCTACACTACCCAAAGACTACCCAAACACCACTGCACTGTCGTAAACTTGAAAACACTACCCCAACACGATCCCCTACACTACCCAAACACCAGTGCACTACCCTAAACCCTAAATCTACCCCCAGCATGACCCCCTACCCAAACACCACTGCACTACCCTAAACCCTAAAATACTACCCCCAGCACAACCCCTACACTACCCAAACACCACTGTACTACCCTAAAGCATAAAACAGTAGCAGTCCGTCGGCTTGCAGCTGTGAGTCTGCGAGCCGTCATGTCCCTAGCTGTACATGTCCGAGTGAGTCCGTTAGGTGATAGGTGTGTGTCTGCTAGCAGGGCCGTTGGCCCGTTGGTGTCCCTTTGCGAGTTAGACCAGAGCTCTCCCTCTGCGAGCCAGCACGCTGGTGTGCGTTTGCGAGCTGACGGCCCGTAGCTCACACTGTGCGAGCCAAGCCGACGGCCCGTAGCTCTCCCTGTGCGAGCTGAGCCCACGGGCCGCAGGTGTCCCTCTGCGAGGCTGCTCAACGGCCTGCAGGTCTCCCTGTGCTAGCCGGATAGCAGCTGTCACTCTGCGAACCGATATTGGGAATATAAGGCGGCTCTAAAAAGAGCCCTTGTGTTTATTAGTTGGAGCTACATATAAGTGCGGATGCACAGCTTCAGGTTATTCAGAAAAACTCGATTTCCCTGATCTGTGAAGTGTACTCCATCACTTCTGTAGATATCAGCCATATGAAAACGTATGTTATTGTTGTAGATCAACCCCATTCTATGGTCTCTGAGGTATGCAGACACAGCTTTGTTGACATTCTTCCTGGATTTTTCAATCTGAGGACAAAATTGGCTTGACCATTTCCACTTCTGTCTTTGGCATATATTGGAATATACAAAGACAGTTTGAGGCAAAAGCAATATCAATTGTCGAAAGGTGTCCTTCATTAGCATTTCCAAACCTACCCCAGTCAATGTGCCTAGGTCGTTTCCACCACAGTGCACAATCATGAGGTCAGGGTGTTGGAGATGCAAACAGGTTTTAATCAAAGGCAACAATTGGTGCCACTTCAATCCTCTTTGTCCAAACCATTTAATGCCCACATTTTGTAAACCTAGGTCTAAGTCAATACGTCTCTGTTCTGCATACCTCTTGCACCAGAAAACATAGCTATGTCCTACGATCCACACTAGCATTTTGAAGGTATGGCTGGGAGGAATGGATAGACGTCTGTAGCTCATGCAGTCCGTTCGTAGAATAAGAGATATGTTTAAAGATGGGGAACTACTTTTTTTTGCCATACAAAATGATACCTGATTGGGAGATGAAAAGCATTGTTTTTTAAAAGTAGGGTGCACATTCGTTTAGTGGAAAAGCATCTTTGTGATTGGTTAAGAAAAAGCAGTTTAAACGTGGAGTACATATCATAGGATAAAATTTGCTCAACTCAACCACACCTGCTACTTGCATTTGGAAGGCACTGTTCGAACTTAAAACAATCGTGAACTTTTAACCTACACGTGCTGTTAAGTGTTCGAGAAAATGTTGCAAAAAAATATCGTTAGGTTTAAAAAAATTGATGAACTTTTAACCTGCACGTGTTGTAGAATGTTGTAGAAAGTGTGTTGATAGAATACGTTGCACTTCTGACTTCTATGTGTCCTTCAATATTAAAAAAACTGTTTATATGGAAAATTAAAAAAAAAAACAATAGAGAGAAGTTTTGAAACCTAAAAGAATCAAGGAACTATTCTAATTTGTTCATTATATGTATTTATGTGTGGAGCAACACAATTACAGACACAACAGCACCAGGAACAGGAAGAAGCAGGGAGTGGGGGACGGGGAAGATGGTCACAATGGTACACATGCACAATTAAGTACAGCACAACTATAGACAAACAATGGCCAAAATGAAACACACCAACAAGGAGCACAAGTCACACAACCCGCCAACATCACACCACTGAACAAGCATAGAAGTGAAAACCACACTGCCGGAAAGGGAGAAGGGTGAACAAAAGCTCACATGAAGGGACATCTCACACACAATGCAGCACACACACATAGGAAGCAGAGTACACCAACATCCAACACAATGTTGTCCAAACACAAAGATTCGCACAAACGAACACAGGACACAAATGCACTCGCCTGAGGCGGATAAGCGTCCAAAAGCGTCAGTACGAAACAGGCACATGAGAACGCATAAGTACAAACCCACAGTCCGGATGGGGTAGCAATTCACGTATGGCAGGCAGCCAGAGATTCCGTGACACACACACTGGCATACAAATGAAAACACTACACATTTAGAGACAAGTGAAAATGTGGAAACTTTATTAAAAAAAGTGCGTGTCAGTACGGCCAAGAGTAGTGCCACGATATGCAGAGAAATGCAGCAGCATGCCTGAATAAGGAACGTAGGAAAATGTCCATGTTCACCTCGGAGTAGTCCATCACCAACACACGTCAGTGTCAAGCAGCGTTGGTTGTCCGCGCTTTGGACATGATTCGACGCCAATGCAGCCATGTCCACTGTTGTTTTGGGACATGTGACCAGATGTACAACGTGCAATGATGCAGAGGGACATGTGCAATGTGGCGCATCGAGTCGTGGTTGCAGGTACCTTGTCACTCGTCCATGAACGCGAGTGCAGCTGCGTAAGCCACTATCTCTATTGAGTGATGGTTGGCCACAATATTTGACATGTCGTCGACGTAATCCATCAGCTGACCGGGACAGATGTGCTGACTCCAACCACTGTACCCAATGTGCACCAAAACGAAATCAGGAAGTGGGTCAATTTGCTCACTGCATATTATGACAAGTGCAATCTCCCAGGCCCAGTTCCCAACATGCATGCCAAACATCCATGCATGCCATAAACGGGCATCACCATGACAGTCCTGGTCGTGGGCCAACAGGGGGCGCACACACCTGTCGTAATCCATGTCAGCTACCCTCTTGTTGGAGAGGCACACGTCCATGCACCACTCGGATAGGCACGTGCGACATTGCAATGCAGGTTGAACGCAGGTGACGTCCGCAATGCGGAGGCACAGCCGGTAAGTGATCCGCAGTACTGCCAAAGGCAGTGCACCCAGGACATGCAGCAGACGTGCAAGGTATAGGTGGACGTGCATGGAGTCGACCAAGTGTTCGGGATGCTCTGCCATTGCGTCAGTGGCTCTGCTTGTAGCTGCACTGGCTTGCCGTGTGCCAGTCTTGTGGATGAAATGGCTCAGCTTGGTGCAATGAGTCGGGTCTGTGTGCAATGAGTGCAGGGCAGGGGTGTGGTGGGAGTACGTGTGAAGGCCATTTCACGCACGCTAACTACGACGAAGGACTTTTGAGTGTGGGATGTGTACTCGTTGTTCTCAAAGCGGGCAGTGCGTAGTGTGGGAGATGGATGCAAATATTATCGTATCTGTCAGGGGGGGCTGGCCACTTACAAGTTCCTTCTCGGAGCAGCAGATGTGCTACTGCAAGATAGCTCAGACAAAGAACCTTTCATCCGTACAGTAAGTTCTCCAGCTGCATTCATACAGGATGTGTACAAAGGCCGGTCGTCGGTGTTGTGGGATGTCTGTGACCCTGGTCATCATGGATGAGATGCCCAGCACATGGCACATGGGTGGGTTCACTGTGTATTACGTTGCCAAACAGCTGCTCCTCCCTCCCACGAGCTCCCACACTTTTGTACGGTGCACTGTTATATCCCGTGCACTCCTACGGCACACCATTGTAATGCCTATTCATGCATGTCCTGCGGCATTCCAACCACACCGTGAGACTGCAGTTTGGAGGTGGTGCATGCCACTGTACAACATCGACTGCTGTGGCCCTTGTGGCGGCCACACCAGAACACAGAGACACACTTACCGCACTTCCAGAACACGGACATGTCCGAGACACCCCGTTCCCCTTGCCGGATAGGCAGACCCCTGCGCTGACCTGTGTACGCCGGACCAGCACACGCCGCTTGTGCATGCAGGAGGATGCGTGCGTAGCTACATGTCCAGGCTCACTGCTAACGCTGAGGTGACATGGTAACGTCCGCTGACACTGTGATGTTGCAGGGCCCGTGCCTATCATGCTAACACAATGACCACACAGACACACTTGCTCAGATGCGGGTTCGGGGGGCGTTGGAGGTCCTGGGGTTGTTGCGATGAGTGTTGTGGACCTCATGGGTATCCGTGTATCATGCTCATTGACTGTATGGCACCTGTGGGTGTTTCGGTGTGGCTCTTGGCTGTGTTCCCTTTCATGCTGCAGGTAGTCGTCCTGCTTAACACCAGCAGAAAGCAGGTGTAAAATCCCTGGTGCTAACGCAGCTTATCGCCGGAATTTGTTTCGCATCGCAGTTGTTGTCAAAGTTGTGATGTGGTTTTTCGTGTACAGAAAAATAAACGAACTGGGCAGTGTATCCCGTCAAGATCCAGCACCTGACCCACTAGTCCCAATCAATATAAATACAATGACATTTCTTCATTGATTTTGTGTGTACACTGTAAGTGCACCCACTACCACAGTGCAATTCAATACAGGATTTTAGTATTTAGAATAAATCGCAAAGGTGCACCTCATGTCTTTTTGCACGGGAACGCCTACTCTGCATTTCATTATCAGCACTTTAATGCAACTAAAGTTGAGATAAATATAACACACTATTCAGAAGCTGGTGCAAACTGCAGACATCACCAGTATTCCCGTGATAACTGCCCTAAAATTTAACACCATGGTGGACACCACGAAATAACAGTAATAAGAACGAGAAAGAGTCACACAGCACTTAAGTAACAACCCAAAACTTTATTGTTTTTTTTTTTTTTATACTTAAACTTTATTTTTTTGTAAACGTATATATAAAGGATAAACTAAATTTAACAAACTGAACACAAAACAACAAGGCGGAAGACTCCTGTCGGGACCATGAATGTCGACGACACAGCCTGGAAAATAAACCACAAAATAAGCACGTGTGTAATGCGCATATCAAAGGAGTGAGACACAGAGAAGGAAAAAAAAGCCAGAGAGGGAAGGAAAGAAAGGGAGTGATTAAGGGAGATAGAGAAAGAGAAAGAGAAGAAAAGGAAGGAAGAGAGTGAGCGAGAGAGAGAGGGAAGTGAGAAAGAGAGAGAGAGAGAGATACTGCCACCCCTGCGCATCCATGACCAAATAATTACCTGCTGCCACCGGAGTGTCTACCAGTGGGCACTCCACGTGCCCGTCAAAGCTCCGCGGCCCGGCAGATCTCACAGATGTCGCTGAGTCCTGAGTCATGAATGGCAGAGACCACATCAGCTTCTCCGCGGCCCGGCAGATCTCACACATGTTGCTGAGTCCTGAGTCATCAATGGCGGAGACCTCATCAGCTTTTGGTGCCGCTAACCCTGTGCAACGCAAGTCAGCACCACATGGTGGTAGGCCGCTGATGGCCATACAACTTAGGGTGCGACTAACCCTGTGCAACTCAAGTCCGTGCCACGTGGTCGAAGGCCCCTGACGGCCACATCAGCTTCGGGTGGCACTAACCCTGTGCAACTTAAGTTCGCGCCACGTGGTGGTAGGCCCCTGACGGCCACATTAGCTTCGGAAGGCAGTAACCCTGTGCAACTCAAGTCCACGCCACATGGTGGTAGGCCCCTGACGGCCATATCAGCTTCGGGTGGCAATAACCCTGTGGAACTCAAGTCCGCGCCACATGGTAGTAGGCCCCTGACGGCCATAGAGCTCAGGGTGCGACTAACCCTCTGCGCAACTTTTCATGGAGTCTTTATGATTGAGACCCGTGGAGCGTCCGCCATCCAGTCACCACTGGCAATAAAGGATGTGACGTTGTGGATCCATTATATTTGCGTGGTCACATGGCCTGTGACGCATGTGCCGGATGGGTGTGGTGTGTGTGCAAACCTGCCCTCAGGGAGTGGCCGTGACATGTTGACAACTAGACCACTGACCTGCACACCAACAGCGAGTACGCCTGCTACAGGTAGCTATGTCGGGTGTGTTTAAAACTTGTTTTCTCAATGGATTTTCCATAGGAAACTTTAGACAAGGCTACAGGTCAAACTGCTGAACGGATTTATGCCAAATTTGGCAGGGAGAAAGGTCTTTGTCCAGAAAGCGCGCTTTCTCGCATCGAGTGAAAATATAAAAGAAAGGTCTCGGGGGCAATTTAATATACCGGAGCTCTGTTTCTGCGAGATAACTATTTCACGCTCCGTCTGCCCAACGTCACCACTTCGCAGCTATGCCGTTAGAAGCCAGTCCGTCAACTCGCAGCTCTCTATGTTTGCGAGCTAGTACGCTACTGCCTCTGCGAGGTAGAATGCTGCTGTTCCTTTGGGAGCGGTCGGGTCGTAGTACTGCGTGTGTGAGTCGAGCGGACGGGCCGCAGTTGTCCCTCTGCGAGCCTGGGTGCGAACTGTTCATAACTCACCCTACATAAGCATTGAAAAACCATTTTGTGATTCAGTTCGTCATCTGGCATCTGTCCGAGGCATTTCTGAAAACATATCGGAGTTCTTTCTGTGAGAGATATCCCTTTCACGCTGCCTATCCCCACATCAGCAGGTAACGCACCCTCTTCCAACATTACCAACATACCCCCAACAACCTTCTTGGGCCCGGAAGTGTCCCTGTGCGGTTGGACAAACAAGAATCTTAGTCATGTATAGGTTTACATATAAAACATTTTATTTAAAGAAAACAACAACAAATAAAACTGAAGGGAGTCTGGTGCTGCGGTCGCTGCCACGAAGTTGGGGTCACTGCAATTCAGGGCTCAGGACACAGTTCCACATGTGGGATCGGCTTGTATTGAACAGGGTTAGTGGCACCACGTGTCGCGGCTTGTGTTTTACAGGGTTAGTGGCACCATGTGTCGCCGGCCTTGCATATGGAAATATGCCTAACTGATCGAAGGGAGTCTGGTGCTGTGGTCGCTGCCACGTACTTGGGGTCACTGCCATTCAGGACTCAGGACACAGTTCCACATGTGGGATTGGCTTGTGTTGAACAGGGTTAGTGGCACCACGTGTCACGCCTTGTGTTGTACAGGGTTAGTGGCACCACCTGTAGCCGGCCTTGCATATGGAAATATGCCTCACTGATCGAAGGGAGTCTGGTGCTGTGGTCGCTGCCACGGACTTGGGGTCACTGCCATTCAGGACTCAGGACACAGTTCCACATGTGGGATCGGCTTGTGTTGAACAGGGTTAGTGGCACCACGTGTCGCCGGCTTGTGTTGAACAGGGTTAGTGGCACCACGTGTCGCGGCTTGTGTTGAACAGGGTTAGTGGCACCACGTGTCCAAAATTCGAATTGCGAGCTCTGCTGCCCACAGTGTAGACTGCTGAGTGTTCGTTTGCACTTGAAGATGAATTTGGTGATCGTACTAAAGCTATAACTGATATAAAAAAAGTTCTTGAAGCAAGGATACTAAAAGGATATTATGTAGAATTTAGGCCTGTGATAGTTACTTGCCTACTGGACTCTGTAATTAATGAATCAAGACTTCATTTTAATTGTGAGCCCTGATGACCGCAGTGTAGGCCAGAGGTAGCGGTCAGCAAGGGCCCACAGCCACGTGACGTTGACTTGAGCTGCACAGATTGGGAGCATACAGTCTTCTTAACCGATTATACTCTCTTACACAATTTGCATCGGCACTAATCTTGAATTGTTAGCCCTGCTAACCACATTGTAGGCCGGAGGCAGCGGACATCAAGGGCCCACAGCCACATGGCGTTGACTTAAGCTGCACAGAGTTAGTGGTACTTGAAGCACTTAGCGTGTGCGCAGTCAGCGATGATGCGTGGTCCGGGCTGGCCGCACTGGTAGCAATGTCTGTTGCCTACTGGACTGCGTCATCTGCAATCGCGAGTCGCTCTGAATTGTGAGCCCTACTCACCGCAGTGGGGGCAGGAGGCAGCGGTGAGGAAGGGCCCACAGGCACGTGTTGTTGACTTGAGCAATGTCTCTTGCCTACTGGACTGCGTCATCTGCAATCTCGACTCCATCTGAATTGTGAGCGCTACTGACCGCAGTGTAGGCCGGAGGCAGCGGTCAGGAAGGGCCCACAGCCATGTGTTGTTGACTTGAGCAATGTCTCTTGCCTACTGGAGTGCGTCATCTGCAATCGCGACTCGATCTGAATTGTGAGCCTTGCTGTCCGCAGTGTATATCGAAGGCAGTAGTTTGTACAGACATAAGTCCGTGGTGCTGTGTGGCGGAAGCCAGCGATCGGCTGAGGAGGCTGGCGGTCATGTTGGCGGCCTCGTGGCAGGGTGAGGGGCGCCGCCCTGGCAGACACTTTGGCCTTCCCACAAGTGAACCATGCCCAGAGCTCCGGCCTATTTATTCACACTCCTACGCTGAAGTGGCGTACGTTGGACCAGCCCACTCCGGTTACGCTTATGCTTACAGGGGACGACGACACAGCTACATGACTGAGATCTTCCCTAGTGTTTGACGTAACATAGTTGGGCCCACTGCCCACAACACTACAAGCACCAGTAGTATTTGTGCACATGGAGAGGTGTGTGTTCTGCATACTGAGATGTGTCCAGCACATCACCGCTACACTTTGCATTGTGTGCATTGTTAAACATGGGTGAATTCCTTCCTTCACATATAGTTTGTTCACACCTGTCCCAATATTCAGCTATTGTGTGGCTGAGGGGCCATGCCGTTTTCGGAAAGTTCGCTATCTTGTTCTGCGCTGCCTCGGTGGTAGAGGGGGGGGCCTGGGGGTGGTGGTGGGTGTTGTGGCGTTCTTGGCTGTCGGAGCTGCTTGATCAGTAGGTCTATGACGTGTTGGTCTTCAGATGTGGCTCTAGGCTGGGCTCCCTTTCATACTGTATGTAGTTGTTTAATATTTAATAAACAAGAAGACATTATATAGTTTAAATAACAAATAAAAAAAATTACAGTAGGGAGAGGGGTGGTACGGGGGGGGAGGTCCTGAGGGTTGTGGCAGTGGGTGTTGTGTCCTTCTTGGGTGTCGGAAAAAACTATAGGTTAAATAAACATTATAATTAGAAGTTAGCATTAAAAAAAACATTGAAATTCACTGAAAAACCATACGTTTCAGGGACGTTATAGATAGAAATTAGTATTTAAAAAACCTTTGAAATTCACTGAAAAAACCATAGGTTTCAGGCACGTTATAGTTACAAATTGGCATTTAAAAAAAACTTTGAAATTCACTGAAAAAACCATAGGTTTTAGGCACGTTATAGTTAGAAAGTAGCATTTCAAAAACATTAGAAATTCACTGAAAAAACCATAGGTTTCAGGGACGTTATAGTTAGTTGGACATTTCACTCATACAAAACCATAGAAATTCCACCGTTATAGTTAGTTCAGCTAACTATAACTCGCGCCCCACAATGCACTGCTGATGACGTCACATATTACATCATTCATGACATGGTCAGTGACATCACTGATGACATCACTGATGACATCTCAAATGACATCACTGAAGACATCATCCATGTGACAATCTGATGTACCTCGTCACACACTAATATAACCTTTGATACACTCACTGTAAAATACAGACTACCATTTTCGATACCATTGACACACTAATACCAGTTACACCATACACACTCAGTGACTCCTAAGTCTACCCACACATCTACCCATTCACCCATACAATCAGTCATACATGCAGTCACTGATCAATAGAACACTATCAAATGCACTCATACACCTATATAGACATTGACACACCAGCACTCATCCTAGTCAGTTATGTACTCATCCTAGTCACTCATGCAAAGAATCAATCACAGTTCCATTTACTCACCTACACAGTTATACACACACCACCTCATTTATTCATACAGGTAGTAACGCATACTTAGTGTCTTATATAATCACTAATACAAGTATACACTCATACATACAGCCACTCTCATAATCACTGACTCTCACGTATAGTCATTTCTATACACCAACTCTCACATACACTGCATTTTATGTATGTACTTAGTTGGACATGTGCACTGAGACATCGATTCACTCACCAAGATGCCCATACACACACTTACCCAACCATACAGCTGTTTCCACATGCACTCTTAAACTCATACACCCTGTCAATCAACCACTCACACATCTATGCACAGAGTCACACACCCCCCACCCAACCACACACACACTCAGTTTCCTATACAAATACGCAGGCAACTAATCAATAACCCATATAGACATTGATGTAGCTACTGACCAACGAATGCAGCAGCTTACACAACAACAGACAGAGTGATACAGACATTCACACACTTTAGACACTAACCCATGTATTCAGTAAGATACATTTAATCATTCACTTAAACAGTCAGTCACACACCTACTAAATCCTCCATCCAGACACTTATACATCCATTCATTCTTCAATACAGCTTGGTATATATATAATACATATTTAAATTTTAAAGAAAGCTACATTCACTGGATGATGTCATCAGTGATGTCATCAGTGATGTCATTTGAGATGTCATCAGTGATGTCACTGACCATGTCATGAATGATGTAATATGTGACGTCATCAGCAGTGCATTGTGGGGCGCGAGTTATAGTTAGCTGAACTAACTATAACGGTGGAATTTCTATGGTTTTGTATGAGTGAAATGTCCAACTAACTATAACGTCCCTGAAACCTATGGTTTTTTCTGTGAATTTCTAAGGTTTTTGAAATGCTAATTTCTAACTATAACGTGCCTGAAACCTATGGTTTTTTCAGTGAATATATATATATATATATATATATATATATATATATATATATATATATATACCAAGGTGTATTGAAGAATGAGTGGGTGTATAAGTGTCTGAATGGATGATTTAGTAGGTGCGTGACTGACTGTATAAGTGAGTGATTTCTCGTGTCTTACTGAATGCATGGGTTAGTGACTAAACTGTGTGAATGTCTGTATTAGTCTGTCAGTTGGTGTGTAAGCGGCTGCATGGGTTGGTGAGTAGCTACATGAGTGTCTATTTGGGTTATTGATTGGTTGTCTGAGTATCTGTATGGGTGCCTGCGTGTCTGTGTGGGTGGCTGGGGGGTGTGTGACTCTGTGCATAGATGTGTGAGTAGGTGATTCACTGGATGTATGGGTTCAAGAGTGCATCTGTGAAGGGCTGTATGGGTGGGTGAATGTATGTATGGGTGTGTTGATGAGTGAATGGATGTCTCAGTGGTACATGTGTGAGTAACTCCATATGTGAAAGGCAGTATATGTGAGTTTTGGAGTATATAAATGACTATATGTGAGAGTGAGTGATTGTGAGAGTGCCTGTATGAATGAGTGTGTGCTTGTATCAGTGATTGTATAAGAAAGTATGTATGTGTTACTATCTGTATGAATAAGTGAGGTGGTGTGTGTATAACTGTATAGGTGAGTAAATGGGAGTGTGATTGATTCTTTGCATGACTGACTAGGTGTGTGAGTAACTCTGTGGGAGAGATGCAGTGTGTGAGTGTCTGTATAAGTGTATGAGTGCATATGATAGTGCTGTATTGATGAGTGCCTGAATGTATGAGTGACTGTTTGGGTGAATGAGTAGATGTGTGTGTAGACCTAAGAATCAGTGAGTGGGTATGTAGTAACTGGTATTGGTGTGTCTATGGTTTTGAAAATGGTAGTCTGTATTTTAGAGTGGATGTATCAAAGGTTATATTAGGGTATGAGGAGGTGCATCAGATTATCACGTGGATGATGTCATCAGTGATGTCATCAGTGATGTCACTGACCATGTCATGAATGATGTAATATGTGACGTCATCAGCAGTGCATTGCGGGGGCGCGAGTTATAGTTAGCTTAACTAACTATAACGGCCGAATTTCTCTGGTTTTGTACGAGTGAAATGTCCATCTAACTATAACGTCCCTGAAACCTGTGTTTTTTTCAGTGAATTTCTAAGGTTTTTTAAATGCTAATTTCTAACTATAACGTCCCTGAAACCCATGGTTTTTTCAGTGAATTTCAAAGGTTTTTTAAATGCTAATTTCTAACTATAACTTCCCTGAAACCTGTGTTTTTTTCAGTGAATTTCAAAGGTTTTTTAAATGCTAATTTCTAACTATGCCTACAAAGGTAGGACATGTGCAGAGAGAGGAAGAAAGGCGCAGATAGAAGCAAGAGAAATGCAGAAAGAACCAACAGAGGAGCAGAAAGAGGCCTTGTTGCAAAGTCATCCTGTGCCCCCAACTTTTTGCTGATGGGTACTGGTGGTAACTGACTCTGACTAACCAGGCCTAGAGCCAGTGCTATGCTAAAAGACACTTAGAATACAGTGAAAACACCTACATACACTAGGGAACACTATGCGTTGGGGTACCCCTGTTATTGGCATGACCTCATCTGTAAGGCCCTAGTACATAATAGGGCAGGGGGATTAAAACTACCTGTAAGGCAGAGGTGCAGAAAGATGCTTCTTTAAGTAGTAGTCACGTTTGCAGAGTGGAGAAGAAAGGGTGCTAGGCCTCCGACCAGCGCTCAGGAATTCTGCTGCATAGGACTTAGAGGAGGTACCAAGAGGGCTTCTTGGCCCCCAAAGTCCCTTAGGACTAAATTAGACTTCATCCCCCATCCCGTAGTCTGCCAGGAGGCGCGTTTGCAGAGTGGTGGAGAAAGGGGGTCATGTCCTCCTCAGACGTCTTAGCAATCCCACTGTGTGGGACTTACTGCAGGTAACAAGAGGGGTAGTTGGCCCCCAAGGACAACCTTGGGGGCCAACTACCCCTCCTATTACCTCCAGTAAGTCCCACACAGTGGGATTGCTGAGAGGTGGAGAAAGGCCACGCCCCCGTTCCCCACCACTCTGCAAACACGCCTCCTGGTGCATTCTAAGTTGGGGTTTTAAGTCCCCTTCATTCCTGAGGGTCCCTGAGGGCCAACTAGCCCATCAGGTACCTCCAGTAAGCGCCACACACCTGGATTGCTGAGAGTGGTCCGAGGCCATGCCCCCTTTTTACACCACTCTGCAAACGCGGCTCCTGGAGCACTGCTGCTTGGGGGATGAAGTCCACTTGTGTCCTGAGGCCCCAACAGCAGTGCGCCAAGAGGCGCGTTTTCAGAGTGGTGTAAAAAGGGGTGTGGCCTCGGACCACCTCTCTGCAAACCAGCTATATGACGCATACTGGAGGTACCTGGTGGGCTAGTTGGCCCCCAGGGACCCTCAGTATTCATGGGGACTTAATTTCCCATCTTACAATGTGCCAGGGGGCGCGTTTGCAGTGGTGCAGGGAGGGGGCGGGGCCTCCGGAGTGATGCCGGCTTTTTTTTTTCTTTTTTTTTAGAATGGGGCTGTGTGGCCTCCCTACTTTTACTATTTTTGAGGCCCTGGGGACCACATCCCCCAGGGTCTGACCCCTTTTTAAAAAAAAAAAAAAAAATGGGAAGGGGGCCACGCGGCCCCCCTCCCGAGGCCAATTTTGGCCCCGGGGACCCCATCCCCCAGGGCATGGCCACGTATACATTTTTTTTTTACTTTTAACGGAGGGTCTGCGTGGCCCCCCTCCTGAGGCAATTATCTGCCCGGGGGACCCCATCCCCCGGGGCATTGCCTCTTTTCTTTATTTTTTGTATTCGGGAGGGAGGCCGCGTGGCCCCCCTCCCAGGCCACTTCTGGCCCCGGGGACCCCATCCCCCGGGGCTTGGACATTATATATTTATTATTTTTAAAAAGAGAGGGGCCGTGCGGCCCCCCTCTCCAGGCTAATTTTGGCCCCGGGGACCCCATCCCCCGGGGCCTGGCCATTTTTTTTTTTTTAAGTAAAGGGAGGGGGGCTGCGTGGCCACCCTCCTGGGCCTCTTCTGGGCCCATGGACCCCATCCCCAGGGGCCGGCCCTTTGCGTTGGGGACCGTGGGGGGAGCCCCAATGCCCCCACGGTCCTGCCAGCTCCCCGCCTCCTGCGGGAGCCAGCATTGCTATTGAGCAAGGGGAGCTGCTGACATGCAGCTCCCCTTGCTCAAAAGCAATCCTGCTTTGCTTCGTTGAAGCGAGAGCCGGTTTTCCTGCTCTCGCTTCAACGAAGCAAAGCAGTGTTTGCTATGGCAGGGCGGGAGGCGTGCTCCCGCCCTGTCATAGCAAACGGCAATGTCCCAGGGGTGGGCACCCCGGGACATTGCAGGAACTGGCCCTTGGGGGTGGCGGTCCGCAGGGCCATGGAGGGCTCCAGGAGGGGGGCCACGGGTAGGTGGTGGTCCCCGGGGCAGTCACCTATTTTCTAATAATTTAAGCCCCAGGAGGTGGCTGTCTCTGGGGCTGTGGGGGAGCCACGTGCCCCCCGCGTATAATCAAATAAAGCCCCGGGGAGGTGGCGGTCCCCAGGGTTTGGGGGGCGCGTGTCCCCCGCATATATTTAGCATAGCCCCGGGGAGGTGGCGGTCCCAGGGGCTGCAGGGGCCCCACGTGCCCCCGCTATTTAATTTTGGCTTAGCACCCGGGACCTGGCCTACCCAGGGGCTCATTAAAAATGAAGTGTGGGAGCCCGGGCTTCATTTTTTTTTATTTTCTCGGCAGGATTCGCGCACCCAGCGTGAATTCTGCTGATTTGTTTTTTTATTTAAAAACATGCTTTTTTGGCCCTGGGGGTACCTGTGGGACCCCCTGAGCAGGCCTAGGGGGTCAGGGTGTTTATACCCTGCCCCCTTTTCTTGTTATTCAACCTTTTTTCCACTCTTTTCTTGTGACTCAGTTACTGAGTCACAAGATGGCTGCCACTACTTCCTGGTTTGGAGTGTTGGCAGCCAATCAGAAGTCAGCTCGTGCTCGGGAGGAGTCACGACTCCTCCTCAGTGCTCAGATATCGATATTTTTCTGTTTTTAATTTCTCAGGAACTACCAAACAGATTTACACCATTTAAAAAAAAGGTTGCTTTCTGAACCAAGAGCTACCTTTTTGCCAAATTTGGTGAAATTCCGTTCAGCAGTTCGGGCTGTAGCCTGTTCCAATTTTTCCTATAGAAATTAACTTGGGGAAAACGCGTTTTGGGACCCCCCCTTTTTTCTCGGCCCCCGCTTGACGAATCACCCCAAAACTTTCAAGACAGGAGCTGACCGTAGCGGGCCATTAGTTTTGAAAATTTTGCAAAGATTCGTCAAACGGCGCCAAAGAGAGCAAATCAAAAAATGCTTTTCCTATGGAAAATAGGTTCTAACTATAACTATACCGCCAGTAGGAAATATATATACATATATATATATATATATTTTATCACCTACTAGCGGTCGCCAGTAGGTAGTTATAGTTAGGACCTTGTTTCTATAGGAAAAGCGTTTTTTCTTTTGCCGATATCGTTGCCGTCGTTTGACGAATCTTTGCAGAATTTTCAAAACTATTGGGGCGGTCAGTGCTATATTCAAACAGAGATCCCTCTGCCTGTAGGCTGATAAAGAAAGTGCTGAAAAGTCACTGATACATTAAAACAGCCCTACAACACTGGCCTTCCAAAAATATGATGCAAAAAACAAAGTGCTGACAAAGTCACATTTATTGGTTTTATTTTATCAACTTAATAGCAAACATGATAAAAAATCAAAAACATTCAGGCGCATCCTACATCAACACACGCACACAACCTCTCAACCAATCCACGCAAACACATACCCAAACATACTCAAACATCCTGACAAATACATATTTATTCAATAAACACACAAATCTATTTGAAAAAGGTTGTACATCGTTCCTAGAATGCAAAGCAATATATACAGTTCTGTAATAACAAATGAATCAATTCAACACAAGACCAAAAGGTCAATTAGTAATATAGATGTTAGTCCATTTTTTCCGACAGGAGGGTGTGATAGAAAGAAACAACTCCAGCGCCGACGCGCGTTTCGGTGTCCGACCCCACTGGGGGTCTCACCTTCTTCAGGGCGCAGGGGACGTGTGCGAAAAAACACAAGGAGTGATGCGCCTTGAACACGATGAAGAAAAACAATCCCAGGATACTATAGCGCTATGGGTCCTCAAAAAATAAGAGCTCCTAAAAGGTACCAAGTCGATTGGAAAAGATTATATATCCGCTGGGTTCTCTGATCTATAGAGACTTCTGTAGATGATAGCAGATAACAGACAGGATAGGAAATACGTAAATACAGTGCGGTCTGCACCGCAGACCAAGAGGTTACTTCAGCACAGCGGCCCAGAACGGGGTAATCAGATTCGTACAAGTACAAACAGTACAATACCAAGACTTGGTAAAGGAATGAAGGTAGCGGAAAGGAGATGTCCGCAGACTCGGGGATATCGGCGTCCGGGGAACGCGGGGATTGCAGCGGCGTCCAAGGGATCCCAGACTGGGGGTGGTCAGGTCAGCTGCTGTGTTGAAAGTTTCAGAGTGATTCGTTGGGGGTCTGAGAAAAAGGGGGATCCCAAAATGCTTTTTCTCCATGTTAATTTCCTTAGGAATCTTTAGGCACCGCTACAGCCTGAACTGCTGAATGGAATCACACCAAATTTCTTTTTCTTTTTCTTGGTTCAGAAAGCATTCTTTTTGTTAAATGGTGCAAATCCGTTCAGTAGTTCCTGAGAAATGTAAAGATTTCTCAGATATACAACTGTGGATCTGCAAACCCTCTCAATCTTCTGCCTAAGATCTGATTGGTTGCCAACACTTCAAACCAAGAAGTATTGGCAGCCATCTTGTGACTCGGTTGAACGGAGTTAAAGGAAGAAAAAAAGGTAAAAAAACAAGAAAAGGGGGCAGGGTAGAAACACCCTGACCCCCCAAAAAATCATTATTTTTAAAAAGTTTGGAACAATTCACGGTGGATCCTTGAAACCCGCCAATTTTTTTTTTAAAAACAAAGTGCATTCTCCCACGCTTTGTTTAATTAGGTCCCTGGGTGGGCCAGGTCCCGGGGGCAATTGAATTAATAATGCGGGGGCCGTGCAGGCCCCTGCAGCCCTCAGGACCGCCACCTCCCTAGGGCTATATTTACATAAAAAAGCATAGGGGGCTCCAGCCCCCCCATGCAGCCCCAGGGACCTCCATCTCCTGAGGCTAATACATTAAAATGGGTGGGGGGCCATGCCCCCTGCTGTCCTGGGTACCACCACCTCCCTGGGGCTATATTTATAAAAATGTGTGGGGGCTCCAGCCCCCCCCTGCTGCCCAGGGAACCGCCACGTCCCCGGGGCACAAATTAGGTAAAGGTGGGGGTCCTTTGCGGATCCCCGACCCCTGGGACCATCACCTCCCTGGGCCACAAAGTAGATGGGAGGGGTGCCGTGCAGCCCCCCTCCAGGAGCCCTTCATGTCCCTGGGGACCACCACCCCCCATGGCCGGCTCCAGCAATGTCCTGGGGTGCCCACCCCTGGGACATTGCAGCTTGCTATGGATTGGTGGGAGCACTGCTCCCACCAAGCCATAGCAGACATTGCTTCGCTTCATGGAAGCAACAGCATGAAAAATGCTCTTGCTTCCATGAAGCAGAGCAGAATTTCTTTTGGACAGAGGGAGCTGCATGTTAGCAGCTCCCTCTGCCCAAAAGCAAAGCCGGCTCCCGCAGGAGGCGGGGAGCCAGCAGGAACCACAGGGGCCTTGAGGCTCCCCCACAGTCCCCAACGATGTGGCCATGCTCTGGGGGATGGGTTCCCTAGGGCAATATTGGCCTGGGTAGGGGGACCGCGCAGGCCCCCCTACCCATTTTTTCTTAATAAAAAAAATGTTAAGGCCTGGCCCCGGAGGATGAGGCCAAAATTGGCCTCAGGAGGGGGGTGTTAAATCATTTTTAAAAAAATTCTCACGTGGTAGGAGTCACAGGCCTATCGCAGCACTCAGCGCAGGCTCCCAGTGTAACGTTGCGGTGGATCTACATTAAATAAATAATTAAATATTATACTATTCTAGAGGTACTCATACAGTTGTGAACTTTAATATAGACCTAGTGAGAATGAACTTCATAATCACATTAAAATTGACAGAGTTAGAAATGGTATTAAAATATACAAATTAAAAGTTATAGTTGAAAAGTGAAATATTTTGTATTTCATTGAATTCATGCTTTTGTTTTGTGGATTCACGACAGGTTCGTGAATCCGGAAAATATTTATAAAGAGTATATATGTTAAAAAATATATAACTTTCACTGTTGGGTTATAGGTTGGCTCTAAGAAAAGCCGGTGTGTTCATTATGACTTTGTTGCAGCTACATGTAAGAGCGAATGCACAGCTTGAAGTTGTTGAGAAACACCATGTGCCCTTCTTCTGTGAAGTGAACTCCATCACTTCTGTAGATGTCATGCATGTCAAAACGTGTTATGGTCTCTGAGGTAAGCAGAAACAGCTTTATTAACATGCTTCCTAGCTTTGTCAATCTCTGGACAGAACTGATTTGACCACTTCTATTTCTGTCTTTGGCATATATTAGCGTATACAATGACAGTGTGAGGGAAAAGCAACATCAGTTGTGCAAAGGTATCCTTCATTAGGATTTCCAATTCTATCCCAGTCAATGTGCCTAGGTCATTGCCACCTCAGTGCACAATCATGAGGTCAAAGGGTTGGAGATGCAAAAAGGTTTTGACCAAAGGCATCAATTGGTGCCACTTTAATCCTCTCTGCGCAAACCATTTAGTATCCACATTATGCAAACCTTTGTCAATACCTCTGTGTTCAGCATACCTTTTGCCCCAGAAAACATAGCTGTGCCCTACAATCCATACTGTAAGCATTTTGAAGGGATATGTGGAAGGAATCAAAAGGCATCTGTAGCTGAGTAAGTCAGTTGGTACAAAGAGAGGTATCTTAAATGGTGGAGAAGATGTTGTTTTAGAAAAAGCAGATAAGTGATTGGCTGTTCATTGTGTACTCAAAAATAGGTTGCATGTTACTTTGAAGTACAAGTATCTTTCTGATTGATTATGGACAAAATGTTTGATAGGTACAGTAGACTGGATAAGCTAATTTTTTGCAAAAGTCAACCAGACCTGCTATTTGCATTTGTAAGCTAGTGTGCTGAATTTAAAAATATGGTTTACTTGTGACCTGCTGGTACAGTTGAATGTTGCAGAAACTGTTACTATGGAAACTAAGATTAAGCAGAATGGGGGAAGGGTTGAAAGTTAACTGTGCTTTTAAAATATGAAATGGGAAGTTATATATATGTGATATGCTTGTAAAGTAAGTTTGCCCAAATCACTACTATGTCTAGAAGTGGTATGTTCTTAAAAAAGAATACTAGTATTATTGGAAATAGGTTTTTGAACTCCTGTAAGGGTTCGCGACTCCATTGCGATGGTACACTGCGGCACCGCAGTGGAGTCGCGACTCCAGTAAGTTACAGAAGCAGATTGGGCACTTTCAGAAGAGAGTAATAAAGGGTTAATATGTGTATGCAATAGAAAAGGGTTTTAGAATTTGAAAAAAACAAATGGAGTATTTTAATTTGTTACTTACATTCATTTCAGTGCAAAATGAGAGGGAACCTTTGCCATTACTGGTTTTACCTTGTTGAGAGTGGTGCATCACATTTATTGTTTGTGAAAGAAAATTGTTTAGGAGTTTCTGATAATTTCAGATTCTACAATAGTATTTCAGAGGTGAGTTACAAATATGTAAGGTGTGTTATCTATTGTGTAGGAGTGGATCAGTGCTTGTAATGACATTTTTAAATTTGAGATACAGTATTTATAAAGCTTGAGAAGCATTAGAGAAATGTGATGTTTAAAATATGTTACCAAATGTCGGAACCTGTATTGTAGTCTGTATAATAGTAGTGAAATGAAGATTGGAAATATGTTGTGCATACTCATACGTGTGCTTCCTGAGTCTGTAATGGAAGTAGTAGAGAAAACTGAGGTTTAAAACCTGTTGGCAGATGTATTAACCAAAGAAGTCTATGTCTGGGAAACATCTATTACAACGCAGGCAATACAATGCAAGTTCCATTACAACGCATGCTATTAGAATGCATTTGCATCACTGACCAGCAACTTACCTGAGGTAAGCACCTGGCGGTGTTATAATATTAATTTTTGTTCGATTGTTACATGTGTTGTAATGGCTTGCATTGTAATAGCATGCATTGTGATGGAAGTTGCGTTGTAAAAATCATTTTGTAAAAGTATGCGTTGTAATAGTTTGCATTGTAACATCATATATTCATGAAATACGTATGCATTTTATTATACCTCTGCACAAATCTTGGTAGAGCTACTACAGCATTCAGTTGCAGAATCCTGGATCCCTTACCTAGGTAGACATCACAGTAGCACTTGAATACAGAGTTCAATGCTTGCCTGTCCTGTATAATGAGTATAAAGTAAACCATACATTTTCTTCTACACAAATTTAGAGAGCGTGTGGTGTGAAACAGAGGTATGTCAGTATCTATAGGTGTCTATTGTGAGCTGTCAATGAATAATGAAGCACACAGAGAAAAGTGAGGTTTAAAACATGTTGGGAGATGGATTATTGTATATGCTAGTTCATATGAGTCTCTGGAAAGATACAGTTGAAGTAGGCAGTATACATTTAGGTGTCTGCTTTAAACAGAAAGTGTATTCTGTATTCTGTCAAGTTTGAATATCTGCTTGCAATCATGTCTGAGGTATGTCTCTATTTCTACATGTATTCTGACACGTGTTGTGCAGCTGATGACCCTAACTTAAAAAATATGTAGCTTATCATACAGCTGGACAAATGTTGTCAGTCCTACTACAGCATTCAGTTGCAGAAGCCTAGATGTCTAACCTAGGTAGTCATCACAGAAGCACTTAAATACAGAGTTCAATACCCACCTGACCTGTATAATCTTCTACACAATATGGAAAGCATGTGGTGTGAAACAAAGGTATTCTAGTATTTGTAGGCTTCTTTTGACGTACCATGTCACCACAAAAAGGCAGAGACACACACATTGACGTCTTGAGAAAGATGCTGAGACTTACATGGGAAGAGTCGGTCTTTCATATTTGCTTAGGCCTGACATTGTAACCTGTCACTGTATAATGAAACTGCAAGAGAAAAGTGAGGTTTAAAACATGTTGGCAGATGTATTATTCTATATCCAAGCCATATGAGTCTCTGTAAATGTACACTTGAAGTAGGCAGTTAAAATGTAGGTGTCTGCTTTAAACGGAGAGCGTACTCTGTGAAATTTCAGTGTCTGCCTAGTATAATGTCTGAGATATGTCTTTACTTCCACATGTATTCTGAAATGTGTTGTGCAGCTGATGATGCTAAGTTTAAAACTATGTAGCTTATCATACAGGTGGACAAATGTTGTCAGTGCTACTCCAGCATTTAGTCGTTGAAGTATAGATTCCTTACCTACGTATTCTAGTCGATATAAGTCTCTGCAAAGGTACTTTCTAAGTAGGTCGTATATAGTGACGTGTGTTGTTTAAATTGAAAACATAGCCAGACAAATTTGAATGTCAGTGCTACTGTGTCTGAGGTATGTGTGTACTTCAAGGTGTAGTCTGATGTGTGTTGTGCAGGACATGATCCTAACTTAAAAGGTATGCAGCTTATCATACCTCTGCAGAAATCTTGTCAGAGCTACAGCAGCATTCAGTCACAGAAGCACAGAACCGTTACCTAGGTAGGCATGACAGAAGCACTTGAATACAGAGTTCAATATGCATTTGTTCTGTATAATAAAGACCAAGTAATTCATACAGATTCTTTTACAAATATTTTGAGAGGATGCACTGTGAGATGGAGGTAGTCTAATACCTGCAGGCTATAGATGTCATCTCACTTGTAAAAGGTAGAGAGATACTTATTGAGCTGTTTACAAAGACACAGACTCACAAGATTGGTATCAGAACAGTTGTTATTTTAGTTTTGGTGTAAGTCTCGTATTGTCATGTCTGACTTTCTAAGCAAGTTGCTAGAGTAAAGTGAGGTTTGTTAGCAGAAATATTAACTTGTATTGTAGTCGATATAAGTCTTTGGAAAGGAACATTCCAAGTAGGCCGTAGATAGTGAGGGGTGTGCTTTAAAATAAAAACATACCTTGACAACTTTGAATGTCTGACTACTAGCATGTCTCAGGTATGTGTGCACTTCTACATGTATTCTGACAGGTGTGGTCCTGCTGATGACCGTAACTTAAAAACTGTGTAGCTTATCATACAGCTGCATACATTTTGTCAGAGCTACTACTGCAATCAGTCACAGAAGTCCGGACCATTTATCTAGGTAGGTGTCACAGAAGCACTTGAATACAGAGTTAAATATCTGCCTGCGCTGTATAATAAGGAGAAAGTAATGCATACATCTTGATCTACAGAAATTCTGAGAACATGTGGTGTGAAACAGAGGTATTCTAGTACCTATAGACTTCTTTACATGTGTCATCTCACCTCAAAAAGGTAGAGACACATTGATTCACATCTTGAGAAAGATGTTGAGCGTGACAACAGTGGCATAACAGGAGTCAGACTTTAATTTTTGTGTAGGCCTGACATTGTGAGCTGCCCACTCTATAATGAAACTGCAAGAGAAAAGTAAGGTTTAAAACATGTTTGTGGATGTATTAATCTCTTTCCTAGTCCATAAGAGTCTCTTCAAAGGTACACTTGAAGTAGGCCGTATAAATGTAGGTGTCTCCTTTAAACGGAAACCGTACTCAGTGAAGTTTGAATATCTGCTTGTATCATGGCTGAGATATTTCTCTACTTCTACATCAACTCTGACACGTGTTGTGCAGCTGATGACCCTAACTTAAAAACTATGTGGGTTAACATGCAGCTGGACAAATGTTGTCAGTCCCACTACAACATTCAGCCGCTGAAAGCTAGATGCTTTAGACATCACAAAAGCACTGGAATACAGAGTTAAACATCTACCTGCCCTGTATAATGAGCAATAAGTAATGCATACATCTTCTAAACAAATTTAGAAAATAAAAGGGTACAATAGTTTATAAAAGTTTTCTACCAGAGTTTCAACCATTTACAGCTTTCCTAATGTGCATAGTTAGATATCCTACATAATTATTCGTAATAGAGACAATGGCAATGTAATTGTAACTGCTTATCGATTATTATGAATATTAATATGTAAATAATTTAAAATTATTAATTGATGTAACAAACTATTGAAACTTTTCTTTGTTTTTTAGATATTTACTTTATTTGAAAAAAAAATTGAAGATGGCAAGACAAAATGAAAGGGAAGAGAAGAGAACAAAAAAAACAGTACTACTTATAGAAGAGTGAAAAGAAGAAATTAGATGATGCACACAAGGTTATACAGGAAATAAAATCTTCTGGTAAGAGAACTAAACAGTTTCTTAAAATACTTTTACAAAGACTGAAAAATGTGGAAAATGTTGAAATCAAAAAGAAAAGTTTAACAACAAATTAGAAGCAAGACAGAATTTGTCATACTGAAAGAACTTCAAATTATAGAAAAACAATGCATCTCACAAGAAGGCAGAAAGAGTATAAGGATATAAGAAGAAGAATGTTTCGAAGTAGAGTAATTAAAAATGTATTAAAAAAAATAAAAAATATAAACGATCAGCAGCTTATAAGAAAAAGCAACAGATTGAAAGTGTAGTAGATAGAGATTTTGAATTGAAACAAAAATTATTTATAGTGATATTGAAGAGAATGAGAACATTGGATAAAACAATAGTGTTTATGAAGGAGAAAAGCAAAAGAAAAAGACTTGTTAATAAAAGTAACTTTTGTAAAACTTTTATTCCAGTACTGAGCCTTTCTTTAATGAAAAAAGCTATTTTCAAGAGAACACATTAGTACATGCAGTTGTTATTAGGGGTCGGTGTTATGAGGTGAAGGATGGCTCTCCCATTTCAAAGGAAAAAATGGTTCCTAGGAATGTGAAAGAAGTAATTGCTGAAAAATTCAAGGGAGGCGTACACAAGCTCCTTTATATATAACTGGGATTCTAGCAGTATTCAACAGGAATCTCTTGACATATTACAATTTGTTTTACAAGAATATGCAGACAAATGTGTTAAACAGAAGATTAAGATGTTACAAGGACTAGATCCATGTAAAATAAGAAAATATACTAAGTTGCACGGTCATTCTCTGGCTTGTCTTTAAAGAAAAATGTGCCAAAGTACTTTTCATCATTTAGGAATGCTAGCTGTACACCACTCTGAAATGCGTAAGATAGTAAGGAGACTTTACTATGTGAAAACTCCTGCATTATTTTTAAGTGAAATGAATACCGCTCTTTTGCATGGTTCTCTATCAGATGTACAGAAACTTTGTGATGAGGTACAGTTTTGTTTTTTTGATTCTGAAGAGGAGTGTGGAGAAACTGAGAGATTGATAAGTGTAAGTGTTGAAGAACAGGAGAAAGAGATTAGTATTGATGATTTTGCAGAAGAAATTCCAAAGTTTAACATAGTTTCCTCTGAAAAACCAAAATGTGTTTTTATTTGTTGTCGGCATACTCTCTAGAGAAGTGAAACTAGAAATGTTGATTTACATTTAAAAAGTGAAAAACAAACAATAATAAGAGGCAGCAATTTGCTCTTTGTTTGTAGAAGGACAGTTTGATTTGTCCAGTGATCAAGTTATTTTTAAGTACTGTTACAACAAATTAGAAGAAAAAAAAATGTCAGCTAGAGCAGTACATAATAAACTTAGAGTTGGTACCTATTCCTCAGGAACTGGCAGATTTAAATGTATATGAGTCTATTCTTAATCAATCTGTACACCTATTTCAGGCCATAGGGTCAGATGTATCAATATTGGATATTGCGTTTCCATAATAGCGAAATTTACTGATTCGCTATTATGGAATCGCCAAATGCAATGTATGTAGGGTTCGCAATAATAATTGCGATTCCTACATATTCCTTATTTGCGACTCGCAAATTGCGAGTCACAAATAAGGAATGGCTTCCCATTCATTCCTATGGTCCTAGAGGCCCATAGGAATGAATGGGAATTGCATGCTCAATTTGCGAGTACCCAATAGGTACTCACAAATTGTGCATGCAACTTCAAGAGTGCAAGGGTGCCAAATGGACACCCTGTTGCACCCCTGAAATATACATGTGTGCACATGTGGCGCACATGCATGCCCTAGGGGTATGTATGTACACCACATGGCACCTAGAAAAATGCAAAAAAGTGAATTGTTCTTGGAATTCGTAAATTACCACCAACTTGGAGTTGGTGGTAATTTGCGATTCCTTAAAGCCAGGTCGCAAATGTTTTTGCTTCCTACATAGCATTTAAGGAATCGCAAATTGCGATTCCTGAAATGCATTCGCAAAATAGGTAATCGCAAAATTTGTGATTCCCTATTTTGCGAATGCCTTTTGGGATGATACATCCCAAAAGGCTTTTTCCCATTCGCAAAAGGGCCGATTCTGTGAATCGGCCCGTTTGCGAACGGGAAAACTCTTGATACATCTGGCCCAGTGTTCGTATGGAGCCTAAAACAGGTAAGCTACCACCAACAGATTTACAAAAAGATCTCAATGGAAGAGTTATGTACTTACCTTTAGATTTTAAGAAAATTATTGAAACTGTTGGTGTAGAGAGAGAGGAAAATAAGCCAGTATTTTTTCTAGCAAATGGTGTACCAACAAAGAGAAGAAAAATCTGGCAAGAGTTTGTAGATATTAATAAACTTCGAAATGCTACACTATACCTGGTACAGAATAATAATTATTATAAGAATGTAAATGTTGATGAACAAGTAATATGCTTGCAAGATGAAACAGTAATCTCAACTGGCCAAATTGAAAAAGTGGACAAATCCAGGAGTGAAGAGATTTATGAACATTATACAACGCATCCTCTGCATTCGAAAAAAATCATAGGAAATAATATTGAATTATTTCAAATGAAAGAAGCAAAGGGAGCTCCCATGAGTGTATGGGAAAAAATATTTGAAGCTTGTTGTTTCCACAGCTATTCCCCACTGGAGAAGGTGGATGATTTCATGAGCGAGCTGTACGGATTGCAGCATCAGAATACCGATCAACAAGATTGCATTGTGAAAATCCATGATTTCGGCAGTGCATTCCATATATATTTCATCTTCTGTATGAGAGTCATTTGTCCGCACTTTCATATGCAGCAAACCATATATTAAAAACAGGAGCTCATCTTTAAAATGTTACTGCAGAAGAGTTCATGAACAAAGTTAAAGAAAGAGACGACAATTTAGAATCTCAGTTAATCAATTTGATGGCGTGCCAACGTGGCATGGTGAACTTAAATGCATGTTAAGAACCCTAGGCATAACTACATGGTTTCTAACAATTGGCTGTGCTGAATATGCGTGGGATGATTTTCATGATTTCCTTCGAGAAGCAAATTCAAATGAAAAAAACATTGAACTTAAGACAGCTGGAGAAGTCTGTTGTTTGGAACATATAAATGTATGCAGATATTTTAACCATAGGTTTCAAGCTATGATGTCATTTATCTGCAATAAAAGCGTTCCACCTCTTGGAGAGGTAACGGATTTCTTTTGGCAAAAAGAGTACCGAGCCAGAGGTGATCTTCATTTACACATGCTATTAAGGATAAAGAATGCACCAAAATTTGGAACAAATAGTGATAAAGCTGTTCTGTCTTTCATTGAACAGTATGTTACATGTGCCATTCCAAGAGAAGGAGGAGAAAAGAGCTTGAAACAACAAGTTTTACAGTTTCAAAGTCATAAATGTGGGAAATACTGCCAATAGAAATATAAATGTAAAGGAAAACTTTATACAAAATGTCCTTTTGGATTCCCATGTCCTATAATATGTGGAGAAGTGTGGCTCAATGGTTAGAGTGGCAGACCCTGATGCAGAGATCTGGCCCGGGACCAGGGTTCAATTCCCGCCTCGGCGGGTCTTGGGCTCAATTTCTTCGGACCTGATAATTCTCGCCTCGGTGCCTATTCTAATCATGGGTCCCACTCTGCAACTCTGGGCAATAGCTTGCTTAATCTCCACAACGGCCCCAACAGCGCTGGGATGCCTGGCTTCACCCTGGGGGTGCCCAGGAGTGGACATTTCACAGGGAAAAGCAAAGAAGGGTTCCACAGCGGTATGCGTACAGCGCCTGGACACCCCTTTGGGGGTATGGGTGCGCTTTACAAGTACAAATTTCATTTCATAATATCTAAAGGAACAGTAAATAGTTCTTTCTCAGCAGTAAGACATACAATAACTCGAAACTCTCCCAAGAATACATACAACTTAAGAACAGAAGCTTCAAAGTACATTATTGACTATAATCCAGTTATTTAAAAAATGTGGAATGCCAACATGGATATTCAGTTTGTAGCAGACAATTCAATTGCTGTTCCTCGTTACGTCACATCATATATTACAAAATCAGAAAAGTCAGAGATGAAAGAAATGTGGGAAGAAATGTCTGCAGAAAAGAGTCTTAGCAAGAAATCGTACAGCTTCCGCTTGAAAATGCTTTCTAATAGAGAGATAGGATCCTATGAATGTTTGGATCACTTGAGCTCAGCCGGTTTGTATTCAAAGTCAAGAGGAATCATTTGGATAAGTCTAGGTCTTGCCTCCACATGAAATAGAGCATTGAAATCTGTACAAGAAATCCAATACTTACACAGTATGAGGCTGAAAGTACGGATATTGTGAAAACTAATATGTTGGATACATAGTATGCGAAAAGGAGCCTACATCTTGAAAACCTATGTCTATATGATATATTTAAACATTATAGGTTTAAAAAGAATGTTAGAGAAAATATAAAAGAAAAATATGCAGTAATTGGATGTGATGGATGTTTAGTGAAACATGTCAAAGGGAATCTTATTCACCACAGAAAACTGAGTTGTGGAACTGCAGATAAGAGAGAATTTTTCTATTTAGCACTTCTGCAACTGTTCAAGCCTTGGCATAGTGAAACAGAATTACTAGAGATTTTGACTGCTATGAAGATTCTTTTAATGCAACTAAAGACAACATTTAGTGTATGATTTTTCCAACTTACTTACTAATGTTAAATGATGAGATTGAACAAGAAGGAACTCTTGCATCTGAAATAGATAGAGAAAGTTCGCAAAGCAGGCAAAGTTCAGGTCCAATGACTCAAGATCCACTGAGACAACCAATTATTGAAAATGAAGCAGCAATAGCCATGAATGAGGTAGAAATTGCAATGCAGCGACCACACCAAGATATTATTCAGTTTGAAAAGTTAGAGGAACAACTAGATATTGAATAAAAAGAAATATATTTAGAGGTCAAACAGGTACAACATGGTTTGCTGCATGAAAAAAAAAAAAAGCCAATGTTCATCATTTCAACCTATTCTATTGTACATTAGTGGTCAAGCTGGAACAGGAAAAGGTTTCTTAATTAAAGTTTTGACCAGTTATCTGCACAAAACTACAGAATCACATTTATCTTGTGTCGTAACAGCTCCAACTGGATTAGCAGTACATAACATTAAAGGTATTACTTTACATCGATTACTTATGCTACCTGCTGAACATGATAATAAATTGGAATATCAAAAGCTATCTGGAGAATCATCATCATCATCATCAAAACACTTTATTACAATCACCAGGATCCTAAAAAGTACACAGCACAAGTATAAAAGCAGGAATGTAAACATTTAAAAATAAATATATTAAAAATAATTTCATTAAATAGATATACAAAGAGGAAAGTGCAGTGGTTCTTGAAGTGATAAAGTGCTTCATGCAGGTAGCTTCCCACGCTTGATCCACAGTGCGCACCAAAATCTTGAAATGCCGAAGACCATTGATCTACGTGTATCAATGCACAATGTTCTCATTACCTCAAGATAATGTCCCGGACCAACAAGTCTACACAATGGAAAAATCCATTTTTTCCTCAGCGTTAAATAATGGGGGCAGAAGAAGAGTATATGGACAATTGATTCGGGACAGGCTTTACATGCTGGGCACAAAACATCAGAAGAAGAAGCACTAGAGCGCCACTTAAAACAAAATTGTCTGGTGGGCAGAGTCTTGTAGCGGCACTGTAAAAAAAGTTTGCGTGCCATCGATGGGGTGATTTCATCTATAGTTGACTCAAACAGTGGGACAGATTTAAAAAGCAGAAAGTCTTTTGTTAAACTGTTCGCTGAAACCATTGCCAATGTCTTTTCCCAATACAATTCTTTCAGCTTCACCCTTGAGATTTGCACCATACTTTCCAGATTAGTCCAGAAGGTCTCCATCCCCAACCTCCCCAATAATTCACGTAAGGAGATGAACCACCTAATAGTTGTTACCTTGGGGGATTTCAGGAGATCCTTCAAAGACTCTTGGTAAGTTTCCAGCTCTTCCACTGTCCATAGCCTAAACCAAAACATTAGCAATTTACAATTCAACTTATGTTGCAGCTGCCTATGGGCAAGGTCCAGGTACAAAGGTTTCAGAGGGGAGCTAGCAGGGAGATCGATCAGCGATCTTTGGAAGCGGTTTTCAACAATTGTGAGGGGGATTGATTGCCTGTGCCCCATAGCTCAGCGCCATAAAGTACTCCTCCCAAAACCTTGGCGTTATAAATTTCAAGGGCTGGGGCAATTTGACGAGATACCGTCTTCCTATGTATTTTGTTGATGTGGGCACATTGGTAGATTAGTTGTAGCTTTGCTTTTTCCATATGTGCCCCCAGTCAATCGATGGAGTCGGGCAAATGCCCAGGTAATTAAAAATTTCTACTTGCTCCAACTTGGCGCTACCAGCCCACATAGATCTAGTTTTTGGTTTGTTTTTTCCTCTATTAAAAATCATAAACTTGGTTTTTGTCTCATTTAAAATCAGGCCCCTGTCATCACAAAACCTTATAAAATCGTTCAGGAGTTGTTGAATCTTGTTATGAAGTGTCGAGAGCACTGAATAAACGAAAACTTTTAATCATGGATGAGGTGAGCATGGGCTCAAACATAATGCTTGCGTTTGTACACTTGCAAATGCAACAGATTTTAAAAACAGTTTACAATGTTTTGTTTGAAGGGAAACATTTAATTGTATTTGGAGACCTATGTTGTGTTATGTTATGTTATAGATATTTTTAGAGCGCAGCGGTTACCCGAGGGTGTCCTGGCGCTTGTTACTTATCCTTTGAGCAATAAAATGGGAAAAAAGAGTTTTACTTATCAAAAAGCCAGGTTTTTAATCCCTTCCTAAATGCCAAAAGACCAGTGGCATTTCTCAGATGGAACGGAAGGTCATTCCAGGCTTTTGCCGCACAGAAAGCAAAACTTCTACCACCCCACATTACTTTTTTTGTGGATGGCACTGTGACCAACTTGGCTCCCAATGAGCGAAGAGTTCTTTTCTGTGTATACCATTGGAACTGATGTTTTAAATGGTCGGGTCCTATACCTTGAAGAGCTTTAAAAACGGTGCAGAGGGATTTGAAACGCACTCAATTCCTTACCGGGAGCCAGTGCAATTTTTTAATTTCTTCGGAGATAGAGGAAAACTTGGGCGTACCAGTGAGTAATCTAGCGGATGCATTTTGCAGCAGCTAGAGTTTGTTCATGAATTGTTCTTCAATGTTTAAATAAAGACTGTTACAATAATCCAGCCTTGACAAGACCAGTGCTGTAACCACTGTTTGCCGGCTAACGGGTGGTAGAAACGGCAGTATTTTCTTGACTGTTCTGAGAACATGCGCTGTTGTCGATGCCACTGCGTTTACTTGGTCACCAAAGGTAAGTCTATCATCCACTATTACTCCTAAGCTTTTGACTTTTTTTGTGGGCGTAGGGAGAGTGCCCATAGAGTCCGGCCACCAGTTTGGGGTCCAGAAGTTGGTATCATTCCCAAATAGTATGACTTCTGTTTTGCCTGAATTAAGCTTTAGGCAATTTTCGGACATCCATCTCGCGACTGATTCCATACAGTCGTGGAAGCGTTTGTCCATTCCCACCTCCTGTCCTGGTAGCAGAGACACCACGATTTGGGTGTCGTCTGCATATGAGGTGAGACTAAACCCAAAGGCGCTAATAAGAGGGGCCAGTGATGAGACATACATGTTAAAAAGTGTAGGGCTCAGTGAAGACCCTTGCGGGACGCCACAAGGCAGCGCAAAAGGTTTGGAGTGGTATTCGCCTAAGGATACAATTTGTACTCTGTCTGTTAAAAAGGATTTTACAAGATCCCATGCTTTAGCCTGGATCCCACATGCCTTTAGACGATCCATCAGGAGGTCATGATGGACCGTATCAAAGGCCGCGGACAGATCCAGTAGGATCAGGGCTGCCTTGCCACCCCGATCCACGGCTTCCCTGATCTCCTCTGTGGCCTTGATGAGAGCTGACTCAGTACTATGTCCCTCTCTAAAGCCATATTGGGTGGAATCCAAGGCTTGCGTTTCGCCTAAAAAGGTACTAAGTTGTAGATTCAGTATTTTTTCAATCAGTTTTGCTGGAAGCGGAAGACGTGAAATTGGGCGAAAGTTATTTGGATCCTTAGGGTCCAGGCTAGGCTTCTTTAGAAAGGGCAGTATTGAGACAACCTTCCAGAGTTTAGGGAACTGCCCCGTTTCATTCATAGCATTGTAAATAGATGTAAGTGATAGTGCAACCGGACCCGGGGCCAGTTTGATCACAGCGACCGGACAGGGATCATAGGGCAACCCCGATTTTGCTGCCATAAGGAGCCTAAGAATTTTAGTCGAAGACATTGGCATGAACTTGTCAAAGGTATGGGGGGAACCTCAGTGGACTTAAGTTCCTCCCTTACCATATCCATCCTGGCTGCGCTTGAGACGCTAAACGCCGAGAAGATGGTCTCCACTTTATTCAAAAAGAACTTAGCGATATCTTCCTATTACAACTTACTCCCGTTAAAGGACAACCTGTTTTTAAAACACTTCTCTATGATGACTCAAGGAAATCTTTGGGAAGTATTGGGGATGTAAATATTTGGTTAATCTTTGAATATAAAGAACTTGTTAAGAATATGCGACAAGCAGGGGATGAAGTTTATGGAAATATTCTTAAAGAGATAAGAATTGGTATGTAGCTGGAACATGATAAACAAGCTTTAAAAAGTCGGCTACTAAGGAACTTGTTTACATCTGAAAAAACAGTGGCAGAGGTAATGTACAATATGATTGTAGAAATCAAATCTATAGTTCACCTATTGCCTACACTGCAGGAGTGTTCTACATTTAACGAACAGCTACTCAAACTGGAAAAACAACGAATTCTGGAAATTAAAGCTATTGACAAAATCGAACACCAGGGAGTAACATATCTTCTTACTGAGACAATACAGGCTAAATTGAATTCTTTGGAAAAGTCTGTATCTAAAACTGTAGGATTAGAAAAGAGTTTACATGTATATAAACACTGTTGAGTAATTTTGTGGCGTAATTTGAATGTAGAAGTAGGATTAGTAAATGGAGCAATGGGAAAAGTTGTTGATTTTGTAAATTTTCAAAATAGGGAAGGAAGAGAATTTTTGATTATAAATTTGACCAAATTAATGAAGACAGATTGGGCATTGTGTTGTATATTTTTTACTTGTAAAGGACTTGTATGTTCAAAGACAACAGTTTCCTCTGTCTCTAGCATATGCTGTAACTATTCACAAATCTCAAGGTTTAAGTATGGACAGAGCTTTTGTAAATATTGGAAGTACTGTGTTCAAAAAGGGAATGGCATATGTTGCATTGTCTCGAGTAAGAACATCGTCTGGTTTGTACTTGATAGATTTTGATGAGAAAAAGATTAGTGCTGAAGCAAATTGTGTAAGAAAGTGCAATCTTTTAAGAAGACTTTATGCACCTAAATTAGGTGAATATCCAATATATGAGAAACATATATTGTGTCCAAAATGGAAATATATCAGACATTCAACTAAAGTTGAAAATAAGAAAACAATTGAAGAGAAAGTTGAAGGCGTAAAGAAAAAAAAAAGTGGAAAGTGATGATGACATTGAAGGATACCAGTTGGAAAATAATTTGGGTATCAACTGTTATGCTAATGTGATTCTGAACATAGTGTTTCATTTACCACATCTTCATCATGAAATCATGGAAAACCGTGAAAAAAGATTCTGCTCTGCACAACATCATTTATTTCAACAGTTGGTAAGTGACAGAAGTAAAATGCATACTGCTTCTGGCATTCTACATCTTTTAGATATGTGTACTGGTTCATTGACATTTACTCTAAACATGGACAAGATGCACAAGAATTTCTAATGTTCTTGCTTGGAGTATTAGAAGATGAAGGAATATACATTGATAACTTATTTGGACTAAGTTATAGATGGGACCATAAGTGTGAAGATTGCTTATTTACTTCTACCACTGAAATATGTAGAGAACAATTCCTATACTTAACAATACCAGACTGCAAATCAGTACCTTTTAACAATTTTATTAAAACAGCAAATCAGGATATGACATGTTCACATTGTAGATCAGAGATGTTGACTACATTACATATAGAAAGACTTGGAAAATATGTAATTTTGATGTTACAGTGTTGTAGAGCAAATCAAACAAAATTGGAAACAAAAATTACAAAATTTAAATGAAGTCAAATATTTATTTCAGCAAGAACTTATACAACAGTGGCTATTATTTTTCATGATGGACCTACTACAACATCTGGACACTATATAGTTTATTGAAAGTGTATCAAAGGATGGACACATTGTAATGATGCTACCTGGAATTCAAACCTAGATTGCCTTCTCAGTTACCAAATTCTTATATGTTATTTCTCCAGCCAAAGTTTTGAGAACATCATTCGACCTATTGGGGAAGATGTCAACAGAAAGCACTGCAATCTATTAGTGTTTATAATTAGTGTTTTGATTATTATTTTGCCTAATAGATATTACATTTTGAAAAAATTTAATTAAAAAGCAAATACTTTATATATTTGTTGTCAATACTGTACCAGGTGCAAATGAAATCATACATTTTTGTAAAATATATTTGTGATAACTAATAGAGTTAATGTAGATGAAAGAAGTGGTTTACAAAATGTTAGGGAAATGCATAGTTACACATATTGATAATGATGTACTATGCTAATTCGGGTTTATTTGTACAATCAATTTGATTGTTGTTTCTCCACTGTTCAATGATATGGTGAAGTTATGTGCAATCTGAGAACTGTAAAAAAGGGAAACTGAAAATGTTATCTAATTATAAAATAATGTTATGTTCCAAAAAAATGTAATATTATAATTTCTCTAATATAATATTGTTATATAATAGTTTTTCTTTTTCTTCTTAATAGCAGGTGATGTTCAACATTGAAAATAACTTTAATACTGTTTAGGACAATAGTATTCTAAAACAGATTTACTGAATGATGTATCTAAATTACTTCAAAGGAAAGAATACATAATACAATATTCATGACAAACTGGACAATTGTTTAAGATGTACAAATATGTCATTTGTGTCTAACACGAATAATCTACTACTTATGAACTATTTGAAAACTGTCATTCTACTTCTGAGAAGCAGTAACACACTCACTTTCTGAGAAAATGATGACACCAATAAAAGTTGGGATGATTATAGTTGGCCTTTTATTGTGAATTAGACCTTCTATTGCAAACGGCTGCTGCTTCAAGAAACTAGTATAGTTATGTGTCTTTTAAAACATGTTGAAAACTGTATTTACCTCTATCCTAGCCCATATTACTCTCCACAAAGCTATACTTGAAGTAGTACATATATAAGGATGTCTATGCTTGAAACTGAAAGTGCATTTTGTTACATTTGAAAATTTAACAGTTTCCAAGTCTGACGTATCTTCCCATTTGAACATGTAGCTTAACATATATCATGGAGCTAATATGCCTAAGTTTAGAACTATACAATCTACTATATATGGGACAACCCATTCACTCATTCATTCATCCAGACACTACCCATACACTCATTACTCACACAGGCACTAGCAATGCACACCTAGAATCACACATGCAGTAGTCATGAAGTTATCCAATCATCAAAGCACTGCCTATGGAATCATACAATCACTCAGACACTACTCATGTACTTATCCATTCACTCATGAACTACCACTGCAGTCATCCATTCAGCCAGGCACTACCCTTGCACACTTCTATTCATTCAGTCACTTTCCTTGCACTCATTCATTCACTCAGGAACTAACCATGTACTCATCTAATCACGCTGTCACTACCCATTCACTCATCTGTTCACCCAGGCACTACTCATGAGTTATGTATTCACTCAGACACAACTCATGCACTCACCAATGACACAGGCACTAGCAATGCACCCATGCAATCATCCAGGCACTGCCCATGTTCTCATCCATTCACTCATGCACTAACATTGCAATCATCAATTCAGCCAGCTACTACCCATACATTCATGCATTTAATCAGACACTACCTGTGGACTCATCCATTCACTCATAGTCTCATCCAGTCATGCAGTCACTACCTGTACACTCATCTATTCGCTCAGACAATATTCATGAGTGATACATTCACTCAGTTATCACCCATGCACTCATCCAATGACCCAGGCACTACCTGTGCATGCATACAATCACTCAGGGACTACCCATATACTCATCTATTCATCATGCACTATAAGTGCAGTTATCCATTCAGCCAGGTACTACCCATGCAGTAATCCATTTACCGTGGCACTACCTATGCACTCATGCAATCACCCAGGCAGTATCAATGCACTCACCCAATCACCCAGGCACTAGCCATGCACTCATCCATTCACTCAGGCACTACCCTTCGACTCATCCATTCAATAGGATGCTACCCATGCACTCATCCAATCACCCAGGTGTAACTCTTGCACTTATCCAGTCACTCAGGCACTACCCATGCACTCATCCAATCACACAGGTACTATCCATGCAGTCACCCAATCACCCGGGCACTATCTATGCACTCATGCATTCACTCACACACTATTCATGCACTCATCCATTCACTCAGGCAATGCACATGCATTGACTCAGGCACTACCCATGCACTCATCCAATCACCCAGGTGCTACTCTTGCACTTATCCAGTCACCCAGGCACTACCCATGCAGTCATCCAATCACCCAGGTGCTATCAGTGCAGTCACCCAATCACCCAGGCACTATCCATGCACTCATGTATTCACTCAGGCACTACATATGCACTCATCCAATCACCAAGGCACTATTCATGCACTCATCCATTCACACAGGCACTACCGATGCACTGATCCAATCACCTAGGCAGTACCCTTGCACTCATTCTTTCAATGAGGCAATACACATACTCTCATCCATTCACTCAGCTGCTACCCTTGTACTCATCCATTCACGCAGCCACTACCCATGTACTCATCCATTTACTCAGTCACTACCCTTGCACTCATTCAGTAACCCAGGCACTATCCATGCACACATGCAATCACTCAGTCAATACCCTTGCACTCATCCATTCACCCAGGCACTGCTCATGCACACATCCAATCACCCAGTCACTACCTTTGCACTCATCCATTCACTTAGGCAGTACTGTTAAAGATTGCAGGAATCGCTGTTAGCATGAGCTGAAAGCCATTTTGTACTTGGCAGCCATTTTAGTTAGCCATGTGCTCGCCATGTGCTTTCTCCTTCTTCCAGAGTCTTGCACATGCTCAGAGAGGCCTAGCTGGTAGAATGCACCTGCTGCTAGTATAGAACTGTCAAGCTATTCTTACTCATGTAAGCAGTTTAGTCTCCCCTCCCACTTTGTGGAGCAAGCAAATTTTGTATGCCCATATTAGTCAATAAGCATGCTTGTATGTGCTAGGACCTCCCCTTGATTTTATGCTGACTATATAACAAATGCATATATAAGGACCCTGTTCTCTGCACTCATTAGAATGCCTCCTACAGTGGCCTGCGGGTACCGTAAGATGCAATCTCCCTCATCTGAGGTTAATAAAACATGTTTTTTTGATATTACAGCTTCTGTGCCAATCTCTTCTTTGTTGGTCTTAAGGACCAGATGTATCAGTGAACCCCTAAGAAGGTTTTTATTTCTACAAATGGCGCCCGAAAGTGGGACTCATCGGTGCAGCGGCTATCCAAGGGAGTGGTCTTGAAGGAAGACAGGAATCTACTGAGGAGTACAGGACAGGAATCTACTGAGGAGGTACCCAGCGCACGGAGATTGTTTTGTCTTCCAGCCCAGTATATTTCTGGTCTTCCTGATCTGATCCTCCAAGTGTTTGCCGCTCCCGACTGAGAACTTCTTTGGCGTGAGTATTTTAAAACGACCGTTAGGTCACTCAGAACTTGGCAGTTGGAACCTGGACACCATTTGATTGGTAAGAGCCGTTTTGCGGCACTTGCTGTTGGTTTGATGCCTTTGATTGGTAAGGTAGTTTTAGTAACACTTACTGTGGCTTTGTTTGTATGATTGGCCAATTTTGGAATTTGTTTTGTAATTATATATGCATTGCAATTCATATAGGCAGGTAATGAGGAGATTTTTCTCTAATTTTGAAAACTTGAACGACACAGATTGTGTTAAGTGTCACTTGGAGTATAATATTATATATGCTATAATATTTTTGACATGCCTGCTTCTAGCACACTTTGTTGAAAGTGTTGCTGTCTTGGAGGTACCGATATGGATTTAGGAAGTACTCAGTTGACTCCCCTCAGAGGGGATACCTAAATAGGTTTAGGTATAGTAAAAAGATATTTCTTCCTTGGTGACTAAGTACCCCATGGAACTAAATATGTACATAAAACGGATCCGGATCTGCGCACTTAGTAACATTCATAAGTGGTGATATGCAGAGCGCTTTTTGAGTGTTCTACCAGCCAAAACTGGCGAATTTGGTGTACTTCAGCTTTTGACCATGGAACAGTTTTTTTGGGCTACTTTTGAGAGCTCTTCTTGTAAATATGACTTACAATTAGTATTTACAAATAGGTTGGTCTTGCGTACACTTTGTAAGCTGTCCTAAGTATTGATTTGTGGGTTCAATGTGTGTTTAAATGTCTATGTGGGGTTTTTGGTTTGACATTGGTAATACTTGTGTGAGTACTCTGTGTACGAATGGCTAGCTTTAAGCGCGCTGTGTTGTGTCCTTCTGTAACTGTCTGGAATGAGCTCAATGAGTTTGTTTATGTTTTTTTGCTGTCATCATTCTGTTATGCAAACTGTCATTTAGTTACTTACATATTAAATAAAAATCTAGAAATAAATTATGTAACATATGCTAAACAGCTGCATGTTACTATTTAAATTGACAGAGTAAGACACTATACATGTGTGCAAATTGCCACAATGTTAAACATAAAATTAGAATTCGTATTCAATAGGATTAAAATAGGCCTCATACAGAGAGAAAAAAAAACGAAATTGTGTGTTTTGTAATCAATAGACTTAAATACACAATGTCACAGCCTTTTCTTTAAATATTGTATTAGACATTAAAAGGCATGCACATCATTTGAATGAATTTGGTCGTTGCTGAACTAAATACACATTATAGAAAGATAGATTTGACTGCATTGAAATGCCTCAGTTTTTAAATAGACTGTGACATGCTTTTCTCTCAGCACCCGAGAAAAAAGCTTTCCGACAGCTGTGTTTAAACTGACTAACTGAAAAGCAACCGTTTGACACAGCAAATGGGGATGTAACTCTGTCAGGGTATTTCAAATAATAAAGGGGTTTTTTCCTGAGAAAGGCGTGAAAATTCGACGCCTGCTGACAAACAACAGCTGCATAAATAGCATATGGCTATTCCTGCTCACGGCCACAGACAGGAATGCTGTGTCAGCGATATTTTAAGTCAGTGTAAACCTGGTATACAGGCCTGCATTATTTTAAAAGTTTCAAAAAACCAGTTTCATTATTTTGGATAACAGAGAACAAAATTGAAAGTAGGGATTTCCTTTCTTAATGCCTTTTTTATAAGTACATCTATGGTTCTGATGTTAAATGATAACTGTGCTTTTAAAAGTGGCGCAGACTTTTCCTGTTTCAAGTAAAGGCTTCTGTGCTTAGGGTTATGAATGAATGTGTTTAAATATGATAGGCTACGAATGAAGCTTGCTTTTCCAATGTGGAATCATTTAAATGGTTGGTTTTATTGATAAAAAATAATTATTATTATATGGGAAAAAAATATATTGTTAAAAACAAATGCTTTAAATTCGTTTTTTCATCTTTATAAAGCCTAATCATCATACTGTGAATTCCTAGCATCAAAGTTGAATTTAAGCAGTGCTGTACCGAGAAAAAGGGAACTTAAATGTGAAATGTCACTTTACCCAGCTGTACAAAACTCATTTTTATAAGGGTATATCTTATACATTTCTGGTTTCCCATTCCTGGGCTATCTAGAGAACACTCTGGGGGTTCCTATTATGCAAAAATATTGTAGGATATTCATTTTTAAGTGCCCCTACCACCAAAGTCGAAATTGAGCTACATTCACAATTTTACAAACAGTTCTACCACTCAAGGCAGTTTTAACGTGCTCTCAGGCTTCCATAAAGTATATGCAAGTATAAAATAAACAGCTGCCTCTGCATTACTAGATTGCACACACTGTACATAAATGAAAATAAGTATACAGAAACCAGCAGACTTATTATCCTACCTTTAAATTAGTAGCAAACGGATCGGACAGGACTGCGTTTTCGCTGTGATTCTCCAGAGTTGCTTTGCATTACAAAACCGCATGGCAAGCCTTGCACGCAAAAATGAGCAGCTGCTGAACGGGTCAAAGGTCAGAGTTCTGCATTTAGCAACTTAGCAGGGTCATGTTTGCTGGAACACTTCGACCTTCGAAAGATTTTTTGAAATACGAGATGATAGCGCAAAGAGAGGAAGAGAAGCTTTGCTTCCTATTTTTGGCAAACACACGTTTTGCGCAGTCCTATGCCACGAAAGGAAGACAACCCTCAGTTGAACATTGATCTGCCATTTATATAAAATAATGGTTTTAGTTTAAAGAATACTGTGTAGGGGCTACGATAAGGAGGAAATGGATTTTAGTTTGCATTCATGCGCCCTCATGTTAATCTAGTACAATTGCTGTAGAAATTGGTTTAAAGTTAACTCAATTTGCATTGTGTTAGACTGAATCAGAGAATAGCCACTTTCTAAGATATCTCCTACAAGTTTGTTTGTGCCCAGTTGCTATAAATAGGGGTTGAAAGTGTTGACAGAAGTAAAACCTGTTTCAGGTTTTCCTACTGTCAAAATGGGGAAGGAGGCTAGCTCCTCTACAAATTAAGGGTAGGCAAAATTATGTTTTCTCTCTTCTTTTTCTCACTTTTTTTTGAGTCTGTCTAAAGCTATCTAGGAAATGGCCATGTGACAGTTAAGGCACTTTGCATTGTTCATAAGGCGGCACACAAAATGGGGCCTAAACCATTACAGAGAATGTTTACTTGGTACTCCCCAGCTAGAAGTCTTCGTTCCTTGGCAGCCCACCTAGTATGTACCCCATGAGTCAAGAAAACCCGACTAGGAGGTAGATCATTTGGCTATGCAGCCGCAAGGTTATGGAATGAACTACCAAGTGAACTCAGACAGACTGATGACTTACTGCAGTTTAGAAAAAAGCTAAAAACCAGGCTCTTTCCAAAAGAATAGCCTTGAGAGATTGGCGCATGATGATTCATAGTTTTATAGCTGCACAGTGATTTAGGTAATCCCAGCGCCAGGATGCCCGTTGGGTGACAGCTGCGCTATATAAATGCTACTTACAATTACAATTACAATTGGCTATTCTGTAATACTGTTTTAAAATTGTTAGAATTAATAAAAAGATGAAACACATAAGTTATGTTACTGCCCATCCTGTATGAAAGAATGAGTAGAACAGATTGATGTTCCCTTATTTGATCTTTAAGGAAAATTGTATAGTGGGGGTTTCTGTTCAAAAATCTCAGGTGGCAACACTATTATTGTTTATGTTATTCTCATGTTCTATACAGTTTTGCAAGGGCATTGCTAGTCTTTTATTAGCTAGTCTCTGTCAATAAGCTGACAGCCCTTATTAGAGCTGGAGATAGGGTTTTTTTCCTTTTGAAAATGATGTTGCATAGTCCAGATCGTGAAAAGTACAATGCAGGAAAGACGCTCATGTGATCCTTAGCAAACATTTTGAAGGAAAATATTGTTTTATAGGAGTTTGTTTGTCATAACATGTTCTGCTGGAGAAAAAGTACTCACTATGTTGAAGTTTAGTTCTTTTTGCAATAAGAATCCCTGTTAAATTAGCAGTCTTAGATTTTCCTGCTGCACCTATAACATGAGAGCATGGTCCTAAGCATAACATGTAAGAGAAATTATTTTACAAGTGTCTGCAGTCCTGTACAAGTAATGTAAAATCTATGAATAAAAGTGTAGAACGTTTCCTTTTTCTTGAGGGTTCTTCAGATTGGTAATATAGGAATACACCAATGTAAGTATTTGGAGTATGTCTGTATTGTTTTTCTTTTTCCTCAGAATTTAGTAAATGAACACAGACTTCCTTGGCTGTTTGGGATTGGGTGATGTATTACTCTTGTCAGTTCACCAAAACGTTCCTTTTATACTTGCCAATAGGTCCAGGGTTTTCTACTCTCAGATAGATGAAGTGGCTCTTGGGTGCCTTGCTAATGTATGGGGCGCCCCAAGACTAAGGAAGTATTCTGAGACTATCCTCTCTGTTGTTAGATTATTTCTGTGCCTTGTCTAAAGACCTCTTGTTCTGTCCACCAATAGATATTTGCTGCCTTACAACCATTGCCAGAGGGGCCCGGACATCAGATCCAGCCTGGGAGTCAGCGTCACTCCAGTTTGAAGCCAAAGTGAAGGTAACCAGCATAGGCGTTGCTGGCAACTAGGACCTCAGTGAAGGCGGAAACACTGGGACGTGAAGTGTGTACCCCTGCCACTGTCTTGGGCGAAAGACGGGGTTACAAATCAGGATGGAGAAATCTTTGTGTGGATCCAGTTTTTGATGCCCAGCTGAGAGAGTCACAGAACGACAAGGACGGCAAGGAGGCTTTTGCTTGAGGTGACCCCCTTTGAAACAAGGGTTGCTTCAGAGATCCTAGCATCAGGCCTCTTAATCCTGATCCCAAAGTGAATGCAAGTCTACGCCTTTTGTTTGTTGATCAAGAGATGCCCGAGCACACTGGGTACAATTTGTGCCCCAACAAAAGAGCAGTGCGCCAGAGGTGCAAATACAGGAGTTAGGGAAGGACTTGAGTTTAGGGTACAGGTGCTATGCCCTTGGTGCCTGTTAGATTAAAGTGAAGAAAACTGGTGCACTGCCTGAGACACTGGATAGGATCATTGAGGGTATTTGCCCTGGGGGGGTGATTGCCCTATCTTGAAAGAAAGACTTTTCCTTCTCCGTGATTCTTGAGTTGCGAGTTGTGCAGCTCCACCGTGGGAACAACAAGAGCCTGCCTGTGAGGCTCAAAACGGACACAGGGAGAAGACTCCCCTCTGGCTGGTTGGTTTTTGAACTTTCCCAAGGACTCTTTTTTTTTGTTAGTAATGTACCCCTTTGGTCGTCCCATTTTTTTTGGAGGAGCAGCCCTTTGCGGCCTCTTGTCCTAATTCCTATGGCCCTGTGTGGTCCTCCTGGTCCCCCGGAGCCAGAATTGTTTTTGTAATAATCTATTTTGACTTCCCTGACATTTGCATTACTTATCATTGGAAAATATTGAGATTTCTGTTTGAGATAATAGTCATTATTCTCTCTTGCTACCTGTATGACCCAATGCTCTGTTCACTTTGTACTCCTGCTTATACCTTGTATATACCTGCTTAATGAAATGTTTAGAATGTAAATGCCCACCTAGCATAGGATGTTGATGAATTTATGAAAAGAAAATGTGCAAAATATTTTCTATGTCTCTACTAGATCATGGCAATGTCTTTAGCTCATGCTAAAAGGATCGTCTGTTAAAGATTGCAGGAATCGCTGTTAGCATGAGCGGAAAGCCATTTTGTACTTGGCAGCCATTTTAGTTAGCCATGTGCTCGCCATGTGCTTTCTCCTTCTTCCAGAGTCTTGCACATGCTCAGAGAGGCCTAGCTGGTAGAATGCACCTGCTCCTAGTATAGAACTGTCAAGCTATTCTTACTCATGTAAGCAGTTTAGTCTCCCCTCCCACTTTGTGGAGCAAGCAAATTTTGTATGCCCATATTAGTCAATAAGCATGCTTGTATGTGCTAGGACCTCCCTTGATTTTATGCTGACTATATAACAAATGCATATATAAGGACCCTGTTCTCTGCACTCATTAGAATGCCTCCTACAGTGGCCTGCGGGTACCGTAAGATGCAATCTCCCTCATCTGAGGTTAATAAAACATGTTTTTTTGATATTACAGCTTCTGTGCCAATCTCTTCTTTGTTGGTCTTAAGGACCAGATGTATCAGTGAACCCCTAAGAAGGTTTTTATTTCTACAGTACCCATACAGTCATCCATTGACTCAGGCACTACCCATGCACTCATGCATTCACCCAGGCACTACCTGTTGACTACCAGTAACCATTAAGATGGCTACCGAGCGGGAGCGTTGCAAACAAGCTCCGGGTTCTGGGATCACCTTCTGGTGAATATCCCTGTGACACCCAGCCATCCACATCTACATTTTTGGGCACTACAACGAAGTAGGTGTTTACTACTCACCAGCCTGCTTTTCTGCATGTCTCAGTAGATTCTCATGGAGTTGCTCCCTCTCCTCAGCAGATGGCCTGCTGGATCTGCCAGCCTTATCACGGATGCCCAGTCGCCTTCAAGCCTGCACAGGTCTGGATTTGCCTGTGACTCGGAACGCTGCTGCTGCCTGGCCGGAGATCCTTGAGGTGCAGCGGTTGCAGCCGAGCCCTCGCCAGGGACATTCAAATAGCTGCACATGGTTGTTGCTGCATTCTTCAATGAGGATGTCCAGTACCCTCTCTGAAAATGTAAGCTTGCGCTGATGCTCCCTTCTCCCTCTACTTGCTTTTAGTTGTAGGTTTGAACCCTTCCTGCAGTGTAGGTTTGTGCTGCTGCACCTTACCATGTGCTCTGACTGATCAAGATCCTCCAGGGACACCACTTCCTGTTGTGGGGTCCTTCTGCTGGCCCAGTAAGTGTGCCTGCTGTTTTTTAAACTGCGGTCGCTATTTGCAACTGCAAAATGTCCTTTTCCTTCCGCGGTCGCTATTATGGACAACTTACTGACTCGGCACTCTTGACGAAGTGTTAACTTGCTCCCGGACCTTAGAAAAAGACCTTGATTGTGGGGAGGTGTTCTGTTCCTCTGGCATGATGACCATCTGGGCTGTGCCAAAGAAATTAATTAACTTCAAAGAGGCTTACCCTGTCATACGAAAATGTTAGCTGACACCTAGCCAGGCTGGTACCAATCATAGTGGTAGAGGAGCTGACCCCAGAACTGGTTTGATGTGACCATAAAGGAGGTGTTGCTCATTTCTATGGTCACACCTCTGGGGTGGGCACAGGAGCTCTGCACAGGGAAGAAAGGCTTTGCTATCTTGGTTTTAGGTAGAAAAGGCCACCGTGGGATTGTTTGCATTAGGGCACAAAATTGGGAAGGGCTACCCCTGGGAACGTATTCCCTTTTGGTAAGGGAGGGGCCAGGAATCATTCCCACCCACAGGCTAGTGTAAGGCATACATGTGTCATACCATGGCACCCTCTTCAGAACACTACTGGACCTGTAGAAGATAGAAGAAGGACTGCACCTGTTATTGAGACCTGTGAGCAGACCAGTAAGGCTGGAGCTGCTCCCACTTGTACCCAGAACAAGAAGTGGACTCCAAGGGTCAGTTGGCTGCTCTCCTGTTAAGCTATAGCATTCAGCAACATGCTAGAAGCCCTTTTCCTGAAGAATTCAGCTGACTAGTTTCCAACTGGACCTGCCCTTGATTCTGCTGCGGGGTCCTACTAGAGTGAGTATTGACCTCCAAGTACTGGTCCTGAGGTCCTGAGACCATTAGCAGTGTCAAAGTGTACTCGGCCTAACACGCTGAAAAACCTGGGACTTAGAAACATTTTGGCTCCAAAGATCTCAGAGAACTGGGATAAACTACCAAATCAACCTGATGAAGGTGTGTTGATGCTGGGCCAAAGATTCAGGTTACTTCCACTATGAGCTTTTCTGCAGCAGAAAATCTGTTTCTAAGGGACGTTGTGGGTAGGGTATCCATCCTTATGGACCCCTGTTAAGCTACAGCTGGCAGTATTGCCACACTGAAGGATTCTAAGCTCAAAAAAAGTGACTGAGGCTGAATGTGGAAATCTTCACTGGGCAAAGGCTCCAAAAGTATCCCGGCAGGAAGGGACCTTCCTCGAGTGCAAAGTTTGGATTTCTCCCACTCTGAGCTTTCCCGCCAAATGTCAACAGCTTAACCAGGACATCCTCCAATGATTATCCAGACTCGTGGAGCCCTTCTCAACCACAGTCTGCTACTTTGTCCCACTGAGGATGTTTGACATTCATTTACTGACTAAGTCAGAAGGTAAAGCTTCCGACTTGGATGAATCTGGTTTCTGTATTCGATCTGGGCTCCCTCATGGTCAGCCTTAAATAGTACCACAGACATGTAAAGTGCAAGCATATGACCACATTTGTCTCTTATTTCTTGTTGGTGCTATTTTTATTTAAAATTTAAAAAATGTAAAAGACATTGTGGGCATCAGTTGAGAGAGTAAGAACCTACCTCAAATAATATTCACAGTTCTAGCTAGGATGAACCACTGAAGTCACTAAATAAATCTGTGCTTAACCCTCTAGTAGCTTGGTACAAAGCAGTCAGTCTTAACTTGAAGGCATTGTGTAAAGTATTTATGCAGTACTCAAACAGTAATAAAGTGAAAACAAAATAAAATCCCAAACCACTGTAGAAAAATAGAGAATATTTTAGTAAATAAAATTACAGCATCAAATAAGTAGAACCAGAGGTATGAATTTTCAAAGTTTGAATAAAATGTAGCATGAAAAATGCACTAGACGGGGTCAAAGTCAAAAGTTAAGACTGACCACTATGGAGTGCGAGTTGGCTACAGGGACCAGGCTTGTCATGAAAGTTTAGTTTTGCACTTAGAAAATTTTATGGGGAAAATGTGGTTGATGACGAGCCGTCAGTGGAAAAGCTCCAAGCTGGATTTGAGGTATGGATCAATGACAGCGGTTTGCTGAATGGCGGGGTTCTGGTGCAGTCATCAACGAAGGCAGGAAAGCTCTGAGTGGATGAGGTCCGAAATCTGTGCCCAGCAAGGCCTTGATTTCTTTTGGTTGATGCTCAGCATCAATATCGATGAAGCCCTCAGCAGGGCAAACTAGCAGGTGATACAAAGTCAACGTCTGCAGCTTCAACAGCCATGTCAGTTCTCCTGGCAGAAAATTGGCAAAATCTTTTTACACTCTAACACCAGGCAATTATGAGGGACCTGAGGGCCATCACTTGGGGGTTAGAAGCCAGTAGCAGGGTCCTGGGCAGGTCCAGTTGGTACTGGTTGGCTGCATGAAAAGGGCTTTTGGTCATGGGTTCAAGTCAAGCAGGTCCAGTCTTCCTTCAGGTTCTTCAGACAGAATGGCAATCATTCTTCTGATTCCTCCCAGGTCTAGGAGTATTCTGACAAGGCCACATTTATACCCAGTAGCAGCATTAAGGAGGGATAAACTCCTTGTACCTCTCTAGACAATGGGGAAAAAGTTCCCAGGGGTGACTCTTTTCACTGTTGCAGCACTTTCTTTGTGCTTTACTGTAAACTATCCAATAGTGACTTTCTCTACCTAAAACTAAGAATGAGGAACCTTTCTTCCCCTGTGCAGTGGTGTGGCTATGGGGAAGCTACTATCCCACTGGGATTGGCGACTGTGGCTGGCTAGCGGAACAATAAAATGGCCAATTTCCAGACGTGAGCTACATCTAACTCTGATAGGGCCGGTATCCTTTAAAGTTAATTAAGTTCCTGGGCGCAGTCTAGATGGCCATCTTGTCAAGGTAAGGGTAACCCTCCCAGCTCTGGAGCCACTTCAAACCTAAGCAAGGAGACATTCAGCTCCTGGGTGAAACTGCACACTAGCAGAAAGGCACATTTGGGTCAGGTATGAAAATGGCAACTTTCTAAAATTCGAATTTTCAAAATAGTAATTTAAAATCATAATTTACCAATATGTTGGACTTTAAATTACTATTTAAATGAATTCTTGAAGCATACTCCTAAACTTAAGTTAAGCATTATAAAGTGGTATAATGTAGCCCAGTGATTTCCTATGGGAGAGCCAGCCTTTCCATAGTGAAAAATCACATGGGAAATTTTTCGCTGCCAAACATATAAAGCATAACATCACATGTCCGCTCTTTAAGTACCATCCACCATGCCATAATGGCATTTAAGGACACCTTAAGGGTGACTTATCAGTATTAAAAAGCAAGGTTTAGGACTGGCAAAAGGCTTCTTTTATTTAACAGGCAGTTTTAAAACTGCCTTCACAGGCTGCAGGAGCAGGCCTGGCGACATGCTTTGTGTTGCAGTCTACTAGTGGCATTCGACTTACTGGTCCTGGGTGCACATTTGTAGCATATACTAGGGACTTGTAGATAAGATAAATATGCCAGTCAGAAGTGTAGCCAATTTCAACATGTTTTAGGGGTTAAAGCACATGCACTGGCACCTGGTTAGCAGGGTCCCAGTGCGCAGAATCAAAAAACAGGCAGCATCATTCCAGAAAAATTGGGAGTGACTGTATACAAAAATGAATTTTCTTACATATAGTAATTGTGGACTTTCCTTTCATAAATGGTATAAAAATGTGGAATTCTAATATACCATTTGGGGTCACATTTTAAAAGTAAGATGCAAGCTAATACGAAATATGGCAATTTCAATCATTCACTACACCCAAGATTATCTAATGAATTCACCGTCTGCAGTTCACCGGTGCCAATTTCACTTCAAACTGAGTTTATTTTATAATCAGTGACTCATGTAACCATAGGAAAATGATTTACTACACGGCAATACTAAATTCCATACAAGAACTTGGAATTGGGCATTACATTCTGTTGTTTACTTTATAAGTTTATCGGCATTCACAATCTTCAAACTAACCACTTAATTCCCTGAAATGGTTGGAAGTTACTTCAGCCAAAGGCTGATGATGGGAAGAGGAAGAGTTCACTTGATTCATTTGGTGGGGTGCATGGAAGTACTACCACTATAAAGGAAAATATTTTTTTCACATTGATATTAAAGGGAATAAATATGATCAGCACAGCGGGATCCCTTAGCTTTATGCAGAAAATTGCCCTATGTATATTTCGGCACAGGAAATGGGAAGCTGCAGGAGAAGTCACATGTCATTCCCAGTAGAATGGCAGGAAACCTGAGCCTGGCATAGTTTTCAAAAAGTACTTATGGGAAAGTCTGTGATTTGAAAAAATGTAAAGGTACCTTTAAGAAGAAATATTAATCTCGACCCATACTTCTACAATTTTGTCAATTTTGTCATGAATTAGGCCCATAAATAATAGATATCAATGAGTATAAATATGCAAGTAAATTTTTACTTTAGGAATGACTGATTTATCACAAAACTTTAATGGTGTCAAGAAACATCTAGGGTGTTGTATGCCACACCAACCATATTATCCTTTAAAACCTATAGCTCTCTATAGCCTGGTAACTATTCCTGGCTCACCTATCCTTCTCAATTTGGGTAAAAAAGTAAGAGAAAGATCACTTTATTAAGACGTAGCCAGGAAATGAAATAGGTATGTATTGTAGGAAAGTTGGTTATAAGTTTAGAAGGATGAAAGTCCTTCACAAGTAACAAAGACAAAATCCTGTCAGGGTAAAACACATTAAAAAAATATATCAATCCTGTACTACCCCCAGTATTAATGGCACATAGCACACAAGTCTAACTCTAGAGAAATGAAAGAGTTTAGGAGTACAAAACATTTACCAAGTCTACACACAACACATAAAAAAGTCTATCTCCTCAGCTTATTCATGAAGACCAGAAGGGGTTTATCCCTGGGAGACAGATGCATGAATTGACCCAGCAGTTAATAGGGTGCATAGATATAGCTACATCAAGGTCGGCCCCCTCGGCGGCGGTTACATTGGATACCGCCAAGGCTTTTGAACGGGTTTGCTGGGAGTACTTTTGGGCAGTGATGGAGATCATGGGGTTTGGGCCTCATCTTATAACTACATTAAAAGCCCTATACCATCGCTCCACAGCTAGGATACTTCTAAATGGTGCTCTTACTAGGAGTTTTATGATTCTTAGAGGAATGAGACAGGGCTGCCCCATCTCCCCTCTACTGTTTAACATATATATTGCACCATTTGCCCAATTGTTGCATCAAGATGAACAGGTCATGGCCTTCCGTATAGGAGCATTTGAAAAGAAAATTGCTTTATATGCGGATGATCTAATAATCTATACTGCAGATCCCGCCAGCAGAAGAATACAGGGCCTTTTCAGGATACTTGGTGAACAAGGATAAAACAGGGATTATGTGGTGGAATATCCCAGACTGGAGGGGGAACATCCAGAGAGAGATCAGGTATCTGGGAATTAGCTTCGTTAACTCATTACAGGATATCCCCCAGCATAATTTAGAGAGGGTTGCAAAGGATATCGATAAATCACTAACGAGATGGAAGAACCTTCCACTAACATTATATGGAAGGGTACATTTAATGAAAATGGTGTTACTGCCTAAGTTGACATTCCTTTTTAATTGTATACCTCTCACCTTTCCAAGAGGCCTAATTGATAAAATACAGGGCAAATTGGGTAGTTTTGTTTGGGCGGATAGGGGAGCACGTATGTCGTGGAAGAAACTGCAACGTAAATTGGCAGAAGGAGGGCTGGCATTACCGGACCTAAGGCTATATTGCATGGCATTTCAGTTTAAGAACTGTAGAGCTCTTTTAGGTACACCAGGGCCCCGGGTATGGGGTGGTTTGTTAGAGGATATGGTTAAGGAGTGGGGTGCGAAAGGGTTTTTATACAAATTTGGGGCAAATAAATTTTTCAAAAAAGTTAAATTGAAGACGCTAAAGGCAGCACTTATTTTGTGGGCGGAATAAGGAATATACTGAGAATGGGATACTATTCAGGAGGGGCTCCAATATTGGACTCACCAGGCACGCCGGAATGCTTGCAAGATCGATTAGGTATCCCACTTAGGAGGGCAGGAATTGAGCTCTGGGGAGACCTCATGATGATGGAAGGAGTGGTACCATGGGAAATCTTGAGGGTAAAGACTGGGGGGTCCTTTTCAAGGTTTAAATATTTGCAATTATTATCCTGGGGGGAGGCAAATAGAAATGACACCAGAGTGTTTTGGGAGTTTGAAAAAAAGTTACAGGATGAAGCCCCGAAAAAGAAGGAAGTAAGTGACTGGTATCGCACTTTGGTGTCTTTTGAAGAGAAGACAATTAAAGCACCCTGTGAGATCTGGGACGGTGCTATACAAATGTCGGATCCACAAAAATTGTGGCAACTATCTTTTAAGTTGCTATATAAAGTTGTCAACCAATCAAACTTAAAAAGGAATCACTTTTTACAGCCAATAGGCTATATTGAACACCATATAAATTGGCAACATTTGTAATAGCTGTTGCCCCAAGATGTCATAGATGCGGTATGCTGAGTGCAGATGATAGACACATGTTTTTCGAATGCCCTTTGTTACAGGACTACTGGTCTACAGTGGGGAAGGCAATAAATGAAATTCTTTGCGCCAACATAAAAATGAATTTAACACTGATTATGTTAGGGGTGGAAGACAAGCCTATTACGCCCCTCTGTAGGGATAAGCAGGCCCTACTTTTTTATTTGATTCTCCTCGCTAGGCGAGAGGTTTGCAAGAAATGGACGGAAGCCGTACCACCCCTTGGGATAGACTGGTTCCAAGCGGTAAAAAGTACTTGTAAAATGGACATAGCATCAGAGACTAATACACACTCTAAGATCTGGGAGGCCACTGAAGCCTTTGAATGTATGCGCGCCTAGGTGTTGCCCCCCTTTTTTGTTCCTGACTGCGTCATGTTCCCCCCTACTAGACAGGAAACCACTCAAACTCTGTCTTCAGACATACCTCTCCTAACGCCTTAACACTTGTTTCCGGTTGCCACACGCCCATCACGTTCCTTGCTATACAACTCATCTTTTACTGTCACACACACTTATGTAGACAGACCCCCCCCTTATACAAGATAGAGAATATAATTTACTCACGTCACTCATTGCAGATATCAAGTTGTGGTTGGGATCCTGCCTTCTCGCATTCCAACTCACGGTGGAGGTCATGTCCCAATCTTCTTTTCCCTCCATTGTCTACTTGCTTCACACTGGAATTCCTGCTGCAGCATCACTCACCGGCAGGGTTGATTCACTCACCCTCGCCACATTGTCAAGCCCTCGCACCGCATTTCATTACACGTGCATACTATCTAGTGTCTTGGCTACCACCATCTTTGTGGCTGAACATATATCTGCAGGTTTACCTTTCTGCTTATAGTGTGAATAGACTGCTGCACCTATGAGAGGGATGTCTTTCTTTCTGATATCCTGCATATTAGCTGCTCTCACCTATTTCCTGCACACACTCTGGACACATTCTCTTAAACCCCCTTGCCTGGCCCCTCTCTGCACTTACTTGCATACCCACCTTCATTCCTTTCTGCATCCCCTTTGTTGTTACATCCAACAAGCCGGCTGATCTCTTCTGAGATTGACTATTGGTGCTCTCCATCACATAATCAATCAATCAATCAATCACAGAATTTGTAGAGCGCACTACTTACCCGCGAGGGTCTCAAGGCGCTGGGGAGAGGGAAGGGGGGGATGCTGCTACTGGTCGAACAGCCAGGTCTTGAGTAGCCTCCTGAAGGTCAGCAGGTCTTGGGTCTGTCGTAGGCTTAGTGGAAGGGTGTTCCAGGTCTTGGCGGCGAGGTGTGAGAAGGATCTGCCGCCGGTGGTTGTTCTTCGAATGCGAGGGACGGTGGCGAGGAGAGGTCGGCGGAGCGGAGCTGGCGGTTGGGGACATAGAAGAAGAGTCGTCTGTTGAGGTAGGCTGGGCCAGTTTTGTGGAGTGCCTTGTGTGCGTGGATGAGGAGTTTGAAGGTGATCCTCCTGTCGACGGGGAGCCAGTGCAGGTTCCTCAAGTGGGGGGTGATGTGGCTGTGGCATGGTACGTCGAGGATCAGTCGTGCGGAGGCGTTTTGTATGCGTTGCAGTCGCTTGATGAGCTTGGCCGGGGCTCCCGCGTAGAGGGCGTTCCCATAGTCCAGTCTGCTACTGACGAGGGCCTGGGTGACTGTTCTTCTTGTGTCTGTCGGGATCCACCTGTAGATCTTGCGAAGCATGCGGAGGGTGTTGAAGCAGGAGGAGGAGACTGCGTTGACTTGCTTGGCCATGGAGAGCGTTGAGTCGAGGATGACTCCCAGGTTGCGTGCGTGGTCGGTGGGTGCCGGGGCTGCTCCCAGCGTCGTTGGCCACCAGGAGTCGTCCCAGGCTGAGGGGTTGGAGCCGAGGATGAGGACCTCCGTTTTGTCCGTGTTCAGCTTTAGTCGGCTGATCTTCATCCAATCGGCGACGGCCTTCATTCCTTCGTGGAGATTGGCTTTGGCGGCGAGGGGTCCTTGGTGAGGGAGAGGATCAGTTGAGTGTCATCGGCGTAGGAGATAATGTTGAGGTCGTGTTGTCTGGCGATGCGTGCGAGCGGGGCCATGTAGATGTTGAACAGTGTTGGGCTGAGGGACGATCCCTGGGGTACGCCGCAGATGATCTCGGAGGCTTCGGATCGGAAAGGTGGGAGGCGGACTCTCTGGGTTCTGCCGTCGAGGAAGGAGGTGGTCCATTCCAGGGCCTTGTCTCGGATCCCTGCGTCGTGGAGGCGTGCACGTAGAGTGCGGTGGCAGACAGTGTCGAAGGCGGCGGAGAGGTCCAGCAGGATGAGGGCTGCGGTCTCACCATTGTCCAGCAGGATCCTGATGTCGTCGGTGGCGGCGATGAGGGCAGTCTCAGTGCTGTGGTTGCTGCGGAACCCCGATTGAGATGGGTCCAGGATGCTGTTTTCTTCGAGGTATCGGGTTAGCTGTTTGTTGATGATCTTCTCGATGACCTTGGCTGGGAACGGAAGCAGAGAGATGGGCCGGAAGTTCTTGAGGTCTCTCGGGTCCGCCTTGGGTTTTTTGAGTAGGGCGTTGATCTCTGCGTGTTTCCAGCTCTCTGGGAAGGTCGCGGTCTCGAAGGAGAGATTGATGATGTTGCACAGGTGGGGTGCGATGGAGCTGCTGGCTTTGTTGAAGATGTGGTGCGGGAAAGGGTCTGACGGGGAGCCGGAGTGTATTGTGCTCATGGTCTTGGTGTTGTCCTCGATGTTCACGCTGGTCCAGGCTGGCAGGGGGTCGTTGTCGATGGTGTGTGGCGGGTCTGGTGCATCGATCTTAGTTGGGGCTGTCAGGGTGTTGAAGCTGTCGTGGATGTCAGCGATCTTGCGGTGAAAGAAGGTGGCGAGGGAATCGCACAGGGGTTGCGACGGCGGGATGTCGTTGGTGTTGGAGCTGGTATTGGAGAGTTCCTTCACGATGTTGAAAAGCTCCTTGCTGTTGTGTGCGTTGTTGTCGAGGCGGTCTTTGAAGGAGATTCTCTTGGCGGACCTGATGAGGTGGTGGTGGTTACGGATGGCGTCTTTGTGGGCTGTGTGGCTGTCCGGTGTCTTATCACTGTGCCATTTCTTCTCTAGTTTCCGGCAGGTACGCTTGGAAGCTAGGAGTTCCGAGGTGAACCAGCTGGCTCTTTTGGTGGTGTCGCTGTAGGTGAACTTTTTCAGCGGGGCGAGGGTGTTGGCACAGTCGTCCATCCATCGTCTGAGGTTGCAGGCAGCGTCGTCGGTGTTGGATGGGTCGGAGGGAGGGCTGAGAGCGAGGGTTGCCCGGAGTTGGTCTTCGGTGACTTTGCTACAGCAGCGGCGTGGGATCTGTTGGGTGCGGTTGGGTGCGGTGGTGGGTTTCTGGAAGGTGAAATGGATGCAGCGGTGGTCGGTCCAGAGGAGTTCCGTGGTGTGGCTGAAGGAGACGTGGGAGCTTGAGTAGAAGATGGGGTCAAGCGTGTGGCCAGCGGAGTGGGTCGGTGTTGTGACGAGCTGGCTCAGGCCGAGGTTGGCGAGGCTGTCGATCAGGGTGGTGGAGTTGCTGTCGTTGTTGTTCTCCAGGTGAAAGATCAGGTCTCCGAGGAGGATGTAGTCGGTAGAGGTCAGGGCGTGCGTGCTGATGAAGTCGGCGATGGAGTCGCTGAACTGGGGTCGGGGCCCAGGGGGTCTGTAGACAAGGGTGCCTCTAAGGGTGGTGTTGGGGTCCGTGTGGATCTGGAAGTGCATGTGTTCGGCGGTGCTGAGAGTGTCGTCGGTGCTGGTCGAGACCCTGATGGTGTTCTTGTGTAATGTTAACAGTCTGACACGTTATATAGAATGGAGGAAAGCCCTGTCCTATCTTGTCTCTAAACAGGTAGACATCGCTCTGCTCCAAGTAACCCATATCCCGGCAGTTGAGGTGGAGAAATTAAAGAGAGATTGGGTAGGGAAGGTCTGATAGATTTGTAGTGACTCTCCCTCTGACACAGAGACAGACCATCATGGGACTAGTTGCTTTAAGTGGTGACCCTAATTCGGAGAAAGCTCCCTTGCAGTTGTGTAAATGTGAATTGCTAAATTGCATCTAGGCAACAAGATTTTGAGACTCAATTCTATATATGCGCCCCAATCAGGAGTAAGAGAACTTTCCAGCTCAAACTCAACAAAATCATGATCAAAATAGGTTCAATGTATACTGTCCTGTGTGGTGACTGTACCTGGCCCAAGATGTGATTCTGACCCATACAGACTTGTTCGATGTGGCCAACAATAGAGACAGAGCAGTCATGGAAAACATTTTGGGAGATCATGGCCTGATGGATATGTGGCATTTACTGCACCCCTCAGATAAGTAATAGACTTACATATTGCTGGTACACAAGCCAGGTTGCACTACTTCCTCATCCCCCATCAATTGACACCACAAGTATTAGACTGTGACATACTAGAAGGGTCCATGTCAGATCATGCCCAGATTCGCCTGAGAGTGGACTGGGGCCAGAACAACCATTCTGCAAACTGTAGCACCTGAATATCTCCTTTTATAAAGTGCTCTCTGAGAAGAACTCTTTAAAACTACATTACTATCTACATAAAGGACAATTTGGGTTCTGTGGCTTTCGCACAAACCTTATGGGTGGCAGCTAAAGCCATGATTGGGGTCAAATAATGAGGGACCCGGCCATGGCTACCATATATGTGGCAAAGGACAAATATATGCTATATCACCTCAGGGTCCATCTCTACAAGCAAGGGGAGAAGGCAGGCAGACTTCTGGCCACGCAACTCCAGCAACAGGAGGCAGCTATGGCTATTCCTGCCATCCACTCTGCCACTGATCAGCTGGTCAGGAACTCTCAAGACATTGCAACCAAGCTTACTGCTTAATTACCCGAACCGCTGCAGCTCTGCTCTTTCGGAGGACAAGAAGAACGAGGAGGGCAGGGCGCTGTTGAACAGCAAAATCTCTAAGGAAGAAATCACCCAAGTTATAACCAATCTCCCGTACAATAAATGTCCATGTGAGGATACATTCCCTGGAAAGTTTTACAAGTGGATGAAATAAGAAATTCTGGACTCATTCTATGCTGTATAGAAAGAGGCAGAGCAGACTGGTAGCTTGTCCCGCCTTTCCAATAGAGTGTTGATCACTGTCCTCCCGAAGCCGGGAAAGGATCTACTTCTTTGTAGTAGCTACTGCCAAATATCCGTTCTCGATGTTGATATAAAAATATTTGATGGGATGCTGGCCACTCAACTGAAGCGTGCTCTCCCCACACTCATCAATCATATTCTGGTCGGTGTGTCCAAGGGTGCGCATCCTGCAACCACATAAGGACACTAGCCCTGATTACAAGTACGGTGGTTTTGAGACTGCCATACGTTTGGTCCGACCACTGCCTCCTTAGCGGTCCGACTGCCCTATTACGAGAAGGGCGGTTGGACTGCCGCTAGGCTGCCACAACCACCAGGATCTTGGATCCCGCAGTGGCGTCGGTCGGGAAAGCAGCGGGCTATGGAGGTGGTGTCGATGCCGGCACCAACTTGGAGATTGCGACCTGCATTTTGCCGACCTTTTCATGGTAGGGACCCCACTATGAAAAGTTCAGCAGAAAGGCAAGGAATGGGCCACAAACAGGGCTACACAGTGATTTGCCTATTTTTGACTGTGCATGGGGGCATATGTTGTGCCCCCATCTGTTTGCACTGTGTGCCATGTATGACATGGTGCATGGTACACAGTGCACCCGATGTGTAAGTGGCACTGCACTGAAATGGCATGTGCTTCAGGCTCTCTTTATGAGCTGAAGCATGCAGCTGCCATTCCACTACTACCAACACACCACCAGCCTGGCGTAAGCGTCATAATACGGCAGTCAGGTGGCGTTCTCCTGACCACTGATGCTCCGGCCTGTGGTCCGACCGCCAAGGTCCTAATAAGACCCTGAGGCATCAATCATGGCTTTCTAAAGAACTGCAGGAGGATGCCTTAGCTTTATCACTGAAAGAGGAGAAGGCATTTGATAGAACTGAGTTGCCTTACCTGTTTAATAGCCTTAGGAGTTTGCAGCATAATTGCGATATGTTCTTTAAAACGAAAAATAATAAAAATGTATGGTAATTTCACTTTGAAAGAAAGAATAATTCTGCACATATACTGAAGGACTGTCATATTTCTCTTGTGCCATATAATTTAACCTAAGCACTTTCTCCGATTGTTTTGGGAAAGTCTGTGGTGGAGTGTTGGCTGTTAATTCCAGCAAACAAATAATCTTCAATGGAATGCTCTGGTAGCAAAAAGATACTGATTATATCATGATAGGTTTACCTAATGTTCAATTTTTAATTAGGTATGAATACCATAACAACATCTATAAAAGATATACACTTCTAATTTTTTTTCCTATATAACTTTTACAAAAGCATTGGAATTTTGCCCATTTTCTTCTAATTTTGCTTCAGCAGTAGGATAACAACAGGGGAGATGAGGCCACTTTGCTTAGTTCATTTTTTCTATGGAAATTTTTTTAATTACGATTATTAAATATACAGTCTTTGTTGCTATCATTTATTTACACCACCAATTTGATGATTGGTTTAAAGAACTATATGTCTAAACACACGTGTCAAAATTCCAAAATTGCTCTGTCAAATACTTACCCTGCATCAATGATGATTCGAGCCCAACGTAGTTTACACACTATACCATGCACAAAATGGCACAAAATATCTGCTCGGGGAGAAAAGACTATGCCCCTCAATAAAACAGTATAACTTTGACATATGACTTTAAAAAAGGTTCCTATCTCATTATAGTAACTACAAATCCAGATAGAAATCATTGCCTCAGAGCAATTAATGGCTTGGGGTGTAGGATGAACACTGCACTGTGAAATGTAACCTCAGATCCACTTATACAGGAGAATAGTTTGATTAATCCTTGTAAGTGACAAAATTAACAATAAAATATTTTGACTAAACTACTAATTTATGAGTGTTAAGCATATTCAAATTTGATATCACAAGGAGAAGCTTATCTTAATCTATGGGTATCTATATAGCACTTATCTTTTGTCAGCATTTTATTGAGATGTGGATTCTTTCGAGTACCTCACTACTGACCACAGAGTGAATGAAATCAGAAGGGAATAGCTGTATACAAATATCGTACACTGCTAATACTCTGCTCTAGTTTGAAAGTTATTCTTTAGTTTGTTAACAATAAAACCAGGTATGTGTCCACACTTTTCACACCTTTGTGAAAAGGCATAAAATTGTATACAAGGTTGGTCTTATCATGTAGAGGTCACCTCAAATGGGATGCTGTTTTATGGCAGTGAAGCTTTTGATGGACCTCTTTATTGTCAAATAACCCTTTGAGCATCCTCCTCTTTGAAACAAAGAATTTCAATGTTTTCCCTTATGAAGAAAACAGCTGCATCCCTCGTATTTCCCTCTTTATCATATGTTGCTCAGCTAGCTGCATGGTCTCAAGTTAGCCTTGTGTAGCTATTTATTTATTTCATTTACTGTATTTAGGTTGTGCAGTAAATGCCTTTAATTAGTCTAGCTTTTGGCACCTTCAAAACAAAAGAATATACTGCAGAAGGAAAAGGGACATAAACAATAAGGGCTTAACTCAAGCTGCTAAGAATGTAGAGGCAGATGATACAGTCTGATAACTTAGTCTGTACAGTTTAATGTTCATGTCATACACTATAAATGAATCAAATAAAAGATTACCTTTGTGTAAAGGTATGCTCCCATTTTTATAATGAAAGAGATTTGTCCATTAGACTCAATATGTAAATTGTCTCAGTAAATCATTAAAAGTGTGTTCTTCAATGAGGTCATGCTAAATGTAAATTGTCACAGGTTGCTAAAGTAGCAACACCAAATTCCTAGGCAACATATTTACATAAAGTGAAAAAGGAAACATGGAGCATTTGGGAATTGACTACATTATAGATTTGCAAGTAGACCTGCCAGGAGCCAGATTGGATTGTTCAGTGGAACAATCTATGCACTGAAGAGCTGTGAGTATGAACCATGTTCACAAGGTTGAATCTTGCCTTCTATCCTTGTGATCAATAAATGTGTACAAATCAGATGGTTAGCAATTAACCATCTGTGAATAAGTGTCAGGAAACTAGCAGGTGACCAAATACACATCAAATTATGAGTAAAAAAAAGTTAAAAAGTCATTTATTTTATATTACCTAAATAGTATCAGACTTTTTCACATAACTTTGCTGAAGCATATAAATGAAAGATTCTGATGATATGGTACAGCTGAAGAACTGCAATCTAATTTTAAAAAAGTAGAAAGTATAGGAAGTATAGTATAGCAAGAGCAGAAACAGATGTACAAGATTTCAAATGTGCAGAAGTAACAAAAATGGTAATAAAAGACCAACCATTTATTTAATGTTAAGCCAACTGAAAAGCAACATACGTGTATAAGATAATTTGAGAAAAAGGATCAACAGAGGGATAATAAGGCTAGATTAACTAAGACTAGAGTGTAAATAGTAACAAGATCATTTGTTGATGAAAAAATGAAAAGGTAATAGTTACAAAAGAGGTAAAAATATACCAGGCAGGGAACTTAATACTACCCCTGCCAGACCCAAAGGATCAGCACCAAAAGGTCAAAGAGTTTTTCTAAATTGTTTCTCCTACATGTAGGAGAAACAATTTATGAGTACAGGGCATAGCACTACAGGAGCACTCATTTGCATAATCTTAAATACCATTATGAATCAGTCTAGGAAACTCCAACTCCTTCTTTTTAAACTGCAAAGAGAGCTTGGTGCTTTATATAACCTGTAAATGAATATTTCCCGAATTTTCCAAATGTAGCTGTTTGGCATCAATTCACAAAGGAATGCAAGAGAATGCAAACAGGAATATTTACTATTGTGTGATTAGGCCTATGGGTGAATGCAAAGAGGGAATTTAGCAGTCGTCCCTAACCCACTCTATCTCAAAACAGAAACCCACATAACAATGGTTGGCTTGGGATCCACAGAAAATACACAATTGTTTTGTAAAACCTGCTGAAATATTCTTAGCTTTGTTTCCGAAAGAACAAAAAAATTTATCAGAAAGTGTTTCTATGCATAGCACTAGTATGCATGATGAAACATTACTACATCCTAATTTATTTAGCAAACCAAAGTGTGCCTGCATACCTCGTGGCTTATGAAATGTCAGCCATTTAAAATATTAAAAATAATACATGTAATTTGGAAGCTCAACTCTTAACATTTTGAAAATAACTAATGCATTAATTAGCCAATTTCTTCTAAAGCACAATCTTTTCCATAGTTTGCTGATGTTTAAAAAAAAACGTTTTGTTCTTCTTTACAGGTACAGTTGCTGAGCTAATTGTAAAGCTTCTGTATTAAATTTCAGGGAAATGCTTTACACACATAGCTAGCATTCAAATTTAAGGTCTTGGTCGTGCACTGTATAATTCTATGTACTGTAGAAACTTGAGATGAATTTAGGTTTTAGAACCAATACACATTTTTTCTTTAGTAAATAGATGGAGCTTTTGGTACAGTAAAAAAGAAGTGAAAAAACACATTGAGGCCAAGCTGGCAGTGACTGACTAACATGCAATTACGACAGGAAGTTGAAACACCACTAGAAAGAAAAAAAAGTTGCAAAATATCAACAATGGGCATCTTACATGAATCAATCAAAATACATAAAACATTGTCTTTTGTTTCCATTGCAGTCTCTTTCCTTTGTGCATCTTAAGGCCTAAAAATAAACAAGAGAGTTTGGCAATGATCATCTCACAATAAATGTGGATGACATGCTGGGACCATTTTCATAGGCAAGACTCTTTCTGTAATCTCTGCCATAAGAAGCATAGATGGCAAATATTAACCTCCACAGTGTTTGATATCAATTTGTAACAAGGATTTTAAACAATTCTGACATTTAGAATTCATGAAGCTGGCTAACAGCCATAATACAACAATTGTCGGATGTTATATAATAATGACATAAAATACTCACAGTTACATAATAGACACTGTAAAGTGATACATTTCATTGTTGTGTGGTTTGATGTCTTTTTGTACCTGTGAATAGTCTGAAACAATAAAAATAAATGAGATGTAGTGGGCAATAAATTTAAGTAAAATATATGCCGTGCAAATTACTGAGCAATAGAGTGGGGACATGTGAATTAACATATACAAATGTAGCTGGGTAGATATCAAACATAGAGTTGTTTTTAATAAGGGCACCAACTAACATCAGCTAAACAACAAGAGTGAAGTTTAAGTTATCTATGATATCAGTTGAAAACATGATGTTGAAAACGGCATATTGTTGACTGTAAACATGTATTTTGTGCATGCCCCTACCCTAAAATATCAACAAACTTCATGAGGACAAATTGATTGTCCTTCCTATACAAAGATGTTTAACGCTGTGTTAGTTTATATTATAAGTTGATATACACATCCATCAATGATGAACATGAGCTGTATCTATCCACATAAATTTAAGCATATAAAGCCCTTATCGGGTGCTTTAATTCTTACCCAACATTTTAGCACATTTAATTGAAAAACTTTTAGTTTTCTACCATTTTGTACCTTTCCTGACAAAATAAATATTTTATTTAATCAATGATAAATCAATACAAAAACCTTTTGAAATAATGCACTAACATACAGGACTAAGGAAATGTTGTTAGTCCCCTCCAGATATTGACAGGTTTTTCAAAAGATATGTCAACTCACTCATTAATGTTGTGCCATGCTTCATAATAAGTGACTTATCCACCTTGGTGAACTCAACTGCTGTTTAGGAGTTCTTGATAAAATGGTTAAGGATAGGTACAAGGATCCAGATGTAAGCTTAAAAATACCACAGGATGTAGTCATATGTTATATTATTTGAATAATCAGATACCCTATCAATCAATCAGTCAGGATTTATTAAAGCGCGACTAATCACTCGATAGGATATCCAGGTGCTTGCAGATCTCGGATGCTTATTCGAACAGTAATTCCGGAAGTGAGATGATGGTCCCTAGGTGTGTAGGGAGACTGTTCCAGGTCTTTCCTGCAATGTGGGAGAAGGAGCGTCCTCCACTTCTGCTACAGTAGATGCTGGGAATATGGACAAGTGAAAGGGAGGCAGAATGTAATCTTCTTAATGGTTGGTGGAAGTTCAGGCGGTGGTTAATGTAGGCGGGTCCTTAGCTGTGTAGAGCCTTGCCTTACACAGGCAACTGCTATGGAAACTGAGCTAAGGGGGAAGGGTTCTAAAGAGACTGTACTTTCCATTGTAAAAGTAGAGTGGTTTAGACAGATTCCTTATTATTGAGGAGTTATTTTCTAAATCAGAACTATCTTATAACATTAAATGTAGGAGCAAACTTATAGTAGTAAAATGTTAAATGGCTTAATGGACTCCTGCATAGATTTGAGAATCCACCATGAAGTTACACAGGGGCTGCGCTGAACGTTGCGGAGGATTTGTGGGAAAAAAACAATCAAATTGGGCTTCTTTGCAGGAATCATGGAAAGGGCTAAATAAATACTGACCATTTAGTGGATCAAGAAAGATGAAAGGAAGCATGTGATTTGTTAACTAGAGCACCATAAGTAAGAGCACATGGTGAGGGGTAGCCATTTTACCTGCTTTTCTGCTGACAGAGGAGGTGGTTTACAGGAGGGTCCGACTGGAGAATTCACGTGATAACAGATGTTACCAGATATAGATATAAAACTGAGAGAACAGCAAAGAGCTTTTACATGTATGTTAATTAGGTAGTCAAATATAAAAGTAAACTTAGATAAAAATAGAGATTGTATGTAACCTGAAAGAACATGTGTAGCTTCTAGACACTATACTAGAAGGGAATATAGAAGAGTACTTAGATGTGAACATTAACTAAAAATGTGGTGAGCAGGAAAGGAGAAAGAGGATTTGGTATACTAAATGAATATTCATTATATTATTCATTTTATCATGCCAGTATAAATTAATCTGTTTGAAATTAGATGTGGGTGCTTGCTTATAGTATGTAATGTATTAGTATGTTATATACATACACTCACACATTCAACCCAGCTACACTCCTACAAAGCACTTATGTACACATCACATATCTAGCCAGAGAGTGACTGCCATACTCACTCACACACCCATAAGAAAATTGACACAGCCATTTTTTTTTTAAAGAGAACTGGGAAGAAAGAGCTGGCTTCAGACTGAAAAACATGAAGGTTCAAAGGTAGCTAAGAACACAATTAAATATTTCTGCTGACAGTGCTTTGGACATGAATGTGAATAAAAAACACAGTATTTCCTGCCTTATGCTTTTTTCCTCATTGTATTTTGGAATGGAACATGTAATATACTGTTCTATGAAAGAAAGTACAGTCATCTGTGTCTGTTCCAAATTTAGGTGCATCTTTTACCCACTACAGCGTATGAATATGAGGAACACCTCTTTGCATAAATAAATCAGTAATTTCTCCAAGAAGTGGATTTTGTTGCAAATATAGAACAGCATAGTTTCAAATCTGTGCTTAAACCACCTGCAAACCTTGCTGAATTCAAAGAGTAAAGTTCTCCTGGTATCTTGAATTTAATGTCTTTAATGTTACAGTTTGTGTGAAAATGTTTTGTAAGTTATCCCATATATATTCTGCACAGCTCAAAGTTAAAAAACTGTTTTTTTTTACAATCTTTACGATTGCTTTTTCACCACTGTTCATAGATGATTCATTCATCAGTGCATCACCTTTGGTGTATGAGTATAGAACCTGATAACAGTAAAAAAGGGAAAATGCACACACAGAAGACATTTGTAGGCTAAGAAGCATGTGGCATTTTGCACAGTGAATACGCATCGCACTTACATTTTTTGAAGGCAGGTGCTATTATAATGACTGCATCTAGTGGTGGTTCTCCCATGGGTACTGTTCAGGTGGACTGTCCTGCTACACCTACTTTATCCTGCATGATTTAGTTGTCACCCCTTTCTCGAATAGTTTTTAAGTGCTTCCACATAGAAGGTGTCCCATGTAAATAATGATTTGTAGTGCCCCTGGACAACTGCATGCTGCAAGTATTGTAGTACAGATATTTATCTATAACCTTTTTTCTCTTGACAGTATTGCAAGAAGTTTCAAAACATCTCTTTGTTTTGTGCTTCCTGAAGTTCTTGTGCAGAAATGTGTATTTGTAAATAGTTAAATAAGTTATGTTTATTTGTTAATTGTTTGGTTTAAATTGTTTTGTAATGTGTTAATAAAATGTATTGGTAAAGTTATAAAAATGTATATTAGTACACAGGTACTCATACATGAACTTGCACACCTATAGAGTCATTTACACAGGTACTGACACACCCACACATATACTCATAGAGCTACTCAAAATCCCATACAGTCAGTCACACACTCATTTACACATGGAAACTGCTAATTAGAGTCATACACCTATATAGCCATTCGCACACTGACTCACACACTCATACAGTAACTCGCACACCAAGGCACACACCGATACAGTGATTCCTACACCCTGTTTTACTCTGCTACACCCACTTTCACACCCAAACAGATATACCAATACAGATACTCTCATATGCAGTCACACACTGATAAAACTACACAGAGACTGACACATTCATACAATGACTAATGCGTCTACTGACACACCCAGACACTCATTGATACAGCCACTGACAGACCCAGGCTCACACTCATACTACATTTGACACACCTAGTGACACACTGACACAGCCATTGACATACCCAGACACACACTGATACAACTATAAAGAAACTGCCATACCCAGACACATACTCATAGAGGCAATGGCACTCCCAGTCACATATTTTTAAAGCCACTTAGACATTCAGGCAAACATTGATACAATGTCTCAAACAACCCTATAAATACTCATACATCCAGTCACACACCCAACCACACACTAATACAGACAGTAACACAGCCAGGCAAACACTAATGCATCATTGATACAGCCAGGCACACACTGATGCATACACTGACAATCCAGGCATACACCAATGCAGGCACTGACACAGCCAGACATACACAAAGCAGACACTGACACACCCAGTCAAACATTAATGCATCCAATAATACACCCAGGCACACACTAATACATACACTGAGACAGAAAGGCAGGCACTCATCCATACACTATTACACTCAGTCACACACTAATGCATATGCTCACACACCCAGGTAGACAATGGAGTTTGTGGAATTATACCTTGAAAATGTGAGACCACATGGCATACCCACAAATGTAATTACATATTTTATTCCTTTCTAATGAAGAATCCTTTATGCATATTATAGATGCAGCTAGGGGCTGTTCCTTTGCTCTGGAGAGAGCCATTTTGTACATGGTACAGTTTGTACAGAAATGTATTTACAATAACATATCATTTACAAACAAAATATCCTCTTGGCTTAGAAATATCGATCATAGTTTCTGTTATCTGGAGAGGCACTGACTCAGACCTCAATGCCTTTCTAAACTGACGTAGCAACTGATCTCAAGACAGTAAGCTTAATATGCCAAATAGCAGAAAAGCAATACACTTCTTTTTTATATCTTGATGAAAACAATTGACAATAATATAAGCAAATCTATGTTCAGGTAAGCAAATGATAAGAACAACACACTCAGGTTTGAAAGTTTCCACCTGGAAAGTCGTGGAGACAAGCTGCCATATAGCCAGTTCTTCAGGATTCCTTGTAACTGCATGAAAGGACACTATTTCATCATGCAACTCAATTATCAGACATGCTAGCAGAAAAAAGCAATCCACAGATCTCCTAAAACTCTTTAAAAAGAGTGTGATTCACATAAAGAGCAGTCCTACTTCACAAAATGACTAAGGAGGAAGTTGAAATGATATGTGTCGCTACTTATGGTCCTAGCACCAATCTTGTTGAGAAAAATATTGACCAAAATCGGCACATCATACCTACCCTTTAATGCAATGATCTAAACCCATTATTTGCACTGAAAAAGAACCAGAGCTTGAGAAACCACTTAGTACAAGCATACACAGCACCAGAAAAAAACACACACACAAAGATCTCTATGAGAATTTTCGAACTTACAATCAAAGAACATTATAAATGCGGAGATTGCATGGCATGTCACTAAATAATCGAAGGGAGCACCTTTGCATGCAGAAACAAAATTAGCACATATTGTGCCCCTGTAAGAAACTATATACTGACAAGACAAGTCAAGAGATCCAAAAAAGAAAACATCTATGTAAATCTAGAATTTGTTGCAGCAATATGATAGTTCCTATGGTAGAACATTATCTGGACAATGCATACAATGAAAATTAAATTAATATCCCCAACCTGGCAGTGAAAAGACTCAAGAGGAGGAAACACAGAATTGCTTTTGCTAAGCAAAGAGGCACGGCTAATAGTTCGATTGTATACATTAACCACAGGCCCACATGAGAGCTTGGAAAAAAAAATATGAGATTGAGTTCAACTTCATATTTGAAAAGATAATAACTAATAGTCAACAAATTGATCTGTCATTTCAAGATGCACCGTAAGAATCTTTTAACAATACGTCAATGAGCAGAAGTCCAGCTTATTCTTTAGTAATAATAATAATACTAACAATGCACATCCCACAGGACCACAGGTGATGCATTGTCATGCCACAGAATGTGGAAGAAATTAAAATAGCCAGGACCTGAACAGCAGGTCTTCAACAGTGGGACAGCCAAAACTTGTCTTTAGATACTAGTCCTGAGCACTGATCAGGCGCAAAGGTAAAGAAGATGTCAGGAGTTACAGTGACAGTGCGACCCCTGATGGCAGACCTCTGGAGTGGGTGACTCCCTAGACATCTCACCCCTCTTAAATGTGCAGGTGGTTTACCACCTGCACAGTGAAACATGGAGCAGCTGCTTCAAAGCTGCCCCGCATTTCACTTGAATGCGATGCCCCCAGGGCAGCTTGAGTTCACGGCTGCCCTAGGGGCAGCACGTTTATTCTAATACAGTGCATTTTCCTTGTTAGCACTGAGCATACCTTTTGAAAGGTGCGCCCAGCGCTAACAAGGAAAATGCGCCGCATTGTGTAATACGGCCCCTAGTCTATTGGAATGACAATCGTCTCTTGATTATTTGTTGTGTTGCTGAATATTTTTGCATTAAACTCATTAAATGTTTTGGCTTCCCAGCATGTTGTGTTTCATTTTAAAAGCATAAAGCTATAGAAGTGCATTTACAACTTCTTTAATGAATTTAGCCCCATGTCTTTACAGCAGCTTACACATGAAATGCTGAGTTTTTTTTAAGTTAATGTGCTCCATTTACATGGACATGGGTAGGTTTAGTTTCAAGGTCACCATGCATCCAGGCATTTAACCCTGTAAAAACTAAGGGACTGATTTAGATCTTGGTGGATGGGTTACTCCATCACAAGGGATATCCCATCTGTTGAAACATATAACCCAAAGGTTATATATAATGGGATTCATATTTCAGCAAGATCTAAATCAGGCTAAGTCAGCAAGCGTCTGACCATTTTAGTTTTCATTCTACCACTATTTCAAGAATTCACTTCTTGCCAAATTGGAAGAAATCATCACTTATGTTTTTAATATATAATGAGATAAACTGGTCCCTCTTTTTTAAAGGTTCAATAAATTGTCTATCATGGACCACAAAACCTATGCTGGTAAAACCTGGCACATCACTACAGATGGATTGAAACTTTTGGATTAAAGTCTCAAGGATCTTGTTCCTACGTCCATTTACTTCAGACACAGGATCTGTCAGGACCAGTCACCCAAATAATATAGAGTTCCATTCCTCCTAAGCTTTAACCAAGTTGTACCATGTTTTTTACCTCTAGTATCTGTTAATATGTTTTTGTAATCTATTCTTACCGCAATTGTGGCTTTCCCTTTCACTAGATGTCCATGGCTGAATCAGTACCATATTGTTAAGATTGGGGTGACAAAATGTTCATAGTCACCTCCTGACATAATCTCAATAGGGCTAACATTGGTCTGCAAAATTAATTTTTAGAGAGGTCATGCCTCAGAGATACAGTGTGAGAAAATGTCCTCAACCTTATTATGAGAAACATGGATACTCAAAACCATTCCTCAACATTTAAAACAATATCATCAATTCTTTTCACCTCGACCGTCATTCCTAAGGTAGGTTTATAGTTTTATAGTTGAGGAATTAGTTGGGATTCGATTATTCATGAGAAAACGTCTATGAGAATCAAAATCAGTACTGGTCTCCAATTTTGTTTAGTTTAATTACAGGGTGGCAAACCAAGATTATCCTTAATCAATTGCTGTGTCTCTGGTTCTCGGCCAGCATAGAAATCAGCATTGTGCTGTTTAAGAAACACCCACATAAGTAACCTAATAAATTTCATTTTGTTCACTACATTGGTGAACATGTGACTAAAGGAACACATCCAACTGATCCACTATGTCTACCATTTGCTCAGTTTTCACTGGCGCAACGTACAGATTATGTGATGCAAAATCACATTTTTCTCTCTCCACCAGTCTAAACCTATCAATTTTAGAACTATTCAGTGGAGTTTGTGGGCTGTAAAAGGCAGATCTCTTTTCATTCAAATTTGTAAGCCAACATTGGGACTGACTTCCAAACCTTATTTTTATCTAGCATCATAAACTTTTAGAATTTTAACATTAAAGGATCCTGAGACCATTTTCTGAAAAATGCAGATGTCAAAATATTGAAATATCTAAAATCTTTCTACAACGACAGACTACATTCCAGAAAGCTATGTCACAATTACATAGGAAGCATGGGTAACCAAAGGGCTGTTTGAAAGGCCAGAGTGATGTGATCACGTGAACTCCAGGGGAGTAGTTGTTTGGCTGCTGAATTTTGAATTCTTTAACTTGCTCAGAGTACGTTTGGTGGTTCTCCTAGGTATACTTTGCTGATGTAGTTATGATAATAATTATTCCAGATTTGCAAAGCACGACTTATCGCCGCCAAGGGTATCCTAGTTATATTTTGCTTATGTAGTTATAATAATAATAATAATAATTCCAGATTTGTAAAGCACAACATATCACCCCTAAGGGTATCCAGGTGCTAGGGCCATAGGGTGGATTAAGTGAGCTCTTGCCCAGAGTCACATGATGCTGAGCAGAGCTGCCGCCGGCGATCACATCTCAAGCCCCGTGCTCCGGAGTCAGGCATGATAGGTCCAGGACAATGATCGTCTGGAACTTCTGTGGAAAACCGAGCTGTGGGAGAAATATTTTGAAGGTTTTTATGGTGTAAATGGCACATTCTATGATTTAATTGATTTGAGGGTTTATGATAAAATGATCAAATCCAAACATACATCATTGCACCAAAATCGACCCTGTGAAACATATGGCTGATCCTTATTTCCACAACATTATCTGTTAGCCACAAATGGCTATTACTTATGGATTAACTCTTTTGGATGTTCTAGTCTATGAATTAGAGTGCAATGGTTTATAGATCACTGGGATGTAAACAAGACTCTGTGAAAATATTCATGACTCCAGTGTCATACTCCAGTTGATGTCCTTGACAATTTCCTCTAGCGCACACAACCCCTCTTCAAATATTCTCTACCTGACAACAAATGTTTCTCCTTTGCTCTGAGTTTAATGCCTCTTAGCCGCTGCTGATTAAACAATTTTCATTTAAGTTTCCTTGTAAACAAAATCAAACACTCTTAAAATGAGTACCATAACCTAAGAAACTCTACAAATCCCCTTGGACACGTCCCTCTGAATGAGTCCTGCATGTTGGAATGTGTAGCAAATCATTCATTCTTTAGTGTCCCCGAGTAATAAAAATGAGGTTTATGAAATAGAAACAAACTGAAATCAATAAAGACATAGAAATATCCCGAAACACACTCACTGTCTTGAAATTAATCAGATGTATATATGCATATGGTATTTCTATAGTGTGACTTTAGCTGAAAGGAATTTACTATACATCAATTACTATAAATTATAAATGAGATATAAACTAGAAATTAAATGAAAGAAACACATTTGTTTAGTTTGTAGCACCGCTCACAAAGAGATTACCTGCTTTATCCCAATTATAACTTGTTTTTGATACTTTACATTATTTCTATGTCAAAGTTTATCTAGGAAAATGTTCCTACTTATTTGAGGGGACCTGTTCTGGCAGCTCATGCTGGACTCTTCCTATTAGAGCAGGACCAAGACTAATTTGCATGTGGCCAGTTCCTGTATAAGGTGGCATGGTGGGCAACAAAGATAGACGGGGATGCAACTGTGCAATTACTAGTGGTTGAGTTTTATTCAAGCATTCCACGCATCACTTTCTTCTACTTGTCATTGTGATGGATGTCCCCTGTATGGGTCCTGTACTCACTGTTACAATAGGAGTACGACCAGGGCCCATTTGCATATGGCTGATTCTTGTCCGCGGTGGTAGGGTGGGCAAAAAAACTATGGACTGGGATGCAGCCCTGTGTGATAAAGGTGTCTTGGATTAATTCAAACATTCCATCAGCACTTTTTGTATTCCTGACTGCGAAGTCCCAAGTGTGACTGATATGCCCATGCGTAGGCCCCATGCTCATTGTGCCACTGAAACCAGGCTATACCCTACTGGTGTGGTCCAAGTAGGCCAAAACCAGTTTTGGGTTGCTTATGTTCCGGTTCAGAGTATTCTTGGCCTGGCAGGCCGAAGTTAGACTATTCCTACTAGAGCAGGATCGAGGCTGATTTGCATGTGGCTGGTTCCTGTTGGAAAGGTGGGAAAACAAACAGTGGTGCATTGTAAGACCTGTGAGCCTTAGGGTGGTCTTTCCCCAAACCTTTTGCCTGTTGCTTTCATTTTTGCTAAAATTTGTTTTTATTCGCCTTAGGACTTGTGCCCTTTACCACTGCTTCCAAGTGATAAAGTGCTTGTGCTCACTCCCCTAAACATGGCTAAATTGGTTTATACCTTACTGGCATATTTAATGTACTTATAGGTCCCTTGTAGAGTGATATACCTCATACCCATGGCGTGTAAATTAAATGCTACTAGTGGGCCTGCAGCATATAATGGGCCACCCACATCAGTAACCCCTTAAAGCATGTCCCAGGCCTGCCATTGCAGCCTGAATGCAGTTTTAAACTGCCAATTTAACTTGGAAATATAGTGCCCTTGTCAAGCCTTAAACCTCCCTTTTATCACATGTATGTCACCCCTAAGGTAGGCCCAAGGTAGCTCTTTGGGCAGGATGAATTGTAAAATTTCTTCTTAAACTTTCTTCTAGGTCCTAAGGCAAGTGCTGACCGGGACCTGTGCACCATCACAGTTATCTTAAGGCTTTGACCCGGTCTCACATGACTAGATGGCCGCGGTTGCTGTTTTGATCTTTTAGGTGCTAATTTTACTAAAAGCTTTACAAATTCATAACTCTGGTTCTACTGATTGGATTTTTGTCATTTTGGAGTCACATAATTTATTAAAATGTAAGCTGTTTTTCTAGATTGTTTTGGGATTTTTCTTGTGTTCTGTTTTCACTTTATTACTGTTTGTGTGCTGAATAAATACATAACACATTGCATCTCAGTGAGGTGGCGCCTACGTCTTGTGCTAAGCTACTCTGTGGCTGTTGATTGGCCAGGGCTAACACCCCAGTCAACCAACAACCCAGTTTCTCACATGTGGGATGCAATCTAGTATTGGCAGTGGCTAAGGGTAATGCAAGCATTCTACATATCACTTTTTGTTATTCATCAGTGCAAACAGAAACCTAACACAGGCAACCTCATATGACTTCTATAAATGTAGTATAACATCTTCTCAACTCTGGAGTGTCTGCGGGTTCAGGAGTGCTTCCCTTTAAAGAGCGGGCACAACTCTAATACATTTATCCCTCAATACCATATAATAATACAGGCAATTTTCCAAACATTACAATAGCCATTCTTGCAAAGAAGAGGATTGTGCACACAAAACATTTCTCCTGGATACAGAATAACCTAGGAGAGTCTATTTTCCACAGCATTATAATGTGGGCTAAGGGCGGAACTACCTGGAGGATCACCATATTACGAATCTCCACTGTAAGCTTTCATATATCCTGCATCCGTGGCTAGGAATACAAGAAGCTGTCATGGTAGTGAACCAATATACATTCTTGCTTGGAATCAGGATAATGAACACAACCCACCTTATGGAGCTTTTCATAGGTTGAATTCTTTACAACATTTAAAACTATACATCTCTGTTTTTTATTATATATTAAACATAAAAACAATAGGCTGAGATATTTTACAAAGACAACAAGTGACTTTCATGTGGGATATATAGGAGTATTATTAGAGCAGGAACTCATATCAAGCAGCACATACACATCACAATCCAATCTTAAGAACACTGCTTAGCTGCACTTCAACTTATGCACCTCTTTGCGCCTACCAAATCTCTCCCTACTTTATGTACCAACATTCCATGCAATCATATTCATTAGTGCAGGTTACTCCTCCTGATCTATGTGCGCAGATAACTAATGTTAATGCTTGTGTCTAATTCACTGGATCACCCAGCAGTTTTGGCTCATCTTTATATTTCTCTATGATTAGTGAAAACAGTGAGGGGGAAATCATATTGACATGACCATGTGGAGCACCATATGGAGTTGCCACTTTGAACATATCAAGGATCCTAACACCATGTGTGTCAGCTAACTTCAGAAGAGATCCATCCCACTCTACTATACAAAGCTGTTCCTCCTTTCACATACTGATTTTAGGTAACGCCTCCAACTCAGCTTCCACCCATCTAGGAAGCTCCTTCGCCAGAGTGTTTTTTGAGGCACGTTTTCACATTGCCAGCTGTCTATTATCCAGTAAGATGGCAAGATAAGCAAATTTACATGCATTATACATCCCTTGCGTCTCTTGAACAGACCCTATAGCCAAGACCTAGGACTCCAGTCTAAGTAGATATCTTCAAACCATCTGTATGGGATAACACATCCGTTCAGTATGAGTTACAGTGGCGCATGTCCTAAACATGTGTAGGAGGTTGGTTTCTTGATCTCAGCATCTCAGGCATCCATTGATGCTGAGGCGAATATCCTATGCAATTGTCTGGGTTTTTAATAAGTGTGATATGTTGAACTGCATAAGTCTGAATCTAGCATTTCTGGAAAACATTTTTGAGTACTCCTGAACTTTCTGTCAATCTTCATCCATTAGTTCACCCCCTGGCTATCTTGTTTCCAAAGTCTACAGGTTTCCTTTGTTCATGCCCAGTAATTCTAAATACAATCATGTTACTGCGTTCCTACCATTACCCAGCATCAGCATTACAGACAAAGTACCTGCAGCAGTTACCAGTCAGTATCCCACATCTGTCAGAATACATTCAATATTTCATTACCCATTAAGAACAATATAAACCGGCCTATGGCTATGAAATTGTTGCAATCTCTTATCTACCAAATTCCCATATGTCTGTGCACCTGCGTGTGTCCATGCTTATACATTAAAACAATAGGCCATATTCATGAAACCAAGTAGAGTCGATATTGGAGTATATATGGTAGAATCCTTTTTTATTGCATTACTCTATTCTGTACCAACAATATATAACCACCTACAGTAACGTGGCAAGCATATCATGTGTGTCTCGTATACCATCGTGCTAACAGCAGGGTGTCAGCTGATATGCAGTCCATGTACTGATCTTCAATAGGTTGTGTACCTCGAGCTGGATCACTGACAAAATATCGAAGGTCAAAAAATCGACCTACAAAAATATCGGAGCAAGAATATCGATGTCAACAATATCGATATCCTATCTACAACATGGTAAGTACAAAAATATCGAGAAAAAATATCGATGTCAAAAATATCGTTATCAAAAATATCGTTTTTTTTTGTTAAAAAAATATGTAAAATAAACTAAATAATACTTATAAATAAAATAAACATAGTTAAAAATATTTTATAATGTTTAAAATTAATAAGTAATATATATAATTTAATAAAACATTAATTAAACATATACATATAATATATAATATATATACTTACTTAATAATGAGTTTTAATAATTATTTTAATAAATTATAAATTAATAAAAAATATAAATTACAAATACATCTATACACATAAAACAATAACATAAATAAAAATTAAATAATTATGTATAACAAATTAAAAAAATTAAATTTACTTTTAATATTTTTAAAATTAATTATATACTACATTAACAAAAATAATACCAAAAATATTAAATAGCGGAGGGAATAAAACTACTATTTCAACTCCCAAAAAAACAACAGTAAGAAAAATGTTGGATAGCGTAGAGGTTAAAATTACTATTCCCACTCTAGAGAGTGCAACAGTAGAGAAAGTATTGGATAGCGTAGGGGTAAAAATTACTATTCCCACTCCAGGTAGCGCAACAGTAGGGAAAACGTTGGATAGCGAGAGGGTAAAAATTAATACTCCCACTGCAGTGAGTGCAACCGTAGGGAAAGTGTTGGATAGTGTAGGGGTTAAAATTACTATTCCCACTCCAGGGAGTGCAACAGTAGGGAAAGCGTTGGATAGCGGGAGGGTAAAAATGAATATTCCCACTCCAGTGAGTGCAACAGTAGGGAAAGTGTTGGATAGCGTAGGGGTAAAAATTACTATTCCAACTCCAGAGAGTGCAACAGTAGGGAAAGTGTTGGATAGCGTAGGGGTAGAAATTACTATTCCCACTCCAGGGAGTGCAACAGTAGGAAAAGCGTTGGATAGCGTGAGGGTAAAAATTACTATTCCCACTCCAGTGAGTGCAACAGTAGGGAAAGTGTTGGATAGCGTAGGGGTAAAAATTACTATTCCAACTCCAGAGAGTGCAACAGTAGGGAAAGTGTTGGATAGCGTAGGGGTAAAAATTACTAGTCCAACTCCAGAGAGTGCAACAGTAGGGAAAGTGTTGGATAGCGTAGAAGTTACAAATAACATACTTATAAATAAAATATTTTTTTCAAATAATTAATGAATTATTAAATAATTGTAAACTATTTACCAATACCAATAAATAATTATTAAAAACATAATTACCAATAGAAAATGTATTAACAATAAATTAATAATAAATACCAATAAATAATAATTAATCAATATTAATTACTAAATAATAAATATTGAACAATAAACTATTTTTAATTAAAAAAAACATAAATTATTAAAACTTAGGGGCCCATTACGATACGGGGCGTAAAAAAATCCGCCACCCATGAAAGCGGCAAAAATCCGCCCGCATACACCGTCTGAATACCGACCCAGCAATCATGATGCCTCGAACCGAAAACCGCCAGCGGCGGAAAAAACACACAAAATACCGCCAGCCCTTGTCCGAGTCGTAGTCAAACCGCCCGCCACGGACGGAAAGACGCACAACAACACAAAACCGCCCGCCCTCACGGTCGAGATACCGCACGTGAAATTACGATCGCACCGACATGAGCGCGGAAAAACAACAAATACACCGCCCGCCAGCGTAAACAACACTGAAGAAAATGGACACGGCAGAAGCCATGGCGGCCACGTCCCTGCACAGACACATCCGCGGACACAAACACACACAACATGGCAAACAAGTCCACACAGCAACCCACGCACAAATACACAGACACAGTACACATCCCGAAAACACACCACCCCTGGACAAACAAACAAACCACAAAGCCCAGAACACCAGCCACAACACACCTGAAAAAAACAGACCATCAGGACACACCCACATAGGTAAGTACAAAAGCAGCCCCTCCACAGACCACAACCCCTTGCAACATAGCAAAGCAGAGAGGAGAGGAGAGGACACAGTGACACAGCAAGGACAGCAGCACACCACAGATACGCACACATCACACCCACCACAACCACCACCACCAAACACCGGCACCACAAACCCCCTGCACATCACACATCACACACCGCACCAGCACCACAAACACCATGGCATCACACAGAATGCCCAAGTTCACTTCCACTGAGCTGACGGTCATGGTCGACGAGATCGTCAAGGTGCACACACAAATCTATGGCAACCAGGTCCAGCACACACCACTAGCCACCAGAAACAGAATGTGGAACAGAATTGTAGACCAGGTCAATGCAGTCGGGACCGTACCCAGAAACAGAGGAGAGATCAACAAACGGTGGAACGACATCAAAAGCCTGGTCAAGAAGAAGGAGAGCAAAAATCGAGAGCTGGCTGCCACGACTGGCGGAGGGAATCCCGCGCTTTACAAGACCTTCAAAGCGTGGGAGGAGAAGGTGCGAGTCATCATCCATCCGGAGATCCTCACCGGATTACCAGGGGGAGTGGAGGCTGGTAAGTACAAACAAATGTATACCAGCACACCGCTATGTACTCACATGCACTACCACCATGCCTTAGCTCCGAGGGACAAACACCCCCATGTCCAGTACACAATACACAACACATCACTCACACATGCAACAGGCACCACCACACACACAGCCCAAACATATCAACTAACAAAACCATGGGGGCATGTGTACACCCAGCCAGCCACGTAACTACCAACAGGTCCCCTAGTACTCCAGAAGCGCCACAACGAGCACCCCCACACCCATGTGGCAGCCGTAGCTGCACCAACCGACAAGTAACAGGTAAGTAGCCGCAACACAAAGGCAGTGGGTGGGAGGGGGACAGCTGAAGTACAACACACACCAGGCCCCTAGTTCCACAGCACAGCAAGGAGGAGCACAGCCCACAGCCCACACCCACGTAGCAGCCACTGCAGTGCACACCGGCAGCTGACAGGTAGACATCCCGCCCCAGGACAAACGGTGTCAGTGGGTGTCCAGCCATCACCACGACCCATAACACCGCCCCCACAGACCTGCAACATGGAGCACCCCCCGCCCATAACCATGTTGCATCCAGTCCAGTGCACGCTCAAAAACAACCTGCAGGTGGGAAACTGGACAGGGCGGGGTGACTGGAGGCATGAGGACTGAATTACGACTAACACATGGGACATGTCAAGTAGCAGAGGAACACGCAGCACTGCTCCCTGTCACAACCATGTGAACAATGTGCACACGGACATGAACCACAGAGTCACACCCCACATGACCCATCACAGACACAGCAACACCCAAGGAGCCACGTCTGCATGCACAAGTCACACTGATTACAGAACCACACGGCAGGCACAGTGCAACCCATCACACACAACTGCAACACCATCGAAGTCCTGTCCATGTAGCCCCTACTCCCTGTCAACCAAACATCCCACAACTACGCCCATGTAAGACATACCACACTAGACGCAACAGCGTGGAACAACATAAATGCACACGAACACCACTGGACCCATCAAACACACAGACACACAATGCACATTCAACATCCCATCCATCTCATCCGTCAGCCCCAGTCACATGAAAGGTATGTCATCCGAACAGCTGGTCCACATACAGTAGTCACGCAAAGAAACATGCCCATGACAAATCATGTGCCAGAAGTGAATGAAGCGCACGTCACACTGTGAGCAACAACACACATAACATGGGCCACACCCCCGAGCACTGCATTGATGCACATGGCACAGGGCAGCACGCACACCAAGGAATTGGACCATCTGCAATACGTCGTGTGGCACACAACCATCACTCACTCATAACAATGCGTCCAATTACATGGCCAGAAATCACAACAGACAGCAAATATGCAGGGTATGTCAGACATACACACACCTCAGACCATGCACTGTCATGTTGCCACAACACATGTCACGTTCTGCACCCATGGCTCACAGTATGTACCCCAAAATCATAGTTCATCTAAAATGCGTTTCAGGGGGCTGACCCCCATTATGCCATCTGCGTTTCTAAATGTTCCATATGAACCCCCAAAGCATAGTTCATCTCAAATGCGTTTCAGGGGGCTGACCCCCATTATGCCATCTGCGTTTCTAAGCGTTCCATATGAACCCCCAAAGCATGGTTCATCTCAAATGCGTTTCAGGGCGCTGACCCCCATTATGCCATCTGCGTTTCGAAGCGTTCCATATGAACCCCCAAAGCATAGTTCATCTCAAATGCGTTTCAGGGGCTGACCCCCATTATGCCATCTGCGTTTCTAAGCGTTCCATATGAACCCCCAAAGCATAGTTCATCTCAAATGCGTTTCAGGGGCTGACCCCCATTATGCCATCTGCGTTTCGAAGCGTTCCATATGAACCCCCAAAGCATAGTTCATCTCTAATGCGTTTCAGGGGGCTGACCCCATTTTGCCATCTGCGTTTCGAAGCGTTACATTTGAACCCCAAGAGCATAGTACAAACCAACCTCCACGATGGGTCTGGAGTCCGCATACACCAGAGCCACAAAAAGCAGGAGCACAGCAACACACCCATCGACATTGCCAATCCGTCCCATGCCACATGTCCACAGCACACAGTCCCATTGGCATGCCCACACAACAACAAATAGCACAGCCACACACACGGCTCCGGGAAACCTGTGCACGACTGTGCACGAACTGTGGATGTCAGACAACCTATACATACTTTGTCATGTGCAACACAATAACATATCTCATTCCCCCACAGGTGACGAACTGCTGGATGCTGGAGATGGAGACAGCAGCCAGCACAGCCAGCCTGCAAGCCCCCAACAAGGACTCACGGATGTGGAGGATCTGTCCTCCTATTCGGACACGGACCACCCAGCAGGCCCATCTGGTGTGGCAGGGCCCAACCGCACCCCAGGCACCCTCCCACCCACCAACCCATCATCCAGGGCTGATGACCACTCACAGCCCCCTGCGGCCACTGTCGTAGCAGCCACTACCACTGTTGTGGCGGCCACTCCCACGGTCGTAGCGGCCACTCCCACTGCCGCAACCACCACCACGTCATAACTGGCCCCAGCCCCAGCGCAAGTGGTGGTCCGGCCGACTGGGTCCACCCTGGGAGCCACAGCGAGGACCATGGTGAGCAATGTGGCTAGTGGGCAGGTCGGTGGCAGCAGTACTGGTAGGAGGAGCAGGGCCAGGCCAACGCCAACTGTGCCTGGGAGCCAAGCCCTGCCGCCAATCGACAGAGTCCTTGGGGCCTATGAAGAGGCCCAAGGCGAATGGGCCAGGTCGGCAAGCGACACGCGGGAGGTCCTTGCGGTGTTGAGGTCCATGGACGCCCACATGGCCCAAATCGCGGACCTCATGGGCCAGCTGGTGGTGGGGGGGAGGGCACAAGCAAGGCCAGCAACACCACCTCCGCCACCACCTGCTGTGGCGCAAGTTCGTGCAGCATCGCGTTCCCCTGCGTCCACAGCGAGTGAGCACTCCTCAACCACCACCAGCGGAACATCAACACCCCCCCCACCAAACATGGAAGGGGCCGTCCGAAGTGGAAACAGGTGTCCAGAGAGGACTTCGCCCGCACCAAACGCCAGTGAGTCAGCCAGCCACCTTGACCACCTACTGCATTGACATGGAATACGATCCTACCCCACACTGCCATGTGAATGGCATGTGTCTGTTGGACTGTGGACATAGAACTCCATGGGTACACCTTGACCATCACGCAGCCATGACCGTCAACTCATTGTCACAGCATGCACCACATTTGTCATCACCTTGCACACAATCACATGTCACCGCTGTTAATAAATACACCTTGATCACAATCGGCTTAATGTGTCCTGGGTTTATTCCACGATGTGCAATCGCCACCATGAGCAGAATAGCATCTGCTGTGTGGCATGTTGATGGGACAGGAGAGGCTGCAGGGACCTCGGGGTGAAAAACAGAACAAGAGTATATTCAATGAGTGTGTCACACACTCATCACACAGTACTTGTCACCAACTACAAGCAATGCACACACATCTCAGAGAGCAACAGGGCACAATGCTACAGCCACTGACAGTGGCATACCAACCTGGACATGGACCATTGACACACAGCACTCAGTGAACAAAAGGCCCAGTAACAGAGCACACATACACCTGCACAACTACAGCTACATCAGCCGTCGTACATGGTCACTCACCGTCAAGTGAAGTAGCGGGCGATGAGCTGCTGACGCACATTCACAGCTTCATCCTCTCCACTGTCCTCTTCACTGGAGCTGTCCTGGTGTGCAGGCTGGGGCCCTGGTTGATCTCCGTCATCCACAATTAGGGGGATCTGCTTTCGAATGGCCAGATTGTGCAGCATGCAGCACGCCACCACTATCTGGCACACCTTCTGTGGGGAGTACGCCAGCGCACCCTCGGTGCGGTCCAGGCATCTGAACCTGGACTTGAGGAGGCCAAAGGTACGCTCGACCACACGTCTGGTCCTCCCATGTGCCTCATTGTAGCGGTCATCTGCTGGGCTCCGAGGATTTCGCAATGGACTGAGCAGCCAGGGCCCATTCGGGTAAGCCGAGTCACCTGTGCGTGAGGGACACAGAGAACCGTTGCAATTCAAACAGGACAGTAGACAGCATCCTTAAGCCAGCACGCTACACAACTCCACATACTCACCGAAAATCCAGCCACGGTCCTGTTGCAGATTGGTCATCAGTCGTGGTAATATGCTGTTGCGCATGATGTGCGCGTCATGGGCCGAGCCTGGGAACTTTGCACACACGTGGGAAATGACCATGTCCGCAAGGCACACCACTTGCACATTCAGGGAGTGCGTGTGCTTCCGGTTGCGGAAGAGCTGCTCAGTGGCCTGTGGTGGGACAAGGCCAACATGGGTGCAATCTATGGCACCAACGACGTGTGGGATCCGTCCAAGGGCATAGAATGCACCCTTCACTGCCGCCAACTCACGTGCCCTGGGGAATCGGATGTACCTGTTCCTGTACAGCATCATGGCTGCCAGTACATCCCTCAGCACCATGCTGAACATGGGCTGGGACATCCCACCTCCACTGCCCACTGTGTGCTGGAATGACCCAGTGGCGAAAAATGCAGTGCAGCCATCACCTTTGCCGTGGGGGTGAATGCTGTCGGATACACCCTGCGAGGACGGAGGTGGGGTTCCAACATGGCACATAGTCGATGCAGTGTTGGTCGGTCCAGACGAAATTTCCGGATGACCTCAGAAACCTCCATGTCCGCCAACAATTGGTAAGGGCGGTAAATGTTTGGTCTCCGCCTAGGAAAGATGGAAGTGGACACATGTCAAAGCAACACGCAACATGGCATTTTCACATACACATAACTGATATGACAGAGCAAGAACATGAGTCACAGAACAGCTGTCATGCAGGGACAGCACAGCCACAATACACTTACACAGGTCTCCCACCAATAGCAATGGGCAGTGACACAAACCATTGCTATGTGCATGCACATGGGGATCCAGGCCTCAATGACCTGTGAGGCGTGCTGAGGGGGACTGACTGCATATTCGGCAAGCGGCAACACCACGGCAACATGACTGGCTGCTGTGCATCACACTGCTTCCGAGGCTGGATGAGTATGGCACACACCAACGACGATGTGGGCACAGGCTGAGCGGCCAAGACAAGTGGGACCTGTGGCACGAGGGGATATGAGACAGTCATTGGTGTCACCATTGCACCCTATGTGCAGCACTGTACGGATCACCCCTCCAGAAACATTGACAGGTGTACACATTGACAGCCCCATGCCAACACGGCTGTGTGCTTGCAAATACACATCACATGTGACACGTAACCTTGCAAGTGCCAAGTGGCAGATGTACATAGTGAGAGATGACATGCGTGTGCATATGCGTATACCATGCACCCATGCCAATGTGCAGATGATGACATGCTAACAGACATGTGGGTGCCGGCCACTGGCCGTCCCTGCCTATGCACACGGCATGTTGTGGCCCCGTCCATTGTGCACCTGCACCCACACGCACATCATGGCCACACCTGCAGATGCAGTGCGCACATCATACTGTGTGGTGCACATGGCATCAGCGTACTGTCACCAACATGGGCCAGGCCATTACGGCCAACTCCGATGACCCTCGCGGTTGCACCCTGCGTGTTCCACTATGGAGGTAGGCGTCCCGGGCCAGCTGGGAGCATGCCAACGTCTGCAATTGCCAATGCAGGTCTCAGTGCACTTGTTGCTCGTGTGAATGTCAGGCTGGGCCATGCTGCCCCTCTCAGTCCCAGCAGGCCTGGCCTGCACATTGACTGCACAATGCCAGTAGGTGACAGCACCGACTGCCTAGTGGGTTGCATGTGTCTCCTGTTCAGGACCCTCCAGATGTGCGCTAACTCAGTACTGACTATTGGACACACCATGTCTCGTGATAGGGATGTGTGTGTGGGATGGTGGCACTGAATGTGACCTCCGTTGCGTGGTGGGCCATGCACAGGGCGAGTACGTCGATGATTGCGCAGTGTTGGTCACAGTGGGTGCACCCACACAGATGTGTTGCCCTATGTTCATTTTCTATGTCCGCTTGATAATGGACTGTAGATGTGGGCAGACTACACATTGGTCGATGTGCTGTTAATATGAATGTGCCTTCACACCAGGCACAGCTGCCCCTGCACATGTGACCCCTGCTGCACTCGCTGCTGGGTCTGTGGAGCTGATGCACCATCTGTGCGTGGGGCGGACAGCTCTCCTCACTTCCGTCATTGCGCATGTCATCACTTTGCCGCAGGTGACATGGATCATGGAGGGCCCACATGTACGCGTGGGTGGCCTCCACAAGTTTGTCCAATGGTTGTCACCCCCAGTCAGTGCCTCGAATGTGAATGATGTTGTGCTGGTGCTAATTTCAATGTGGCGGGTGGGCGGGGCTAGGTGCGGGCTTACATGCAGGACATGGGAGGGTGATCGGATTAGCGACTAGTTGCAATACACACGGGGCACGTCTTTTCCTGTCCACATCAGGGTCATTCCTTGAACTCACTGACAGTAATACAGTCGTCTTTGTCCCTGTCCTCATGGCCTCCCCTCGCTCCCCCCAATATGCATTTGCACCTGTGGGGCTAGCGCATGCAGATGCAGCCCCAAGCTCACCCCAGAGAGGCCAAGGAGTGTATGTGTGGGTCCAGTTGAACGAGTGGTCTGTCTCACGGTATGATGTGTGGCGGGACGCCGTCCACCTGCGTGGTGCCCCGACTCGAGACCCGGGCAACATAGACAATGCATAACAGTCTCCGCAGTCCGGATACACCACCTGCGACACACAGAGGCTGTAGCTGCCCTAGCAGCCCATGCCGCGTCCATCTGGGGCTGATGGACCCACACATTCACTCTTTTGCCTCACTGGGGTGGGCTCGGAGGTGCTTGCGCACGCGCTGGCTTCTCTGTTGCAACAGCATGTGACGTGTGTGGAGATGTAGGCAATGGGTGGGATGGTGCGAGCCACCTTCCGTGACGTCACTCCTGCTCGTGATGTGTGCGTCCCCCCAATACTTCCATATGACTTGTGCCATGCTACACATTGAGGATGTTTTGCCTGCGTGATGTGACCCGGAGGAGCGCGCTGAGTCCTCTCCCCCACCATGCTCCACTGCCATCCCGTGCCCTGGATTGCCTGTGCAGGTTGACAATGTTGGGGATACACCTGGTCGACAGGGGCTGTGTGTGCCTTGTCAAGGGCCTGGCGGGCGCACTACAGGATACAGCTTGTCCACAGAGGGTGGGCTGACGTGTACGCCTGATACCGCATTGTTCGTGTGCCCGGCTGCTGTGCACACACGTGTTCACATCCCCCCCGACAGGTGGCCTTTAACATTGCCCAGGGAAGCGGTAATGTGCAGTTCCGGACCCCTCCCGACACAGCGTGTTTCAACTTTGCATGTGCGCATCTACCCGTCACACCCACCCACCCACCTGAACAAAGCGTCACTCCCGCTTCACACGACACATGTGTGTCTTCCACAGTTGTGCTACTCATTTGCGTTGACATCCAATGACAGTGGACTACATGGTCATGTCACGACTGCTGTGTACATCACACACTCTCATCATCTCACATTCGTACTTGTGAAAGGAATCAGCAGAGACAGTTTCTTTCTTCAAACCATGTATTGTGACTTATGTCCTCTGTGATGCAGTATAGTGGACACTACTGGCAGCGGAATGCATGTGGAGGATATACTGAGCATGATTACACATAGCAAAGAGTGTAGGGGTACATGTGATTAGCTGTTGCATGTGGGATGTGGGCTTCAGAGTTACATCTGCTTGGCCGTTGCTGTGCTAATGTTCATTTGCAAATAGCTGCGGAGCTGCGGACTTTGACACAGACGGTATACATTTAGCCTACCAGACCGCTTGGCATCATGGGCACAGTCCATCTCAGTTCCATGTGACAGGTGTGCTGCTGTTGTTACTCATGCACGCGTGCGTGTGAGTTGACATCAGGGCATGGGCTTACGTGCATGCAACGGCGTCCCACTTGTTGTTGCCATGTGGTGGCTACTGGACATGTCACAGTCACTGGGGTCGTGTTGTTGTTGTATGCACTTGTCGTCCATGCAAAGGTCCTGTTACTGGATTTCCGGGGAGGGGGAGAAGGGGTGCAGCTCTCACATACTCCAGCCGAGCGATTCCTGTCCACTGAGCGGTGCATATGTCCATGGGCGCAGGATCCATGTCATGGCATTGTTGTACGTGCAGTTCTGTCCATGTGGGTGCGATACACATGTCCCATGCCACTGCCTCCCCCGATACATGCAGAGTTCCTGGATGTGATGGAGAACAGAGTGCATGTCCCGGACACATCCGATGTCATGGCAGTGTCGTTGATGGTGTGGTATCAGTTGCAGGTCGTTTGGTATGTCTGTTGTAGTGGTCACTGGCCAGTCCGTGCGGAAGCTAAGCATGGGTACAGTGTCGGACATCATGGCTCAATTGGGGGATCGCGTCGGGGTCCGACGAATTGACATGTTGTCAGGTATGCGATGCCTTCCAGCAGGGCTTCCATGTCATTGGTGGTATACATGTTTGTCAGCCAATGTAGCGGATGGTGGCTGTCAAGGTGTTGTTCGTAAGTTGTCCCTTGTAGGAGCATGATGGGGCATGTTGGATGACATTCGATGTAGCTGTGATCTATGATCCGTCGTGTGGAGGCACAGTGGTCCCATTGCAGTGTGGGTCCGATGTTGGCCACATATGCCATGCCCCCATAGGCTGAACAGACCCTGTCGTGGGCGTCCAGTGGGTGGAATAGTTGTAGCAGGTCCGCCCTTGGACATGCCGGGTTGGAGAGACACAGATCCACAGGATGGTGGAAGGGACACCTCCGACAGTAGAAGACGGGGATGACGCAGCTGAACAATGCGATGCGGTAAGTCAGTCGGTAACTTACGTTCAGCAGGGACAGGGGTTCAGATCCCAATATCTGTATCAGGTTATGTTTGTACAGCTTGACCTGTCTGGCGTAGTTGGGTAGGTGTGGTGGAAGTGCCATTTTGCTGCAGGGCGATGTGGTGGCGTGCTCCGGCTGTCTGTCCAGTCTGCAGAGTGCAAGCTCCGAAGTTGCTGGGGAGTCTGTGATGTTCGTAGGGAGGCGGGACTTGTGTCATGTTAGCTTGTGCGGAAGACACGGGCCCTCATCCCACATGCTTCTCTGACTGGTCAAGGTCAGTGGTGTGTGACTCCTTCCAGATAACTTGCATGAGAACGACATGGGGAGTGTTTTCATTTCTTTTTCCCGTTCGGAATGTTCTAAGGTGATATGCGCTATCTGCCCTGTGGTCGGTTTCCTCTGCATGCCTGTGTTGGTCTTTTTTTGGGACAATGGCTGTATTCTCCGGCTTGTTTGGTCGGGATGTGGTTTCGGAGTTGGAATGGAAGGTCATTCATTGCTGTCTGCTCTCCCGTGTGTGGGCGGCAGGCTGTGTTTCCGCTATGCGTTGGGCCTTGTGTGTGGGTGTCATTCTTGGGTCCACCTGTTGTCGGTCCCCGGGCTCTTTGGTGTTCCGTTTTGTATGTCTGGTTCATGGGTGCAGGGTGGTATGGGTGTTTCTGTGTGGTACTGGCGTACCTCTTCCCGACGGGGCCCATGTTCTGCTGGGTGGTGTTGCCGCCGCTGTGTGCTTCGCCATGTTTGTCACACAGGGGTGTGTCCTGATGTTGCGTGACTTCACTGACATGTGGGCGTCGGTTGTGTGACGTTGGGTGTTGGCCGTGAATTGGCCGTTGGGGACATGACTGTGGCAGGCCTGTCACATGCGTTCTGGGTGTGGCTGGTGTGTGTGGTGCTTGGTTGTGTCCCTGTGTTGTTTGTGTGCGACGCATACATGGCGTTATGGTTGGGCGCTGAGTTGTGCGCATGTGTGGCTGCGTCATCGCCGCTGTGCTGCGGTGCCGTGACGGGGTCGTTAGTTCCTGGTCCCAGGTGGTGTGCCCAAGATAGTTGCGAGATGTTGCGATTTGCCCTGTGTGACATTTGTGGGTGCAGTGGTGGATGTGTCTTGTCCATGCAGGGGTGTTGGGGGGGGTGCCATGTCCTCCTTTTCCGCACTTGCACTGTGTGCGCTGTTTGCGTGCCCTTGTTCTGTGTGTGCCTACCTGCGTCTCCGCGGTACGTTGCCTCCTAGGTGGTGCATCAGGTATAGCATGGGGAGGGCCTGCAGTGCTGGATTCATGCTCGGGGGGTCGCCTCTTCGGTGTCTGTGCTCGGCGTTCGGGTTTCCGCCTCACTTTCACGTGCGGTGTCTCTTAGCCGTGGGAGCTGTTTTTTTGCGGCATCGTAATTTGTACGCCGGGTGGTATGTGATTTCGTCTGGCGTTGTGTCTCCATTGGGCTGCGCCGCTACGTGAGCGGGCGCACTTTGATGGTGGACGGCGTCGCTGGCTTGCCGGCGGTGTTTGCCTGCCTTCTCACATCGTAATTTGGCGGGCGTGTGGGCTGCGGCATGCGGGCGGTAAGTGGTGGTTTTTGCATCCGCAAGCACGGTGGTAGTGCTTCCGCCCGCCATCCTAATGGGCCCCTTAATTACCAATTAACTAATATTGAACAATTAAATGCTTTTTTATACCCAAAATAATAATAATTAAACATTAATTATCAATTAATAATTACTTCTTAATATATTAATTACATTTATCAATAAATAATATTTAATAATATTTAATTACCAATTGATGATAAAACAACAATAAATTAATTTTTAGAACCCAAAAATTCTAATTAAAAAAATTACCAATTAATAATTAATGTCCAATAAATTAATTATCAATACCCAAAAATAAATGTAATAATTACTTAATTAGATTTCAATTACTTCCAAAAGTATTCCCCTATAAACGCACAACACACTCCAATAATAAAATAATACACGTAACATAATGATCAATTAATCAATTAATAAAAATTAATAACCAATTAATAAAAATTAATTACCAATTATTAATTAATTAACAATATAATTATCAATACCAATTAATTAAAATACATTATAACGTAATTACAATTAAATTACATAATGATCAATTAATAAATTAATAAAAATTAATAACTAATTAATACAAATTAATTACCAATTATTAATTAATTAACAATGATATAATTATCAATACCAATTAATTAAAATAAATTATAACTTAATTACAATTAAATTACTTCCCACCCTATTCCCCTATAAACCCACAACCCGCTACAGAACTTAAACGCAAAAAATAATTAAAATGTATAATTCCTAAAAATTAATAATTAATTTAGTATAATTAAATAACTTCCCACCCTATTCCCCTATAAACCCACAACCCGCTACGGTACAAAAAAAAAAAAACAATAACTTAAAAAAAAACATGATTAACATATAGAAATTGTATACATATATTTTTAGACAAGTAGAACACTTAACAAAAACACATATAACACATACAAATTAAAAACATAACAAAATACATAACAATAATACAAATATCGATATTAGTAACTTTGATATATTTGATTTCGATATTACTAACTTCGATATTACTTACATCGATATAAAAAAATTCGATATTACTTACCTTAGGGTCGATATTCTGTCCATCGATATTCTTAACATCGATATTCTGTCCCTTCGATATTGTGACTTCGATATTAGTGTATGTCGATATTTTATTTTCGATATTTTGACTGCTCACCCCTCGAGCCATCTTACTACACCCTGGAGCAGGTCAACCAAATATTAGTTTTCTCTCTGTCGGAGATAGAAAGCTTTAGTTTAATTAGGGATATTATTTGTCTGCAGACACCCCAAATAAAATCAGTATGCATGATTTTAATGTCCCCAAGAGAAGCTTCCGGTCAGGCGCAATGGGTGAAAAGAGAAAAATAAAGAAGACATGGTAAGGCAATTACTATAGTTAAGGCTGTCTTTCCCAATGCCAATGAAGGCTGGGGATTTCAGTATCCAGGACTGCCTGATATTCACTAATACTTTGGTATAGTTAACTGACAAGATGCTGACTTCCAAATTATAGACCTGAAGACGCAATTACTGGAATGTGACAGTGTTCCAAAGAAAAAGAAATTTGGACAAATAAAGCCTGTCAGAATTGTTTTTCATTTCAGGGATAACAAGCAGTGTTTAGCATTGCTGACTATCAGATCTGAGAACTCACTGAAGTTCCCCAAAGCTTGCATGACCAGACCCATTATCCTGCCTGCATCTCGGAGAAACAACAGATTATTATCTGAATTGGTTGCTCTTTATTTGGAACTTCAATGTCCGCAGATTACTGGTCTTGGTAAAGACTAACATGAGGGGAGAAAGGGTGCAGCTTTCTCCTACTCCTCATCAAATGCCATGGAGTAATATGAGTAGTTTCGGTAATTCTGCATTAGTCTTTGACATGTAACTACCAATAAAGGCGTGATTACGACAGCTTGTGTAATTAAGATTAATTTGAGGAAGAAAATCCTATTCCCTGAGCATATTTAGCGAGCGACTGCTCACACTGCTGTTTATGTTCTGTTACATTTAGCACTATTTTCCTACTGCAAAATGCATGCCCTTGTCCATTTTTGGTGCAAGGGTGCATTTTACACTTTGGAACTAGCACTAAATGCGAGGAGTATTTTGTGGGAGAATCCTACTGCAAGTGCATGTCTAGCGCGCAGCTGCTCACGCTGCTATTCATGTTCTGTTTCATTTAGCACTATTTCTTGCAACCGTAACGCTAAATGCAGAATTATTACTCTTCTCATGTAATTCTGCGTAATTTTGCAGAATTTTTAGGTAATTCCGTGCGATTACACTGTGCAGAATTACACCAGTTATGCTCACCCATAATTCTGAATCAAGCCATTGGTTTGCATATAACAATCTAATCCAAGAATCTCCCTGCCAAATGCTATCTCATGAAGACCGCTAAGGAGATGTTCTCAGTCAAAATCATCAAATGCTTTCTCCATGTCAATAGATGCCACTGCTAGTTGCTTCAAAGAGTTTGGACATTCTTTGAGGACATATATAAGGCGTCTAACATTCATAGCCATATTCCTTGACAGAAGGAAGGCCAGTTGGTCAACGTGGACAAATCTTGGCAGTAGTCTCGAAATACTATTAGCTAAGATTTTACATAAGATCTGGCAGCCAGGTTAATCATGGAGAAAGGGTTGATATGTTGGTAAGTTTACAGGGGCTCACAATATCACTATCCTGGCTTTCCTTGATAAGGGTGATGGAGGCCACGTTCATGTGTTTTAAAGAACATGGAAAACAGTTTGGTGACCAAAATCATGTCCAAAGCGATATAGCTGAAGGCCTTGAGGCCTTTCAAGATACAACAGATATTTTTATTAGAATAATCCACCTTCTGATATTGACAAGTGATTTTAATTGCATCCTGTGCCAAAGTTAGAATCTGCCAGTCTCAACAATTGGGGAACAATTGCAAAAGCACATAGTGCAATCATGACAATGAGTGATATTTTGGGCCTAGTGGAGTTTCAGAAACAAACATCAAACAACCATCCCAGAGAATGCAGGTATAATTTTTACTACCTCACAGTCAATATTTATAAATTATTTTGCATTAAATTAGTTGTCATTGCAGTTAATGTTCTCTTTACAAGGTTAAGCATCGAGTGGTGGTATCTGACCACGTGCCACTCAGTTTAACTAACTAACATTACTGCTGATTGTATTCCCACAAAGAGCCCAAAATGGACATTTAGCATCTCATTGCTATGGGGTAACGATTATCTGATAGCAAAAACAACTGCATAAAAAGATATGTTAACAAACATATGTTGAAAAATAAAAAATACACTGTAATACACTATTTAACAAACGTAATGTACTAAAGTGGATTTTCTATTGTTAATGCATTTAAATATGCAAAAAAAAGTCTAACAAGCAGTGTGGTGATAGCTATAATTTTTTTTAAAGTCAGTTCTCTTTAAACTGTTGTAAAAATATAAAGACAACTAAAAATACATTTCTTTACATATTACCATTTTAATAAAGTGGTAACAAGAATGTAACAGCAATAAAACCTACTACATACCTATATCTAAGACCCTAAGTATTTTAAAATGTGTAATTTTAACACTACTTACACTATTCACACCTACTACCAAAAATCAACATTTACACCTCATAATGTGTATTCCTGCCACATTACATCTACATCGGTTCCAACACTCATTCTACTTCTATTTCAATTATCACACTCAACTCTACGTCACTCCACTGTACGCTATTACACTCTAGACGATGCCACTCTACGTCACTCCACTATATGCCATTCCACTCGATGCTAATTTACTGTATGCCAATTGAGTCTACTCCACTCCACTGTACGTTATTACACTCTACGCCACTGCCTTTCTATGACACTCCAGTCTTCACCATTTCACTGTACGCTATTCCACTGTATGCAACTCCACTCTATGAAACTGCACTGTATGCTATACTACTGTATGCTACCCCGCTGTACTACACTTCAATGTACACTACTTCACTGTACAGTAGTCCACTGTACGCCACTCTAGTCTACACCAATCCATGCTACGCTATTACGCTGTACACTACTCCATTTGTACCACTCCATTCTACATCACTACACTATATGCTACTTTACTCTACGCTACTACACTCTGTGGTTTTCTACTGTACAACACTCCACTCTACTTTAAGGTATACCACTATATGCCACTCCTCTCTACGTCACTAAACTCTATGTCAGTACACTCAATGTTATTCCACTCTACACCACTCCAATCTATACCACTCCACTCTATGCCACTCCTCTTCATGCCACTACAGTCTCTGCTATTCTGCTGTACGCCACTCCACTCTACACATTCCACTCTACGCCACTCCATAGTATGCTATTACACTGTACGTCACTAAAGTCTATCCCACTACACTATACCCACAACACTCCATTCTACAGTATTACACTCTATGCCACTCCACTGTACCCCACTCCATGCCACTCCAGTCTGCATTATTCCACTGTATGCCACTACACTGTACCTCACTCCACTCTATACTACTCAACTGTATGCCACTCTAATCTATGCCATCCAACTCTATACCGCTCCACTCTACCACAGACCAGTTTATGCTATTCCGCTATATGCCATTCCACTGTGCCCCACTCCACTGTACGCCACTGCATTCTACCACACTCCACTCCATTGCACTGTACCCCACTCCACTGAACACTATTCTATTGTATGCCACTCCACTGCATGACACTCAAGTCTACACTATTCAACTCTACACTATTACACAGTACATGTCTACAACATTCCACTCTATGCTATTCTACTGTACTAGACTGTACCTCACTCCACTGTATGCCGCTCCCCTCAATGACACTGCACTCTGAGCTACTCCACTGTGTGCTATTACACTTTACCACACTCCATTCTATGCAGCACACTCTCTGCCACTCCACTGTATGCTATTCCACTGTATGCCACTCCACTTTATGCCAGTTCACTGTACCCTACTTCAATCTACACCACTCCACTATACACTATTCCTATGTATGCAGCTACATTCTGTCACTCAACTCTACGCTATTCGACTTTATGCCACTACATTCTAACCCGCTCCACTGTGAGCTATTACACTGTAGTCTAGTCCACTGTACCCCACTTCATTGTACGCCACTGCTCTCTATGCCACTTCACTGTACACTATTCCAATCTACACCACTGAAGTCTATGCCACTCCAGTGTACACCACTCCACTCTATGCCACTCCACTCAACACTACTCCATTGTATGCTATTTAAGTACATGCTAGTCTACGATGCACTATTTCACTGTATACCACTCCACTCTTCACCACTCCCCTGTATGCCACTCCACTGTACGCTGCTCAACTGTACAACACTCCACTCTAAGTCACTCCATGCCACTCCCCTGTACATCACTCACCTTTACACTATTCTGCTGTGCACCACTCCACGACACGCCACTGTACAACACTTTACTGTATGCCAGTACACTGTACCTCACTCCACTGTACGACCTCACTCTACACCACTACATTCTATGCTATTCCACTGTTCCTCATTTCACGCCACTGAAGTCAGTACCACTCCACTGTACACAATTCCACTCTAAGACACTGTAGTCTACACTATTCCACTGTATGTAACTCCACTCCATGCTATTCTACTCTAAGGTACTTCACTACACGCCACTCCACCGTATGCCACTCCTCTTTACCCTATTGCACTGTACGCCACTCCACCGTATGCCACTCCACGCTCCTCCGTTCTATGCTATTCCACTCTACACAACTACCCTCCACGCCACTCCACTGTGCTTTACTCAACAACACTATACTCCACTCAACAACAGTCTGCGTTGCCCCACTTAACCACACTATACTCCACTGTATACCACTACACAACACTCTACACAACTCCATCTTAAACTGCTCCACCCAAGTTAATATACTCTACTCTATGGCACACTACTCCACTGTAGTCAACTTTACTAATCTACAGCACTCTATGCCACTCCACTGTATGCTACTCAATTGTACGATAATCTATCCCACTCCACTCTACCAAACTGTACTGCACTCTACTCCATACCACTCCGCTGTATAACACTTTCATCCACTCTGTGCCACTCTACTCTATTCCACTATACGACACTGTGACACTCTACAACACACAAGTCTAGTACACTATACCACTCCACAACACTTTACTCCACTGTGTACTATGTCATTCCACTCTACTTCATGCCATTCTACTCTAGAACATACTCATTTACTCTATGTTATGCTACTCCACTTCACTGTACTCCACTGCGCACCACTTTATCCTACTCTATGGAACTGTAAAACACTTAACTCTACTCCACCCCACTGGACCACAGTCTGTTCCCCGCAATGCAAATCCACTCTGCAAGACTGTATTACACTGTCTATCACTATATAACACTACTCCACTCTGTGCCCCTACATTACACTGTAGTACCCGTATCTTCACTCTATGCCCCTACACCACTAGTGTACAACACTCACTCTACAACACTTTCCAACACTCTACTACACAGCACTCCACTGTACATGATGCCACCACAATTTATAGCACTTTACTCAACTCTACACTACGCCTGTCCATTCTAGTGTACTTCACGACACTGTACTATAGAACACACCACACTATTTAACAATTTACTCCACTGTACGCTATGCCCCTCCACTCTTCTCTATGACACTACACTCTACTCCACCCCACTCCACTGCACCATACTCCACTCTACAATACTCCACTCTACACCACTTCCCTATACGCTATTCCTCTCTATGCCAATCCACTGTAAAACACTTCACTATACTCCACTCTATGACAGAACATTCTACGACAATACACTGTACAACACTCTTCTCGACACTACTGTACCAAACTGCATCTATTTACACTTCACTGGATGACAGTAAACTATGATTTGAAACACATTTTTTTTTAAAACATTGAAATTCAAAGATAAAATTTAAGGTTGCATCGTTGTTATAGTTAGGTAAACTGTACTAATACTTTCAATACAAACCAGACTTAAAATACACAAACATTACAAATTCTAAAGTTATTGTTATACCTTCAATTTATACATCACGTATCACCTTTAAATAATATAACTTTATTTCTTCTTTAACTACAAACCAAAGTAAACAAAAAATGAATTTTTAAACGTATTCCTTTAATTTATTATTTATGCAGCACCTTCAAATTATTATAACTTTTGCACCTCCATACACATTGTACTCAACACACACTACATTATATATATATTTCGCCCAGCAGGGTCTGAGAAAACGGAGGTGGACCAAAACACACTTTTTTCACATGTAATTTCCAATAGAAACTTTAGACAGCAGTACAGTCAAAAAGGCGGAACAAAATGACACCAAATTTGGCAGAAAGTTAGATCTTTACTGAGAAAGTGTGCTTTCTGTGATATGGTGGAAATCCGTTCTGCTGTTTTATAGAAATTAAGTTTCAGAATTTTTAGATATCTAGTGACCTGGTACTACCAATGGAGTTCCAAGTTACTAAAGGCCAAATGAAGCAAAGTGATCAGCTGGATCTGCAGGACCAAGACCAGTCCTGTGGAAGAAGACGGTAATAAATTGATTCACTGTCTTGCACCAATTAATGAGTAAGCATGCCTTTCCTGGATTTTGGTTCTGTTTGTACATTTGTGCACGGGGTACCCCTTCCTCAGTGGCATGCTACACTGCAGTGAGGGTAGCCAACTGGTAAACAAGTTCCTAACTATAATGTCCCTGTAACCTTTGTTTTTTTTAGTGAATTTCTATAGGTTTTTAAGTAGTAGTCCCATTTTCAGAGTGGTGGAGAAAGGGGGCGGGCTCCCAACCAGCTCTCAGGAATCCCGCTGTGTAGGACTTACAAGAGGTACCAGGAGGGCTTCCTTGCTCCAAAGGTCCCTCAGGAGTAAATTGGACTTCATCCCCCAACCAGTATTGTGCCAGGAGCTGTGTTTTCAGAGTGGTGAAAAAGGGGGGCGTGGCCTCAGAAGATTTCTTAGCAATCCAGCTGTGTGGGACCCCATCCCACAGGGCCCGGCATTTTTATTTATTTGCATATGGCTGGGTCCAAACTGGGGTAGCATAGTGAGCAAAAGAACAATGGATTAAACCCAGATCTCTTGACTGGGAGTGAGTGGTTGAAAAGTTTCAGCACTCTGTCCAACATCTTTTTGTGTTTGCTATGTTTGCCCTAAGTGGCCAAGGGTATGCCCAGACATGGGTCCTTTTCTCACTGTGCCATTGGATTCAAGCTAGCCTGGCTGATGAGGGGTGATGCCCCGAAACTGGTCCCAGGATGCTTGCTTCCAGACCAGGGAGGACCTGGCCTGGCAGTTCAGGCTGGACTGTCCCCATGAGTACAGGGTCAAGACTGATTTCAATATTGTTGGGTCCAAACTGGGGTGGCATAGTGAGCAAAAGAACAATTAATTAAACCCAGATCTCTTGACTGGGGGTGAGTGGTTGAAACGTTTCAGCACTCTGTCCTTCATCTTGTTGTGTTTACTAGATCCATCAAACAACACCAAAATTATTGACAAATGAAAACACACTCTTCCTATGGAAACTAGGTCCTAACTATAACTACCTACTGGCGACAACCAGTAGATAATAGAGAGAGGGAACACTGGATCAACCACCTCATAAGAAGTTTTCTCTGATTTGTACAAATAAAGGAGTAGATAAATTGTAAAAATCAAAGTAGTGTACGACCATAGCACTACAGATGACAGCACACACAGCTGTAAAGTTAGGCTGCCTTGTTTTGTGCTCTCATTTTTCGTGCATCTTTTTGTTTTCTTGGTTTATAGGACCAAATGTAAGGAAAGAAGGAAATAGTTCATGTGCCCTACATATATTAAATAGATTTCCATTATCACTATGACCATATAGCAATTGTAAACATTTTGAAACTAGAAAGCCAACTTTGGAAAAGTCACCTGGCACTTGGGTAAGGGGAGTCTTCACTGGACTGCCACTATGGACCTTTTGGATCATTTTGTACATGCAGGAGAAAGTACCTCATCCAACAAACAGAATAGCAGAGCGTTCAACAAGACAGCACTTCTCTATACCGATTTTATTCCTATATTTTGATAAGGATTACAAATACTCCAAATTAGGATTTTATCCTGATTTTGATTGCAGATGGACAGCCAACAAGGTTTAAACGTTGCCATTCATGAGTGGATTAATAAGACTATGGATATTTGCTTCTCAGCCAAAAATAAGTTTTGTGTTTATTTTCAAACACAAACAAATGTGCAAATTTAAGCAAGTTACAACAGTGACTTGTTAAGGCACTGAGGACTTCTCCATATCACTCAAACAAATGTGTCCTTTATTACTTTTGGAGATTCTTAAAACAAACCGTTTGACCAGATGTTTTAGTTGTCCCTAAAACGCACTAGACTGTAGCTACTACTTCGAACGCTAACTGGCTGTATCTCTGCTTTTGACCCCCTACAGGGCTCCGCTATCTTTAGAATAAATTCAAGGCTAAGTCAAGTGAAACAACTATCACATACATACATCTTATTACTAAATTGACTGCTCCCTTAAGCAAATAGTTGAGTGATTAAAAAATCTAATGTAGTTTTCAAATCAAACCAGACGTTAGATTTTTATTTTGTAGTGTCACATATACCCATGTTGTTTCACATGTAGGATAGCTCTATACATTGTACCATGAGTGCACCCCAGAAGGCCTCATTTGTTCCTCCCACATGGGGGCTATTCCATCCAATCATTAGAATTCTCGAAGGTCTCCTACCTCTTGTATCAGATATCCCTGAAAATCTCCCAGATCGTATAGTGACACTAAAACAGCAAAACTTTTCAAATAGAATTACTTCTACTAATATTACCACTACGATAATAAGTAAAAATAACAATAGCATTAATAATAACCGTGGCGGTATATTTTTAGAAAGCACAGGAAAGACAAACAAGGGTGAAAATGTTTAGCCACTACTTTAGAATGTTGATTTTGTGTGTTGTCATATTTTGTCAGACATCTTGATTTTTAATACATGGGCTACTCCTCATGAATAAAAACACTTTTTGCAGGTATCCCACCAAAGTGAACAGTATAAAATAAATATCTTCCTTCCATATTGATTTACATATAATTAGGGTGAATTATGTTGTAGCAGATAGGTTTTTAAAATATAAGATATGTCATCAAACAATTTTTCTATTTTCTAAATATAGGTAAATCGTTTATCGAGTCTACGTCAAGGCACAACATAGGCCCTTCTAAGTAACAGACTTCAAGACATTAAAGTACAGAACACGTCGGAGCGGCAGACAGAGCCACGGAGTAGGGCAGTGTGTCAATGTGCCCTGTATGATTCCCTAAAGGCTCACAAACAGCTTAGATTCAAAGGGGAGTGCTTTACTTCCACACAGATTGCAATCATATCGACATCTGTTACTGAGAGAAAGGGAAAAGTGAGGCATAAAGATTCAATTTCTCTGAAAAGCACAAACATCTGCTAGAATAATTAGGAGCTTCATCCCAGATCTCCGGAGGCATTCACACCTTCTGCCATCACCAGTAGGTGCAATTTTCAGTTTATAGAATTACCTGACCTAATTAATCTTGATTAATACAGCAGTTGTGAAAAGTAAATCTGGACATGTGCTCTAAACAAAAATTGATTGGAAAACATAGTAAATCGTTTTGTAGAAAAAGCAAACAGAAATATCTCCAACAACAGTTTTTACAAATAAAAAATACATTCAGCTGAAACTAGAGTGCTGAATATTTGCATCTGGAGTAAGTACAAACTCGCTTAACTGTATTAATCAGCTGCTTCTATCCCTCATTGCTCGACCCCAGCTGTGCCACCTAACCATTTCATTGACATTTTACTCACAAGCAGTATCGTTATCTTCTTATTTGATTAATTCTTCGTTTTAATAATCTGCCTATCCTACCTTTTTACTTGACACAAACCTCGCGTTTTGGGCTTGCTGAAATTCTGTTTTATTGTTACGTTTTTTCAAATGACTTGCCCTCCATGTAGTTCCCCTTTTATTCTCTATTGGTGTGTTCATTTCATGCTGCAATTACCCCACCTTATGTCATTTTTTCATTGGTAACAAACACAAATTAGGCATTTAATGCTCCTCTTGAATGTTTATTAACTATTTTTTTTCACCGAAGGGACATTATTACATATACTACCCAAGAAACACAACTTGCAATAACTCTTGCCTTTATAGTTCGTGGACAACTTTTTATTACACAAAGGGCGCAAAACATCTACCAGCTTTTCGGTAATGTCTCGAATTTGGCAACCCTACGGCGGGTTCCTTCATTTACTTTAAGGTAATAGACTATGCAAATGAGAGTGTCTGTTCTGCTCTTTCGAAAACTCTGTTTACCAAAGTAGGTACAATACAGCGAAGATGCACTAAATTGCCGTCACCATTTAGTGCCCACTATTACGTGAACGTGCATTTTGTGCTCTGCCATGTAACTTCACACTATCAAGTGTATTGTTGCACCCTAATACTTCACAGTGCTTCAGCTAACACATTGGACAGAGTATGGGTGGTTACTGGCACCGTGTATAGACTTATATACGATATGGAATAATACTTCTTGTCCCATGCATTTCCAAAGTACTTAGGGGCTTATTTAGAAGCCCCTTGCGCCACCCTTACGTCACTTTTCCCATGTTAAACATGACGCAAAAGTGTCACAAGGGGCTTGTAAATAAGCCACTTAGTGAAGTTTGTGATTTGACATATATGTTCATTTCATCACTTTAACAGTTAGATGTAATTATAAGGGGTCTGTTGGGTAGACTAGGTGTGGAAACGTGACATATTTTGATACATTCAATGGCAAAGTCACCACAACAGTCCTTTAGAGAAGACCGCATAGATTACAATTAGCAGGCTTGCAAAATTATCTCTAGGGTTTGGCTCTAGACATTTTCTTTTTCAATGGATGCAAAGGGGCAAAGAAATGCTAACTCAAACTGTCTTAGAGTTAAGACAGCAAATGTAAGCTCCACACTAAACTTATTTTCAATAGTAAACCATCAGAAAAAAACCAAAAGGCTTTATTCACCGTGATAGTCAAGATGCAGAGAAATAGCGATTTCAGGCAAAGGCTAGGGAGAGTGTAAACATCACTTGGTCCAGAGGAACCTCTCTCAGAGAACAGTGGCATTGGTCACTTAAAATCTGACCTAGCCTGACCTGTAATCAAAATTTTAGGGAAATATCCACTGTGACACTAGACATTTTCTAATTGCATATTTATTAGGGAATACCATATCTACATCAGTGGTCATGATTTGAACCGAGGCATTTGCCTTAGAAACAGCATCACACCAAATAAACAGTTTGAAAAAAACAAATAAAATAAGACAATAAGTAAAGAAATATAGAGGAAACAAGTGGAGATACATGTGCGCAGGAGGATTCAATAACACTTGGAACGTTTTATAAACACGTTAACTGAAGAAATATTAAACCTGTTGGACCAGGTCCTCTCTGCAGGGTCACCCCCAAACATGTTGCCTTTTTCCCTCCACTTTTTGATGAATTCGATTTTGTTGGACTTAAAACTCTGTGCAGTTTACCACTGCTAATCAGTGCTAAAGTGCTTGTGCTCACTTCCCTCAACATGGTTTGATTGGCTTACCCCTGAGTGGCATATTTAATTTCCTTATTAGTCCCTTGTAGAGTGGTATACCATATACCCAGGGCCTGCAAATTAAATAGTATTAGTGGGCCTGCAGCACTTATTGTGCCAAGCATTTAAGTAGCACCTCAAAACATATCCCAGGCCTGGAACTTCAGCCTGAAGGCAGTTTTAAACTGCCAAGTCGACTTGGCAAAAAAACTCCCTTGTCAGGCCCTAAACTACCCCTGTATTACATATGTCACTCCTTAAGTAGGTCATAGGTAACCTATATCACAGGGTGCCTTGTAATTGAAAGGTTGGACATGTACTTTTAAGTAAAAACTCCTAAATTTGTTTTTTACTAGTGTGAGGCCTACCCCTCCCATAGGATAACATTGGGGATCCTTAATACATTTAATAAGCTGTAATTTCTAATTGGGAGCAGGTTGCTATTTCATGTTTGATGTCTTTGGAATTGTAATAAAAAACCCTGTTTAAGAGTAAAGTCGGGTTTTTGGTTACAATTTTGAAAATGCCACTTTTTAGCATATTTTGTTTAGTGGGTTTTCACACAGAAGGAAGGTGATGATCATTAGGTTTTTTTGGCAGTCATTAATGCGAATGTGTTTATGTGAAGGTGGAGCATGGGAGTATGATTTGAGAGTGGATTGGGTGTTGCAATGTGGGAATTTGAGTTTCACTATATTTTGAAAAACTCGTAGTTCTTAGAGGGAGAGGTCACGGGGTTTAAGTGTTTTTTAAACACTATGGTTGATTAGGAACACGTGGGTGCAATCTTTGTTTATAACGGTTGGTCTGCCAGGGAACATTTTGAAAGAGAAGCATACGTGAGGTTCGGCAAGGATAGAATGAAAGGAGAGAGGCGAGGCTGATGTTTGTGAAGTTTCAAGGTAACAGTGGGGATCTTGTGACATACTGGGGTGGTTATTTTCACTGGGAGGTAGGGTGCAGTTTGGCTGTAATTGGAGAGGTTAGTGGGGTTTAGATTAGTAGCATGGTGCAACAGGGGAGATTTTTTATGTAGCGCATGATTCTTGTTCACGCAGCGCATTAGTTTGTCTTTTGAGTCTTGGGGTTTTGTCTTAGTGGAAAAGGGGTTGGCACTTAGTTCGATTAAATGAGTGTTTTTGATTTAAGATGGGTTGGGGTGAGGGTGCAGTTATTTCAGTGGTTTAGTAAGTTTGTAAGGAGCAATTGGTATAGCTGTCTTGTCTTATTTATTGCAGAGACCCCTGACGTAGAGCCCAAGGGCTCGAAATACATTGGGTGATATATATTGAGCTTACTCTGATGCCTGAATAATTAACACATGTCATTGTTGAAAGCCTGGATTGGCATGCAGCTGGCATATGAAAATGTTTATTAAAGCATCTACGTGGAATTACGCTGTCTCCGCAGTGAATTAATATGCAAGGAAGAATGATGAAACTATGAATAACTCATTTTGGTGTACTATGGTTAAAGGATTGGATAACTGATGATGGAAGTGGCTTACTGGGGAAAAGCCCCATTCAGCAGTGCGACAGATGGGTTGCGTTATTCACGTGCCTTTGGAAGACTTTTTGAAAGTTGGCATTTCCCAGCCCTTTTGTGCCTGCAGCCTGTTTTGGGACACCTGACAGTTAGACTTTGAGAATTCCTCCCAGACAGTCACACAATAGAGGGATTAGGTGTGCCTCAATGGACCATCTGCTGGCAGGATGGGGGCAAAGCTGAGCACAGCCCCACTTGCAACTGAAAAGGGAGTGCTCTGCCTTCACACCAAGGACCTATCACCAGCACATTCTCACTGGAGCCAGCTTGGAGCGAGCGCAGGGGAGTCAGAAAATTCCATGCACTTCAAAGCCACTGACTAGAAGCTTCTCCCACCTTATAGAAGAAGGGAGCCAGGATAAAAAAATAGGAACTCAGACACCAATTCTTCAATTCGCTCCTGGACCTACAGAAGGACTGCCTCCTGCTGTTATTTGCTGTGCACTCTGCAAGACTGCTTTGCTGTTTCTGGAAGGACTACTTTGCTGCCTGGAGCTTGCCTTGAACCTTCATAGGCCAGCCTTGCAATTGAGACCTGCTTCTTCACCTGAAAAAAGGACTACCAGAGTCACTCCACGGGTTATTTTGCTGGCCTACTTTTCAGAGCCACAGGGATCCAAAGGCTCCCACCATCTTGAACCTGCAGGGAGTCCTGAAACCCCAAGTTGTGTCCCACTAGTCCTGGACCCTTAGATGCGGTGCTAAAGATGCCCAGATGGCCAAATCCCAAAACTGAGGACTTAGAGAATTTTTTGGGCCTAAAACTGCTCTGAGAACCAGGAGGAGACCAGGACCAACCTGTCCGTCAATCTGCCCGAGGTATGTTGCCGATCAGACTGACTTTGCGGCTTCTCCCACTACAGTCCCCTCTGCAGCAGCAAATGCTATTCAGCGGTCCTTTGCCACAGGGTTATCTGGCCTCATGGAATTGTCTTCGGCTACAGCTCACTGCCTTGTCTCGCTGGAGAAATCTTCACCACGGCTCCGACCCAAGCGCATCTGATGACAATGTTCCCTTCTCAGACACCTCCTGCACCTCTGCTCCACTGAACTTTACCTTCTCAGAACATTTTTCTCAAAATTTCTTTTTAGGCGGAAGGAAAGCGCAGACCGAACCCAATCCACTTCTTGTATTCGAACCGCACTCCATCACTGTCAGCCATATTTTTTTACTTTGACCCAGTGCAGGAGCAGCCTATGCAGGTAAGAGCGGTGAGGTGGGGGAGGGAGTCAAAAGACAATGTGAGGGAAAATTAAATTTAAAAAAAGAAAACCACTTACCTTGTGCTTGCCGCATCGCAGTAATTTTCCCTCATCGTCATCTGTCGACTCTCTCCTCCCACACCCCACACCCCACCACTCTTACCTGTATGGGCTGCTCTTAACCCAGTGCCAGTTTTAATTAAAAAAAAAAATCATGACTCCTGGTCTACTGATTGGATTTTTGCTATTTTGGTGTCAAATTATTTTTCAAAATTTGCTCTCTTTTTCTAAATTGATATGGGATTTTTCTTCTGTTGTATTCTGACTTTATCACTGTATAAATAATTTACACATTGCCTCTAAGTTAAGCTTGACTGATTTTTTTGTGCCAAGCTCCTCAGGGCTAAGCACAGGTTAATTTAGAGACTTATTGTGGTTCACCCTCCTGTAAGGGATTGTGGCTGTTGCTTGATCAGGGCTCACATACCAGTCAACCAACAACCCAATTTCTCACAAAACCTATGAATGAAATTCTTAAAATTAAATCCAGGTTGCATTATTGGTCAAGTTGATCCCTCTTTCACAACAATTATTTAGCTAAACCAGCCAGTGCTTAGAAACATTTTTACCCAAATATCTCATTCATGTTTTCCTTTGTTGTAAGTCAACTGGAACCAAAACCAGAGTATATATTATATTGGTGATCATCTATACCACAATTCTAAAAAGGTTGTTTGGCTAATTATAATATCATAGTTTATCTTTTAAAAGACATCACTAAAACCACTGGTTGTAAAGTAAAGACAAATGAATCCACCTGTAGTCAGAGAGTTAAAAAAAAGTCAAATAGCCCTAAGCCAGTTATTAAAGTGTACTAGGGATCGTGCATCACATTATAAATGCTATATTTGTGTTGTGAATAGTTAGGAAAGCAAAAATAATAAAAGGAAAAATAGCATAGAGACCAAAGAGAAAAAAGAGAATATGTTCACAGTTAATGAGTTTGTCAAGTGTTTTATGAAGACTGTCCACCTTTTATAAGAAAATGTATTCGATTCCATATTGCAGTTTCTTAATTGTTTTACCTTTTTATGTGCTATTGCTTTCTCGGTTATGGATACATATGGTTTTTCTGGGCAACACATCTTAAAAATAAATTGGAAGTTGAGGATTTCTACATAATTTTGAAAGACTTAGGGGCCGATTCCGATCTCGGCCGGTAGGGCTCCGAATCGGATTCGGCAATACCGGATCCGATTCGGAGCCCTATTTCCCGACCGAATCGTACGTGCGTCCGGGCGAGCGAGTACGATGCGTGCGCTCGCGAAATCTCCGACCGACTCGTTCGCAGGACCCGACCGCTCCGACCGACTCGCACGGGGACGACTCGCACCGCGCAATGGAGACGTTCCCCGGCCGGGTAAGTACGATGCGCATCGCGACCGCTCCGACCGACTCGCGCAGTCCGGCTCCAAGGAGCTGTCGGAGCCGCACTTTGGGGGTCCGTGGTCGGACCCCCTGGAAGCGTAGGCGTGCGAGTCGCACACAGGGGGAGCCATGGGTCCCCCTACACGTGCGTGTACGGTGCGACCCGCATCGACGCGAACACGCTGTAGGGGGCACCCTTGTTCAAGCTGTCGTGCCCATTGAGTCAATGTGAGCCCGTGTACGCGTCGTACAACTGGCTCCCATTGACTTCAATGGGAGTCCGATCGAATCGAGTCCGATGGCATACGTGCGCATCGTACTCGCTCGGTCGGACTGCTAGGGTCCGATTCGGTCGGAAATCTCTCCGAGTCCGGCTCGGTCGGAGAGATTTCCGGCCCGAATCGGAATCGGCCCCTAAATCTTCCTACTTCTATGGTCATACATAAAATAGTAAGCATCTACGCAGATGAGTTAAGGTTTTGTACACCACAATACATTTTAACCATATGATTTATTCTAAAAGTGGGATGCGAAATCAGACATGTTTATGATCCAAATTTAAGTCATGATACCCAAAGCATATATGTTTAGATTCTAGATAAATCTTTGATACTCAATAAGGAATATAATAAATATGTTGAAGTTTTCAAAGATGCTGGTGATGGTATTGTGTCCAGGTGATTAAGAAGCATCAATATATTTAAACTAAAGTGATCTCCTCTTTAGTCGAGTCTTGAATGCAATCATTTTTCATGGACTGCAGATTTTGATTAAACTGAGATAGTGCAAGATGAGGATATTCAGAGCTACATTTCGCTTTTTCATAATCAGGTTTTATTATATGTACCTCTCCATTAATTTCTAAATGATTAAAAGTTGGTTTTACATTTTAGGTAGTGTAACAGAACTGAACATTTCTTGATTTACATTTAATATCTGTTCAAATGATTTAATCCTTCCCTTTTCACCAAAAACACTTGTTCTGAATTGAATAGTATTAGGTGAAGCTTGCAAGAACCCACCTAAAATATGCAGTACATAAGGCTATTTTAGTTATCTTTGGAGAACCCGCCAAACTTGCTACACCCTGTGCCATCTCCAATAAAATGTTTGTGGTGATTTTAGAGATATAAGTTGTGACATAGAAACACATTATTCCTCAAGATATCTTTGGGGAGTTAATATAAATTGTAAGTACCTTAATCAGGAATCCGAATGATATTTCATTAAGTATGAGCATCTCAGTAATGCTTTATCAATATTGTTTTACAATGTTTTCTTAGAGCTTCTGGGAACTTTATCATAGGTAAAGCTATCAATTCTGGTTTCTAATTTTGAAAAAAAGAGGACTGTATATATGTCTGGAGGTCCTGAAATACAGAAAGCAGTTTCAGCAATATAACAATTTTGACATAAGTGATTCTTCATACAATAACAATAGGTTGAGCATGATGTTGGGACAGTTACTTCTCCATTTACATCACTTTATTGATTTAATTTGTTTGATGTGCCTCCTTGATTTTCTTGGGATGTTGTACCACTAGATATCTGACTCAGTCTGTGAGCTTCAAAATAGATGATGTTTGCATGGTATCTTCCTCCTTAATATTTTTATTCATAAATGCATGCTTAGTCTGATTAATGTTACACCCTAAAATGTTACCATAATTCTTCAATATTTCCATAATATTTTAAACTGACACTGGATCAAATTAAATAACTAACATGTCATCTGCATAAAGTTGATCTTTCGGAAGAGATGTACCAAACTTATATCCAGAGATAAGCTGATGGTTTCTTAAATGTTTTAGTGCTGAGGACAACCCTTTGACATCCTGAGCATTGCCCTTGTAGTGCTGAGCTCATCCATGGGTTGTTCTCAGCACTGAAAAGAAAATGCCTCAAAAATCAGAAGCATTTTCTTTTTCAGAATCAAAGTCAGAATGCAAGGAAACAATTTGCCTACATTCCAAGGTTTCATTATTTTTTTGTTTTGCCTTAACACCCAGATGGTGTCAGAAAACTCAATGAAATGGTTCCGTTACTTTTATTTTATGGGTGGCCCATTAGTATGGGCCTATGCTCTCGCTGCCCCCCCCCACCCCCTGCACCCCCTCACCGGGCATAACAATCCTTCTTTTACCCTGGAGGACAGCTAGAGGATGTTTACCCATTAGACCACTATAGAATATTTTGGCATTAGTGTTTGGGGTAATGGCTCCCTAAACATGGACCATCGCTCCTTTCAGGCACAACTGTCTTTCTGCCTCAATTGGAAGGCATCAGGGGTATTTAACTCCAATATGCCCCCATGTAGGCAGAAATACCACTAGAACGCCAGGGAATACTTATGACTCTGTGTGAGTGAAAGGCTTTCTGCCACCGAGAGGCAAATAAGGGGCATGTACTCCAATATGTCCCCATGGGAAGAAAACCCACAAGACAACCAGGAATATTTTGAATTATTGTTATGGGGAAGGCTACTCCCATGCATGGGCCTTTGCTCCCCCACAATCTCAGGCACAAGAGTCTTTCTGTTGTTAGTCCTGTCAGCTTTAGGGTGGTCTTCCTCCCAACTTTTTGCCTTCCTCATCGATTTATGCTGAACTCATTTTTGCTAGCCTTAGGACTCTGTACACTTTATCACTGCTAAACAGTGCAAAAGTGCATGTGCTCCCTCCTTAAAACATGGTAACACTAGCTCATCCCCAATTGGAATATTTAATTTATTTATAATTCAGTAGTAAAGCAGTACTCCATGTACCCAGGGCCTGTAAATGAAATGCTACTAGTGGGCCTGCAGCACTGAATGTGCCACCCACTTAAATAGTCCTTTAAACATGTCTCAGGCCTGCCATTGCAGCCTGTGTGTGTGAAGTTTTAAACTGCCATTTCGACCTGACAAAATAAACCTTTTGCAGGCCCTGACCTTCCTTTTAAATACATATAAGTCACCCCTAAGGTAGACCCTGGACAGCCTAGAGGACGGGGTGCAGTGTGTTTAAAAAGTAGGACATTTACTTTTAAGTTTTACATGTCCTTGTAAAGAAAAACTCTTAAATTCATCTTCACTACTGCAAGGCCTACCTCTTCCATAGGATAACATTGAAGTTACCGTAATACATTTTACAAGTGTTATTTTCAAACGGGAATAGGTACCAGATCATGCTTGGTGTTTTTGGAACCCTAATTTAAAGTCCTAACTTAATGTAAAGTCAGATTTTAAATTGCAATTTGAAAATACCACTTGTAGAAGTTGGCATTTTCCTACCTTAGCCCTTCAGTGCCTGCAGCCTGTCTCTGGTCACATGACTGAGCACACATGACAGTTAGGCTTTGTCTATTCCTCCTAGACAGCCACACACAATGGGGAGCTTAGGTGTACTTGGATAGGCCATCACTGGCAGGATGGGCCCCACTTACACCTGAATAGGCTGTGTCCTGCCTCCACACAAATGGCTACATATCCCCTGCAGTTAGTCTGGAGTCAGGGCAGGGGAGGCAGTGTGCCTGGGAACTTAAAAGGGAAACCTCAAGAAGCTTCTCCCTCATTTCAAAGGAACAACTGGGTACATCTACTGGACCTCAGACACCAACTCTTCAGTACACTTCTGGACCTGTAGATGCTCTGCCAGGAAGAAGGACTGCTGAGCTGCTGAAGGACTGCTACTCTGCCAGACTGCAGCCCTGTTGGACTAGTGCCTAGGTGAGAAGGCCTGTACAGGCATCTCTTGAACCTAGAACCCCAAAGTGACCCCAAGTGCTAGTTGGCTGATCTCCTAACTTGTGCCTCGGGCCAGGAGGCTCCAACAACCCTTTTCCTGCACCTGGGCTCCGCCATCTCTCAGTCCACCCTGCTAGTCATGCCTGCCATCTGTGAGTCTACTTTGCCAGTGGTGCCACCCCAGTCCTGGACCCTTGGAAGTAGGCCTAAGGTGCTCTGTCAGCCACTGTGGATCCAGTGGGACTGAAGCTTCTCCCCTGCTGCATGGTACAACCTCAACCAGAACTGACGCATTACCACTGCTGTGTGGATCGGGACCACCCGAAAGTCCAGCATCACAGCCTATTGCCACATAGAAACCAGTGCCACGCATCCTCAGCACAGGCCCTCGCATCTCTTGGCGATGGCAGCCTTGATGATGATGCTGGACTCCGCATCGCAGCCTTGCAGCTCCTCTGAAGCAAAGTATCGCCCCAACTGCATGTAGCATCCTCGACTCTGGACTTCACATTGTGAGCCCTTGTTGATGGGATCTTAGTTGATGACACAGCAGGACCTTGCACCGCAGCCTCGCCGCATATCGGAACCAACACTTTGCTTTGGCTGCGCAACACATCTTCAACACTGACCCTCACAACGCTCCACAAACCAGGATTTAAGGTACTCTGTTCAGCAGGCCTGAGTCCCTGTAGCCCGTCTGCTCTCCATTGTGGTCGGCCTGAACTTGTGACTTTGTCCCGGTCTGGTGCGACCAGACAGCCACAGATTGAGCTTTACACCTTTTGGCGCTATTTTTACTAAAATCTTTAAAATTGAATATCTCTGGTTCTAGTGATTGGAATTTTGTAGATTTGGTCTTGTTTTATTTATTACTAATATTCTTTTCTTCTAACTCTCATGTTGGCTCGTTTTGTGGTGTGTTTTCATTGTGTTACTGTTTGAAGTGTTACACAGATACTTTACACATTGCCTCTGAGTTAAGCCTGACTGCTCTGTGCCAAGCTACCCGACAGTTAAGTACACGTTAATTTAGGGTTCGCTTGTGACTTCACCCTGAGAAGAATTATGGTTACTGCTTGAGAATGGTTTCATCCCCCTCAACCAGTAACCCAATTTCTTACACTGTGTATTTGGGTTTACTTTCAATCTGCCCTTCAGGTAGGAAAAAGCCCACTCACCTACAGGAAAAAAAAAACCCTCAACCAGGAACCAAATTTCTTACACCATGAATTTGAGTTCACTCCCAATCTGCCCTTTAGAGAGGAAAAAGCCCACTAGACTACAGGAAAAGCTGGTCATAAGAAAAGTAGGGATTGGGTGGCTACCTCAACTTAGAAATGGCCCAACAGTTTTTCTTTTCCCCAGGAAATGATAGAGGGATTTTACTGCCAATCTTCCTCACTGGGGGGGCAGAAAGTCCTTTAGACACCATCAAAAAAATTGTTTAAAAAAAAGGGGTGGAGGGCCCCCCAGGTATCGGGTTGTGTCCCCAGCCCCAGGACAGGTCTAACAGTCTTTCTGCCCCCACTAGGGGTTGATTCATTGATTTACCATAATTCTCTGCTGAGGGGAGGCAAAATGTCCAGTAGACACCAGAGATGTATAATTAATTTAGGAAAAAATGTGGGGTATGGATGGGCCACTCTGGCATTGGGCCTGTCCCCCACCCCTAAAACCCCAACAGTCTTTATGCACACCTGGGGCACACAACATCTGCATCCTGAAGGCAAGCAGGTGGCAATTTGGATTATTTTCTGTGTAGTTTTGACATATTGACTTGCAGAGTGGGGGTAAATCCATATAGTCTACTATTTGCCATGCATAAGGGCTATTTGGGCCCGGACCCACCTGCTGCCCAGGGAACCCTACCACACCCAGAATTTCATTTAAACTATTCACTCAGGGAAGTCCAGGTATTGTGCCTTGTGTGGATCTCACAACATTATCTTACCCATAGTGCCTTGTAAACTTTGCCTAAAATCACACATTTTCCTCTCATTTTTTTTGAGGGAAAGTTCCGGATTCTGTGCAGATCTATAAAGTCCTACCACCCATCATTCCCACACTTCTCGCTATAAGAAAGGTAACATACTTGTGTGGCTTGGCTTATCGGCTATGACACAAGAGGCCCAAAACTGCAACATGGAGACACCATCTTTCCTGTAAAACACACAAAAATGACCTGTTTTGGCGATGGGAGTAGCTGCGGTATTTCAGACCAAGCTTGGTTGCTATCAGGGCAAACTACCAAACCCATACATTTTTGATAACTAGTACCACAGATGAGTCCAGGATGGTGCCTTTCATGACACCTACGACATTTTCTGACCCACAATGCGATGTCTACTTGTAGTCATATTCAGAGTTGTTAGGATTCTCTTGGTGGAGACCAAGCCCAGGCCCAAGTGCCACAGCTACCTGCAAAGACAAATCAAGTAATTTTGTAACTGGAAATGTTGATGTCTCCACATTGCGTTTTGGGGCCTGTTGTGTCGCAGGCGGTAGACCAAGCAATACAAGTAGGTGGCATGAAATTACAGATGAAAACATTGCCACCAATTTCTTCTGTTTCCTACTTATTTTCAATATTTTTTATTTCAATGATTAGATTTGTTTAAAAAACCATGAGCAAACTATGCACAAGACCAGATTTTGCATTTTAATTATGTCTACTTTTCAGAAATGTACGGCTTTTTGGATTCACCCATGGATTTTACACCTGTTCCAACCACAAATTGAAAGTAGATTAAAACCAGAAAAATAAGAAAAATGTACTAGAAGTTAGAAAAACACAAAAACTGTGGTAAAAAATGTGTTTTACTTTTACAATTCTGCTTGTTCTTGAAAGCCAGGTAGGTGGTGATTTTAACACAGCAAACCTATTTTTTGTGCCATTTCCGGGACAAAAAAATGTGCTTTTGTGCACAGCACCTTTTTCGCATTTTTGCATCAAAAACTGTTGCTGTTTTTTGGCCATTTTCTCATTTCCGTCCAGAGGAACCTACAAAATCTGGTTACCTTAGAGTCCCCAAAATATGGGCAAAAAGCAGCATTTTGGAAAATGGTCCTCTCTGAAGGGTCACTCCAAACCTTTTTGCCTTCCTCCTGCTCTTTTTCTGACCTAGTTTTGTTGTTTTTAGAACTCTGAGCACTTTACTACTGATAACCAGTGCTAAAGTGCATGTGCTTCTCCTATAAACGTGGTAACATTGGCTTACACCCAATTGGCATATTAAATGTTCTTATAAGCTCCTAGTAAGGTGCACTACATCAGCCTAGAGCTTGTAAATTAAATGCTACTAGTGAACCTGCAGCACTGATTGTGCCACCCACTTAGGTAGCCCCTTAGCCATGTCTCAGGCCTACAATTACAGAGCCTGTGTGTGCAGTTTTAAATTCCCATGATGACCTGTCAAGATAAACTTGTTGTCAGGCCCAAACCTTCCTTTTTAATACATATATGTCACTCCTAAGGTAGGCCCTGATAGCCCAAGGGCAGGATGCAGTGTATTTAAAAAGTTCGACATGTTCTTTTAAGTTTCAAGTGTCCTCGTAGTCAAACACTTTTACATTCATTTTTCACTACTGCAAGGCGTTTCCTTACCATAGGATAACATTGGGATTCCCGTATTACATTTTATAAGTGTAATTTCCAATTGGGAAAAGATAAGACCAGATAAGACCCCGAAGTCTGGTGTCTCTGGAATCACAGTTTAAAGTCACAACTTTTGGTGAAGTCGGATTTTAAATTGCAATTCTGATAAAGCAGCTTTTAGAAAGTTAGCATTTTCTTACTTTAGCCATTTGGTGCCTGCTGCCTGACTGTGTTCAGTCTGGGTTGGATAAGAGCTGGGCTTTGTGTATTCTTTCTAGACAGTCACACAGAAAGGGAGCTTAGGTGTGACTTGATGGGCTGTCCTGGGAGATGGGAGGGAGGAGCTGGGCCCAGCCTCACACTCACACTCACACCTAAATAGGCTGTGTCCTGTACACATAAAGGGTGGAAGAGGTGTGGCGCAGCGGCCAGGGTGCCTGACTCCGGACCACGGGGTTCACAGTTTGATCCCCGGTGCTGGCGGCAGGTTAGCCCAGCACCATGTGACTCTGGGCAATAGCTCGCTTAATCTTCCCGAGGGCCCCCAGCACTGGGACACCTCTCCGGAGGTAGCTGTGCGCTTTACAAATTCTGGTATTTATTACCCCCAGTAGTGAGTCTGGAGGCAGGGTATGAAGGGAGGATCTCTGTGCACTTCAAAGACCCTTCTTTGAAGTCTCCCCATTTCAAAGGCCCAACTGGGTTTAAGTACTGGGCCTTAGACACCATGACTTCAGTACACTTCTTGACTTGTGAAGACTCTGCCAGGAAGAAGGAATGCTGTGCTGCTGAAGGACTGCCACTTTGCTGGACTGATGCTTTGGTGGACTCCTGCTTTGCGGTGCTGCTCTATTGCCTACTGTTCCCCTACCTGGGTGAGAAGGACTAACCTGCATCACTTAAACCCAGAGTGACTTCAAGGGTTTGCTGGCTTGCATCCTGATTTGAAGTCTCAGGGACATAAAAGACTTCCATCTATCCTGCTACTACGCCTACACTCTGCAAGCTGTGAGTCTGCCCTGCCAGGGGATGCCACCCCAGTATTCGATCCTTAGAAGTGGGCCTAAGATGTTTGCTCTAGCAGAACATCCGAATCCTCTGCTGCGTGAACAGAAACAATGCATCGTCACTGTTGTGGGAACAGGGCATTGCCTTTAGAACCGCCAGATCGGAACCACTGCATAGCTGCCACTGTTTGGAGAAGATCAACGCATCGCCTCTACTGTGTGGGGAAAGCAGGCACATCACCTTCGGAACCGCCACATCTCAGAAGCGGTGCAGCGCCTTCAGAACCAACGCATCACTGCAGTTGCGTGGAGAAAATCAATGCTTCACATCAACTGCGTGAGGAACACCGACACATTGCTCAGATGCACCCAGCCTTTTCGTCGAAGCAACTAGGATCAAGATACTTTTGTTCAGCAGGCCTAAGTGGGTCCCTGTATCAGGCCCATGCTCCATCACAGTCAGCCTGAACTTTTGACTTTGCCCCGGTTCAGCACGACCAGATATCCCAAATAGGCGCTTATTGCTTCTAATCGATATTTAACAGTTTATTCTTTAAAAATTAATATCTCAAGTTCTACTTATTGGGTTTTGTCATTTTTGTCTTCTTTTATTTATAAAATTATGTTCTATTTGTCTAACCTGATATGGAGTCTCTTTGTGGTGTTTTTACTGTGTTACTATTTGAAGTGCTGCACAAATACTTTACACATTGCCTCTTGAGTTAAGCCTGACTTCTCTGTGCCAAGCTACCAGATGGTAAGCACAAGATACTTTAGGGTGTGTTGTGACTTACCCTGAGTAGGATTGTGGTTCCTGTTTAGACAGGGTGCATACCTCTGCCAACCAAAAACCCAATTTCTAACAACGTACATATCGTCTCGATACATTTTGTGGATGAATGCTATGAATGCTGAAGTCCAAAATGTCACTAACATCCAAACATCATTCAGCACTGGAGTGGAAAAGTCTAAGCAGCTAAGGGTTTTAGGAAAATAGTTTGGACTGAAATGGAGGGAGAGCAACAGTCTGTTCTCTGCTGGATGATAATGTTTTAGTCCCTTTCCAAGCTTTCCTCCTAAGCCCAATGTCCAAGGCCCTGGCAAGTATAACATTGTTAGTAACAGTGTTGAATGCTGCTGAAAGATTTAAGAAGACCTGAATGGCAAGGCTGATTACATTACAGCTTTTTAAACCACAGTGGCTGATAGTGGGAGCAAAGCAATAGATCTAAATTTAGATGGATTAAAAGGATCTGCTAAAGGATTCTTAAGGAGAGGCCGAATTATTGCTCTCTTACAAAGTGAAGGAACCTCTGCTGCTGTGAGAGATTGGTTACAGAGAGTAGTAAGCACTGGTGTAATGTGATCTATGGCAAGTTTCAGTACATGAGGTGGGAAATTATCAGTGAGTATCCTGACATAATATCCAGGTGCAGCCTGTTTACCTGGGGTTCTGCTAGCTGACTCCATTCTGGAAGAGAGGGACCTGGATGGGCCTAGTGTCCCCAGAACTTTTAATATATTCACACTAGAGAGAGAAAGGTTCTAAAGTTTTGAACAGATAGTCTCAATCTTGCAATTGAAAAAACTCAGATAGCTGATTGCAGTTTTTGAGAAGGGATGAGAGCAAGAATATAAGCTTTTGTATGTTTTATATGCTTAGCGATGGTGAAAAGCTCATGACCTGGAATCCTTGCATTACTAATACGGGATGAGTAATATGTGGTTTAGCATTTTTAATGAGTTGATTACATTTACATAATTGATTTTGATATCTGATTTTCTTTTCAGGGCATATTACTCCCTCCTTCTCCTTTCCAATTGTTTACACAATTTTTTCTCAATGCGTAATTGCCCAGTTAACCAGAGTTCAGATGAATGTTTCTGAATTGGTCTGTTTTTAAGGCTAGGGGTGATTAAGTTGAGTGCTGAAGTAACCCATTTTTTATATGCTTCTGCTGCCTCATTAATATTATCATTAAAAGTGAGTGGAATCTCTTCCTGATTAAGATTATATGTTCTCACCGTATGCCCTGGGCAAGTCTCTCCAGACCCTCTATGCCTAGGTGAATATGCAGGAAATATCAATGCGGGGAGAGAGAAGCAGGAAATGAAGGTCTCCCACTCAGCTTCCCAAAGGAATATCATCAAATATCAACAGGAGTGGGAAAACACAGTATCAGATATAGGAGTCTCTCTAGGAATTTTTGGGGGGACCCTTAACAGTTACTTTTGGCCAGTGGCATGTTATCCCCACTAGCGTACTAGTAACAGATAGCATCATCATCGGGTCTAACTTTCACCAGGAGAGGTTGTCTCAAGATGCAGAGAAGGTGTGGAATCCGTTACACAAATACAGTCATCTAAAATTACCTCCTCTCCCAAAGGAAGATCAATTTATTTAAAACAGGGACAGGGGTAAGGTTACAAAAGGAAAAGGTGTGTTTAGGGAAGGGTTAGATATCCCTCATATCTACACCAATATTTGGTCGACATGTTTCAGCCAACTTGCGCCCATACAGGTCGATGACTTTCGTCAGGACAGTGAAATTGATTGGATCCCTGTTCTTGGCCAGTAGGGACACTTTACTCTTGGCCAGGAATATCACAGTTATATTCACTCTGTGAAGATGTAGGAGAATACACTGCTTTTCTCTGAAATTTGAAAGGAACAGTAAAACGTACTTAAATTAATTCATACTGTTTTCATTGTCACCATTATCTACATTCTTGTAACTCAGTATACCCGATTATTTGAACAACTCTTTAGAGAGAAAAAATCACCATTTGTGTGTACGTAGGCTGATTAAGTAGTGAAAACGTGGCAGAAGGAAATTTACATTCGTTTGTGGACACTGAGGAAATAAAGGCTGCGTGTATTTTTTCATTTAAAAGGTATAAAAGCCAATCAATTGGACAATTCCTGCTGTTCTGTAATGCATAATATTAAGGAGATCTCTGACGTTGGTTCAACTTTAATAAAAGTTGTCAGAGAAGCATGTGTTATTCATTGTAAATGTGCCTATGGTTTTCAAAATGCCCAGTCTTACTTGATGTATTACCTAGGTCATGCGGTTATCATCAATACCTGCATGGAAAACATGAAAAGGGAAACATTCTACTGTTTCGTAAAGGTATGTAAGTCTTTAATCATATTCTCTGTTAGATTTACAAACAGGTGTCCTGGATACAGACATAATGTGGATGAGAAGTCTTTCAGGCATGTTAGAAAATATACTGCATAACATAAAAGTATTCACAAAGATCCACAAATCATTCTAACATGGCACCTCCTAATAGCAGCACAGCTTAAGCCCAGCTTTTACAAGGAAAAGAAATGGGTTGCATAAATGTTAGGTGGTGGAGATCTCAGGAAAGGACCCTCCGTCACAGTCAAGGTAGAATATGGTTGCAGTCAGAGCTCCTCCTTCCAGACTGGTGAGTTTTGGGGTTAGTTGCTTGGTCCTCCCTGGAACAAGGCGCTGATGCAGTTTTCTTTTAAGTGCAGGGCAGAGGTCGGCAACTGGATTGCTTCAAAGCACTTCTGGACAGCAGAGACTGGATCTAATCAGGGGCACTTGGGAAGAGAACCACAGGCAAGAGCCTTGAAATAGCACCTTACAGTTCCTGGTGCATAGAACACATAGACATAAAAATGTCAAGTGATGGAGAATAGTCACAATCTTAGTCCATTTGGCACACTCGGGCAAGTGCCACGCTTTTATAGGTTTCTTCTTCTGTGGCACAGATTGCACTGGTACCGGGTGGAAGTGCCACAGCTACATCACCAAGTCATTTTTGGCACACAAGCAAGTACAAGCCAAGGCTGGTTCCTTCTTCAGTAGCGTAGACTGCTTGGGCACACATTGGGATGTGTCAAGGCTGCAGTGGAAGGTTCGATGGGCCGATCCACTTGGGCACACTTCAGCAGTGTATTCTCTGCATCAGTGTCAGTGACCAGATGTAAGACAGAAGTTCACCAGTCATACTCTTCACAGATGTCTGGTGGATGGACCCCCAGCACCAAGGTCAGTTACTTCTGTTCACACCAGTAGTCAGTTTCTCCTGCAGGCTCTCTATGTCCCCCTTCTTCCAGGGAGGTCTATCCAGGCATTCCAGGACAGGAAAAACTCTAGATCAGACTCCTGGTGATGATACTCCTTCTCTTCTGGGAAGTTCTCTGTCAGGCATTCACCAACACTGGTTGCAAAGTAGTAGTCTCTGTACTCTGTGAAACACCCCCTCCTTGATCACAGAGAACTGGGAACTGGAACAATTACTGCTTCAACAGCTCCTGTTTTATGCAGGGATGGCAAACAGGGGATGTGTATTCTCTGTATCCCCTCACAAAACCAGTTTGTGTCAGTTCTCCTTTCATGTGTCCATCTTATGCTTTGTTAGAGTGATGCTCTTCATAGCCCAGTTCTCTCCAGGTTGGAGCACCCACAACAGAGGCACAAAGAAGTGTGAGCAGTCTGCTTTGGACTGCCGCCAGCCACACCGGGCAGGGATCAGGAAGAGAGACAAAAGACTGGCTCCCTTCTAAAGGACCCTTCATGCTTTGCTAACAGAAACTGCAGTTCGACTCTTAACTTGTACCATCCACCTTCAAGAAGACTAATCTGCAGCACTGGGTGTCAAAAGGTTCTAACTACATTTCTAAAGGGAAGGATGTCTCTTCTTTCCATCTTCATTGCCTAAGTTCCCTCTCTCCAGTCCCAGTAACATCAGCAATACTCTTCCACTACCTGTAAAAGTAACCTCTCCTCCATCTTGTACACATGAACAAGCCTGGGGCTTTCTAAAGGGAACCCACAGGTGTGTATCACTCTGGTTCACTCCAACAATCCTTCAGTGTGTACCATGCTCACCACACACAACATACATCTATCCACACACTCAGGATCATATGCCATTATGCACATGCTAGATTAGCATGAGCCTGTGGCAAAAATCCCAAAACTGGGATACGAGATGCTCACCGTTTGGGCATGCAGGGCAGGGAACATTACTGTGTGCCATGTAGGGGGAATTCCTGTCCCAACAAAAGATTTTTTGGCATCAGCTGGAATGTCTAATAATAGTTGGGCAGTAATATCAATGACGTCATGGCGAGCAACAATTTGGTAATAATTTTCCTGATCTTATGACCTTTAAAGAAACTTTGCTGAGCAGCATGTACTATAACCATCAAAGTATCTTGTAATATTTTGGCTGGAGTTTTTTTAATTTATCTTACTATCTGAATTTTATAAGGATATTGCCTGTGTGATGAACGAAGAGATGGATCATTATTAGGGTTAAGAAGCACAGGGTCAGAGGACCCTTGACATGTTTTTCCAAGAATATCAGATTTAAATACTTTTCTATAAAGAATCATAAATGGTCCCAGAATCAATTCTGTCAGAAACTTAAACAGTTCTGCTGTTATCCCATCAGGACCTGCTGCATTTCCATTTTTTTTAAAACATTGCATAGCTTTAATGATTTCTTTTTAATTAATGGGAAATGCTAATGCATCCTCTTCCACTTCATAGAACACAGGTAGTATTAAATATGCTGTAAAATCTAGCAATTCATCTTGATTAGGCTATTTTTCTGTGGGAAAGACAAATATTCATAGAATCGAACAAACAAAGCACAGCATATGGCTACTTTGGACATTAAGTTCTGCTTTTCTTTCCTGATCTCTTTTATCCAGTTTTGTTCCCTTGTATTCTGCTATGCTAGCATCTTCCAGCTTTTGTCACTCAGCACAATTTCTTGGTGGGCGGCCATTTTCAATATTTGGTTCAATTCCTATTCCGAATATTTCTCCTGTGCTTCTGTAATTCTTTCAATAAGTAATCTATACTTTAGGGAGTCTTGTTCTAATTGTATTTATGGTTACAATACTTCAAAACCTGTGGTCAATTTTTTGAATTTCTGTTCTTTTGTGTCAGTTTCTAACTGTATATTCACTGATTATATGCAGTATGTAAGTCTTGTCTTAGTCTCTTCCTTAGAAAATATGTTCTGCATCTTAAGCCTTTTGAAAACATCATTTTTTTTATTTTTTAGAATATCTAAGAATTTAGTAACGTTCATTAATTAGCAATCACGGGTCAAATGTATATTATTGACGGAGGTGATATATTATCAACATACAATATTAGAATGGCAGGTTCTTATAGATGACAAGATGCCAGCCAGATACTTGTATTTTTCGGCTGGGCACGATAAGAAATAATCTATTCTATAATACAAATTATATCTCTTCAAATGGTATAACCTGGAGTTTGTGGGTTCAGTTTCTGATATGAATCATATATATGGAAACGTGCATCAGGTTTTGAGTACATTCTTTCTATTTAGGTCAGATACTTGAGTATCCTTTAGTCAATCTAAGGGATTAAATATCATATTCCAGTCTCTGTCAAGTATATATGGTTGTAACAAATTCACCTTTTCTGCATGTAACACCAGATTTTTTTGCCTACTTCGGAGCCTTTTATTTGCTAATATTAGGATTTTGTGCATTGTGACTCTACTATTCAGTCCCACATTGCAGGTGCTCTTGCCCTAAAATGGTATTGGTAAAACTGATTTAATCCCATTGTTCTATTAACTGTCCTGTAAGATCATTGTGGATGGTGCAGAAAATGCATGTATGTGGAAGTTAATGTCATATGTGGACTGCAGTGTGTACACTACACACATATGACAACATTATCTCTGTCAGGAGCACCACTGTGCTCTGGCTGGGTGCATTTTATTAACTGTTGTGACATATGGCAGGCAAAACTGCCTTTGCTATGCAGGAGAAACCTGTTTTATGTATTCTAAAATCACCCATAAAATGTGTTTGTCTCATCAGAGGTTTTTGTCGTGCTGAAAACTGGTTCAGCGGGACCTCATAGCAAAGGTACTTGGCCACCTGGATTGATACTAGGCTACAACATCCACCCTTGACTACCAGAGGATTCTGAATTCCCAAAAAGTGACTAGGTTGATAAAATCTTGGACCTGAGCAAGGTGGCAAATTTATCCAACCTGCAAAGTGACCTCAAAGGGTGCAAAATACAGATTTGTCCAACTTTGAGCTTTTTGTGCCGAGAATAACAGCTTGAGTGGGAGCTCAATTATGACATATCTGACTGGAAGATTTTTACTTTAATTGCAGATAGTAGCTCCCTCATTACAGGTGGCCCATAAGTGGTGTGATATTTATTACATCTGATAAAATATGACTCCGCTAGGTTGGCATTTATTGGGTGGGATAAATATCACTAAATCCCAAATTTTGGAGCCGACCACTCCAAACCCATCTGTTCCGGAATGGCATTTCAACCTACAAAGAGTGGATTTTTTAAGTTGGCTGGGGTAACTCTCTCTCAAATTAATAACCCCATTCCTGATAATGGTGATCTCAGCTCAGTGATTTTTACTTCAAATAATTATAAACTGGGGCAGTGTGCATTCAATGTTATTACAATCGCTCTTCCTAGATTAACTGTAGCTGCTGACTATCTTCCCCTGTCATCAGATTTAGGTGCTCTAATTCTAATTTAGGGAGATTCTTTCACAATGATGACTGTACATGGATTGCCGATTCCTGACCTATGGCTGATAATGGCCCATTTAATCTCCGCTAGATGTATGTGGCTATATGGTATGTCTCTCTCTTGTAATAATATATTATTAATTCTAGAATCTTCTTGAAGTTTCAGCATAGCACAATGTTGTTAGACCTGGCATCCTTGATGTGGTTCCCCTATCACTTTGCTTTTACCTCCTGTATTTTTGACTGTGTGCTGGCCTTTGCTTTTGCTGGATTAGGTACTCTGGGCACTTTCTCACTGCTGATCAGTGCTAAAAGTGCAAGTGCTCCCTGTGTAAATTGTGATTCCGATTGGTTATCCATGATTGGCATATTTGAAGTACTGGTAAGTCTCTAATAAAGTGCACTGTGTCTGCCCAGGGCCTGTTAATCAAATGCTACTAGTGGGCCTGCAGCACTGGTTGTGCCACTCACACGAGTAGCCCTGTAAACTTGCCTCAGGCCTGCCATTGCAGTGTCTGTGAGTGCAGTTTTAAACTGCCATGTCGACTTGGCAAGTGCATCCACTTACCAGGCCCTAACCATCCCTTTTTCTACATATACGAAACTCCTAAGATACCTCAGTGGGCAGGGTGCAGTGCATGTGAAAGGTAAGACACGTACTGGTGTGTTTGACATGTCCTGATGGTACTGCCAATTTAGTTTTTCAATATTGCTAGGCCCGTCTCTCCGATAGTTTATCATTGGAGCTGCCTTGTAACATTCTACAAGTGTTTTGGGAAAAGAGATGGAGATTTGGAGTTTGGGCTCCCTGAGCTCCGAATTTAAAAATACATCTTTTAGTATAATTGGTTTTTAGATTGTGTGTTTGAAAATGCCACTTTTAGAAAATGAAAGCAAGACAACAAGACAATTGCCAATACTGATGCTTACTATACTGATTACTTATGCCAATCACACGTGACACTCATAGTGACTGAAAAAAAGTAAATTTTTATTTTTCTTTTTATAAAAATTCAATTTCATCAAGAAAACTTTAAACGTTCATGTTATTATTTCAGTGAACAATTCTCACGATTTTGCATGGACCACATCAAATTACACACATATATAACATTAATCCTGAGTCACATATATGACGAGACATTAAACATCACATTAGACCAAAAACTCTTAGTGCATGAACAAGCTCAGGTTCCAAATTTTGAAAATACATAGGCAATGACACGAATAAATAGAAAAACAAAAAGAAGAAAGGGAAGAAGGCCCAAGGGGGAGGTTGGATAATTGTTTGAAAAAACCGTCTTCAAGTTTTTTTAAAGAACAACACAACCCCATTGGGGGCACTTGCCAAACCGTGTAGTATTCAGATCACCAAAAATAAACATATATTTATGTGTTTCATGAATTAATCAGGCAATTCATAGAACAAAGGGTGAACCTGATACTCAATTTTTAAAGTTCACTTGTTTGGTCAAACAGAAAAAGGTTGACGCGTTTCGAACCCCTGATGAACCTTGAATGGGGTTCTCCTCAGGACCTGGAACAAAAGAGAGCTAAAGAAAAATAAAAATAAACAAAAAGGTGCTTGTGTTACCACTTATTCAGACAAATCTCCAAGCACTCCAAACCATTAAAAACCTATGTTTTGGATTTACCTTGTATAAACTTTCTCTACACAGCACAGCCTGAGCCACTTCAATGGACCGTAGCAGAAAAAACTGTTGAAGTGAAACAAGGAAAGACAGGGAAAGGACTCAGTCAATGATACTAGAGAATTAAAAAGATAATAAAGAGATGATAAAAAGACTGTTATCCCAAGGGATAATGTAAGATATTGTTTCGGTGATTATTTTGAACACTTACTTAGTTCTGATTCAAGATGCGGAGCAGTGGCTAACGTCACAACAACTTCAATATCTTGTTTGGGCTGGTGGGGACGGCGTTTTAAAGATGATACGTCCTTTGGGGAAGGGAAAGAATCAAGGAGACAAGGGTCATGAATTGCCTGTCTGGAGCCAATACAATTTTGGTGACTGGCATATAAAGGAAGATCTGCATACCTATAGCGGACGGGTAATGTCCTGGGCGGACGCCTCTTGTGTGCACAGCAAGTTCGGCAGTCAGAAGCCCTGGGTTTGTATTATTCCAAAATGAATCAACCAACTTCGTAAGTGAAAGAGCCGGACCCTCAATTTGCCAAAACTTGAAACGGGAGGAGAGGGAAAAAAAGGAATTGTGGTTGCGCATACCTGGTTCAATTGTTTTAGAACACCGTGTGCCTACCGTTCACCTGTCCGTGTCTCCCGACCAGCACCATCGAGTCGTTTCCTCTGCGCTCGGACGCAGTCTATTTATGACGACACAAGCGTGCGCGTCCTGGAGGATCATGTGACTGCATCGACTTGAAAACAGGAAACTTTATTGCGTCCCTTGGAAAATACACTGTGATTAATGGGTGATAAACAATTGAATTTTTAGCGATTGTTGGGGAAACGGAAAAAAGGACTTCTCAATTTACAAATACAATCTACAGAGGATTTAAATATCGATCTGAAATAAAAAGCATTTTAGGTGTCTTCTGAATCCTACTCCGTCACATTGGTGTCGGTAAAATTGTAGGAGGCGTGTTATACATCCAGGGCTTGAAAAAAAGTCGACAGTTGAGATGCAGCATGGGATCTGTAGGCCGAGTTTTTCATACCTCAAACATGGGGTGGGTGTGCGCCAGGTAATGAAGTCCAGAGATTGGTAGAGTTTTCAAAAAAGTCTTTATTTTAAACGTTTATTTTCCGTATAATAAACACGCAGTGAACTCAGCCAACGCGTCTCGTTCTCTCATAGAGAACTTCGTCAGGGCTCAGGAGGGCAAATGCCCTCAAACATTTTTTTTTTCTTTAAATCTGAATGAACGCGACAATCAGATTTTTGCGCGTGATATGAGTTGAATAAGGGCCTTGTCCAGCCTAGAGTCGGAATGTAGCAGTGGTCCTTAAGTAGGGAAAGAAACAGAATCGCGCTCCAGGACTTCGCAGCCGGGCGCAACAGGCAAGAGTAAGAGTCAGTATTGGCCTCTCAATGTAGAGCTCTTTCGACCCTCGGACGCTGTGTTTCTGTTTCGTGAGGCCACATTAGGCCCTGGGAATTACCCCACTTTTGCTTCCAGTGTAACTGCCTGGAGTTGCAACTACTTTGTTTATGTTAATTGATCTTATTTTCCTGTTATCAGAGCTCTACATTGAGAGGCCAATACTGGCTCTTACTCTTGCCTGTTGCGCCCGGCTGCGAAGTCCCGGAGCGCGATTCTGTTTCTTTCCTTACTTAAGGACCACTGCTACATTCCGACCCTAGGCTGGACAAGGCCCTTATTCGACCCATATCACGCGCAAAAATCTGATTGTTGCGTTCATTCAGATTTAAACAGAAAAAAAATAATCATTTTGAGGGCATTTGCCCTCCTGAGCCCTGACGAAGTTCTCTATGAGAGAACGAAACGCGTTGGCTGAGTTCACTGCGTGTTTATTATATGGAAAATAAATGTTGAAAATAAAGACTTTTTTGAAAACTATACCAATCTCTGGACTTCATTACCTGGCGCACGCCCACCCCATGTTTGTGTATAGGATCTGGACCACAGAGGCGTCACTTGACGGCTGATGCCCGGGCTTGTTGCGCAGGACATGAGATCTAATTGTAACTAGCACGAGGTGCAGAAGTCTCAGTTCGCCGTGATTTCCGTTCCTTTTGAGTTTTTCATACCTCATTTAACCTGTCTGCAGTTGTGTGCGAAGCTTTGAGATGGATAATGCTTCTCTGTGTAAGAAAATTGTCTGTAATTCTAAAATGGAAATCCTAAGCTTTCTCCATCCTGTCCTATTTTGCAAGCTGTCAACAAAGTATGGGGGATGTGTCCATCCATCTGATGATGATTAAGAAATTGATTGAGGAGTTAACAAAAGTTTTTGTGCAATGTGGGATCTGTGGGCAAAAGAATTCTATCATAAATTGTAAATTTCAGATAATTTGTTCAACCCATCCACGGCAGTGTTAAATTTCACAATCAACATAGCTTCTCTTTGCATCAGTAGTCTCTCCATGTCTCCACCTCGTGGATCCTTTTCAATTTTTGATAAGACAGTCCATTTTAACTCATTTACAGTGTGATTGTTGAGTATCCAATGATTGACCAAAGGTGGATTAGCTGTTTTTTTGCGAATCCTAGACATGTGTTGTATTATGCGCTGACAGACTTTCTGGTTTGTTTTCCTAATGTACAGTTTTGAACATGGGCACATAATGCCATAAACAGCGTTCTTCGTTTTACAATTAGTGAAAACATCATGTTTCCATTTGATATTTTTAAAGGAAAAAAGTGCTCCTTCAGTCGTTTGAGAGCAGCACACACAGGTGCTGCATTTATGGTGTCCAGTGATCGGTGGTAGGCTCAGTTGTGACCTTAGTGTGCTCTTGTCCAATGGTTTTGGTACCGCTGCGCGAATGATTTGGTTGCCTGCGCTTTTATCCTTTTTAAGGGCAAACAAAGGTTTGCTGAATGATATATGTGCCTTTTGAACCAAATGCCAGTTTTGGTTGATCACCTTTTTAAGGAAATTCGTGCGCGAGCAATAGGTCGTCACACATACAAGGCGTTCGGTGTTATTTTTTCCTTTTTTCTGTACAAGAGTTTCTCTTGGTGTCCACCATGCACGTTTCATTGCTTGTTTTAATAGTTTCTTGGGGTAACCTCGCATCTTTAGTCTCTCCAATAAGTTATTCGCATGGTGCATGTATTCAGTTTTTAATGTACAATTACGCTTGACCCTGAGGAACTGTCCGAAGGGGAGGTTATCACGCAAACTGCGTGGATGATGACTTGTATAATGAAGAACTTTATTTCTGTCCGTTGGTTTTTTATGCAGTGTTGTGATGAGTGTGCCATGAGAAGCGTAGATCTCCACATCCAAGAATATCATTTTGCTGGAACTGTAATTTAAACTGAATTTGATGTCTGGTGAGCGTTCATTCAACCAAGCATGAAATACCATTAGTTCAGTTGCCGCCCCATCCCATATTAAAAAGACATCATCGATATAACGTACCCAGTTTAAAATTTGGACAGAAAAGGGGTTATTGTTGTAGACAAATCTTTCCTCAACTTTTGCCATGTATAACACGGCCAATTCTGGCGCAAAGGGACAGCCCATGGCGGTCCCTTTGGTCTGGAAATAGTAGTCATTGTCAAACTTGAAATAATTATTTTTCAGTGCAGAACTGGCCAGTTGCATTATGAATTCACTGGGGATCCTCACTGGTCTTGGTCTTTGCTCCAGGAAAGTTTCAATTGCGCTTAGTCCGTCTTTTAGAAAATGGGCATTTTTCTTGTTTAACCATCCTGTGCCTCTGCCTGCCTGCGGAAAATGCATCTGGTTTAGACGGACAGGGGCCTGCTTATGCATTCACTCTAGACAGTCACACAAATGGAGCACAGGTGTGTCCTGCATATCTTGAGGAGCCATCATCAGGCTGATGGGTCTTCCAGGGCTAGAGTGGCGGGAGGACCTGTCACTGACACCTGAATAGGGCTGTGCCAGTCCTCTCACAATGCTGTCTCCACACCCCTGGAGTGTGTCTGGAGCAAAGAGTGGGCAAGGCAAGAATTTGTGAACAACAAAAGACTTTCTTGAAGTTTGCCAACTTCCAAGGCCAAAAGGGGTATAAGTATTGGACCTAAAACCCCAGACTTCTCTGCTGGTAGTTCTAACCAGCCTTGTGGTGCCAATTCCAGTTCTGGGCCCTGGGAGGTTGTTCCTGCTGCAAAAAAGCATCAAGAAACCATCAAAATCGATGCATCGCCCTTCTAGGCGCCTGTTTTTCCAGAGCAGGACCGCCTTGAAGGAGAAAGTTCCACACACCACCGCCGTGCGGCTGAAGAAATCAATGCAGCATCTGCCTATGGCCAATGAAAATTCCGCAACCCCAATTCAGACTACCGGTCTCCGAAGTCCGAGATCACTGCACTGACTCCGACACAGGCCCTACTGTGCAGCTGAAAGAATCGACGCATCGTTGAACCTCTGCTGAAGAAATTGACGCAGAGCATGTTTGCCACTGCCGCTTCGAATTCCAGCGCGTCCGGATTTCCACGCATTGCACTGTGTGGCACGTTTTTCTAACGCAGCACCTGCAGACCAGAAACATCATGGAATCAACACCTCACTTCCCCATACAGTCCAGATTAGATGCAACACTTCTCCTGCATGCAGCAGCACTGATACCTCGCCGCCCCTCGGGCTCAGGAACCGACGCATCGCTGTGTTTCACGATGCTTCCCTCCACTGCGGCCATTTGGCCTCGAGAATTTTCACGCATTTGAGGGTACTTTGTGTAAAATTACCGTATCCATACTTTTCTACAGGCAGAATCGCTAAAACCTTTTAAAAGTCATATTTTGAGGTGTGTATGTTGGATTTTTGTTGCTTTGGTCTTGTGAGGTTAAGCTAAAGATACTTATTTTTCTAAACTGGTGTGGTGTCCATTTGTAGTGTTTTCACTGTGTTACTGTGTGCGTTACCATGACTAGAAGGAAGGGTCCCTACTTGGACAGGGTGCATACCACTGCCAGCTAGAGACCCCCATTTCTAGCAAGTGTTTTTTTCCTTCATACAGCATCAGACTTACTAGAGATGCTAAATGTTCTCACTATTCCCTCTATATTAACATAGTTTGGTTATTTTTTTTCTCTGTATAGATACGTACATTTTCCCCTTTTGGACACGCTGTGTTCCTAGTATGTCTAACTTCTTTAAAGCGGTTTGAAATGTATCCCGACACTGGGAAACCCCCTTGTTAACTATGCACCCACACACCTATGTACCCCTGTGGCACTACTCCTATAGATGCAGAGACAATCTTCTTGATGTCAAGAAATATGTACATTATCTCCCTATGCGTCTAATAACATGTATCGGCTTGACATTTCTCACTGAGTAATGATTCTAAACGTTTCTCGGCCTTAGATTTAAATACATAATTTTTAAACTATATTGTTAGCATCTAACGTAACGAATTCCTTAGCATTAACTACATTCTTTTGACTTTCTTAAAAGTTTTGGGATCATTTCTCTAATATTACACAAAGTGACGGAGCTCAGAAAAAAAACTTTGCTCCATAATCCATATTAGAATTTTGGCTAAAATGTTACTTTTATTTCCCACTGTCCCTCCTACTGCTGTATCATAGAAACCTCACATTGGTGGTACCACAAAGCAGGCCTGACCCATTTGCAGACTATGTTCAGAAATCTTATACATTGTACCACTTGCCTCCATAAATTGCAAATGGGTAAATTTACTACTTGCACCAAACATTCTCTGCGAATCTGTCAATACAGTTCTTCACACAGCATCTGAGAAAAGTAACACATATTACTGAATTAAATTGTATTAGCAATTAAAAGGCAGATGTCAAATATCAACAGTACAGAAGACAAGTGAATGAGCAATCCACATGGGTCTATTTGATCTTAACAATATCCCTCTCCTCTTGTGGAGGAAGAATTAGAAAGTTGTATAAATTGTATGTAAAACAGTTGCCTGAATGTGATATACTCTAAAACCAACACACTAGAACATTCAAGCGTTGATCTAGGACTGCTCCTATATTTTATTATGATTCTCTCACTTTAAGAAGAGTGCACTACACCCGATAAAGGCGAATGGGGATCAGCGAAATTACGTGATTGAACGTCGTGGCACAACACTGTAACGGACACCATTAGAAATACTAAAACATAGATATAAGAAAACGATGTTCAATTAAAATGTAGATTGACAACTCAACCTACAATACAATAGACCAACAACAGCAACAAGGCAGTCCTTTTATGATGTTACATCAAACCAACAATTGTTTGTTTTATGTACTTTTTTACATCCTACCAAATGAAAGATATTATGGAGGAGCACCTACAGATTGATCTGTAGTAGTCCCTTGCAACAAAGACCGACAAGGAGAAAAAAAACGAAGATTCCCCACTTTATTGCCCTTGGTAATGAAGATCTGATGAACAGTCGATTGTAGGGCAGTCTAGACTGCAATCTGCAAAGCCCTAATACCTTAGCTTTGACGACTGTAGATTATGTCTCTTTGCATAATGTGCCACTGAAAGAAAATCATCAACTCCAGAGTGTGTCACCCTTTGTACGTTTGTGGGTAATATTAGTTAATTAGACCTGTATGGCATTGGGGAGAGTGGTTGTATTGCACCATGATGTTTATTGATATTTCCACTATATAAGGATATTATTGTTTTTTATTTCATTTCCCTTACATAGCCTCAAATTGTATCCAGGTGAAAGACTCCATGCACCTTAAAATCTGCTTCGAAGTGTATCAACGAGATTGCATTGGACATTCATGTACATTAGGCAACTCAGGTTGTACTTGTATTTGTAGAACTCCACATTAAAACAATGTGTTCCTTTAATTCCATTAAGTAGTCACATTATTTAAATTTGAAACATTAATAAAACTGTTTTGCCATTGTAAAAAATATAATACAAATAGTAATTGAAAAGGAAGGAGATTCGTCTTTATCTTGTACACTGAGGTAATGTTTAATATCATGCAGAATGCCATGGAATCGTCATACAAAGAACAGTAAGTGGATGAATGACAGTAATACCAAAACATAACTATGAAAGTCAAGCTCAAAGGATTCCGGATCAAAACAGGTACAAATTGGTTGCCACTAGATTTCAATTCGTTTCGGAATATAAAAATATAATTTCCCAAAATATACCTGCTACTCGTGCATACCTCCACAAATATTAGAATGAGGAGAAATATCACAATGTTCTACTTTTCTAATTTTAGGCACTTATTTACCACTAAGCGCACTTCACATTACAGTGCCACAACCAACTACATGAGTTAAGAAATCCTAACAGAACAGTGACATCTGTCCAAGCCTGTTTGAATTTATATTTATTGCTTTATGTACGTACACAAGTGGCAGATCCTCAACATATCTGCCTAACTCCATCACAAAGTCAACTACTGTAGCAAACACCTATATGCAATATGTCAGCACTGCTAAAAAAAAAAGAAATCAAAAGGTGATACTTAATGAAAACATACTCACTGCAATCTCAGAATTTGCAATATGTAAATCAAAGTTCCTTCCTACAAACTCTCAAGTCTGTCAATTTTCAGTACATTTTGAAGCATGTTGTGCAGTCTCGTAGGCCCGTCAGTCTTAGGATGGTCTACTCCAGGGGCTGGCTGGGAGAATGGCGAATATCGACCACCACCAGAGGGGGCGGTGTGGAGACGGCACATTAGGGATCCACAGAGGAATGCACTGCACTGCCAGCAGCGGCCTACTAATTGAGCGAGGCTGCACTGCGTTAGCAACAGCACTGATGGAGAGAAGGTGCTTTGATGAGCAGTATAACTCTGCTGGCAGCAAGTGATGTTCCTGTGATGGCAGAAGGAACATTGAACCCCTCTGATAACTACTGCAGCCCTGAAGAAGTGGGTTCAATCTGCAAAACACGCGTTGGCAACTTCAACATTCTTTGAAGAGACGTCCGAGGCCCCTGCTGTAACGCTCCTTGGCTTTCTCCTTTGGCTGGGGTGGGACTCGGTCCAACAGCAGGCAGCACACGCATGCGGCGCGGGAGGTGACATCAGCACTCCTGACACCACAAGACCGGCTCCACTCTCCCGCAGCACAGGATTCTTTCAAGGGCCGTCTGAGGCCCCTACTGCAACGCTCCTTGGCTTTCTCCTTTGGCTGGGGTGTGACTCGGTCCCCCAGCAGGCACACACGCACACGGCGCGGGAGATGATGTCAGCACTCCCGACGCCACAAGACCGGCTTCACTCTCCTGCAGCGCGGGACGTGGGCAGGCGCACCCGGGCCAAGGGCGGGCCCGTCTGTGCCCGTCTGCAGCCAACAGAGGCTGGGCTAGATTCACCCTCTTGGTTTTCCCTTTTGTGGCCCCCTATCAGCATCATTGGGATGGATATTGTTGCCACCAGAAATTGCCAGCTATATGACTTTGAGGGGCCCACTGTGAAGTAAGTCCTTTTTTTCCCTGTCTTTTGTGGTTTCTGTCAGCTGGCTAGCCAGCAGTATGGATAAATGGAAGGTTGGGGGTATATAGCCATCTACTGAGCCAACTACTACCCCAAAGCGATCTACCATAGACACCTTTCTTGCCCGGGCCGTGGGAGCTTTATCTAAAGAAATTGACCTAGCTGAACGGCACATGTCCCTTAGTGCAACTGGACAAAATGGGGCAAGTGAATGTGTAACATCCACCAAGGAGAGGTCTGGCCTGGGTAACAACCAAGACGGCCAGAGTATAGGATGCATTAATGGGTCTGTGAATTCTACAGCCTGCCAAATACTTACTGTGTCAGAACCGGCATCAACTTCTATTTCCCCATGCCCGGCCGCTAAAGCTAAAGCTCCAACTACTGCTCACCCACCAGCAGCTAAACGTAAAAGAAAGACACAGAATGATATTTCTGTCAATTTGAGTTCCTCGGACATACCTTCTCTGCAAGGAACGGCTGTTAATATTAGTAACCCTATGGACAAACCAGCATGGGCCCCATTCTGGGAGAAGCTAACAATTGTCATTAATGGTCTATTAATGCCTCTCAAAGAAAGATTGGGTAGGGTGGAGGACGAATTGAAAAATTTCACTTCTGTGGGGTAATGCTACCAAACGAGAGGCTATGAGCACCAGATTTGAGACTGAATAATGTTACAGGTGGCATGCTCCCCTCTGTCGAGACTATGGCTTATCCTAGTCAAGATGTAGTGTGTAACGTGGACGACAATGTACCAGAGGTTAAAAGGGAGCCTGTTAAGGAGTCTGTTACCATGATACATGCTGTGGACCAATCATCACGGAGGCAAACAAATAATACCCCCCCCAATATCAACATGTCTTCACAGAAGCTAGTTACCATTAATTTGCCACCTGCCTGCTGCCCATACGTGGCAGTACTGGTTAATGTCCCCCCACTGAAGCCATGGGTTAGGGAGACTACGGAATGTTTGAAGAACAAGGTTGTTAACTGGCTTAGCTCTAAGTACCTATTTTTACCTGTTAGAGGACATGAAATCCTGTTCACAAGGACAGTGGGGTGGATTGGACCACTAGAAAAAGTTTTTGATGGTGACTGTATAGTTATTAATTTTAGGAATCCTAGAGTCGCTAGAAACATCCACACAAAGGTGAGGTTACCCACCATGGCTGCTCAAGATATGGGTATACTCCCATTGGGGTTTTTCTATCAACATCTACAGAGTCTAGGCCAAAGTTTTAATGGGTCATTGAACCTGCAGGCACCAAGGGTGATGCCGAGACCGCATCTGCCATATTGCCCTGACTTTGTAGTGCCCAATAGATACCAGGCACTGAGTACCCTAGATGATAACGAATGACTCAATCATGACCAAAACCATGTCGGGGATCTAAGGAATTATTGGAGAGGGGACTCTATAATTGTTCAGGCAAGTCAACTACCCCCAAAGACCACAAATGTATTCCTGGGATACCTCCAGTTTGTAGGCTGGATGTAGCCATGGCCTCTAAGGCAACCAGTAATGATAATTTTAGCACTTGTAATATACCTATCTGTGCATCAAATACGGTCCCGGTATGTCAGCCCGTTGAGGGAGGGTTCAAGCTCGCAACATGGAATGTGAATGGGTTATTGAATAAAATAGGGAATGCTGACTGGATTAGTACTATATCTGGTTATGACATTATATGTATACAAGAAATTTGCTGCATAAGTCCAGTACATGTAGAAGGTTATTCCTCATACTTTCTGGAAGCTCTAGGGTCGCAAGCTGGGCGGGCTAAAAGGGGGACTACAGATACTCATTTCCAACAAAATTTCTGTTAATGTCAAAAAAGTTGCGTCAGTGGGCCCCTATGCACAATTGTTGTGGCTAAATAAAAAAGGAGGGCGATACCTGAAGATTGTAAATTTCTATAATAATATCTTTGACTCAACACATAGCAGTGTGGCTACAGCCCTTGACCTTGGCCTTGAAACCTTTTTAGCTTCCATAGATACGGATTTTGTATTGGTATGGGCAGGTGATTTTAATATTCAGGCATGTGCAGTATCCACAACCCAGGCATGCAGTCATATGTATTCTCAAAAATAACTACTCTTGGCGAGCAAATTTCCAACTTATGCATACACTGTTATCCAATCATTCACAGCATGCCACTTCACCAGTCTAGGAAGGGGAAACCAAAGCAAATGCATGTATACATCAAATGTAATTTTTAAATTAAAACATCATAAGAGTGTACATCAAATCACATTACAAAATAATAAAACCTGATTGTATAATAATATTACACAGTAAAAACATCAAAGAGAGATATGATCAAAGACATACATATTTGTCATTAACAATGGTTATTTCGATAGAATCAATAACAGTATTGGCATCATTTAATTTTATACAGTCAATACTTTGTTCCTCGAATGCAACCCCACAGAGACGCTTGTCTCTTTGATCAGATCTCTCTTTGATGTTTTTTACTGTGTAATATTATTATACGATTGGGTTTTATTATTTTTTAATGTGATTTGATGTACACTCTTATGATGTTTTAATTTAAAAATTAAATTTGAGGTATACATGCATTTGCTTTGGTTTCCCCTTCCTAGACTGGTGAAGTGGCATGCTGTGAATGATTGGATAACAGTGTATGCATAAGTTGGAAATTTGCTCGCCAAGAGTAGTTCTTTTTGAGAATTGATTACAGTACCCTAACTCTTGGTATTGAGGGGTCACTCTCGTGTTTTTACACATGCAGTTATATGTAACAGGATGGGGAGGGAAATGATCATTTCTGTCATAACGAGTATGGGGAAGCACTAAACTTGATTATCTCCAAATATGATCTCCAATTACTTAGAGTTGGTTGTGGTACCACTGGGGAATTAGCCCCAACCTTTATCAGGAGAAATTCATTTTCTACTATAGATCACATATTGGTGTCTGTCTCTGCCATTGATATGTGTGGAAATCTTAGCATTGTACCTTATATTTTAAGTGACCACAACTTACTTACATTACCGTTCTTTTTCTGGGGCCAAAGGCAGGCTTCATTCCATTTAGTAAATAATATTAATCCCACTAGGGTAAATGGTGTAAGAATCAAGTGGACGGGCATTGACCCCTGTACGATTCTGCAGAAAATAGTAGTGTCTAACCGTGGGGAAATAATCTACTGTCTCCAGGACGAAATTGTCCCAAATATAATGCTTGAAAATTTCATCTATATTATTACTTCTATAAAATCACTTTTAACCCAGTACCCTAATACATCAGGGAACAATAGAAGGGTATGGTTTCATAGTGCTTGTACAAAAGCACTACAGTCACTCAAATATGCCCTGTCTAATTCCCCACAGGATACATCGACCATTAAATCCCTTCGGAGCAAGTATAAATTAGCTATAGCAGCTAGGAAAAAGACACTCTAGGCCGAAGCACGGGAAAACCTGGCCATTTCTGTAGAAACCAGGAATACCAAACCTTTTTGGGATACAGTAAATGGTCCCTTTTTAATGAATGATGACATCCCTGAGTTCGGCTCCTTTGCCCCTAGTGATAGATGGGTGACCCATTTTTCTGAAATCTTTAGCCAAAGTAGTGAGACGGTGACAGGGCTAGACTGGGAGCCGTTGTGTGAGGGGGCGTCTCCCCTTGAACATCACTAACATAGAAGTCCATCTGGCTATACAGGACACTACCGGGGGCCTGGCCCCAGGCCCCAATGGGGTGCCAGTCGATGTTTTTAGATCTGCCCCTGAACTATGGGGACCTATCTTGACAAGGGTGTTAAATTCAGCCGCAATAGATAAGATTTCATCTTCATGGGAGGAATCCTCCATTGTGCCTATATTTAAAAAAGGGGATAAAACATATCCCAAAAACTACCACCCTATTTCTCTCCTGGACACCTCCCTGAAACTAATGTGTAGGGTCCTATTATTAAGACTGGAGGAATGGAGGCAAGAGCATTCCATTCTATCCGCGGTGCAGTTTTGGTTCAGAAAACAGCTTGGGACTATCGAGCAATGTATCAATCTAGAGCTACTTGTTGGTAAATATACTCGGGCTAACATAACATGTATATTTGTAAAGCGCACGTTCACCCCCAAAGGGGCAACATGGCGCTGAATAACAGATGTTTATTGTTACCCAACTCAATGGTACTCATTTTATTGACCTCAGAAAGGATGAGAGGCTGAGTGGACCCGCCGGGATTTGAACCTGTGACCATGATGTTGAACACAAGCCCCTGCAGTGGATGCATTAGTTCACTAAGCCACCAAACCCGGTGAAGGCATGCACACTCTATCTCTGCTTTGCTGATTTAAGTAGCACATTCGATCTGGTCGACCATAACTTACTCTGGCCAACCTTGATTTACCTGGGAGCACCTAGGCAATTATTAGGTTTCTCTCCCGTTTGTATGAGAACTTAACTAGCCAAGTCCGTTTTGGCCCCCGGGGGGAATGCTCAACTAAATTTAAAGTGGGGCGAGGCATACGGCAATTGTGCGTGCTAGCGCCAATATTATTTTCTCTTTTTATCAATGGGGTAGATAATTACAGACGATCCAGGCTGATGTCCCTCGGGCGTCTGGTCGTCCAATACCTGTATTGTTATATGCTGATGACGCAGTATTATTAGCACGGACCCCAGTGGGCCTCCAGAGACTGATGAAAGCTTTTGCAGATTTTATGTCGCAAAAGAAAATGGTAGTTAATAAATCTAAAACATTTAACATGGTCTGTGGGCCTAAACATAAACCCTGCAAAACGTTTTATATTGATAACACCCCAATTATTCTAGTTAACTCATTCTGTTATCTGGGTATTTTATTCACGGGCAATGGCTCATGGTCTCAGCATGTTTTGAATACTGGAGCTAAAATTAGAGGGCTTCTCATGGGATTTTTTAATTTTCTTCAAAACTAGGGAACCAACCCATTAACAAAATTGTAGCCATTTATAAAGCAAAAGGAGTGAGCACAGCCCTTTATGGGTCAGGCATCCGGAGTTATGCAAACAGCATGGCCTTGCAAATAGAAGAAAATTGCTTTTAAAAATGCTTATTATACCCAACCTCCTCTGCATCAAACTCTATTGTACACCATGAGATGGGACTAAAGTTTTTAGAGGATCTTTTATTGGTTAGACCGCTGTTATTGTGGGCTTCACTATGGGCCAAGGAAGAAACTGTTTTTACTAGATCAATTATTGTAGACTGTTTAACTCTGAATGATGTATCAAGTATTCTTTGGCTATTGTATATTAATTTATCCCTTGTAAGGCTGTTTAATATATCTATCTGGTCGGACCCCACAAAAGTATTGTCTCTTACCAAGAAAAGGATCAAAGAAACCTTTTTCCACCATAGACTGGATTGTCGATCGATGGACGAGCAGGACAAATCAACGGTTGCCTTTTATAAATCTTTGGAGGAGGGAGGAAATAATTATTTGTCATATGTGACCAATGCGCAGCATCGTTTTGTGCTGATAAAAATGAGATGTGGTATTGCGCATCATCTAGTTGCTTTCCCAACTATGAAGTCCGCCCATCTGATATGGCTCCCTGCCCCTGTGACAACCGAAGCAAACAAAGCACATTGCACTTTCTATTGTTTTGTAAATGTTATCAGAATTTTAGGTGTTTTTATCTTAAACCACTGTTTGTTACTCAGAACATTAGGTCACACAAAGTAGCAATGAAATATTTGGCGACATTAGATGATTCTTTTATATGCTATAATGATGCTCTTTTTATTTTGAAATCGATTAATGTGAGGAAAAGTATCATGCTATAGTGCAACAAATGAAATAACTGTATGTTACACCAAATGTTTTAACGGTTTTAGATGTACTTTTGTTTGTACTTTTATGGCTGTTTTTGATAGTCGAATAAAGATTTCGAAACGAAGTACACAAGTGGCAGATCCTCAACATTTCTGCCTAACTCCATCACAAAGTCAACTACTGCAGCAAAAACCTATATGCAATGTCAGCACAGCTAAAAAAAAAAAGAAATCAAAAGGTAATACTTAATGAAAACATACTCACTGCAATCTCAGAATTTGTGATATTTAAATCAAAGTTCCTATCTACAAACTCTCAAGTCTGTCAATTTTCAGTACATTTTCAAACATGTTGTGCGGTGTGTTAGGCATGTCAGTTCTAGGGTGGTCTACTTACTTTTTGTGTTCACTCTCCTACTTTGCTGAATTTGTTTTTGTTGGCTTTCGGACTCGGTGCATTTTACCACTGCTAACCAGTGCTAAGCGCTTGTGCTCACTCCATAAAAAATGGTAAAATTGGCTTACACCTGAATGGCATATTTAAATTACTTATAAGTTCCTAGTAAAATGGTATACCCTATACTAAGGGCCTGTAAAGGAAATGCTATTAGTGGGCCTGCAGCGCATTTTGTGCCACCCACTTAAGTAGCTCCTTAAAACAAATGCCAGGCCTGACATTGCGGCCTGACATTGCAGCCTCAATCCAGTTTTAAACTGCCAATTCGACTTGGCAATATAACCCCTGTGCCAAACCTTAAACTCCCATTTTATTGCATATATGTCACCCTTAACGTAGGCCCTGGGCAGCCCATAGGGCAGAGTGCACTGTAATTAAAAGGATGTACATCTACTTTTAAGTTTTACATGTCAAGGTAGTGAAAAACTCCTAGATTCGGTATTCACCACTGTGGGGCTTACCTCTCCCTTAGGGTAAGATTGGGATGCTTTATTATTTTAAACAGTGCTAAATTTTGATTGAGAACTGGTGAACATTTCATGTTTGGTGTCATAAAAAATTGAAATGAACATTCCACTTTAATGGAAAGGTCTATTTTAAGTAACAATTTTGAAAATGTCACCTTTAGAAAGTTGGCATTTTCCTGCTCTAGCTATTTTCGTGCCTCAGTCTGTTCCTGGATCAAATGACTGGATGTAGTTGGCAGCTGGACTTTGTTTATTCCTCCCAGACAGCCACACAATAGAAGAATTAGGTGTGCCTGGATGGGCCATCAGTGGCGGGATGGAGGGGGGAGATGGGCTCAGCCCCACTTGGAAATGAATAGGCTCTGCTCTGCTGTCACAGAAAGGACTTGTTATGTTATGTTATGTTAATCACACTTATAGAGGGCACGGTTACCCTGGGGTGTCCTGGCGCTAAGCACTGCCTACTGGGGAGACGTGAAAAATTGTTCTACTGGGAGATGAGCCAAGTCTTCAACCCCTTCCTGAAGGAGAGGAGATCCAGAGCATTCCTTAGATGAAAGGGAAGCTCATTCCATGCCCGAGAGGCGCCAGTGATAAAGCTCCTGCCTCCCCAGTTGACTTTTTTAAATAAGGGGACAAGGATTTGTTTAGATCTAAAGGAGCGTAACCTTCTACCAGGCACATACCATTGGAATTTACTCACAAGGAAGTCAGATCCTGTTCCGTTGATAGCTTTAAAGACAGTGCAAAGAGCCTTAAAGCGTACTCTTTGTTTGACCGGAAGCCAATGAAGTTGCCTTAGTTCCTCCTTTACTGAAACAAATTTCGGGATTCCTGACACCAATCTGGCTGCAGCATTTTGGGCGAGTTGGAGCCGAATAATGTGTTGCTTTTGGGCGTTAAGATATAGGCCATTGCTGTAGTCGAGACGCAACATTATTAGAACTGTTATTATTGTCTTTAGGCTGTTTTCAGTAAGAAAAAACTTGATTTTTCTTATGATTCTGAGGGCTAAAAAGCAGGCCGAGATCACCTTACTTATTTGATCCCCCATGGTGAGTTTGTTATCCACCAATACCCCTAGGTTTTTTGCCTTCCTAGTAGGTAAGGGGCAGGATCCACGAGCCTTCGGCCACCATTCTGGTGTCCACACACGTGGATTATTGCCAAACTTTATGACCTCAGTCTTGCTGGAATTAAGTTTTAGACAATTGGAGGACATCCAACCAGAAATAGCACCCATACAGTTGTGGAAGCGTGCCCCAGTTTCTTTTTCCACCCCCTCCGTCAATGACAACACTATTTTAGTGTCATCAGCGTATGAGGTGAGCTGGAAGCCAAAGGATCTAATAACTTCTGCCAGGGGTGCCACATAGATATTGAAAAGCGTCGGACTAAGCGACGAACCCTGTGGCACCCCGCATGGAAGGGAGAATGGTTTAGACATATTGCCATCGAGATCCACCCCTGAATTGTTCATGCAGGCAGCCAGGAGCCAGGGCAGGGGAAGCAGAAAACTCCAAGTACTTCAAAGGGAATTCTCTAGAAACTTCTCATACTTCAAAGAAGGCACCAGGTATAAAAATAGCCCCCCCCCAGGCTCACTCTTCAGTTCACTTTCTGGACCTGCGGAAGGACTCTCAGAAGACTGTCTACTGCTGTGGCCTGTCTACTTCTTTGCTGGACCTGAAAGAACTGCTTTGCTGCCTGGAGCCTTCCTGGAACCCTCATAGGCCTGTCCTACTGTTTGAGCCCTGTTCTACTGCTGAACCCAGGACTACCAGAGTGACTCCAAGTGTTAGTTGACTGGCCCCATGATCAGAGCCTTGGGGACATAAAAGACTCTAACCTTCTTGAACCTGAACCTAGACCCAGCCTGACTGAATCTTAAACCCACAAGTGGTACCCCTCCAGTCAATGACTCTTGTTTGTGATGTTAAAGGTGCCCAGATAACCAAAATCCAAAACTTGGGATTTAAAATGTTTTTAGCTAAAAACTGCTCCGAGAACCAACCTAGGACTTGGACCAACCTGCTCATTTATCTGTGCAAGGTGCATCACCAGTCTGCCTGACTTCGCTGTAGCTCTTGCTACATTCTTCTCCACAGCAGCAAATCTGTTCAGCAGACCTTTGGCAAAGGGGTATTTGGCCTTGTGGAACTCTTGTTGGCTACAGCCTCCAGCCTCATCCCACTTGGGATTTTCGACTTCCAAAAAAGAGACTAAGTCTGACCATCGAAATCATCACTTCACTTCATCCAGCGGCTCCTTGCCGAAGAAGCTTCCTACTCGGACACGGCTGCAGCCTTGCCCCGCTGAACTTTACCTTCTCAGACAACATTTTGCTGAATTGTTTCTAGGTTAGAAGGTAAGCGCCAACAGGGCCCAATCCACTATTTATATCCTACTTGCTCTCCATCGAGGTTGGCCACATGTTTCGACTCTGACCCGATCTCACAAAACTAGATGTTCACGGTTGGTGCGTTGATCTTTTAGGTGCAATTTTTTACCATAAACTTTTAAAATTCATAACTCCAGTTGTACTGAATGGATGTTTGTATTTTTTGTGTCAAATAATGAACTAAAATGTACTCTATTTTTCGAAGTTGGTGTGGGATTTTTCTTGTGTTGTGTTTTCGCTTTATTTCTGTTTGTGTGCTGCATAATTACTTTACACAATGCTTCTAAGTTAGGCATGACTACTTTTGTGCCAAGCGACCAGAGGGTTAAGGACAGGTTAATTTAGTGACTCTTGTGGTTCACCCTAATGCTCCACTCAACTGACAACCCAAATTCTCACACTGTCTTTTATAAATCAGAAATACAGAGCAGTTTATTAATGTTAAACAAAAGCCATGAGAGAAAACATGGAGGAAGTTAAAGACGCACTGTAGGCAGTAGAGGAATGTTATTTTAGGAGTTTGATATTTAATGTAAAATATTGGAATAAATAACATTTCTTGTCTTAATACAGACTAAAATGTTTACAAAGGTATATGTCACATGTCGGGAAGTGCAACATTGGTGTACAAAATAATTCCTGAGCAATTCCATTGAAATCATATTTAAACGAGTTGCACTCCTTGCTTTCAACAAATTTCTCCGAATTTTAAAATTCCTACTTTTAACCGTTGCGTGCTCAGTGGCGTCGTGCCCAGCCCAAACAGCACGTGTGAAACTAAACAACAACATATTTGGGGCCACTTTCTGCCCCTAACCACTGGCACAGCCAAAATTGCATTTGCAATGTATTTTTCTTCTCATATTACTATTTTCCATTATTCAAAACGTTGCATCATTCCATCAATAATCCATATTTTCCTTTTGAAATAATTTTAGTCTTCATGCAAGGAAAAGCCATTTCCCAAGTTTCTTATGCTCCTGCCGGGCCATCCGAACCTCACTTCAAGAACACGACTAAAGCCAAATTCGTCCATAGCAGTTTATTACAATCCAATGCATTTCGGGCCTCTAGGGCCCTTCGTCAGGGAAAACTGAAAATAACAATTACTTATTTATTTATTTTATTTATTTGCAAAGTTTTATATAGCGCTGGCTAGACCCGGAGGTATCAGAGCGCTTTACATGAGGATCAGCGAGTTACAGGTTACATAGTTACATCAATTACAGGAGCCAAGTATAGACATAGGAGGAAAACATGAGATTACACAAAATATTAGTTATTGGCGCTAAGCATAGCCAAGACACACGTCTTATGGAGAATGAAAGGTAGAGGGGGAATGGTAAACAGGGGTAAGGAATGCAGATAGGGTCAGGCAGACCGGCAAGGGGGAAAAGGACTTCGGGGGGAACAAAGCAGTCAAAGTGAAAGACAGATAGCATTAACCCAAGATGGCGGGGTATACAAAATCAAACAAAAAAAACAATAAAGGTAGCTGACTGCACGGTTCCACGCAGGGCTGGAAAAGGGGAGGCAGCCACAGCATCACATGCTTTAATATTCCATCAGACAATATAAGCAGACAAATACAACAACATTTCATAGTTGAAGTTGCCCTGTTTTCTTAGTCTCAACAATTAATTCAGCTAGCATTCCCCCTAGTGTCTCTGTCATATTCGAACCCCGCTTTTAGAAGTTAACATTAGTGGCTGCCTGTCACTCGGTAGCTAATTACCATACTATAACCCCGCCTTCTTGCGACCCCCCATCTGCCCCTTCACACATAAATAAAATAACAACACAATAGCAAAAACTTTAAAAAATCCAATAAAGGGATCCAAAGATATGAATTGTTAAGGTGTTAAATACAAATACACCAAGAAACACTTAGGGGTCGATTCCGATTCGGGCCGGAAAACGTACCGACCGACTCGGAGCCGGAATTAATTCCGACCGACACGTACCGGTGCAGCCCGACCCGCAAAGTACGATGAGAAGCGTGCAAAACCCGACCGACTCGTACGGAACACAAGCCGAACGACCGAGCCGCGCGGAAAACAGCAATCCGGCCGGAAAAACACGCGAATCGAACCGACCGACACGCACCCGGAACAATCCCGAACGAAACGTACCCGCGAACTCCTACCCACCAAGTACGATGCAACGCGTGGAAAACACGACCGAGTCGCACGGAGGACAAGCCGTACGACCGACACGCATACAAAACTGCAAGCCGAAGCAACCCAAAACACCGCGACCGACGCGTACGCAGCATAGAAAACAGCACAAACACAGCGTGAACGACTCGGAGAAGCTCGTACGAGACAACAGCAGGGTCCGACTCGGTCACAAGAACGTCTCCTACATGCACAAAAAGTACAAAGGGAAAATACACAAAAAAAGGCCAAACAAGCAATTACAAAGCCAATAAATACTGGGGGGGGGTCAGGGAACAAAGACACACCCACAACTCCACCCATATAAAGGACACAAATCCCTACCATGATCCTTTGCAAATTCAAATTACCTGCCAGCACTCAACAGACAGCAACCACACACCCACAGCTCATCCATCACAAAAGCCACACACCATCAGCACCTCAACAAATAGCACCCTCACATACACCCAGCAAAACACACACTCACACACCTTCACCTGCACACCAACACACACATCACTCACCATCACCACCCATCACCATGCCCCCAAAGAAGAATCATAAGTTCCTAGATAGTGAATTGGAAGTCCTGGTAGATGAGATCCTCAGGGTAGAGCCACAGCTGTTTGGTACACTGGTCCAACAGTCACCCATGTCGCAGAAAACCAAGATGTGGGAGAGGATCGTCGACAGGGTGAACGCACAATCACCATGTTTGCGCACAAAGGTAGACATCCAGAACAGGTGGTATGACGTGTGCAGGAGGGTCAGGGAGCTGTTGAAGAAGGACTACCTCTTGAGCCAACACACCTGCAGTGGCCCTCCTGCCAAACCAGTATACCTCAGGCCCTGGGAGGAGAAGGTGCGGGCCATCCTACCACCAGTGAGCGTATATGGACTAGAAAACATCCCAGAGCCTGGTGAGTACACAACAAATGTACACAATATTGTGCGACAATACACACACATCACTGTCAAGGGGAGAGTCAAACCATGCACCCTTAGCAAATACACACCAACCAGAACAGAATTATCCCAAAATGTGTATGTCAGTCAGATAAACACAACACATGGCATCTCATAGTGATATGTAACTGTGTCATCACATGTACAAACACAACTACAACTACAGCTAGGCAGTGGCACAAATATAACTAACAAACACATCCAGACATGTAGCCACCACTACAACACCACCTCACAGTGAAGCCCACTGAAAGGAAGGAATTCTGTGTATGCTGGGCAAGTCAGTGTAGCCAATAGCATCATGGGAGTCGTAGTCACAGATATTGCCCACCCTCACAATGCGCACATCAACACCACCATGAACCATGCTCACATCACAGGGAGTGGAAAACAACTGACAAGATGGCTGACACTGGCTAATGCTGTGGGGAGCTCAAGGTCCTGCTGGCAACTGTGCACCAACCAACAGCAGGACACCACTGACTGACATCCTGAAAGACAACTTGCACTCCCTGCAACGGAAGCACGTTCCATGGTGGAAAATCTGGCTGGGTGGGAAGGAGGACTGACAGCACTGACCATAGTTACCAGCAGCTCCACTCACACACACCCCTAACACAAACTCCACACAACTCACCTGGGAGAATGCATTGCCTCACACTCCAATCAAATATCCCACAAAGAACCACAACCCTGGGTCATGCTGAGTGAAGCACAGGGACACACATGGGACTTGTAGCAAAACTAACCCCAGGATAACACTGTCAGCCATCTTGTCAGCACAGGCACACAACCCCACAGGGAAGCAGAGTCAAAGGAAGGAAGCATGGGCATGCTGGGAAGGGGGTGGAGGCAATAGCATGATGGGAGTGGTAGTCACAGCTCAACATCCCCCACCCACATGGCCCAGCAAGCTCACACTCAAGCATGCACACCTCACAGAGAGTGGAAAGCCCCATCAAAGATGTCTGACACTGGTGCTCTGTTGTGGGGAGCACAAGGCCATGCTGGGAACTGGCCACCAACCAACAGCAGGACACCACTGCCAGCCATCTTGCCATTGCTCTCACACTCACACACAGTGAAGTCCACCCAAAAGCAAGTAAGTATGGGCATGCTGGGAAGTGGGGTGGAGGCAATAGCCTGATGGGAGTGGTAGTCACAGCTCAACATCCCCCACCCACATGGCCCAGCAAGCTCACACTCAAGCATGCATACCCCACAGAGAGTGGAAAGCCCCATCAAAGATGTCTGACACTGGTGCTCTGTTGTGGGGAGCACAAGGCCATGCTGGGAACTGGCCACCAACCAACAGCAGGACACCACTGTCAGCCATCTTGCCATTGCTCTCACACTCACACACAGTGAAGTCCACCCAAAAGCAAGTAAGTATGGGCATGCTGGGAAGTGGGGTGGAGGCAATAGCATGATGGGAGTGGTAGTCACAGATATTGGTCACCCCCACAACTGTCCCATCAACACCACCCTGAACCATGCGCACATCACAGGGAGTGGAAAACAACTGACAAGATGGCTGACACTGGCTACTGCTGTGGGGAGCACAAGGCCCTGCTGGCAACTGTGCACCAACCAACAGCAGGACACCACTGACTGACATCCTGAAAGACAACTTGCACTCCCTGCAATGGAAGCACGTTCCATGGTGGAATATCTGGCTGGGTGGGAAGGAGGGCCGGATGTCAACCAAATACAACCAATGCAGACCATGTACACACCCCAACATTCACATAGAAATGCCTAAATAATGCAGGACAATGTGCTACACCAATATCAACCTCTGACTGTGACAACTTAGGACAATGCAATGTACAGGCCCGCATCCAGAGGCACAGTCACAACTGTCAGGTGTGTCAACCATTGATGCCTGCAGAAACATAACATACATTGTGTGTGTCTCCCAAAAACAGGTGATGATGGGGACACAGCAGCAGACCCTGAGGAGTCCCTGTCCCAGGCTCAAGAGGATACGGAGCTCACTGGTGTGGAACAGCCTCTGCCCTCCTCGGATGAAGAAGACCTACCTGGCACCTCCGGAGCAAGGCATCATGCAGCACCAGCAGGACCACCAGCTGCACCCCCTGCACCCACCCCTCCAACGACTGTCAACACACATACCACCCCTGCCGACATGGACAGACCAAGGAGCACCACCAACACCAGCACAGGGACCCTGGACCAACGTGGGGCCATGGACACCAACACCACCAACAACCCCCAAGGGGGCCCAGGGTCACCTGTGCGTGCCACCTCAGGTACTGCACGTGTCGCCAGGGGTGGTGGGAGGGGTGGGAGACATAGGTCGCTGATCGCAGAGGGGTCTGGACTGCATGATGACCCACAACTGGCACGCATAGCCGATGCGTACCAGTCCAGCACCGGAGAGCTCAGCCAGGTAGTGGGGCTCCTCAGGGACATTAAACAGCAGCAGGCTGCCCATCATGCCCGCTTGGACTCACACATGTCCCGCGTGGAGTCCAAGTGGGACACACTGCAAGAGAGGACGGCGGTACATAGGGACATATTACAATGCCTCCGCCAGATGAGCAGCAACCAGTCAACACCTCCCTGTGTGCCCACAACATCTGGTGCTGAAACAACTGCAACTGCCACAGGGAGGGAGGATGACTCTGGAGGAGAGTCCCCTGCACCGCAGCAGCCTGCACTTGAGGGTCCCCCCAAAGAAGAGGGGTCGTCCGAGGAGGGGCAACTGAGAGGCCGATGGCCATGTGCAACCCCCAGGAAGCCAAAACCTGTTCTGGATAATCACCTTTGTGCGCAAACTGTTCACCCTTTTGACTGCAACACAACTCCCCCACATGACATGGGGAGTACAAGTTGGACCAATGTCTCAGATGACTGTGGACTTGATACAGGACATTTCTGCTACCAGGACTTCCAATTCATCTAAGAACTTTGGATTGCAATCAAAATGTACAGCACTCACCATCCTGTGCACTATTCACACACATGTATGACAATAAACACACTAATACACCATACCTGCCTCTGTCGTGATTCCAACGTGGTTTCTGTCATGGAGATGATGACCAGCGAAATTACACTGTGCATGCTAACTGCTACAGCAAGTACAACACAGGCATGTGAGTCATGGCAACGTGACACATATGAGGGAGACACACCACCAGGGCTACACAACAAATACACACCTAGGCCATTTGACTCTTTGCCTACACTGATGTTGCCAGGAAATACGGTGCAATGCACAGACACAACACCTATTCACAGTCTTTGTCAACTAGCCCACTGGTGCAGTAAGCAAATGTCAGTCAAATGTGTGACCACAGACAACGCACATCACAAAGTGAAGCACAGGTTTATTACACATTTGTAACATGTTGTAACCACTACAGATGCAAGGTAATCCCACCTGGCAGCGGGCACACAGTCAACAAGTGTAGAAGGAAGGAAGTCCATGGGTGTGGCGCACATCACCTGTAGGGACACGACAGCTACCACCCTGGAAGTCGAATCACGGTGTCGGGGATCACAGTTGACCAAACGACTCTGAAAGTACCCTGTGAAGGACAGAAATGACACACAGTCAAAAGCACTGAAGATCAGGACAGAACTGCAATACTCATGCCCAATGCATGTCACAAGATACCCACCCAGAACCAAGTTAGCATGTCAACACTGTTGGGGAGTACAGACTACCTGTAAGGACACATCGCTACACGCATACAGTCATGTAGCCCATGGACACACTGAAACAGCACCAGAGCACCACCAACACATATCATGCAAACTCACATCATTGAGATGACATCTCTGTATACTCACATTCAGCTGAAGAAGTTGGTGATGAGCTGTGTGCGGACATCACCTTCATCATCATCATCATCACTGGCATCGTGGTCCAGGCCAGGATCCTCCACAGGTGGCGGATGTTGGTCATCGTCATCCAGGATGAGAGGCAACTCCTTCCGCACTGCCAGGTTGTGTAGCATGCAGCAGACAATGACAATCTTGCACACCTTTGCTGGGGCATATGGGAGGGCCCCTCCTGTCTTGTCCAGGCAGCGGAAGTGGCTCTTCAGGAGACCAAATGTCCGCTCAATCACTCTCCTTGTCCGACCATGTGCCTCACTGTAGCGCATCTGGGCTGGTGTCACAGGGTTCCTGAGGGGCGTCAGCAACCACGGCATGTTGGGGTATCCGGAGTCACCTACATACAGACAATTGCACATTAGCTGAGTTGGAAAAGAGGGTGGAACACTACATTGCAGAACACACACAATGGTACAAAGTCAGTACACACCAACAAGCCAGGCACGCTGGTTCCGCATCTGTGACATCATCCTCGGGATGCGACTACTCCTCATCACGTAGGCATCGTGTGCAGAACCGGGGAAACGGGCACACACGTGTGAGATGCTCATATCTGCAAGACAGACCACCAGTGCATTGACCGAGTGGTAGTGTTTGCGGTTCCTGTATGCCTGCTCTTGGGCCTGTGGTGGTACCAAAGCCACATGTGTCCCATCAATGGAGCCAATGACATGCGGCATCCTCCCCAGGGCATAGAAGTCACTCTTCACGTCAGTGAGTTGTTGGAGTCTAGGGAAATAGATGTACTGGTTCAGGTATATCAACATAGCCTCCAAAACATCGCGGAGCACACGGCTGAACATGGTCTGTGACATCCCACCAGCAGTCGCCACAGTGTGTTGAAAGGTACCGGTGGCAAAGAAGTGTAGGGCTGCCATCACCTTCACCTTGGGGGTCAGCGCTGTAGGGTACGGCCGGCCAGGTTGCAAATGTGGTGCCAAGCGCACTGCCAAATCCTCAATCAGCTGCCTGGTGAAGGGGTACTGTCGGATGCTGTCACGTTCCACCATCGTTGCCAGGTCAGGGAATGGTCTATGGACAGCTGGTGCCCTGCAGTGCATAGGTGAAGAAAGAAAGATTGTCAGTCACCCCACATATGTGGCATTGAACACACTCAATATCACATGATACATCATTATGAGGCACAAGTACATGATGTGTGCAGTTCCGTAAGGACATGTATGGCACATACATGGCCAACATCTAACATCACAGTTCAACAAGTGGCATCAATAAGTCCCAGGTTGTGCCATTGGATATCATGAGGCCGTGTCACAGTTCCCATCTCCTGCTGCCACGTTACAAACACACCCCACAGTGACATGTGAGGACAGATGTGCCCCAGCCATCACAGCTCAACGACAGGTAGATTCCCAGGGACCCTGTATTGCCACATGGACACTGGCATGACATGGTGTATCATGTATACACCACAGCAAAACAACCATGACCCCCACAGGTAGTGGTCCCTGTTGCCTCGGCAGGACAGACATGGACGTCTGTGACACACACACGCACAACATCAAAGTCCATGCACAAACAACGTGGATGTGGAGACTGTCTCCCATTGTGCACATGAAATCAGAGACATTGTAAACACAACATGCACACAGACTGTGGAGGACCATCACTATTGTGCCAATGGGTCACTCTGGGTTAAACATACCGTCCCACATGGGACTCAGGGGGTATGTGACATGACATACACATACACCACCGTGAAATGTGACCATGCCACATGCTCAGATATGAACAGTTGCACATCACAGTGGTCATGTACACGAAACACCAAGGATTCTGTCCCCATGAACACGTGCACAGCCTGGGGGTGGCTGCCCCCAAGTGACACCCACAGAACAACATGTTCACCCCCATACACGGAATAGGTAATGCAGCCTTACATGCCTTAGGATACAGTTTGGACAGGATGTGGTGTTGTAGGTGTGCCCCTCACTCCCTGGGAAGTATATGTGGCTGGCATATGTTCACCTGTGACAGGCATGGTGACATATGCCAGTGACTTGTACAGGGACGCGTTGGACAGCAATGGACCGATCGGTGCGCACACATTGGCCATTGCATTCAATGTGTGCTGGAACGCGTTGTATTCGCAATACGCGTTGGACAGCAATGGACCGATCGGTGCGCACACATTGGCCATTGCATTCAATGTGTGCTGGTACGCGTTGTATTCGCAATACGCGTTGGTCAGCAATGGAACGATCGGTGCGCACACATTGGCCATTGCATTCAATGTGTGCGGGTACGTGTTGAACAGCAATGGACCGATCGGTGTGCCCGGCCGGCCCATTGCATTCAATGTGTGCGGGTACACGTTGTATCCTGGGTTCGCGTTGAACAGCAATGGACCGATCGGTGTGCCCGGCCGGCCCATTGCATTCAATGTGTGCGGGTACGCGTTGTATCCTGGGTACGCGTTGGACAGCAATGGACCGATCGGTGTGCCCGGCCGACCCATTGCATTCAATGTGTGCGGGTACGCGTTGTATCCTGGGTACGCGTTGAACAGCAATGGACAGATCGGTGTGCCCGGCCGGCCCAGTGCATTCAATGTGTGCGGGTACGCGTTGTATCCTGGGTACACGTTGAACAGCAATGGACCGATCGGTGTGCCCGGCCGGCCCATTGCATTCAATGTGTGCGGGTACGCGTTGTATCCTGGGTACACGTTGAACAGCAATGGACCGATCGGTGCACACCCATTGGCTATGGCCTGGCCTGGCAACGGACGCGTTTTCAAATTTTGAACGAGTCTGATGCTGTAAATTCAGTTGGTCACCCACAACAATGTTGCAAATTCATGGGTGTCATGAAGTTGAACTTTTGAAGGATGCTGTGGGCGTGTGTAAGTGGTGCAATTCCATGGATTGGCCAGATTCAGAAGATGCAAACGACTTGGACCTATCACTTTGGACACATGGGACAGTATCTGCCTCTGCAGCACACATATAATGCTGGCTGTTCCCCTGAGAGCTCACTTGCCTGCACTACATGCTCCAGGACGACATCTGCCACCACCACTGCTGCTGTATCTGCACCCTCTGGACCCTGCAATGGCACGTACTGTGGAGAGAGCCCCAGCCTTCAGCACTGAGGAGAACCAGGCCCTGCTGGACAGCCTCCTTCCACAGTACAGCAAGCTGTATGGGAAAGCAGGGGAGCAGGTGAGTGTTCTGTCCACTGCCTTTCTAAATGTGCATGTTGTCTGACTAGTAAGGCTAACAGTCTGCACGCCACTGGCTAGCAGGCTCACTGAGTAGTTGTCACCCCCATAGTGTGTAGTTACATGCACTGAACAGGTATAGTGCAGTGACAGTGCATTTAAACAAGGTTTTACTTCCCAGGCAATGATACCATGTAGTAACTGCTGGCATACTGTCCATGGCCATCGTTGCACTGCCTGTGTAAATCATGTGCCCCTGTGATTGAGACATGTATATCCAACTGTGTAATGCACGGATATGTTGCATGTGTAGTAATGGCATTCTCACTTTGTCATCCTCACAGGTTGATGCCCACCAGAAGCAGCATATATGGCTGACCATCGTCCGGGCAGTGAGATCCGTGGGGGTCTACAAGCGCCGGATCCGCAACTGCCAGAAGAGGTGGCAGGACCTTCGGGCTGGACCCGGAGGATCGCACGGGTCCAGCTGAAGCTGTCGCCTCCTCGCAGGAGGGGCGGACACCGGACCCTGACCCCCACATGCTCAGGATCCTGGCGGTGGTCTTCCCTGATCTGGATGGGCAGCTGAAGGCCAGAGAGCAGCAAGGAGGGGTGAGTCCATGACTGCATTGTGAACTTTGTCTGCCATGCTATGTGCCCTCCTCTGGCCTGGTTAAACTTCCACAGTACATCAGTCATGTGGTCCAGGACCCATGTCCCTCTATTGTGCACTGCCCACTCCTCATCTGATACCCAGGTGTGGCCCTTACAGTCAGGTAATTGTGTCACTTGGGTACTGTGTCCTTGCAGTTTGCTTGACTCAAGGTGGGGGACAGCATCTGTTTCCCTAACTCTGTGGTGGGCATCATGGGTGGGTCCATTGCTTACACAATGCCTGTGTTCTGACATGTAATCTGCGTGTCACTTTGATATGTGGTCCAATTGCTGAGCTGATCCACCACATGTGCCTGGGGTATCTGGCACACACCCATGCTGCGGGTGGGAACAATGTTTGGGCCCCAGGAGTGTGTATATTACGTGTGTCACACATACTTATGTGGGGCAGGACAGTCATGCCTACTCCAGGCCATACAATACACTCTGTACTCCCACTCCCGTGTATCAGCTGACACGTTGTGCTCAGTGATATGTCCCCTCAAGTGTCTGCCTCTGTGTCAGTGTGCTGTGGCTTCGTTGTCAGGACTGCTGGGGTGTTTCTCGATTGGGGCTCAGCATGCCACCGGAGATGTGACCATAGGAGACGATACTTGTGTGACACATAGGTGTTTGATCACCTGACCGTGCAGACTGGGGTATGCGAATGTGAAGTTCAGGCAGCTGTTTCCCATTCACAGCAGATTGTGAGGTGCTCAGGTTCAGAGGGTTGTGTTACAGGTCTCCCATATGTCCAATCGGTATGACCTGGACAGATAAGGGTTCAGATGATGTGGTGTGTAGGGGATGTACATGTGCACTTGTTCAGCTCCAGGACTTGCATTCCCCATGACCTACTATTGTGACACAGTGCAGAGTGTTGTTGTCTGGCTGCCCTGCCCATGTGACTGGAGAGAGTGATGTATGACTTAGCAGGCATGCCTGTGCCATGGTATGTGACTTCCTATGAGTGATCCTGCAGGGGAGTGACATGTGCTACATGCACGCCATTGTGGCAATGGCTATCAGGACATGGGTGCATCATGGTGTCTGTTGCTGGTATGCATCACATGCATTTCCTATTTGACTCTGGGCATCCCTTTCATCCGGACACCTGTACTGACTCAGTGGCAAGAGTCGTGATGTGTGCATGTTCACATGCTTCACCGTGTTCTCTGCACTGTCCAACTACTGTGTAGGTGGTGCATGTGTCCACACTGGGGTATTGCCATCCAACAGACACCAGACAGATGGGTGCAAGGCCAGGTGGGATGTGAGTGCCATGGTTGACCATCAGACTGACAATTGGCTTCTCCTGTTCTGTTTGGGCACTTTTAGCAATGTTCAACTAAGGATGCCAGGGCTTGCTCTGTAATGTGCTGTACTTACTGTGGTGTGTGCGTTCGGTGCAGGTGACTGATGTCTGTCTGTTTCCCTATTGATTGCAGATACATCCACAGCCACAGGAGTGGACAGCTCCACGGACCAGGAGGAGCCGCAGAGCCAGACTGGGTCAGCAGCCGAGGAGTGGTCGGAGGGACCCAGTGGCACGGAGGGCGAGGGGAGCCACACCGAGGAGTCCTCAGCACCATCCACCTCAGCTGAGGATCACAGCAGCTCGGAGGATGACTCCCTTATGGAGGCGGGTGTCAGCAGCCACCACACCCCAGCTAGTGTTGCTGTCCCCGCCACCACCACCACCGCCCTCCCATCGGCTCCCATTCCCGAGGTCCGTGGAGGCTCCCATGTTCGGGAGCGTGTCTCCTTCGGGCCAGGCACCGCACCCCCTGCCCCTGTGTCCCCTGCTGCCCTGAGTGAGGAGTCTGTGTACCTCCTTCGCCAGCTCCATGTAGGGCAGACAGTGATGCTGAGTGTCCTCCATGCACACACCACTCTGTTGACTCAGCTGATGTCGTTCATGGAGGGCATCTCATCGGGCATGTCTGCCCTACAGAGGGGAATAGGTCCATGGACTCCTCCCTGACGGCAGCAGTGTCCCTCCTCCAACAGTCCCTCACCCCTCCTGCCTCTGCCCCATCCACACTCCCCAGCACCTTACCTGTCCCAAGCACACACACACCGGCACAGGCACTCACCAGCACAGACACGAGCAGCACACAGACACACACGCCACAAACAAGACGCACACGCACACACAGTCAGGGGACTGAAACCACACTCACAGGGGATGGGGCCCAGGCACACACACACGCATCCACGAGCACTGCGCAGTCCTCAGTTGCCTCTCCTTCCAAAGCCCCCTCTCTTGCCTCACCTGCAACCCCAAAGACACAGCTGCTCTTCCTCAGTGACCTCGGCCTCTTCCCCTCCGATCCAGCTGATACAGCATTCAGGGGGAAGAGGAAGCCCACCCACATGGAGCGGAGTGCCCCTCGCCCCCGGACACCCTCCCCCAGGTGCAGACCGACTGACGTCCCCACCCGCAAGTCCCCCGGACCCGGAAGAGCAAGACCTTGCCGCCGCCCTGCAGCTCAGGCACCAAGTCTCCTTCCTCCATCCCTCAGGCCCCCACTCCACAGGTGCCCCCACCACACCCTGCCCCAGGTTCCCCCACCCACAGATACACCATCCCCAAAAGGATCAGGCCTTCTCCCCTGCCACTTGCTCTTCCGGCCCCACACCCCCGCTGCGCTTGTCTGTGCCACTGGTGTAGTGAGGGTGTCCTCCCCCTCTGTCCTGCCCACCTTACCTGATCCCCATTCTCCTCCCCTGGAGGTAGGCACTGCAGTGGAGTCCACTACCACCCTGTCTGACTTGGGCACTGCGGTGGCGAACCTGTCCACTCCATCTGCACGGTCCACTGCAGTCGTGCCGGCACCCACACCATCTGAGTCATGCCCCCAGTTGTGCCGGCACACACCATGTCAGACACCTCCACTGCAGTTGTCAGTGGCTCTCCAGCACCCACCACCCCTTCCCTGCCTCCTTCTGGTGAGCCCTGATCCTGTCCCTGCGGTGCCTGGCCTGCCCCCCGTATGCTCCTCCGAGGGGATTGTCCCTGGTTTTTATCAGTGCAGGCATGCGTAGGGTGACATCTGCCACTGTCACCCAGTTTTGACTTTCATGATGGACTGGCCATTGGCCTTTGTTTATTTTTTACATGACTTCAACTTTTGAACCCACATATGCTGAATAAAGTAACATTCTGTTCTCTAGTGCTTTTGCTTCTGATGTACATGATGTTGATGATGCTAACCATGCCCTTGCTGCAGTGATGGTGATATTTGGTCTCATGAAAATGAAGTGTTACTGTGCAGGAACCCATGTGGTCCAGGGGGACTGTGTCCTATCCTGTGGTGTATCCATGTCATCCTTAGCAGCATCTGAGGGTGTCATGTTTTCAATATTTGGCAATGGGATTTCCTACTTACATTAGCAATGTCACATCTGTGGCTTCCACCCCTGCACATCTGTTGTGCTTGCCATTGTTCAATTAGTCTACTTCCCTGACCGTGTGGCCATCTCCACTGGACATGCAGGTTTGGGCATCAATGGGGAAGGACTCATCTGTGTTGTCAGTGCAACTTGCTATACATGTGTGTTGGATCTGTGCTGATGATTTCGTTGACACTCCCATGACCAGGCTTATGTGACGGGAGCCTTCATTTGGTGCTAATTGTTGACTGTGTGACCAAGTGTTCTGCTGACATGATGGAGCCCTACTGAGGCAACATATGGCACAGCTTTCCTCACACAGGAGTGGAGTCCCCTCATGGCAGTGTGTACTCCTGTGACATCGCCTGCGCCCAAGGTGTGTGTTGTATGAGCATGTCTGTGTGTTCAATTCCATTTTGCTGTGCATGCTGGGATCCCTAGTGATGTTCCTGTTTGTGATGCTTGCTGAGTTGACCTATGTTACCCCAAAGTCTTCTCCCTGGGTTCTCTGTGATGTGGGTGCATGGCACATTACTGGTCATCAGGGTGTCACCCATAGGTGTGTTTTCTGTCAGGGCTGAGTTTGTGGGCAGACACTGATGGGTCACAGTCAGGATTCCCCTTGGCACTTGTTGTTTACACCTGTCATGTGATTTCCGGTTTGTGTTAGCTTTCATTGGTTGTGACACGTTGTGTGTGTGACTGCTGGCACTCCTCAGGGTCAGGGCTGCAATGTTGGTAGTTGTCTATGTGTGTTCTTTGTGGGTGACCTTGGCTTCTTCATTGGTGTGTGACTGTGGCTGGGATCCCATTGGTTGGTGTGGTATTGCCATCATGTCCATATACAGCGTAGTGTGCAGTGTGTCAGACATTCAGGAGTCTTGTTGAGTGGCCATGTGTGATGTGTTTCTGCACCTTGCTTCCCACCACCCGCCCTGGGATTGTCATGGGTGCATGTGCAATGTCACCAGTGCATGTGAGCTTCACTGCTGCACATTGTTGGAGGTCGAGGTGTGTGGTGTTGAGTGTGTGCAGATGAGAGTTGTTGCCCGGCTAGACCCCTGCCTCCTTGTTGGCCTTGGCTTACTGGCCGTGCTGATTGATTTGTGCTTGTGTAGGTGTGATGGTAGTTTGTTGCTCAGGACACATGACTGTGGTTCACAGTGTGAACGACATCTAGCTTTGTCATCACAGTGGTATTGTAATGCAGCCCAGGGTCACCACATTGTGGGGGCCCTGGGGGTAGTGCTGTGGTGTCTCTGTGTCTTGCTGTGTCAGTTGCTGTTCCTACATGCTTGTGTGACATGTCTGATTTGTGCTCCCTCTCATCTGACAATGCCTGATTGCCCACATAGGGATTTGGATCCATGAGTTACCTTTGTGTGGCACTGTATGCACATCTGTGTAATTGGTATTCAGGCCTCCTCATGTGTTGTGTGGTTGCCTGGGGACACTGGCACCCCCCTCACCTGTTGTGTTTGATGTGCAGTGTGGGTCTGCCTGTTTGTGTTTGTGCATCTGCACCACTGCATTGGCATATCTTTAGTGTGCCATTGGCTGTATGTTGTTTGGTGTGTTTCCCCTGCTGTCCCTGGGACTCCTAGGTCATCAGTCAGCACAATGATCATTGTTTGTGTGTCCCATTGCTGCCATGGTATGGTATCTGTTCACCTCACATCTACAGTCTCCACAGGGTATCTGCATTTGTGTGCCCATTGGTGCAAATATGTGGGTCTGCATTCTGATGGTCACTTCTGTCATTGTGTGTTTGATGAATGTTGACAGTGTCAGCCCCCATGGGTGATGTTTGTCTGCACATGGCCAAAGGTATGTCTTATTTGCACTGCACTGTTTGCCTCCCCCAATCTATGTTGCTATGGGACACAAGCACTACTTTGCCACTGATGTGTTTGTTGCTCTGTGACCAGGAATCATCCATGCCGTTTGGCAGTTGCAGCTTTTTCTTTGTCAACACTTACATTTTGGTCACTGTGATGATGGGGTTTGGACCCCATTGCCACAATGTTCAAAATGTGCTTCAGCTATGGACCCCACACTTACATTTTGGTCACTGTGATGATGGGGGTTTGGACCCCATTGCCACAATGTTCAAGATGTGCTTCAGCTATGGACCCCACACTTACATTTTGGTCACTGTGATGATGGGGTTTTGGACCCCATTGCCACAATGGTCATGGCCTGCTTGCATTGTGGGGGCCACACACATTTATGTGTGGCACATGTGATAGGGGGTCACATTGTATGTTCAAAGTCATGTTCAGTGTTGTAGGCATTTGACACAGTCTACACACGCTTGTCATGGTGTTGGGGGATGTCTTTATGTTGCATTCTTTATGTTGGTGTGTGCTTGTTGTGTCATGTATTAGCCATCCTGTGAGTGGGGGTGTTGTTGGTGGTAGGCATCCAGCCCCCCATGGGTAGGGGTGGTAGTAGTGACAGGCATCTAGCCCCACATGGGTAGAGGTGGTAGTAGTGGTAGGCATCTGGCACCCCCTGGGTGGAGGTGGTAGTAGTGACAGGCATCCAGCCCCCATGGGTAGAAGTGGTAGTAGTGGTAGGCATCTGGCACCCCTGGGTAGAGGTGGTAGTAGTGACAGGCATCCAGCCCCCCATGGGTAGAGGTGGTAGTAGTGGTAGGCATCTGGCACCCCCTGGGTAGAGGTGGTAGTAGTGGTAGGCATCTGGCACCCCTGGGTAGAGGTGGTAGTAGTGGTAGGCATCTGGCACTCCCTGGGTAGAGGTGGTAGTAGTGGTAGGCATCTGGCACCCCTGGGTAAGGGTGGTAGTAGTGGTAGGCATCTGGCACCCCTGGGTAAGGGTGGTAGTAGTGACAGGCATCCAGCCCCCATGGGTAGAGGTGGTAGTAGTGGTAGGCATCTGGCACCCCTGGGTAGACGTGGTAGTAGTGGTAGGCATCTGGCACCCCTGGGTAGAGGTGGTAGTAGTGACAGGCATCCAGCCCCCATGGGTAGAGGTGGTAGTAGTGGTAGGCATCTGGCACCCCCTGTGTAGGGGTGGTAGTAGTGGTAGGCATCTGGCACCCCCTGGGTAGATGTGGTAGTAGTGGTAGGCATCTGGCACCCCTTGGGTAGGGGTGGTGGTGGGCATCCGGGCCCCTATGTGTATATGTGGCATTGGTGATGGCCATCCCGCCCCTATGGTGCTGCTGTTGCTGGTGTAAGTAATTTCTGCATCCCTCTGTGTGTGTGTGATATGTCGGGAACGTGTAGTTTGTTTTTGTGGTTGGTGTCTGACTTACTTTCTGCGCCGTACGCGTCCGTGCCTGTTCCGGTAGTAGATGTAGAATATTGGTAGGATCGGCACGATGGGATTCATGGTTGGTTCGTCTCGTTCGTCTTTCTCGTTGCTTCGCCTCGTCCTCGTCGCTGGCGTGTTCGGCTCGTAGCCGTGGATCGTGTTGTGGCGCGAATCGGAGCTTATGTGCGCCTCTCCCGGATGCTTTGACGTGCCGTGCGTAGCGACGGGTTCGGTGCGTACGGGAAGCGCATCGTACTTGTCCGGCCGGACGGGGCTGCATTTTGGCTTCCGTGCAACTCGATTCTGCGTTTACGGATCCGGCTCGGTCGGGGAACAGGACCTGGATTGGGTGAGTACGACTGGGTCAGAATCTATGCTGTTGTGCGCATCGTACTTGCTCGTTCGGAATAATGTGCGGATCGGTCGGGAAACAGGCATTCGCATGGTTTTTTTCCCGACCGAATGGTGTTAGGTGCGCCTCCGACCAAGATCGGAATCGGCCCCTAAGTGTCAAAGAAAGTGTATGGGAGTGGTAGACCTGGACTAAGCGCGGTTTTAGGCCAACAGTGAGGGAGCACAGGCCGGATACACTAAGCGTGTTCATCCTGATGAAAAATGTTACATTACATTAAAATTGGATACCTTTGCTGTGAGGTTCAGCTGACGAGTCTAGATGACCTGGAAGTTCAAAAATGCTCGTCTAAGTCCTAGCTTCTCATGGTTCCTGGAGCAGCTCATCAGGGTCACTTCTAAGGCTCCCAGGACCTATGGGGCACCACTTAGTGGCTAGGACTCCATCAGACACCATTAGCACGGTCCAGTACTGCTCCTGTTGACACTGGTCAACTAGTGACATGAGGAAAAGAGCATCTTGAAACTGTTGTGCCCCTTTAGGCCAACAGGAGGACAGCCAACTGACCTTTGGAGCCTTTTTTATCCATGGTACATGAGGGAGCAGCTCCAGGCCTTCAGGGCTCCTCTCAGGTCATGGGGAGTAGGTTCAGCTGTATTTTGATCTTCTACAGGTCCAGAAAGTGTTCCAGGAAGGGTGTCTGGATGTTCAACATTTATGGTTGACACTATCTATTGGGTTAGACTCCTGGCTCCTCCTTAACCAATGGGGTAAAAGTTTCCAGGGGCAACCCTACCCACTTTTTTAGCAGTTCCTATTTGTCCTACTGAAAACAATCACATAGTGCCCCTTACTCATAGGTTTAAAGATAATAACACCATTTCTCCCTTCTGCAGGACCTGTTTGCCAACCCTTAGGTGTGCCCAGGAAAATAAGTAGCACCTCCATTGTGGTCACTCAAAACTTGTTCTGAGGGTAGATTCCTGCCCAAATGGGTTTGGGATTAGCCTGGCTTAGAGAACAAAGTTTTGCCTTTCCTGGGTATCGGCTTATATTTACATGTGTAAGGAGAGGCCCTTTACAAAGAAAAGGGTGTTCCTGGGTTCATCCTAACTGGTTTGTCTGCAAGGAGAAGAAAAACACCTCATGATGCGTAGACCATGGTTTTGTGTGCACTGGAAACACTTTTCACACCTCATTAAGGGCATGCACTGGCAGATCAGCAGTCAAGAGCCTAATGTTAATAAGCCTACTGGAGGTTTAGGCAGGTAAAAGATAACTTTCTATAAGTTACTTTTCCTAAATATTTACTAAAATTATAACTTTACCATTAAATTGGATTTTGAAATATTAAACATTAAAAATATTCTTATAATGTCTTTCGTAAGTTTTCTGTCAAAAGTTACGGATTAAAGTTTGTGATCTATACTTTGAGAATTTATAGGATTCAGCTACAGGCCTGCCAGTGAAAATTTCTTTTGGGGGCTATTCACTGGAGTAATATGCCACCTTTAATTTCACACATATTCCACCTTAAATTAGGGGTGGGCAGAGTTCACAGAGTTCTCCTACTTCACTCTTTGTAGGAGTGCGGAGTTTGGCAAAAGAACTGTGCTAACACAGCGTAGCGGAGTTTACCGCCCAAACATTGTTCATGAATTCAATTCATGTCCCAATTATTAGCCAGCTGGCACTTGCAAAAGTGAAGTCAGCACTATAGTTCGTTTTTACAGCTTCCTGCAGCATGCCAGAAAGCTGAGAGTGGTCATGTGATCCGGAGGAAAGCAGTGAGTGCCAGGGCTGCGGGTGCCAAGTAGGCTGTGAAATGTCATTCGCTTCCAGCCTTGTGCGTGTTGGTGCACACCGCAGTGAGCAGGTTTTGAAAGGGGCCTTTTTTCTTGACTTGACTAGGGGCATGGCGTCCAAGCTAAGCTACTGCCCCGTCCACCCTTCGCCCCCACTCTTTAAGGTGTTCTCTAACGCCAAGGGACGGTGTCCCCACTTCGCTTGTGATCCCACAAGAGAAAAATGTGTTTCAAGTGGTTTTGACTGTGCCCAGTGGCTGTGATGAGCCTCACGGCGTCCCTGAATTTGTTTATTGGTGGAGAATATACTTTTTAACAATTACTTCCTAGAGTGTTTTCCTGTGCTGCTCGCCCTGCCTCCCACTAGCGGCTGGTGGGATCTTTTTGGGCCTCTGGCTGTGCTGTACTCAATGCAGTGCAATAAATTCAAATCCTCTGCAATGATCCTCTGGGTCGCCTCTTACGATTTATGAAAATATCCATCTGCATGAGATACACAATCACCAAGCTAGGCGTGCATACACATACGATGTTCACTCTGTATTTATTGTCTGCACAAAAATATTGTGTGGTCATGCATGTGGTTAAAAATGTCACATACAGGTTTGAACAAGTCTAAACTTGGATGTCTATTTTCCAGATGCATTTGTTTGTTGTTTTGTACGTGTACATAATGCACAAAACAGTTGCATGCACGCTGCCGGCATTTGCTGAAACTTCCATGTGAAAGCTCTGGGCAGTGTCTGCTACTTAAACTCTGCAAAATTACTTTTGTGTTTCCTACAGACACACCCGAGCCCAGTTGTCACACTTACCAGCTTTCACCTAAACAAATAGCAGGCCTGGAGGGTCTGTGGTTTCCCCACTTTGCTTTCCTACTGTGCAGTTTACTGACACAGTACCTGGATCCCTTACAACCCTTTATGGTCGGCTGCATCATGCTTGGCTTCCCGGAGAACCTTGCCTACATCCCATACCGGTTGGTCATCTGGTCTGCAGCTGCCTTCATCATATCCTATGGGACGGTGGTGAGCCTTGGCCATGTGGAGCAGCTGGTGCCCTACATCAGCTTCAGGTGAGACCCCCGCTGCCTCCCTCAGCCGGTTGAGTGCCTCATTTGGCCATGCTGCCCCTGTCTAAGAAGTTGACTCATGATGGCCACAGGCACAATGGCTGCTGACCATTGGGAGCTAGCTTCACCATATTATTGGTCGGGCCCATCTCTGGTCATATGAGAAGCTCCACTGAGGCTCTGAATAAGACATGAACTCAGCACTACGGGTGAGCAGAACTCCACAGTATTTTATGGAGTTTTTGTGCAACTCCGCGGAATTTCATGTAGTACAACTCAGTGAGTGCCTCCCACCGCTATTTTAAATATCAGGCACCTTACCTTGCGGGCAACAAAGTGTACTTAGGAGTGACTTATTAATATCTAAAAAGCAGGGTTTTCCGGCAGTCAAAAAGGATTATTTTTACAGGTTTGCTAGCGGATTTTTAGGCTGTTGTAATCAGGCTACACATACTGGGCCTGTAGTTATGTTTTGGAGGCACACACTGTGGATGGCACCATAGGTGGCCCAGTCAGCAGGTGGCATGTAATTTCCAGGCCCTGGGTGTATTTTCATATATTAGGGGCTTGTAGGCAAATGAAATATGTCAATCAGCGATACACGAATTTCACCATGTGTAAACGTGGAGTATAATCACTTTACTACCGATTCAGGGATGGTCTCATTAGCAGACACTACAGTCTGACCCTCATGTGCATTATAGTCAGTTAGGTGGCATGCAGTTCAAGTCAGTGTTTAATTCTGCGACTAACATTAAGATCACAAGTCGTAACAGTCATACCTTTTAATGTTCACGCGTTTTCTCTACTGATTTTCAAAGTATAGGCCTGACAGGCCAGGGAGGACCTGGCCTGACAGTTCAGGCTGGACTGTTCCCATGTTTAACAGGGTCAAGACTGATTTGCATATGGTTGGGTCTAAACTGGAATGGCTTGGGGAGCAAAACACAATTGATTTAGGCCCAGATCTCTGTACTGGGGTGAATGTATGACATTGTTCAGCGTTCTGTCCATTAACTGTTCTTTTAACTTTTATAAAGTTGCCATTTTCCTGTATTATCCATTTAGTGCGTGCAACCTGTCTCTGGGTCACATGACTGGGTGTAGTTGGGAGTTGATCTTTGTGCATACCTACCAGACAGCCACACACAATAGAGAGCTTAGGTGTGCCTGGATAGGCCATCACTGGAAGGATGGAAGGATGGAGCTGGGCACAGCCCACCTGAATAGGCTGTGTCCTGCCTTTGCCAAAGGATGCATACCCCATGTAGTTAGTCACCCTGACAAGGATTTTAGTTGCTGCTTGAGTTTGGTTTAACCCTGCTCAACCAGTAACCCAATTTCTTGCACACATTACATGTGCCCTGGCCATTAAAACATAAAATGGGGTGTGTCTCTAAAAGACCTAAACTAGAGGTGATATGGCGATATTTGAAGAATATGATTCTGGAGGATCACAGGTTCTAACAAGAGTACAAAAAGATGCTATCCATCTGCAGGATCTGAAAATATTGAACAGAGACTTTTGATAAAATGTACAAATTTTGCTTTGAGATAAGAAGATTAGAAGACCTTCATACATAAAACTAGGGGTAGATGTTGATCCCACAACAATGAGATATTGGATAGACAATCCGACAGCATATTTATAGTTTTCAAATAACGCAGATGAATGTGTTATTTGTGTACATTGCAAAGCATGAAAAACCGTTACCACATATTTAACACAACGGACAAAGATGACAAGATTACACCTTTTATTAAAACCGCCATAACTTCTTCAGAACCGGTATATATTCTCATGGACATACTGCCCCTAAATATGAAGAAGTGCTCTAGAATTGAACGCATTACCATGGCTTATTATGCTTGTATTTCCTTATTCTGCACTATTTGCGATCCATCACCCATGTAATGAATATAGAGATTGAACAGTGACTCGTTTAAAATCTGGTAAGTGCAGAGGTTATTAATAAATGAACATCTCATTATCTATTAGAAAATGAAAGCTGATACTCTTAAACATTAATTTTATGAGCTGCACTCAAGGCACACCAGAAGGGGTAATTATCAAGCCTTTGGCCAATAAAATAAAGGAAAATCATATAATGCTATTCGAATACAATCATAGATACAAGAGACACATAATCTTACTGAAGACACTCAAAATATAAAACATAAATACAATAAACTACTCAGCTCTATAGCACGGCCATTAGTATTAAACTAGACAACAGGATCTATATGTGCAGTCCATTCCAAGAAAGGTGAGGGGAACCCTATGCACCAGAGCACGATCATCAATTGTCCTATTACAGCAAATCGAACGCCTTAGTGGCATCTAGGAACATCACTACCACAGTAACATACAAATCTATATCTTGTAGGAGTGCCATTAACATGCGCACATTGTATGATGTAGCGTGCCCAGGGATAAAACCTGAATGGTCCAGTCTAACCAGAAATGACATTAAAACACTAGGGCGAAATGCTAGTATTTTTGTGAGAATTTTGGTTGATGAGTGATAAGGGCCAGCAGTATTCACAGTTATCTAGGGGTTTACCTGATTTGAGCAGGGTAATACTCTTTGCTTCGCTCATGGAGTGGAGGTAGGTAGCACGCCGGATCCTTTCACCTCCCAAAAGACAGATTTCAGGAATGGTAGTAGCACACTAATATATGTTTTGTGAAATTCTGTGTTAGACCGTCAGGTTGAGGGGCTTTACCAGATTGTAGTTGCATAATTGCTTCTCTGATTTAATCGTCTTCAATATTGGCAGCCAAAAACTCTCTTTGAGTGTCACTTAACCAGCCCAGTGCTACCTCCTGTGGATAAGTATCGATGTCTACACCTCACACCCTTCAGGATGTATACAAGTTTTTATAGGAGGCGGAAAATACCAGCAAGATATCTGGTGTGTCTTGAATAATTAAACCTTCAGTATCTCTAATTTCAAGAACAGCATTAGGGAAGCGAGGATTACACATCATAGTTCCTAGCTTATGTCATAGGCATTCACCCTCTCCATATTCTCAAGATCCGGTGTATTTGCCACAGTACAGGCACTCTCTTTCAGCCATCTCCCGGAATTCCATCAGAGCTATTCTAATCTTTTTAGACACATCAAGGTCATTAGATCTGCCCAGCCGAGCATCCAAAGATTTAATCTCTCTCTCTAATTTACTCAAATGGTCTCCATTGGAGCACAAAATACCTCCACTTTTGGGCAAACACATGCCTTGCACCATGACCTTGAAGGTTGTAATAATGTTACCAGGACACCAGGTTCGTGTTGGGAAGAGGCTTTAATATAGCAACCCCATCCATCGACCAGCTAGCCAACACGCCAACTGCCGAACCCGAGAACGCTCAGTAGACCTGGTTCCACGCTAGAACATAGAACGTGGAACCAGGCCATATCACACTTCTTCCCTCTTACATTTGAAATATATTTTAACAGTAAAGTAACAGCCAGAAACATTAATATGAAAACAAGAAACACAACCCTTCATCCCCCTAAAATACACAAAAGAGAAAGAACATGGTATGTACGAAGAACATAGCGAATGTACAATCGTTATCTCAAAAAGTCGTGAAGATAACTTGGGCTTTTGCAGACTCTAATACTCCTGCGAGTAGGCACAGACTCAGAATGAGAAGAAGAAGAAATTCCAACATTAGACCCAGGCAACGACATGTTATTGTTATTAACCCCAACATGAACAACACGACTGTGGTTCCAAATACGACCATCATCACTTTTGACAGCATTTTTGAAAAGTTTAACCACACTTTTTATAGCAGTAAATTTGGACCAGTTCTGACAGCCCACAGGAGCTTTAACTTTGACCTTGTCCCCAACCCTGAACTCAATAGCCTTACAAGAATGGCGAGCATCTAGATAGACCTTCCTTTTTTGTTGAAGGGCTAGTTCCTTGTCTCTCCACTCACCAATGTCATTGTTCTTGAGACCTTTATCTAAAATCATCCACCCTGGACATAAAAACGTATTGGAAGACCTTCCTTTGAATAATTCAAAAGGTGTTTTTCCAGTTGTTGAATGTGGTGTAAATCTATAAGCTGAAATGCGATTTTGTAACTCAGCCCTCCAGTTCAAACAGTTAACTCTTGCCAGTTGGATGCTTTCCTTCAAGGTTTTGTTTAATCTCTCAATGGCACCATTAGACTCGGGATGATAAAGCGAAATTCTTTTATGTTCAATACCACACTTCGCCAAATAATCCTCCATTTCACGAGAACAGAATTGTGGTCCATTGTCCGAAAGTAGTGAATTTGGAAAACTTTCACGTTTAAAGATGGAATCTAAAAACTTAATTATGCATTGTGTCGTGATGTCTCTCACTGAACTGACTTCAATCCACCGAGAGTATAAATCCATCAACACAATTAAATAAGGTGTTTGATGTTCTCCATGAAGGGGACCAACAATGTCAATGGCCACCTCATCCCAAGGACTCATGGGTAATCTCCTACAAACCATAGGTGGCTATCTGGGCTTGAGAACCTTATCACTTAAAGTGCAAGGGACACAATCACGGACAGCGCGTTCCACCATAAGGTCTAAACCCGGCCACCAAAAATCCTGTCTGATGCGTTCTTTGGTTTTAGAGATACCCATGTGTCCCTCGTGTGCCATCTGGATAATGTTGTTCCTCAAACTCTCAGGTGGGACTAGCCTCGTCCCTCTAGTTAGGACGCCCTCAACAATGGCTAACTCATTAAACACAGATGACCAGGGCTTCACCAGACTATTTCCCTTGTCATGTGACAACAATTCCATCACACCCAACAGTTCAGAGTCTTTATTTAATTCTTCCTTCCACACATCTTCCTTTATCACACCTAAAGTGATGTCACACACACTAACATCAAACTCCTCATCCTGTCCCACCTCACACGACAGATCCGCTGAGTCCACAGTGTCCACTAAACGCGAGAGGCAATCAGCAGAGACATTAGTACTCCCGGGAATGTATTCAAAATTGAAATTAAACTCCTGCAACGATATAACCCACCTCCTGATCCTCGAGGAGATGGCGTCAAGACCCTTCTTTTCAAAAATTTCTTTTAGAGGCTTATGATCTGACTTGACAATGAAAGATGTACCCCAAACAAATTTCTTAAATTTATTCAGCGCCCAAAAGATGGTGAGAGCCTCTTTTTCAATAACTGAGTAGTTAAGCTCAGCACCTTTAAGACACCTGGAAGCACACGCAATTAAATCCTCCTGACCATTACGCAACTGGATAAGTAGAGCGCCCAAACCTTTTTTGCTGGCATCAGTGACAATGTACGTCACATCACCCGGTTTAAATGCCTGTAAGTTGGGCGCATTCTTTAGATCCTTCTTAACACCTAAAAACTCTTCTTTACACGCTTCATCCCACACAAACTCAGCATTCTTGCACAGTAGACTTCTGAGATGAACAGTTTTATCTGCAAAATTCCTGATAAATTTGCTGTAAAACTCAGCCATCCCCAAAAAGGAGGAAAGCTCTTCCTTTGAAGACGGTTCCTTCAAACTCTCTATCGTGTCCACCAACTCTTTTTTAGGTCTTACGCCACTGCTAGATATATGATGTCCAAGATAATCTAGCTCGGTAACACCAAACTTACACTTATCACGACGTAAAGACAAACCTGCCTTCAGCAATCTTTCCAGTACCTTAGCTACCCTACCATCATGTTCCTGAATGGTTTTCCCACAAACCAAAACATCATCTTGGTAGCATTTGACTCCAGGTATCCCCTTGATGACATCATTTATGATTCTCTGAAAGACAGATGCTGCGGACACTAACCCGAAAGGCATCCTTAAAAACTTAAACGCCCCCATTGGGGTTATGAATGCAGTAAGCTCTTGTGAATCCTTACTGAGGGGTACTTGGTGATAAGCCGATGCCAGATCTAAAGTACTAAAATAACATGCACCATCCAAGGTCGAAACCATCTCTTCAATATTAGGGAGCGGAAACCTGTCCACTACTACCTCCTTGTTGAGAGCGCGAAGATCCACACATAGACGGATCTCATTGTTGCCCTTACGCGCAACGACAATGGGCGCCAACCACTCCGTGGCCTCAACAGGCTCTATCACCCCAGTAGCTAGTAACCTGTCAATCTCCTTTTCTACTGCCTCATACACACTGATTGGAACTCTCCTTACCTTGGCAGCAATGGGTTTTGCACCAAGCTTGAGTTTGATCCGGTGACTATAACCTTTCAGGCAACCTAAAGATTCACTGAACAATCCTTCAAACTTCCTCACATATTTGTCCTCAGCATTCCCAATGGACTGCACTTGCACAGGGGGTTTTGCATTGGGATTGAGAATAATACCCAAACGAGCCTGATGAGTCCAGCTCAGCAAATTGTCTCCTTTCTCTGCCACATAAACTCTAGCATCGGTAAATCTTCCATTGCATTCTATACAACTTATAAAATATCCCAACATCTTAATTGGTGTTCCCCATAGCCTATTGGTCTAACATCTGCTTTTATTAAATTTGTCTTACTTGAAAAATTCTTCGCAAACTCTTCCTTAGATATGAAGGTGAGGTGAGAGCATGAATCAAATTTCATTTTAATTCTAACATCTCCCACCTTGACCCACTCAGTAGGATGTTCCACCCCACACTCATTCACTTGGAAAGTAACTTCTCTTACTTCATTCCTGCTGTCACTTTTGTTTTGTAAAATGTCCCCTCTTCCCACATGTTGTGCAAACCACTTTAAGAGCAGGGCATTCTCTTGCATTAGCCTTGTGACCAAATTTACCACATCGATAGCAGGTTCCCTGAAACATCATAACATTTTTCCTTTCAAATTGCGCATTACTTGCCCTATTTTCTTCCTCCCTACTCTTGTAGTTGATGTTTCCTGCTTTCTTTACAGAATCATCTTTTTGTACTGCATGACATACCACCTCTTCTACATTTCCTGCAAGACTCGGTTGTTTACCAACTTTACTCAACTCACCTACACATTTGAGCATATGTTCCACACGTTTTGCTATAATCATGACTTCATCTAACGGTGGTTCATCCTTTAACCAAAGTTCCTCTCTTATCTAGTCACTGCAACACCTTAAAACAAATTGATCCCTTATTCTCTCTTCTACTAATTCCCCAAATTTACAACTCGAGGCCAACTTGCGTAACGAGGTCACAAATTCTTCCACAGTTTCATCCTTTCCTTGTTCTCTCAAACCAAAGTAATACCGCTCCATGATGGTACTCACCTTTGGCAGATAATGTAAATCTAACTGTTTTACGCATATTTCGTATTCATTCAACCCCCTTTGAACTGCCGGGCTCAGCTGTGGCAAGCTCTCTAACACTTCTTGCCCCTCACCCCTAAACAGTGAAGTAATAGTGCTTGTTTCCTCTCTGCACTCAAGTTAGTACCACACACTCTCGCATAATTTTCAAATATTTTTCTCCATTTTCTCCACTTAACTGGAGGCTCCCCTGGTTCAGACAGAAAAAACGGAGGTGCAGTCACATTTTGCATCTCTCAAACCTTTCAAACTTAAGCTTGGAGAAAACAGAAGCTTTCTTCTTCTTCCTTCACCCTTTCTCGCTGATCCCTTTACAACGTTGCTGTTTTTTTTTTACACTAAAACCCCTTTTCTTTACAATGCCCTTATGTTTACCCCCAAGTCTCTGTTTGTACTAATATTTCTCAGCAGAGGTGTGCTTGTCACCGTGTTGACAAACCAGTCTTGACCCGATAAACAGAGTAAAAGATCCTTACACCACACTGTATGCAAGGTGTGCTTGTCACCGTGATGACAAGCTGTTGCTTTCAAACAGTAACCAACCTTCTTCCTTGCATTTCCTTCTTTCCTTCAGCCCTCTAATTCTTTGTAATCCTTCCTGCTTTTAAATGTCCGCCGACGTCGTCACGTGAACCTTTGGGCCTCTTTCCACGGCCGGATTCGCTTTATCCTTATTACGCCGTTCAACAGCCTGCCCTTTGTTTTTCCGATCCCTTTCCTGCTTCAAAATGGCCGCCGACGTCGTCGCGCAAACCCTCGGGCCTCTTTCTACTGCCGGTGTAGCTTTTTCCTCACAGGGAAGTGAACAGCCTTTGGTCTATTTTCACTGGGAAGTTGGGCACAATGACACACCACGTCACGCAGCGTGACACGCATCCAGACCAATGCGTTCCAGTAATGTCGCACGGCCCCAGTCTGTTTCGCGATACCTGCCAAGCAGTCTAATCGCTTCTCGTTGCTCCCGCAGACTTCTTCCGACCACTCCGATGCGGCGATTCTTCTTCCTTTCAACTCCCTCCGACCAGGTAGGTTTCCTCTCTTTCAATCTTCGTTTTTCTCGTCCTTGTCCTTCCTTCCGTCTCTTCCCGATGTTGGGGTTGCTTCAACTCTCTTCCCCCAAGCACGCTCGTCGCCAGTGTAATAATGTTACCAGGACACCAGGTTCGTGTTGGGAAGAGGCTTTAATATAGCAACCCCATCCATCGACCAGCTAGCCAACACGCCAACTGCCGAACCCGAGAACGCTCAGTAGACCTGGTTCCACGCTAGAACATAGAACGTGGAACCAGGCCATATCACAAAGGTCTCCCAAACAATGCCCATCTCTGGAATCTGAGTCTTTGTTTTCATCAAAAAAGTCAGCTATTTACTTGCTCAATTCCTCTCGGAAAGGTGTGTCCAATAGAACTGTAGGGAAGTGTCTCCATGTGGCATATGTGGATGGGATGTCCATGGAACACAGCACAAGTAGGACCGGGGAGTGGTCAGAATGAGTGCGCACCAAATGCGTGACCTTGTGTACCCATGTACCTAGACCTCTAGATGTAAGCAGCTAATCTAGCATAGACCAACTGTTATGTACCCCTCAGTAGAAGGTGCCCCCCTTTACCGGAGGGTGGAGCGCCCTCCAAGTGTCCAGTAGTGCATGTTCCTCCATTATGTCCCGAATATGTCGGACAGCTGCAGTGTGATAGGTGGCTAGAGTGTGGGATCTATCTAGGGACACATTCAATGCAACATTAAAGTCCCCTTCCCAGAGTATATGAGTGGAGCCAATATCTACAATCTGCCCCCACAATCTATCGAAAAGGCAGCATCATCAGTATTTGGCCCATAGCAGGTAACTATGGTGACTGATTGTTGGACTTGGCCCTTTTTGCAGGGTCATCCCTGAACTTTTTGCCTTTCTCCTAGTCTTTTTTCTGACATAGTGTTGGTGGTTTTAGGACTCTGGGCACTTTATCACTGCTGTCCAGTGTAAAGTGCATATCCTTCCTATGGTAAAATGTGGTAAGATTGGTCTACACCTGTTTGGCATATTTAATTTACCTATCAGTCCCTTGTAAAGTGGTATCCCAGATACCCAGGGCTAATAAATTAAATGCTACTGGTGGGTTTGCAGCACTGAATGCGCCACCCACCAAAGTAGCCTTCCAAACCTGTCTCAGTCCTCAGCCATTGCAGGGCCGGCGAGCACAGTTTACTGCCACTGTGACGTGGCACCTAAAGTGGGTGCCACGTCTGTGACTCCCCTTTTATTACATATCAGTCACCCGTAATGTAGGCCCTACCTAGCCCTATGGGCAAGGTGCATTGTAGGTAAAAGGTAGGACATGTGCCTTAACTGTGTGGCATGTCCTGGTAGTGACAAACAGCCATTTTGGTTTCTCACTACTGTGAGGCTGCCCTCTCATAGGAATGCATAGGGGATTCCCTGATATGTGCTTCAGTGGTAATTCCTGACCTGAGAGGAGTAGAGTGGTCAGGTTTGGTAAGTTTGGAATAGTGGTAATAAATGCTGCATAATGGTGTTTGCAGATTTATTATAACTATTTTAGAAATGCCACTTTTAGAAGTGGGCATTTCTGTGTGCTATGTGTCTTTGTGCCTGTCTGATGTGTATTGCATGTCTGGCTCTGGAGTGACAGGGGCTGGGGAGGTGCAGTGGCTCCAGAGGGGCTGGGTGAGTCAGCGCTAGGCTGAATAGGCCCATCTGCATTTGGAGTAGTGGGAGGAGTTGCACCTGACCCTGAATAGGACTGTGCCTGCCTTCCACAATGCTGGCTCCCCCGCCCCCCTGTGGTGTGTCTGGGGCCAGAGCCTACACTGACAATGGGGACTTTTGTGCACTTGTTAAGTGCCCCCCAGAACTGGTTTGGACTAGGTCCAGTGCCCTGTGCCAGGGCAGAACAAAGACTGAGAGTGGTATAAGTATTGGGGCTGTGACCCCATGAAAAATGTGCTGTGTGCTGACTTGGAACTCGTAGCCAACAGGCTGCTGAACTGCCAGGAGGAACCGCCGCCTGGGACCAGGCTGTTACCTGCTGGGGAGGGGCTGGAGGGACTGCCCCTCTGCTTAGGGTCCCTGCGTGCTGGCCTGCGTGCTGTACCTGTGCCCTGTTCCCTGGTCCTCTAAAGAAGTGCCTGACTGCCGGGAAGCGGGCTTCATTGTGCCACAAGAGCGCATGGTGAGCGCTCTACTTCTGACGTGGGGTACAGGTGAAGGGGCTTGTGTGCCTGACTGCAGTGAAGAAGACTTTTACTTTGCCACACAAGCGCTCTACCTCTAATGCCCGGAGTGTCCTGGGGTGCGACCGTGAGTGCAGCCCCACCGTGCCTGCAGAGCCTGACTGTGGGAGGCAGCCGCGATGTAGCCCACAGCAACGAAAGCAGGAAGACAGGCAAAGATTGCCTGGTTGTGGGCGGGGCTCTCGGGAGAATGAGGAGAGCCCCGCGGAAGTCAGGCAGAGGTGCAGCCTGTTGGTGGGAGGGGCTCCCATGACGAGGAGAGCCCCGCATGTCAGGAGAGACGCTGCCGAGCCAACCTTCGGGTGGGAGCCCACCCCGCGATGCTGTGTCCGGTGGTGGCCCAGAAGGACTGCGGGACCAACGGAGACTTTGTCCCGTGATCCCTGAAGCCGGGTGGAAGGTGGGGCCGGGCCAGGTGGAGAGACGGGAGGCCACAGTGCTGTTACCTTAGCCATCGAGAGGCCACACAACAGCCTTTTGGAGCCTGAGTGGAGATGAGTCCAGCCACTGCGAGAGTGCTTTCACGGGGGGACCGAGTAAGGTCTTCCTGCCCTCAGGGGCATTGCGCTACCTTTTGGTAGCAGTGCGGGGACTACCCCGACCCGGGAGAGGTTTCCCACATGTGTTTTGACAAGAGATGTGATCAGCAGTGTGCTCAGTAGTCTTTTGCGCCTGGGGGCTGGGAGCGGGCAGAGGCCCTTGTACATCCCTTGGAGGGCACCGGAGAAGATGCCTTAGGAGAGCAGGTCGGTGTGGTGACCCTCGACAGAGGTCCCGATCCTGCTCAGGCTTTTGTTAGGACCGGGCAAGACCTCGACGGAGGCCCGTGAGTCTAGAAGGAGGAAGGAACCTCCACGAAGAAGCGCAGAAGCGCTCTGTCCCCTGAAGGGGTATTGATGCCCCAGCATGGTGCCAGTATGGGGAGGGACAAGATAACATGAGCTGGTCATTTCAGAAGTGGCATAAGGGGCACGTGATGATGTAAAGTGTGTCATGGTGAAGTGATTTATATGACCTACATGTGTTTTGACGATGGCCTCATGGCAAAGTGATTGGTGGTCAATATGATTTACAGTGGCCCGATAGGCTCAGTGATGATGATGCATAATGTGTTTATGCTAAGTGCAATGTCACCAGTAGTTACTGGTTGTTTTCACTAATTCTGTGATGTGATGGTTATGCCAGTGGCCGGATTGGCCCTGTAATGTATATAATCCCCTGTAAAGTAATACCTAGTGCCAGGTGGCACAGTGTATGTATGTGATTATGCTCTAATGTGTTTTATGAGTATTACCAAGGCTATTTTTTATATAACCTTGTGTGGAGTTTCTTTTGTGGTGTGCCTAGAGTGTCACTGCTGTGTGTGTGTGTTGCGCAAATGCTTTACGCATTGCCTCTGGGATAAGCCTGACTGCTCGTGCCAAGCTACCAAGGGGGTGTGCAGGGGTTATCTTCAGCATGTAACTCCCTTGCCCTGACTAGAGTGGTGGTTTCTGCCTGGCTTAGGCGCATGCCCTAGCCAACCAGAAATCCCATTTCTAACACTGATGTAAGGGTCAGTGTACCCCAAATCAATGTTTAGCATCTCTGGGGGTCGTTAAGGTATCCTTGTGGGATGTACTGTGTACCCTTGCGGATTAGGGTAACGTTACCCCTCAAGAATGAAGAAAAATTGGAAAATTATCAGTGGGAAGCCCAAATAGATGCAAAGAAAGAGTGCATGGCATCTACTAAGTGGGATTCCTGTAATAGGGCAAATTGGATGTCATATCTATTTAGACAGGCTAATATGTGTCATCTTTTGCAGGGGTCCTCCTGGCTCCTAACATTGCACATTAAGCATTTATATCCAACTTGTGTTGTACTGCGGCGTACCAATTCAGTGTTTTCATTGTAGGGAGGGTATCTAGGTGCGTGTGTCATAGATGTGTATCAATGTACATTAGGGTCGGCAAGCATGGCAAAATCAATATAAGGAGATGAGCACAGTAATTCAAACAGAACAAGCCCCAGCCCTCCCTTCTCCCACACTGGCGGCCAAATCCCACCAGGGATAAATTACCCACCCATGTAGTCGAAACCAATTGAATCAATGAACTTTCAACTATTATGTTAATGCAATGGATATATCGCCAAAGTGATGGAGAAAATAAGCAAACAGACTAAGAGTTAGAGAGAGCTGAGGAAGGGGAGAGTGGGAAGATGGAAAGAGGAGGATAGATAGGGCCAAAGAAAAATAGAAGAGAATGGACTAGTGTAGAGTTACAGTGCAGTAAACTGGGGGATAAACACAAAGAGCTAAAAGATATTAAGCGACAGATAGATCAGTGTTTGGCCAAGTATTTAAGGTAGGGGTATCCTGTAGAAGTTCAGTAAGAGACCCAGGTGGGTTCTTCCTCGAACAAACAAGGGTGTCCAGGGGGAAGAATTAGTCACCACGGGCACCCATCATATTAAAATCAATATAGTGTGGAGCAAAACAGAGGTTGTGAGGGGGGCATATAGAACACAAAATGCATGTTATTTATTAAGTACATACATCAAGTCTGGAGATGTTGATATGCTTTACTACATACATCACCTGGCAAACCAGATGGCTCAGTTTAAGTTGTAGATATGACCTCTGGGCCAGAGTTCTCTGTCAAGTGGATAGCTATCCAGGTTCTAACCGTGGCAATGATGGCCTTGATATTGAACATGTGCGTCCCATAGGAGTGGCATGTGCAGTATTGCAACACATGAATTCACTGGCCTGTTGCAGGGTAGAGAAGGTGTGGTCCTTGCCCTGATATGAAATGTGAAGGCGAGCAGGGTAGAGCATCACATATGGAATATTAGCAAGTTTCAGTTTCTGTTGGATGGAAGTAAATTTTCTCCGAGCTTCCTAAAACGCAACAGTGAAGTCTGGGTATAAGGCCACTGCACTGCCCTTGAATTGTGGAGTGTGCTTTGCCCGTGCCAGGTGGAGGGCAGTGACTCTGTTGAGGTACTTCAACATTCTGGCCATGATGGCTTCGAGGGAACACCAGGCGGTGGGCGGGCCATCACAGCTCAATGAGCATGCTCAACTATTAGTACTTTAGAGAAAGACTACGCACAGAATAGTGGGGTTAATATGAACTCAACAAAGTCTTCCATCTGTCAGTGTTTGCAGATTCCAGAGTCCCCATTATCCGCAAATTGTTTCTGTGAGAGTGTGCCTCTAAATCTTCATTCTTGGCAGAAATAAATGTTGGTACCTTTTCCATGTTGAGCATTTGCTCCCCGCGACTAGAGACAGTGTCCTCAACTGCAGAGATTCTGTTTTCTATTTCAGTTATGCAGCCATCTTCTTTCTCCAGTTTGAGTGTAATGGAGTCCATTCTAGTGCACATAGTGTGCATTTTTTATTCAATCGTAGTGAGGCTTTGCTGCATGGTGATAAGCAATATCTTCATGTCTGCTGCTACATTTAAATCAGTTCTGGGCTCTTCTTCCGCACCCGTTTGATCCATGCAACTACTCGGTGTATGGTTGGATCTGCGAGATTCATACAGTATTTTGATTTGTCGTCCATCCATCTTGCCCATATTTTAGGCAGACAATGAGGTACAGACATGTCACAGTGAGTGGAACGGTTTGCAGTCAGCAGTGATGTGCCAAGACAAGCACCAACAGGAGAGAATAATCCTTTGTGCCGTTCCCAGGATATTTTTGTATTAGAACAATGGTCCTTAAACAGAACAGTTTGGTCAGTGAGATAAATATAGACTTGAATGAGTACTGTATTGCGAGTGTCCAGCCGGACAATTAATTTAATAATTCAAAAATGTTAAAGAACACAAATACAAGCACAGCAATAACGTGGGACACAATCCTGCATCCTACATGAACACATGACAAATACATTTAAGACAAAAACATATCAGGCAAGACGGGGTAGCTTGTGGAATATTGAGCACAATTTCTGACAAGCTTACAGAAACAGTAACTGCACTTCTTTTATCATATGTGATTAACGTGCAAACTGTATACATTAGTCGATGACGTTTCGATCCTTTAAAAACGATAATAGGATCATCATCAGGACAATTAAGGTACAAGCCTGAATAAATGAAAATAGCCTAGATTGGTCTTGCGGGAACGTTATAGCCGTACGCGGACTCAGCGGGAGGAGCAGGAGCCGCAGTAACGATGGTACTGTGGATAATTTGGTGAAGATATTCTGGCGTTTTTCAACAATACGTGATAGTCAATTCAATAAATTAGCATGTGGCGATGCACAGAATGATGTTATGTTATGTTATATACACTTATAGCGCGCACAGATACTCAACAGAGTGTCCCGGCGCGTACTTGAGAAAAGAAACCGAGGCCAGAGCGTCAACTAGAAGAGAAGAGTTTTTAGCTTTTTCTTAAAGATCGCCGGGTCCTGGATACCACGCAGTTCAAGGGGCAGAGCATTCCATGCTAAGGCAGCTTTCCGTACAAAAGAGCTCCCTCCAAGCCTTTGGCGGTTAAACCTAGGGGTCTGCATTAAAAGTTGGGAGGAGGAACGCAACTGTCTTGCTGGAGTATAAAAGCAAATCTCTTCTGTAGATAGATAGGGCCCAGGCCATAGAGAGCTCTATGGGCAATGGTCAGAGTTTTAAATTTTATTCGGGACTCAACAGGGAGCCAGTGTAAAGAGCGCAAATGAGCGCGTACACTGCACCTGCCAGACAGACCCAGCAATAGTCTGGCAGCAGAGTTTTGAACTACCTGCATTTTATTCAAGAGGTAGCCAGGGATGCCCACATAAAGTGCGTTGGCATAGTCTAGACGGGACAGAATCAAAGCACGAACAACAGTTTCTTTGGCTGGTCTAGGAAGGAGAGGGAGAAACTTTCTCAGAGCTTTCAGGGTGCCAAAACAAGACCCAGCCAGCTTTTTAACCTGAGAAGAAAAAGTCAGGTTCTCATTAAACCAGACCCCCAGATTTTTAGCGGCATTTCCCCCTCCACTAGGTAGGGGAAGCCAGGAGGCCATAACCTCTCTCTGAAATTGGCAGGAAATGTGCCATACAAGAGGACCTCCGACTTCTCTTCATTGCACTTCAGCTGTGCCTGAGCAAGCCAATGAAAAACAGAAGCCAGACAGTGCTGAACGGAGAGGACTGAATCATCGTCCCTTCCCCATGAAAACAGGAGCTGAGTGTCATCCGCATAGGCCAATACCTTAGCTCCTAATGACTCCGCTAAGTAAACCAGCGGAGTAACATAGATGTTAAAAGAAGGGGGCTAAGGGATGATCCCTGCGGGACACCCGTGACCACCCGCTGGGGCACGGAGGCACATGGGGGAAGCCAGACCTGCTGGGTGCGGCCTTCCAGAAAAGACTTAATCCAGCCCCAGACAGACCCGGAGATACCAATCTCCCGGAGGCGGTCCAGAAGCAAGGAGTGAGGCACTGTATCAAATGCCACCGAGAGATCCAGCATAACCAGTGCGGCTCTCCCGCCGGCATCCAGACACTCACGAATCGCCTCTGACACCTCTAACAGTACTGATTCCGTGCTGTATGAAGCGCGAAAGCCGGATTGGGCCGGGTGTAACAAACCTGATGCCTCGACGAACTTAGTAAGCTGGGTAGTGACCACCTTTTCACAAACCTTAGTCAGGCTAGGCAGAAGCGAGATAGGACGGTAATTTCCAGGGATCAGCGGGTCAAGGGATGGCTTCTTAAGGAGAGGAAGGATCTGAGCCTGCTTCCAGGACGCCGGGACTGAAGCCTCCCGCAAAGACATGTTAACAATTGAGTTAACTTCGGGGTTGATGGTATCAGCCGCAGCGGCCAGAAGTCTTGCAGCACAGGGGTCTGTTGGAGAGCCTGACTTCAAAGCCTTAAGAATTTTGAGGGAGCAGGACAGATCTATAGGCTCAAAGGTTGACAGTGTGTTAACAGGGCCAGCTACATTCTGGCCGAATGGAGAGGCCATAAGTACCGTGGCACCGGAGGAAAAAGTAGCTTGTATCAAACTGATTTTGTCCAAGAAGAATTTAGCCAGAGTATTACACCATGATTCCGAGACTGGCGCAGCGTGCGCCTGAGCAATGGGAGACATAAAGCTTTCAACAATAGAAAAAATTTCTTTAGAATTATTGTTGGCCTGGTCGATACGTGAAGCAAAATAATTGCTTTTAGCGACCGCTATGGTGGCATAGTAGCTTTTTGTTTTGTTCTCAGTGAATGTTTCGCCATAGGACAATAGCCGCTAAAGCGCCATATTCGCTCCAATTTTTTACATTCATGCTTCAGGGCTTTCAGCTCTGAGGAAAACCAGGATTTGGAGGGGGAGTCTCTTGCCAATTTAGGCCGACACGGTGCCGAAAGAGCAGACACCGAGTCGGAAATCCAATCAGTGAACTGAGACACGTTCCCCTCCAAGTCTTGCTGAAGAGAAGGCCGAGATACAGCCAAAGTTCTAATGAACTGGATAGGGTCAATTTTGCTAAAAGTAGGAGGGCGATGGCGGCGAAGCCTGACGAGCGGGCTGGGAGACTTCCCAAGAAAAACAGATGAGAAAATGGTCTGACCAAGAAACAGGCACCGGCTTAACCACCTGGATGGAAAAGTTGGAGCAGATGGGGTCTAAAATGTGGCCCCCTTGGTGGGTAGGATCAGTAACCCATTGGAAGAGTTGAGCCAAATGGAGGGAGTCAAGGAAATCAGCAGAGTCTCCGGCCTCACATTGTTCAAGATGAAGATTCACATCTCCCAGAACCAAGTAATGGGAAAAACGCAGTGCTCGCTCGACCATCGCGTCCCCACAAGATTTAAGAAAGGCACCAACCGGGCCGGGGGGACGGTAGATGTGGGATCCGACGCTCGATAGCTGGGATACCAAGGATATTGTCATGTTCACTATGATACTCAAGAGAAGAGAATTGGTCTTAACGGCCGCCCAGTCCCGCCTCACCCTCACACAGCGGACAAGGTGCACAAGCAGACTCGGGCACATTCGGCCATTTCAATGCAAGAATTGGTATATTTGCAAGCAGCTCAATGAAGGGTCCATTTCAGAGCTAGGAATCCACTCATGCCAGGGCACGCCCACCGCTAATGGCACAGGGCACATTGGAGTTGAATATAGTGGGCCCATATCACCAGAGGCAGTATAGAGCTTGAGTCCAATAATGTGGGTGTTACTACCCTTGCTGCATGCACAACAGGGGTGTAATTGGGACTACATGCCCACACACAACACCATTTTTTTTATCAGCGAGGGCCATAATAAAAAGAGTGAGGGTGCACAGTAATTTCCAGGGGCCATATGGACCACAAGGGATCGTAGAGGGCTCAGGATCCATGGAGTGGACATCAAATCCCTGAGTGGCGTGTGCACCAGCTGAGGTTCACGGCGCACCACCGTTGTCTCCAGGCCCATGCAAATAAGCCTCCCAGCAAGCATCTGAACCGGTCCCTGCCAGTGCCATAGATCACTCCTCTGTCACAGCCCAAGACCTCCAATTATGGGAGGGGTCTGGGAGGCTATGAGGGGGAGCAGCTGCCGCAACCAGGTACAGGGGTACAAGGTCACCGCAGATTACACCCACCATGCACATCAGGCGGGCTCCCCATGACAGGCTTCACGGAGTACAGGCCAAAACCAATGGAGCTCCTTCCGAGGCCGCTCACACGTAGGAGAGTCCAACCGATGATGATTTTGGTTTAGCCTCCCCTCTCAGCAATGGGGTAGAAAACAGGTTAATTTTGGGATCCCTGGAAATGTCTTGCTCCATCACTCACAGTGGCTTCCTGCCCTCGTCTCAGGCACCAGGCACCTCGATAGTCACCACAAACCCCCATTTCACCCAAGAAAGGGTGTGCAGAACTAAAGCATAGTTGTGGCATAAAGGCAGTGCTGTGCCTGTGTCCAAAGTTTAGAATCTGGGCTTTATTATTGATCAAAAGCTCTTGCTTAAACCTCAGATCTCCAGGGTAGCCTCATCTTGCTTTGCTGTTCTCAGATGGATTAAAAAAATACTTTGGTTAATCCCATTGGCAGCTCAGAGAATGATTCTGCAGGCCCTGGTGATATCCAGGTTGGACTACGGCAACGTCCTGTATTTGGGCATTGATAAAGCCTCTTTACATCGGCTACAGGTCATCCAGAATGCTGCTACTCGTCTTCTTTTTCACCTGCCGAGATCTGCCTCCGCTTCTTCTCTGCTCCATCAACTTCATTGGCTTAGAATCAGTAAGAGCATTGAGTTTAAGTCCCTCTGCTACATGTTTCGTGTCAAATGGGGCCTTGCTCCTTCCTACATTAAAAGCCTACTCACACTTTATGTTCCGGCTCGACAGCTGCGCTCATCCAGCCTTTCATTGTTTTCAGTCCCCAGGTTTTGTCTGGTCCATATGAGGGGTCGCTCCTTCTCTTGTCTTGGCCCCAGGCTCTGGAATGCCCTTCCGATTGACATTAGAAACTGTCAGTCCTCTTGGCCTTCCGTAAGAACTTAAAGACGCTGCTGTTTAGTGACTCTGTCTGATCTCTCTTTTCTTCCTCTGTATTTCTATCCTTAATCTCTGCTTAGCTGCGGAGGCGGCGGCCTCCACATGTCCAGCGCCGGGAGACCCTGATGGGTAGCTGTGCGCTTTATAAATGTTAATACAAATACAAATGGCCAGGATTGACAACAGGCGGCACCCAGCTCCATCTAGAAGCCAGATCGCATCCTTTTAGGGTGTAATGGGGCCAGCTAGGGCAGGATTATGTTGGATAGAGGCCGTGGACTAAAGGAGCCTCACTTCAGTGCCGCCATCTTGTTTGCCCGCTCTCTAGTGCCCTGATTTGTATACTGTAGCTCTAATATGACAATCTGTATCCTTCAACAGAGATATACACACTGAACATTTAGTGCATGTACTGGTGGTGGTATGCACGCCTGAATTTTGGACCTTTTTTCCGGCTGTTGTGTGACATTAATGGGATATTTGTGATGTACACGCTCATCTATGTGCATATATCTATGGTGATATGCACACCTTTTGTCACATCAACGTGATGTTAGTAACAATTTTGTGTGTAATCACTTTTGGCAGTCTTGACAGCATGCTGAGAACCATGCAGGAGAACATAGTTCCTCCTTTTTTTCTTCTGACTCTGGGTCACCCTGCCATAGATTGGGAACAATAGAAGTGCTATTGGTGGTGATAATTTTAATCACAAAAAGAAATTTGCCTTATTGGAATGCTGTTTGGGTCCAGAGGTGTTAGAAATGGGGTTTCTGGTGGGCTATTGTATGCACCCAAGTCAGGCAGAACCCACCACTCTAGTCAGTGTAAGGGAGTTACACACCCAAGATAACCCCTGCTCACCCCTTTGGCAGCTTGGCAGAGCAGTTAGGCTTATCCCAGAGGCAACGTGTGCAGCGTTTGTGCAACACACACACACCAGTAACACACTAGACACACCACAAATAGAGAGACTCCACACAAGGTTATTCAAAAATATCCTTTGTATTGTACATAAAAACACATTAGACCACAATCACATGAATCATTGCACCACTAGGTGCTTGTCATAGTCATAACATAGATCATAAATCACTTTGCCACTGGCAATTGTCATAAACATCACAGTGCACTAAAGTGAATACTGGTAAGGCTGCACATGTCCTGAAAAACATTATGAAAAACACCATAATTGTGCAGTCTCTGATAACAGTACTTGTTAGTTCAACCATGTAGGGCCTAAGCCACAGGCTTACCAACATCAGGGCCCAAAATAATGGCTACAGGTTGGGAGATACTTCTCATCACATTTCATTATAGCCCTATGGCTCACAAAATATCTCCCTCAGAACCTAGGTTGCAGTGCACCTGCTCACCTATCAGGGGTTATAGAGTAGTTTTTGTTAAAACCCCACCTCGAGGCGATCGGTGCTGTAGTCCGTAACGGTGCTCCCCAGGTACATTTTACCAGAACAGGGGGAGGGGCACTCGCATGGCAACGGGTAGGCGGGAGACCTCCCTGGGTCTCCAGCAGTCAGGGGTAGTAAGGAGGAAGGAAAACAATGTGGTGGCCCGTGAATGTGCAGCTCCACTGCTAGCTCCCATGTGGTAGCCTCCTTCATGGCCCTAGATCCGCCCAACTGACACTGCTACGAGAAGACCTTGCTCTGTGTCCCCTGTGGCCAATATTTCCTTTAGGCAGCTGCTCGCCACTGTGAGGCGCAGCTGCTCACCTCTCCTGTGTGCGTAGGACCCCTCGCTCCTGGCCGGTTTCTCCCCAGAAGCCACTCGGGATCTGGGGCAGGCCTCGCACACGGAACCCGTGCTGAGGAGAGGTTTGCTGATTCAGACAAGGCTGGGAGGCAGCAATATCCTACCCGCTAGGGAGTCACTCTGCCTTGAGGAGTTACTGGTGACGCAACTCCTGGGCGGATCACCACCACAAGGCTGTGCTTCCTAGTTGCTGTGGTAATCGTCTCTGCAGGGCCCTCCCTGTGTCGGAAAGCTGGCCTGGCATCCGGGAGTGGACAGTCTTAATGCTCGCGCTGAGGCTATGCACACAACAATATCCAGCCTCACAGCTCCGCAGGCATGATGAGTAACACGCTCAGCCTGCGCTGGTTTTACCTGGGCACAGCGCTTCTTGAGGGGCTGAATGTTGCACACTCCGGTAACCTCAGGCACAGAGGCAGTAACCAGAAGCAGCGCTTCCCCACACACTTTGCAAGAATAAAGTGCTCCTTTACACGCTTTTAGTTGAGAAATAAGGTGAAGAACACAGCGCTCAACATGCGCTGTGTGGCCAACTTTTTAAAGAACAGTTCAGTCCTTTTTCCTGCTTTGACAGGAGCAGCAACTGCAAGCCGGCCCACCCCACAACAGAGGCAGCGCTCTTCACACAGCTCTCAGCCCTCTCATAAGGCAGGTTACTTTTAGACCCCACAAGGGTCTTTTCCTGAAGTATTTTTTATCCCTGATACTTCCAACAGGAGGCAAGCACACATAAGCCCTTGGAGATTCTTCACAAGCAGGATGCCACAGCAGGGCCAAAAGATTCAGTCCTTTTCCTCCACCACAGACAGAAGCAGCAACTACAAGCCAACCCACCCCTCACTCAGAAAAGGCAGCACTCCTCAGACACTCCTTCTGCTCTTCTTCTTGGCAGGGTCCTCTTGTTCCTTGAAGCAATATAACGTCCTGGGGTTTTAGGTGTAATACCTATACCCCAAATTGTCATTGTTCTCTTTGTGGCAAGGGTCTCTGAACCCAGTCCAAACCAGTCCTGTCCTCCCTGTGACTGTCTAGAGTGAATGCACATCTCAGCTCCTGTCACTCGCACACCAGACGCTGAATACACAGTGGCACACAAAATGGTATGTAAGAAAATGGCCACTTTCTAAAAGTGGCATTTTCAAACACAGGAATTAAAAACCACCTCCACCAAAAGGTATGTTAATAAATTCTGAATCCAGAGAGTCTAAACTTCATTTTTAGGTCCAGCCTACCGGCAGTGCGCATGCGCTGCTCACTCTGCAAACCATGCTGTAATAGAGTATGCAGTGGAAGCCCCGCCCACTCTCCGTCCATATTTTTAATTGGCTGGTGTCATTGTCCTTCGTAAAAGCTGAATTCCAATTCAATATGAGGCTTGTTAGTCCCTCCTGGATACCACCTGCACTATTTTCTTTAATGGTCTTTCCTTATTCCAGCGTGGTCCGCTTTCACTTTAGTGGCTGCACTGTTTTATTTAATTAATTTGCAGCACGGTCCGCATCAGTTCAGTGTAGCACAGGCAAACAACCATTTGCAATGCAACAGGTCTCTCATTTACGCGAGTTTGAGCTATTGGCATAATGACAATGCCTTTTATTTATGTTTTGGTTTTTGAAACATAAATAACACGCATTGTCATTTACAATGCCAATAGCTTAAACTCGCGTAAATGCGAGACCTATTGCATTGCAAATGCTTGTTTGATCTTGTCCCTATTGCAAGTCACACATGTAAAAATGTTACAGTGCAACCCCAATGATAAGCCTATGCGACAGATAGCCTTTCAATATTGAAAAATTAAATACACAGTATTTCACTATCAGGACATGTCACACACACCAGTAAATGTCCTACCTTTCACATACACTGCACTCTGTCCATGGGGGTACCTTGGGCCTACTTTACGGGTTCTTTACATGTAAGGAAAGGGAAGGTTTGGGCCTGACAACATGGCAGTTCACAACTGAGCGCGGGGACACTACAGTAGTAGGTCTGAGACACATTTACAGGGCGACTCATGATGGTGGCACAACCAGTGTTGTAAGCCCACTAGTACCATTTGATTTACAGGCCCTGGCACACACCGTGCACTTTACTAGGGACTTACCAGTAAATCAAATATGTCAATCATGGATAACCAATCATTGTCACAATTTATACAGAGAGCATATGCACTTTAGCACTGATCAGCAGAGTTAAAGTGCCCAGAATCCTACAGCCAATGAAAACAGGGTCAGAAAAATAGAAGGCAAAAAGTTTGGGGATAAACCTGTCAAAAGGGCAAGGTCTAACAAGAGGGTAGGAAAATACTAAAGCATGTATATCGTCAATCTGCAATGGGTAAGGGTGATGTTGAAGATATGTATGTACCTGCACTAAAATGTTAGATGCAAGGTTTAAACCTCATAAGGATGTAATTTTGAAAGACATGAATTTTATAGATGACATCAATTACCAGGAGACTTGGTGGAGAGTTTTGTGGGTGCTTTGATTACATTATCAGCTATGTGTGAGTGTAAAAAATTAGAACGGACATGGCGAAACTCACACAATGCACAGGACAAAGAGAGATTTAAAGCTGCACTGTCTTCCTATCATAAAAACTTAAGGTCCGCACGGAAACGACATATTGTAAACCAACTAGAACAAGCTGGGAATGACTCTAGGATCCTCTATCAAATCTTGAAAACCTTCACTAACCCTAAGGCTTGCGATACCGCAGAAACTCCCTCGCAGCTGCTATGTGATAATATAGCATCCTTTCTCACCCTGAAAATTGATACCATTTATCATAAAATTATCTCATCTATCACAACTCCTAACAACTTTCTCATAGAATGCCCTACTACCCCTATCTACACCACGCAGATGCACTCTTTTCCTTCGCTAACGCCGGAAGAGGTCGAATCCCTTCTTACCAAAGTCAAATCTGGGTCCCCCTTAGATGTAATTCCCACAAAAATCTCCTCCAGATTAGCGCAACAGCTAGCCACACCCATTTGCACCATTCTTAACAGCTCTTTGAGAGCTGGCAGACTCCCAAGAATGGAAAGCAGCGCAAGTCGTCCCCATTCGCAAAAACCCCAAAATCCCCGCTTCTGAGCTGTCAAACTATCGCCCTATTTCTCTGCTCCCCCTTCAGAGTAAACTCCTTGAAAAACATATAAACAGGCACTTGTCTGACTTTGTGGAATCCTCGTATTGCCTGGACGTCTCCCAGTCTGGCTTCTGGGCCAAGCACAGTACCGAGTCCGCCCTGATAGAGGTAACTGATAACATCAGAATGGCCCTGGATAAGGGTCAGGCAGCACTTTAGTGCTGCTTGACCTATCTGCAGCGTTTGACACCATCTCTCACAAAATCCTTTTACAGAGACTCCAGGACATCTGGGTTCAAGGGGTTGCCCTGAAATGGCTGACAGACTTTCTCACAGATAGAACCCAGACAGTCACTCTGGGTACTTTTAGATCTAAGACCACCAAAGTTACCAAGGGAGTACCCCAGGGCTCCTGTTTGAGCCCTACTCTTTTCAACATCTATGTTACTCCCTTGGCTAAACTAATGAGGACCCTGGGGTTTAGTCCCATCTCTTACGCGGACGACACCCAGTCCAACCCTAATATACAACTCACCTTTTCGGAGGGCATGAAAACCATCGCTGCCTGGATGAGAGCTAACTTCCTGCAATTTAATGCCGAAAAGTCGGAGGTCATGCTGTTTGGAGATGCAGCAATAAGCTGGTCTCCCAGCTGGTGGCCGGAGGAGCTGCGTTCTGCTCCGACTCCAAAAGGAGTGGTCAAGAACCTGGGAATTCGGATCGACCAGAATATTACATTTGAAGCACACGCCACTACCACCGCTGGCACTTGCTATCATACACTTAACCTGCTTAGAAGAGTGTTCCCCATGTTACCATCCTCCACGAGGAAAACACTGATGCAAGCTCTTGTGTTAAGCCGTCTGGACTACTGCAATGCACTGTTAGTTTCTGCTAGCGATGCTTCCCTAAACAAGCTGCAGGTAGTCCAGAACACGGCAGCCCGACTGGTAGAAAATGCCCCCCCTAGAACAGCTTCTGCACCACTTTTTAACAAACTTCATTGGCTCCCTGTGAGAAAGCGGGTGAAGTTTAAGATCTGCTGCACAGTCTTCAAAGCCCTAAATGGCCTGGGGCCTACCTACCAATCGGATAAACTGCGAATTATATCCCTTCCCGGCCCCTTCGATCCGGTTCCAAACTACTTCTCTGCACTCCAAGAATTAAAAAGGCTCGGTCGGGCGGCAAAGCTTTTACTTACCTCGCCCCGACCGTCTGGAACAAACTCCCCCGTGATCTACGTGACTGCCAGAGCTTTCCCCTGTTTAGGAAACTACTAAAAACCCATCTCTTCTAAGATTCACCTTTTTGACTGTAATCAGCGGCCTCAGCGCAGAGATACCCCTGACGGGGTGATTCAGGCGCTATATAAATTTATAAATATCAAATAGAGACTTTGAAGATGAGTTAATGGGAGAGCAAATAATAGAGCATACTAACAGTAAAATCGTTCAGGAGGTTCTACTTGCAACATCTAACTTGACTCTCGACAAAGCTGTAGAATTGGCTGCACACATTGAAAGCACTGCATCTTACGTAGCTCAAATGTCTAACTCACATTCAGCTGAAGAGGTGGTTGCTGAGTTGGGAACCAAGTTGGGAGCCACGTTAGTAAAAAGAGTAAAGTTAAGTTAAAGAATTTAATGTGTTATAGATGTGGGCGCATCAATCATTTAGGAAACTCAACTTCCCGTTGGGAAATTGTGTGCGAAATGTAAAAACAAGGGCCATTTTGCTAAATGATTCAAATCTGAAGGAAAAGAAAAAGGAAAAGTAGTCAGTGTTGTAAGAGATTCCATAAACTTTAAAGCTAATAACCGAAAAAAACTATCGTCCCCCTTGTGCTGATTCAATCAATCTTGTGGAACACCCCTTTTGTTCTTCTACTATCACATTCATGCCTATATACTCAAAATACATAAAACCTTTTTTTGTAAAAGTTGTCTCCTCCTTTATTAAAAAATGTTCCTTTTGTATTCATGTAACACTGAATCACAATAATTGATATTTATATACAGAGCCACAGACTCAATGTCAACAGTGAATCAAAACAATATACCTGTATGAATATTGGTTTGATTCACTGTTTTTAAAAAATTGTTTGTATGGGATTTTGATAATATGTGAAATGTTTATTAAGAGTTATTCATGTGCAGAGATTCACAGATAAAAATCAGTGTATCAAAATTGTGATTTTTAAATGAGTGTAAATGGGAGGAATGACAAAGGGGGCCTTCTGTTTTTGTTTTACATCTTAGTATAAGATTGATCGATGAAAAGTTTTTTTGTATGAAATATTTATTTGGAATATTGACTGTGGCTCTATATACAAATATCAATTATTGTGATTCAGTGTTACATGAATATAAAAAGAAAACATTTTTAATAAAGGAGGAGAAATTTTTGCAAAAAGCAGGTTTAATGTATTTTGAGTATGTAGGCATGAATGTGATAATAGAAGAAGAAAGGGGGTGTTCCACAAGATTGATTGAATCAGCACAAGGGGGACGATAGTTTTTTTTTCGGTAAGAGATTCCATGTCTTCGGACTCTAGTGATGAGATCGTTATTTTTTTATGTTGCAGTGCCTGTTCAAGTGTAGACAATAGTGTATTGCTCACAGATGTTACCATGATTAGGAGACGTTATTGTCAAGCAAATGTTTGAAGTGTTGATGTAAACATGATTCCAGACAATGGGTCGCATTTTGCATTGATTGGAGTGGATAATTGGAAGAACTTCTAGGACAAGAACATTGTACTGAGAAAGTCAGCAGTTAGACCAGTGGCTTATGGAGGAAAACCTATAGAAGTTGTGATGAAATTGGATACTACGGTGTCCTTTAAAGGGAATGCTTCATCTGCCACTGTCTGGATCCAAATAATTCTAAGCAAGTTCTCTTGAAGAAAGAATGTATGGCTGCTTGGACTTTGCATATATGTAGATTTCCTAAGGTGTTTACATATAAATTAGGAAAGTTGAAGGAGTTCACACTTAAGATACTACTCAAGGAAAAGGAAGAACCTATTGTACATAAGGTGAGACGAGTTCCATTGGGGGTTAGACCGGATTTACTGAAGGAATTGTATGAAGAAGACATCATTGGGCCCATTGAAGGTTCGCGCATGTGTGTTGAACTAAGGCATTTGAATTCTATAATTTGTGTTGACAGACACCCCTTACCTAATATCACTCAGATCTTTTCATTGATTTAAGGGGCTAGGACATTTTCTACTTTGGACATGGTGTCTGTGTATCATCAGATTGGGTTGGATCGGAGGTCTTAGCACAGAACGTCCTCTATCACTCCTGAAAGGGCTCTCCACTTTAAAAGGATGCCTTTTGGGTTTGCCTCACCATTGGCTGTTTTTCAGCGTCAAATGGGCGCAATGTTTAATAGTGTGTAGGGGGTTACTTGTTTCCAAGAATGATTTTTGGTGTATGTGGAGGACAAGACCAATGATAACAGGAAGTTGGCTTAAGTACTGACTATTTTGGGAGAGAGTGGTGTTGCCTTGAAAGTAGAGAAGTGCAAGTTTGGAGTGGAAAGTGTGGATTATCTGGGGCACAAGCTGTCTGCACATGGAATGGAGCGAAAGGAGAACTTGGTATAAGCTATTGTTGAGGCTCCTGTGCCTTAAGGCAAGAATGAGTTGCGATCTTTTATGGTCCTTATGGAGTTTTATTCTGAGTTAATTCCAAGATGTGCTGAAAGAACGCTTGTGTTACGTGTACTTCTTAAGAACGGTGAGAAATGTTTGTGGGATGACAATGACAATTGTCTGTTGTGACTTCAGCCATTCCACTTAAACCTTTTGATACCAATGATTCCAGCATTGTGATTACGGAGGCCAGTTAGTATGGTCTGGGAGCACTGCAGTTGCAAAGGAAAAATGGAAAAGATTGAGTCATTGCTTTTGCAAGTCTCAGCCTTAGGGGTGCTGAGTCATCCTATCCGGTGGTGAAGCATGAGGCATTAGCGTGTTGGTGGGGTGTTGATTATTTCCCCCAATATTTGTGAAATTCTGAATTTGAGGTGCAAGTGGATCACAAACCATTGGTCGATCTGTTTACGCCAAAAGGGGCAGAAAGGTCCACACCAAGAATTGCTTAATGGCAGTACTGATTGCAGGACTATTGTCATCAGATGGAATACATTCTTGAAGTTAAGAATGTAATGGATAAATGTCTTTTAAGATTGCCTTTGGGAATTGAGGAGCAGAAGAATGACATGTCTTTCAAGGAGAACGATGAGGTTGTGGTTAATCAGTTGTTGAGCATTGCTAAGGAGGCTATTTCTGATTCTGATTGGTTAATAGCATTTGAGCTGAATAGTATTCTTAAGCTAGTGAAGGATTATGTGAGAAAAGGTTGGCCGAGGAGTAAGCGCTCAGATGTCACTGTAGATGTGTATAGACTTGCTGACTCTGAACTCTCTGTTAGTTAGAGGGTTCCTTCACATGTCTAATGTTCTGATTGTTCCCGAGTCTTTGAGATCTAAAGAGGTGAACTTGGCACATGAGGGTCATATTGGAATGCGTTCCATGAAAAGGAGAGGGGGTATATGTTTTGGTAGCCTGGAATGGGCAGAGAAGAGGAGCAATTTGTGAGACTATGTGTGTAGTGTGTGGCCAGTGATAAGACAAGTGTGACTGTTCTGAGTGTTGTAAGTGTTGTAAGCATGGTCTAAATTGGCTACATATATAATTGGTCCTATAGGTGTAGGGAATGGTTAAGTTAAATACGGTATTGTGGTTAGGGACTATTATTCTAGGTGGCCTGAAGTGGCATTTGTTAATAGCATCACATCTTATGCTGTGAAGTGTATGATAGAGAATTTGTTTTTGAGGGAAGGTGTGCCAGATGAGATCTTATCTGATAATGGTCCACAATTTGTCTCCTTTAAGTTTGAAGAATTCCTCAAAGAATTCAGAATCAAACATGTCACTACGCCTCTATATCATCCCAGAAGTAACGGTCTGGTTGAATGTTGTAACAGGGTATTTAAAGAGAACATACAATTATCCTTAGTAAATGGTTTGGATTAGATGTTTGAAGTTCAAAATCTCTTGTGGGCAATCCGTACTATGCCCAATTCGGAAACCAAGTTTTCTCCTTTCATTGCAAGAAAAAAAGAGTACTGGGTTCTAGGATTAACAGAATTTGGATGCAGAAGAAAATGCCATCTGAGGAGCCCATGAAGTGTGTAAGTGAGAGTAGAAATGTAGGTCAAGATAAATATGTTATGAAGGCGTGAAGGAGATGTAGTGAGTGGCAAGAAACCTTCTTCAGTGAAGTGAAAGGGTTGTTTTTTCAGCCCTAGAAGAGTGGGAACCTATTCTGTGATTTTGGATGATGGAAAGTGCTGGAACAAAGATAGAATATAAGGAAAGGGAATGTTGGTGTAAGGAAGAAGAGGCAGAGAGCAGGAATGAACTTTGTGTGGATGTTCCTAGAAAATCATCCAAAGAGCGTTTGCTGCCTGTCAAGTTACAGGATCATTATCAAGGATAAACATTATAGTCCTACATTTAGGATTAATATTTTGTAAATGGTAAAGTCATGTTGTATTGTATCATTTGTTGTTTAGTTGTAGAGGTATAGGAAAAAATGTTAAGTGCATATGTTAGTTTTAATAAAGGTAACGTTTTATGTGTAAATCAAGTTTGCAAGTGAATTTGTATAAGGGTGAAGATGTGTTGGGTTCTTATCTGGAACTATACGTTGTGGGCATAGAATGTTTATGGCTCATAATGTGGGAAGTGAAATGATTGGTTTTGAAGGAGTTGGGTCAGTTGCTTTTGACTAAGCCTGGGGGGAGTTCGCGGAGTTCGCCTACGCTAAACTCCACGAAGCGCAAAACAAAACTCCGCCGCGCTACGCGAAACTCCGCAAGCAGTGGAGTGCGTTAGATAAATGCTGTTCACGATGATTTTCAGTGCCAGATGCTTGTCCGCACTGTGCAATCATCGCAAACTGCACCATGCACAGCGCAAGCGGACACTGCTTCCTTTTCTGCCGCTTGAGTAGATTTTCACTCGAGCGGCAGCTTCCTCAACGCGAACGGACAGTTTCTCAACGCGAGCGGTTGCGAGCATACGCGACCACTCGCAATGAGAAATTTGACCGCCCACGTTGAGAAATCTCGCCGGGAGGTTGATTTTCCACGCTCGCGATTGCCAACTTGATGTTGACGATCGAGAACGAGGAAAAATCTCGCCGGGAGGTGGATTTTCCTCATTCGCCAACTTGACGTTGACGAGCGCAAACTCCGCGAGCGCAGCGGAGTTCACCGCCCAGACCTATTATTGACCTGCCCCCCTGCCAGTCATTTACTAAGGAACTCAATAAAAGAAAATAAAATTATCTCATGGTATATGAGCATCCTTTCATTAGCTTTTATAATTTTTCCTAAAATCTTTGGGAACTTAATGAGGTGCACATCTTGATGGAGCACATTGCACCATATTCTGACCCCAGCTAACTTGTACTTAAAAAGTAACTTAACAATCGTATAAATAAAATTATTTAACAGAAAGGAATATTTTTTTTAAAACCTTCTTATTGGTGCAAAACGAATCCACAGTGATGGATGCTTTTGATCTGATCAACCTCTGCCCACGATTTCCAAGACTAGTTGAATAGGCAATCACCTACAAGCTTCAATTCTCTTTAATTCCATTGCTTAATTGAGCACATTGATATCTCCAAGCCGAAGTAGTGACAATCCTTTAAGGATATAAAGGTTTGGCAGACAGAGATATTATATACTTTATACAGCTGATTTAATTAAAATGATTTTGTATGGGGTGACATATCTATTTTTGTTGTGTTGTTTTGCTGAATTTTAGGAAAGATGGAATGGCAATTTTAGATTCTTTGACCAGTTTATCCAAAAAGAAATTGTCGAAAATAGCACTTTATGGTTAATCTGTGTAAGACTATGTAATAACATTGCTTGATGATAAAATCTGAAATGAGGTGAGACTAAGCCCCTATGCTCTTTATTTAATTGTACTAGTAGACATTTATTATTCCATAAAAGGCTACAAAGTAGTGTATTGATTTCTTGAAAATAAGCATAATTTACCTTTATATGCACATTGGCAAAAACAAATAAAAACAAAGGTAAAATTGACCTTTTGATGTTGGAGGCTTGACCAATTAATGAAAAAGTTAGTGAACACCACTGATTTAGCAACTGTCAAGCCATGTTAAAGAGTAGCGATATAATTTAATAAATTATATGTATTAAATATTCCTTAATATTTCTTTGCCCATTTGGGGGAGATTTGCTGTCTCAATTGTATTGGAAGAACACTCACATCTGAATTAAATAACAAAATATCTGGATTTAATCTTGAACCCCCTACAAAGGGTGCACGAATTAAAGCATCAGTAGGCAGCAAGGATGCCAAGGGTTCAATGAAAAGTGTAAATAGTGTGGGAGACATCGGACACCCCTGACAAGTACCTCTATTGGTTATTATTGTTCCCATTTCTTTTGAATAATCAATAACTCTTGCTGCAGCATCCATCTACAAGTTTTGAGGAATAGTTTAGAACTGTTTTCAAATTGTATATTTCCCAGGCATTCAGAATAAGGCTGTCCAATTATCCAAATCGAAGGCCTGCTCTGCGTTAACCATTATTATGGCAGCTTTTGTGTTATTTACACTGAAGCATAGGATTTAGGTCCAAATAAATAGGTATTTAAGATTAATCACCCCTTTAGCATTCTCAATGTTTTTAGGAACTTTAACTAATGAGTTCCTACCACCAAATTGTTTGATGTATTTTTGGCAATAGCTTTCCAAGAAATTGCTATCAATTGGAAATGCTCATCTAAACTCTCATACAAGGCCTAGTGAGATTTTGTCTGTTATCACCATAAGTTGGATACTTTTTATATACCTTCTTGTTTTTTCTGCATAATAAATATGCTTTGTGGTTACCATTGACTACCTTCCTTAAAAACAATGTCAAAAATGTTTCTACTACTTCCTGCACTTTATGGGAACATTTCCACCCACCTTGAATATTTACCTCTCTGTCTTCTTTCCTGGCTTTTAGATACTGTCCCTATATATTGTTATTTGATTGTTATTTATATAGTTTCTAGCTTATTCACATTTGACATACAGGTTGTGACGGAGTTCCTCCCTTATGAAATTGTTTTTATCTCTTTCTCTTGTCTCCTGTGCAGTGCATAAGGCAAACTGATCTTTTTTGGCTAACTTATGTCAACATCATCAGGGCTCCGATGTATTCTTGAGTGAATCTAGGTTTATGTTTAAGAATAATTATTTTAAATTAATGGTACTCAATGCAGTGATATATTTTGAGGTATTAATATGAAACACAAACAGGTTGAAGATATTTACATTGTAGAGATGTTTTACTTTATTTCTACTTGACTTTTCTTGCACGATATGATGTACATACTTAATCTTCTGATGTCTCTGCTTGGTTTGGGTTCTTAGGCCACCATTACGAGTGGTCCGTTAAACAAGAAGACATTTCACACACCTCATCCCCCTTTGTAATTACAGTTTCCAAGGGTCTTAGTAATTGTGGAAGGGAGCATTACCAGGCCCATCAGAATTATCGAGGCCCTCGTGAAGAGAGCCTTGGGGACAGGCCAAACTTCTGACTAGGCTCTGTATGAATTTGCTGATTAAAATTTCTTCACAGATGTGCTTTCTAAATTAAAATGTACTACTTAGCAAGCGGTGTTGCTATTTATCTAGCAGTATGTTTTCCTTCCTGTTCACATGAATCTCAGTTTCTTCCACTATTCGTCGCGGTCGCTACGCACAAAACTTTTCCATCTACGCAAAATCCTCGACTTTTCCGTCTTAATAATCATATTGGTGACACATTAAGCATGTACAAATCTGCTTTCTCCCCATTTGCAAGCTCTTATAGTTACAACGCAGTTAAAAAAATATAGGGGCCTATTAGCAATAACCGGCGATAATTATCGCTAAGCGCACTTAGCGCTAGGATAATTATCGCCGGCTATCACAGGTTTCTATCGCGGAGATAGCGTGCTATCAGCAACGCTTATCTCCAATGCGATAGAAACCCTGGAGAACAGTGTGAATATCGCTTGAAAACAAGCGATATTCACACTGTGACCAGTGTTAGCTTGGTGATAGGGGCGAGGGGATTTAGCCATGTAATCCACCTCCCATTGGATTACATGGCTAAGTCAGGTTTGGACCAGGCGTTAACAAACCAGCGCTAAACGTGTTTAGCGCTGGTTCGATAATCACCTCCCCTGCCTCGCTAATAGGCGATAGCGACCTTAGCGACTGTTTCCATTCGCTTTTAGGTTGGGAGCGCCTACTTTGCATGCCATTAGCGATAAATATCGCTGGCATGCAAAGCGGCACCCAACCCGGTCGCTATCGCCTAGAAGCTGTCGCTAACGGCAGTTAGCGACAGCTTGCTAATAGGGCGATTGAATTATCGCCGCTTTAGCGGGAAAAAGTCCTGCTAAAGCGGCGATAATCACGTTGAAAATGTGCCCCATAATGTTCATGCGAATAACGGCCCTGCTCGAAGCACCTGCGCCATATTACTCAGACTGACAGTGGAACCAATCCGATGAAGTATGCTTGTTGCACAACAATGGCCACGCAGCTCTGTGGAGTAACCCCTCTCATCTGCCCGTCAATCACGCCACCCTCGCCCGCATTTCATTTATTGGAGCAGAGGCCACAGCAATGACATTTCCTCGACGGTGAAGGGGAAATTATGGTATGGTATCACCTGACTTCAGATGGTAAGTGGTGGGCCCCACATGAGCCTGGGTGGCATAGTTTACTGCCTAATTCGAACAGTATTCTACTATCCACCAACTCCGCACTGTGCCGTGTCTGTACACCTGGCCACGAGTTCATCTCTCACTTTTTACACTTTTGGACAAACCCCTCCCCGAGCTGCTCAGTTCCGTTTATTAATTTAGTTTGTGGCGTACTGCATTACTCAGGTCGAAGACACCATCCATCATTCTCTCATGATCTATTTCCCTGGCCTACCACTCAGAGAAATCAATAGGATTTGTTTGACACGACTTCCCGCTTGAGGATGCACGCTGGACCGAATACTAAAATGTGCAGACATTCTGCAAGTCTTCCTGTAGTGCTGCTCGGTGTTTGAGCACCACATCCTAGAGAGACATTTACATTTTTCTTCTTTTAAGCTAATATATTTCACTGCGTTATGTAGAAGCCTTAATATTTTATGACCGAGAGCAAGACATATGAACATTATCAATAATTACAGAAAAAAATCTGCTGCAGGGACTACGAATGGCAGAAAAACACATCTCATGTTTGAAAAGTTATGCAGTGACAGTACGCTTTGTTCTCACAGGACATGTTTCAGGGGCAAAGAGGTTGACTGCAAAGCCTGGGAGATCTGTCTTAAATTAAATATTGCTTTCAGAGGATCACTTATTTATTCATAAAATTTACCAGGGAAAACTAGAATTTGAAATAGAGGTGCCATAAAACTGCCATGAATTTCCAAAAGCAAGAGCAGAAAAAATGAAAATGATTAACAATCATCACAAATCTAATTGCGAGAGCACAACGCCAAAAATGGGAAGATGTTAAATCTGTGAGATTGTTTTTGCCACTGCACTTGGTGCAGCAGAAGGTAACAAGAGCATACCACTTTGACCAACTTCGCAGGGTCAGTTATACCTAGTACTCTATCTGCCTGTTAGACTGCCAGTTCCTACCCATTAGAAAAAGTGTCACACTGAGAGAAAATGAACACCAGCGACCTAGACGTCTTTTTTTACGTGGAAGCAGTGCAATGATGGGTTTTTGCTTGTTTGCCTTAGATCAGACAGCGCCGAATTGCTGTATTAATTATTTCTGTACAAATCGGAGACAGATGCTGGCACAGGGAATGGGAAGGAGTATTTTTTCTACCCCATTATGCGTCGTAACTTTAGTGTCATGGGTTTATGCTGTGTGTGTGAGGCCAGAAAGACTATTTGTGGGTCACCCTTTACTGTTGTGGCACTTTTGCATTTCATCTGTAAGTAAAAATATAGTCTGGTGTCCCTTTCACTGTAGTTACTGTTATTTGGGTTTGCTGGTTGCAATGGCATGTAGTAAGTTCTGAGAGACAGTTAGGAAGGACAGACTCTAAATCATGGGTACTCACAAACATTTTTCCAGGGGCCAAAAATCTTCGTTTGTGATGTGACAGAGGGCCGCATGGATGCCAACAGGGTAGTCGGGATTGAGGGGGGAGGGGTGTTTGTCAATAAGGTGGGTTAGGGGAAACAAAGCATATACATCTAGTGACTGAATTGCACAATGTGAAACTAGAAAATCTGGGATTATTCCCGGTTTATCTACTTAACCAAATTGGTGATCCTAGGCAATAGTTTTATTTCATTTTCCCTCCTTTTTTTCATGATCACATGAGTACCTTGAAATACATGAATTCTGGATGTGCACTTTACAAAACCTTCTCCTGTCTTTGCTTTAATAAACTATAATGTTGTTCATGTATAATTGGACCCCAGGCCACAAAGAGTGCACATAACACCTGCCTTGCGTCTTAGTTAACTATTTGCATTGTAGTCAAGGTGGTGGGAAGAATGAATGGTTCTATAACTTTAATAAACAAATACTTCTCAATGCACTGATATAATCTGATGTACTCAGTTGAAACAGTTATGCATGTTAATGAAAAACACTTTTTGAATTTTGAAGAGACTATAATTTTTTTACACTTTTGCTGCAAGATGTCTTTAAAAATGCAAGCATTCCTAAAGTTAAGCAGTGCAGGACACCCTAATTATTTCTTTTCTTTAACTTCAATTAACCTTGAAACAGATGCTTTCCTGTTCATTTATCACTTTTTAATGTTAGTGCTGAGTCAAGTAAATAGAAGGCCGGGTGCCGCATATAAAGATCAGGAGGGCCGAACTTTGAGTATCACTGCTCTAAATACTGGAGGGGGCAGCCACTAGCCAGTCGATTGATTTTTTGCCACCGAATTTCTTCATCACACTATATATGGTTTCGAAAATTCGAGCAGATAAATGAGATGCTGGGGCGATCAAAGTATGGTAAGATTGTCTTTACAATAGAGATAAGGACCAATCATGGATTCTCAAAAGCAGTATGCATTCATTGCACTGTCATGGTCAACAGATTTCAGAAACATAATTGAGCCTATTAATAAAGGTGTTTTTGAGTACGTAAAGTAGTACTCCTATAGTACTGTGAAACACACTGTTTCATGTCTTTTTTGAATTGGCCTCAAAAATCTAAAATGGGAATTTTCAGGGAATATTCATGTACAATTAGTACAAATGGAGAGGACTGTGCCCTATTTGCACTTTTACTAATAGAAAATTGTCCGCAAAATAGTATTCCTGTTTTTGTGAATCAGCCACAAAATATATAGCAAATGTCTGCAGCATCAGCAGCAAGGATTCTAGAAATCTGTTGATGATTCTTTGATCAAACACAAGGAGATGATGGATGGAGCGCTGAAACATTTCAGACACTCACCCCCCAGTCACAGATCTGGGTTGAATCCATCATCGTTCTTTAGCTCACTTCGCCACCCCCAGTTCAGACACAGCTATATGCAAATCAGTCTTGACCCTGTGCCTCCTGGGAACAGTCCAGCCCGAACTGCCAAGCTGTGTCTTCCCTGGACCGGAAGCAAGCATCCTGGGACCGGTTTCAGGATAACAGCCCTCATCAGCCAGGCTAACTTGAATCCAGTGGCAAAGTGAGCAAGGGACCCACATCTGGGCATACCCTGCCAACTTAGGGCGAACAAAGCAAACACAAGGAGATGATGGACGGAGCGCTGAAACTTTTCAGACACTCACCCCCAGTCACAGATCTGGGTTGAATCCATCATCGTTCTTTAGTTCACTTCGCCACCCCAGTTCAGACACAGCTATATGCAAATCAGTCTTGACCCTGTGCCTCATGGGAACAGTCCAGCCCGAACTGCCAAGCCATGTCTTCCCTGGACCGGAAACAAGCATCCTATTCTTTGATCACAATTTTGTGGAACCTGTTGATTTTTGGATCTGTAAAATAAAAAGAAAAAGAAAAAGAAAGTATCTTTATCTAAACCAAACAAGACCAAAACGACAAACATCCAACGTACAAAACTCAAAATACGACTTTTTAAAGGTTTCAAGCAATTCTGTCCGTAGAACTCTATGGTTGCAGTGACTTTACACAAAGTACCTCAAATGCGTCAAAATCCATAAGGCAAAACAGCCGCAAAGGAGGGAATTGTTGGAAAACACAGCAATGCATCAGTTCCCTAGTCCCTAGACCCGTGTGGACGCGATGCGTCAGTGTGGTGATCTAGTGTTCATGACTTCATGACATCATGTCATTGGAATGTATAATGTCCTGTGAGGGTTGCTAAGTAAGGGATTCTATGTTGGGCAGTTACTCTGGGACATGAGAAGCTGTGGCTAATAAATACCATACGTGAAGAACATCTGTCTCCCTGCGTTTATTACAACCATCTTCACCACAATTTGGCGACGATTTAGCCACAGCGAAGAACTCACGCAGAAAGAAGCACTGCCTTAAAAAAAAAAAAAAGAAAACAACTGGGAAGAAGGGCCGAACTTTGAGTATCACTGCTCTAAATACTGGAGAGGGCAGCCACTAGCCAGTCGATTGATTTTTGCCACCGAATTTCTTCATCACACTATATATGGTTTCGAAAATTCGAGCAGATAAATGAGATGCTGGGGCGATCAAAGTATGGTAAGATTGTCTTTACAATAGAGATAAGGACCAATCATGGATTCTCAAAAGCAGTATGCATTCATTGCACTGTCATGGTCAACAGATTTCAGAAACATAATTGAGCCTATTAATAAAGGTGTTTTTGAGTACGTAAAGTAGTACTCCTATAGTACTGTGAAACACACTGTTTCATGTCTTTTTTTAATTGGCCTCAAAAATCTAAAATGGGAAAGAACTCGACGCAAACAGAAAGACAGGCTTGTATACTCTTATCATAAGCTGCAGTTAAGCGCTGGACTGAAAGAAACAGTATGAGCAAAGAATCTGACCCTTAAAGTGTTCAGTAATCGTGTCTCATCGCGTTCCCCTTTCACTTAAAAGTAGAGGAGTTGTGCCTGCTGAACTGGATGAACTAATCTGAGCGTGGATGTGGATGTCTCCCCTCCATGACTGTTAAAACTGGGGCAGCGTGACGATATTATTTGTTTTTTGGGGAACATCCCGCAGTGTGCGTGCTCAGCAACGTTTTTGGGCAATTGGCTCCCTGCCGAGTGAGAGAGACGGACATCGGCAAAGAAAACAAAACTGTGATTGATGTCAGTATCAGACATCCATTTGCGTAATCAATTGCGTTGCAGTGTTCATGATTACAGAGTAAATTAGACATGCGCGAGGCTGCCATTAACCGTCATCTTAACGTAAAAATGCTGGAAGTATGTGAGCGCCGAGTCAAGCGCGAGACAGAGAGCGTATAAGGAGCCAGCCATGCGCGTCGAACCAAGCGCGAGGCTTTGAGTGCATACCAAGCCAGCCGCGCGTGTCGAGTCTAGCGCGCGTGTCGAGTCAAGCGCGAGTTAAAAAAAAGAGTAAAACATTGAAGCCAGTGTGAAGCTGTGACAGCAAGTCAAGCGAGTACACCACAAACAAGTCAAGCGCGAACGCGAAGGCAAAAAATAAATAAAAAGACAATTGTTACTGATGTGCAGTCGAGCGTTGGGGGCAAAGTCAGCGTGTAGTTAAAAAAAGAGAAGGTTGTGACACGAGGCTGAAAACTGTGAAGTGCTAAGGAAAAAAATAATGAGAGCAAAAGAAAGTACACAGTCACACGCAAAGCTCTGATTTACCTCGTGTTGGGGATAAACAGTTCTCACGCCCGTCTTTTCCTGCATATGAATAGAAGATGGACTACAGGAAGTACATCTCTTACAAAATACTGTGAACAGCTAGAACGCTGACGTACTCCACAAAAGAAAGCTCATTGGAGGTCATTTTGTTTGCCAGAATAAACAGTCTAAACTCAAGGAAGAGTTATAGGAGGAAATCCGAAGTGGAAACTAAATAGAATGTTACTTTAGAGACCACATTTACTTATTTTTTTTTTGAGGGGGAGTTTCAAAAAGACAAGAGAAAATGTTTTTACATAACAAGTTATTTAAAAGCAATCCAAAGTAATGATACACAGAAGGAAGTCATATTCACAGATTATTTTTTTTATATAGCAAATTTTTTATTCCTTTTAGGAAAAATTTTAATCAAATTTGCAAATCTGTGTTGTGCACGCGCTTTTGACTGTGATGATTGTTTTCACACAGTAATATAAGTGTTAATTGAATTTTATTGATAAGCTGTGTACATTTAAAAAAAAGAAACATATATATATATAAGTAGAAAGGAAGCAACATTCCTGTAAAATTGGTGAGATGGCAACTATGCAAAATGTTGGTGCTCCCCCCCCTTTTCTTCAATCTCCTGGTGATCCGCCTGTACCGTGGAGAAATTGGTACAGAGCTTTTACAAAGTATTTAGGGGCCATTGGTGGGAATAGATATCGACCTGAGCGTAAAAGATTTTTATTAGAGCACAATTTGGGTTTCGAAGGTCAATCTATTTATGAACATCTCCCGCTGTATATCATTGCCCATGATCAAGAAGATTTAGATGAATTTGAATTAGCTGTTAAGAAATTAGAGAAACAATTTGATGTACAACCTAGTTTGATTGTGAATAGACATAAGTTCTTTACAAGAGAGCAACTACAGGATGAATCTATAGATACTTATGTTGCCGTTTTACGTATGTTGGCTGCAGAATGTGAATTTGAAAATTTTACAGACCAACTCATACGTGATCAGATAGTTGTACGCTGTTGGGACAAAAGAGTTCAGGAAAAACTTCTCACACTGAGAAATCCCAATCTCACTGAAACAATAGATATAGTTAAGGGGATTGAAGTTTCACGCAAAGCACTTAGAGAACTCACACGCAAGGAGACTAGTGGTGTGTCTGTGGTGAATGAAGGCACTACGTTTAAGCAGAACAATAGTTTTAAAAAATTTCCCCAAAAAAGAGTATAAAAATAGTTTTTTACTCAGAAGAACATTTGTTTTAGATGTGGTAATTCAAGGAATGGACAGAATGGTAAACCTTGTCCTGCAAAAAGTGTGAAATGCAAGATTTGTAATAAGATAGGGCATTTTGCCAAAGTTTGTCAAACACCTAGAGACAAAATTAATTCGGTCCCAGAGGGTGATGTGAGCGACAGCTCAGATGAAGAACAAAATTGTTCAAGAGGAATTAGAGACATGATTGTTGTTGTACGGGATGATGAGTCTGATTGTGTGGATCCGTATGAACACATAGAGGTGGATGGCAAGGATCTCAGACTTCTCATTGATTCCGGTGCAAGAATGACAATGATAACTGAAGAGCTGTTTGATGAGGTATGGGGAAAACGTGTGTTACTTCCCCCAGATAGGAATCCGGTAACATATGATGGAAGGAAGATTGAGTTGTCTGGATACTTTGAATGCCAACTCAAATTCAAGGGACGTACCATTTCTGGAAAAGTATATGTAGCCAGGAAAGGGTTAGACATTCTTGGATGGTATCACCAAGGTCTATTTGGGATGACTCTTAGACCTGGCAGAGATGTGCAGGTTTCTTTAGTAGCTGATGCAGAAGAAAACAAGGGATCATTTGGGAAGTGTTAAAACAGTACAAAATGGGTTGACAAATTTCCTACTGTGTTTGGCGACAACTTAGGGAAAATTAAGGGGTTCAAACATAAGATTAAAGTTCAAGACAATGTTACACCTGTGAAACACAAATTGAGGAATGTGCCTTTCAGTGTACGTCAAGACTTAGCAGATATACTTAAAAAAATGTGTGTTGAAGGTGTGATAGAACCTATTGAGTCATCTTTATGGTTAAGTCCTTTAGTTATCGCAAGGAAGAAGAATGGGCAATTGAGAGTGTGTGTGGACTTGAGGAGTCTCAACAAGGTCATTTGGGTTGACTCACACCCACTACCCAGGATAGACGACATTATCAGCACATTTTCAGGATCAAAATTGTTTTTAAAAATTGATCTAGCTTCCGCCTATCATCAGATAGTGCTTGAAGAAGGCTCACGACATCTTACAGCTTTTGTTTCACCTATGGGCTCTTATCAATTTAAACAGATGCCTTTCGGTCTTGCTTCGGCGGCGGCCGTTTTTCAACGTGTATTAGAGAATGTGTTGGAAGGAATTGAAGGGGTGGTAACATTCCAAGATGACATTTTAATAGCAGGAGGAAACCAATCCGTTCATGATAAACGCATGTGTGAAGTTTTAGAAAGATTAGAAAAATTTGGAGTTGTAGCTAATCGAGGGAAGTGCGAATTTGATAAGCATTCAATAGAGTATCTGGGTCATGTAATCTCAGAGAGAGGGATTGAACCAAGACCCGGTTTAGTTGATGCTATAACAAAAGCACCTACCCCCAAGACTAAGGAGAATGTAGCCTCATTTTTAGGCCTTTGTGAATTTTACTCAAAATGTATTCATAATTTCTCGGCCAAAACTGTAGTGTTAAGAGAATTATTAAAGAAAGAGAAAAAATTCTCATGGGAGAAAGTCTGTCAAGATGAGTTTGAAGGTCTAAAAAAATAAATTGTCTCAGCTGGAGTCCTTGCACCGTTCGACTCTTCACAAGAGTGTATAATAACTGTGGATGCAAGTAATGAGGGTTTGGGTGCTACCATTGCACAGATTAAAGGAAAAACTGAAGTGACAATAGGTTTCGCTTCTAGATCCTTGAGGTCTAATGAGAAAATCTTCTCTGTCATTGAAAAGGAACTTTTGAGTTGTTGTTGGGCAGTTGAAAGATTCAAATGTTTTATATGGGGTAGAAAATTTGTGCTCAAAACCGACCACAAACCTTTAGTCAGTATTTTGAGTGGGACAACTATCAAAGATCATACCCCAAGAATAGCAAGATTGAGCTCAAAACTACTACAGTACAATTTCATTGTTGAGCACATCCCTGGTGGTAAAAACATAAGAGCAGATTACTTATCTCGTTCACCTTTAAGTTTTACTGAGTATTCTGAAAACTGTGAAGAAAATGACGAAGAATGCTTAATTGCCAGTGTTGACATTTGTCATGACACTACTTTTTCAGAACATGAATGGTTTTCAGAATCCTCAAAAGATATGGAATTAGAAAGTGTGAGGAAGTATGTTATGAATGTGTGGCCCAAAGAAAAAGCACTAGCACAAGAATTACAACCCTACTTCAAAGTAGCAGATGAATTGTCTATTGAAGAAAAGGGGATGTTGGTACGGGGAGACAAATTCATTCCACCCGTTTCTTTGAGGCCAAAGATCATTATGTATGGTCACGAAGGACATTTGGGCCAAACCATAACTAAAAGGAAAATCAGAGATAGTTATTGGTGGCCAGGGATGGATTCTGCCATTACAGCCAGTGTTAGGGGATGTGTTGTTTGTGCGTCTAGTGACAAAGGACTTAAAACCGAAGCAGTGCCTTTACAGCCTGTTGAATTACCAAATACTGTTTGGTCTAAGCTTGCTATTGACTTTATTGGCCCTTTCGGTATTCTTCCACGAAAGTTAAGATTTGCTATTGTAATTGTTGATTACTACAGCAAATGGTGCGAAGTAAAATTTGTAGAAGAACCCAACACTCTCTCTGTCGTAAAATTTCTGAAAAATCTATTTTTAAGAGAGGGTTTTCCTAAAGAAATTGTCTCGGACAATGGTGTCCAATTTGTGTCTAAAGAAATGAAAAGTTTCCTTGACAGCAATGCCATCAAACACAAGTGCATTGCTCTATATCACCCTCAGGCCAATGGTCTGGTGGAAAAGATGAATCGCACACTGTCAGAGTGTATCCAGTGGGCCATTCAGAACAAGTTTGACCTTTGCAATTCTGTTGAGGAAATGTTGTGGTCACATAGATGTTGTCCAAATGCTGTGTCAGGTTTATCACCTTTTGAAATGTTACGAGGATGTCCACCTGCTTCTAGGTTGTGTCCTGCATGGTTAAGAGAGTGTCAGCATAAAAGTGATCACATGTCACTTATAGATCAAGTTGTGAGACCCAAAGTTGAAGCATCTCAGAGTAAAATGAAAAGTCACTATGACACTCTACACAGAGTCAAACCTGTAAGACAGGAATTATGTGTTGGAGATTGGGTTCGTGTCAAAGATCCTAATCATGTTCCTAAGGGGATGTCGAAATTCAAATCTCCTGTCAGAGTTGAGGTTGTTTCCAGGAATGCGATGAGAACCAGCAGAAATGAATGGTGGAACAAGGGAAGAGTGGTGAAGGTGCACTTTGATGTTCCTCCCCATGATTCTAGTGTTTCATTCAAGCCGTTTTTGCAATCTCGTGCTGTTCCTTCTTCATCCTCCTCTCTTGATATCGATGCTCCTGAGCCATGGTGTTCTTTTCATTCTGAAACTGAACGTAGGAGTAGTAAACGGAATATTACCAAACCATTAAGGTTTCGTGACTGATGCTCCTATTCAATTGTATATTTTACTGCATATTCTTGTATTTGTGTAATGTTATTCTATTCACTGATGCTCCTATTCAATTGTATATTTTACTGCATATTCTTGTATTTGTGTAATGTTATTCTATTCACTCTGTGTTCTGTTTCTGTTGTTGCAAAGAAGGGAGATATTGTGGTGATCTAGTGTTCATGACTTCATGACATCATGTCATTGGAATGTAGAATGTCCTGTGAGGGTTGCTAAGTAAGGGATTCTATGTTGGGCAGTTACTCTGGGACATGAGAAGCTGTGGCTAATAAATACCATACGTGAAGAACATCTGTCTCCCTGCGTTTATTACAACCATCTTCACCACAGTCAGTTCTGTGTTGCATCAATCTAGACTGAAAGGGGAAGCAATGCATCGATTCTGAGAAGGTTCTGATCTGCGGTTGATACGTCAGAAAAACTTGGCACACAGGTGCAATGTGTGGAAATGCAGACCAGCTGGAGGCCAATGCGGCGGCAGCAAAATAGGCGCTGTGTCGATTTCTTCAGCTGTTGCCCCACAATGTGTTTGCGGCCCCATGATGCATTGATTTTTTTAGCCTCACAGTAGGGTCTGCGTCAGAGTTAGTGCAGAGGGCTCGGACTTTGGAGACACAGTGCGCAGAACTCAGACTGCAGCATTTTTTTAACCACTGACAAGCAATGCGTCGATTTCAGTGGTCCTGCATCAGAAAAACGGGTCCTGGAAGGGCGATGCATCGATTTTGATGGTTTCAGGCAAGTCTGTGCAGCAGGAACAACCTCCAAGGGCTCAGAACTGGATTTGGCACCACAAGGCAGGTCAGAACTCCCAGCAGTGGAGTTCAGGGATGCTGCAGATGAAGTCTTTGATGGCCCTGAGATTTCCAACAGGAGGCATGCAGATACAAGCCCTTTGAGAAACTTCACAAGCAGGATACAATGCAAAGTCCAGTACTTTTCCTCTCCAAAGCAGAAGTAGCAACTGCAGGCCATCCCAGCAAGGCAGCACACAGCAAACAGGCAGTACTCCTGCTCACAGCTCTTTAGTTCTTCCCCTTGGCAGAGGTTCCTCTTGATCCAGAAGTGTTCTAAAAGTCTGGAGTTTTAGGTCCAATACTTACACCATTTTTGGCCTTTGAAGTCAGCATTGTTCAAAGGATTGTCTTTGTAGTGCACCTTATCTTGTCCTGCCTGGTCTTGGCTCCATAGACACTCCAGGAGGGTGGAGACAGCTTTGTGAGAGGCCAGGCACAGCCCTATTCAGGTGCAGGTGACAGCTCCTCCCACCACTCTAGCTCAGGAAGGCCCATCACACTGGTGATGGGCCATCACAATATGCAGGGCACACCTCCACTCCCTTTGTGTGACTGTCTAGAGCGAGTGCACAAACAGGCCCCTGCCAGTTCATACCAGACATTGATTCCACAGGCCGGCAGAAGCACAAGGATGGTTAAACAAATAAAATGCTGACTTTCTAAAAGTGGCATTTTCAAACACACAATTTAAAAACCACCTTTACTAAAAATGTGTTATTACATTCTGAGCTCAGAAAGCCCAAACTCCAAATCTCTAGCTGTTCCCAATTGAAAGATACACTTGTGAAAATGTTACAAGGCAGCTCCAATGATAGCCTATGGGAGAGCTAGTCCTTGCCATAGTGATAAACGAAATTGGCAGTATTTCACTATCAGGACATGTAAACACAGCAGGACATGGCCTACCCTTCACATACACTGCACCCTGCCCATGGGGGTACCTTGGGTCTACCTTAGAGGTGAATAACATGTAGAAAAAGGGAAGGTTAGGGTCTGGCAAGTGGGTGCATGTTCCAGGTCAACATGGCAGTTTAAAACTGCACTCACAGACACTGCAATTGCAGGCCTAAGACAAGTTTACAGGGCTACTCATGTGTGGTACAATCAGTGCTGCAGGCCCACTAGTACCATTCGATTAACAGACCCTGGGCACACATAGTGCACTTTACTAGGGACGTACCAGTAAATTAAATATGCCATTCATGGATAACCAATCATAATCACAATTTACACAGGGAGCACATGCTCTTTTGCACTGATCAGCAGTGGTAAAGTGCCCAGAGTATCTAAACCAGGAAAACGAAGTCCAGCATACAGTCACAAATACAGGAGGTAGAGATAAAAAAACAGGGGAAACCACGCCAAGAATGCCAGGTCTAACATAACCCCATTTAGTTTATCTTTAACCTCACGGCTACTGCTCATTCTCCTTTATCTACTGTGCCCATACAGATATAACCTGATAGTGGCTTAAGGGTCAGATGGCAAGATGCTGACTTTGCTAAACTCCTTGGCTTAGTGATCAAAAACAGCTTATCATTGTTTATGGATCACATTTTGTCATCAAATCAGCCTAGTGAACTGATATCACCCTGAATGTTAATATTAGGATCCGTTTGCAGCTCTTATCTCCAGTTTGCAACTAAACTGACCTAGGACGATTAAACAAGGAATGTAGGCTGGCCAATAAATGACTGCATGAAAAAATTTAATCTATTCTAAAGGATAGGGTGAAATTAGGTGCTTCTCAAGCTTCATATAGAAAAAGGTATTACCTCCAGAAAATGGGCAGTCAAAAATAAAATGTGGGACAAGCTTGTTGAAGCGACCATAGCCAAGGACACCAGATGTTTCTGGAAAATCATAAATTTGCCCAAACTTTCTGAAGATCAGGCTGATCGACTAGGGAATAACATAAGTGCGGATCTCCGGACTAAGCACTTTAAATCCATTAACTCCTATATAGCTACCCCAGATTGTAATTATTTAGAACTCCAGCTGTCCTTTCCACTGAAAATTAGATTTGTTCTGGAAGAGGTGTCTGAGGTGATACACACTTGTCTATCAGCTAAAGCCCCTCAGCCTGATGGGTTCCTGATGGACATTCATAAGAAAAACATTGATTTTTGGGCACTTATTATTACCAATGTTGTTACCTGTGCCATCAGCTGTTGTCTCACTAGGTCATGGCATACTGTGGTGATTATCCCTCTTTATAAGAAAGGCTAGAGCCTAGACCCAAGCTTCTATAGGTGAATTTCTTTACTAGACTCCACAGGCAAAATAAGCGGGTGCATTATCCTTAGTAGGATCAAGAGCTTGGCTGGGCAGAGCAGGTGATCTATTCAGTGCAATATGGATCTAGAAAGGGACTCGGTACTCTAGAACATTGTCTTAATCTCCACCTGATTATTAACAAATACACAACAGCAAACTGGCACTGTATCTCGCTTTCATGGACCTAAATAGTGCCTTCGATAGAGTAAACCATAGCAAATTATGGAACATCTTATTAGAATTGGGGCTTGATCACACTTTGGTTGATTTCTTGAGGGCCTTGCATCATGGGGTAAGCGTTTCACTAAGGTATGGGCCAGATGGGGAATGTACGGGCCCTTCAAATTGAAGTGGGGTGTGCGCCAAGGCTGTGTCCTGGCACCCGTCTTTTTTCTCATATACATTAATGGATTGAAAGCTTGTCTGCAATCTTTAGGGAAGGACATGCTCAAGATTAATTCCACCCCAGTTCCAGCCCTGCTATATGCAGACAATGCTGTTTTAATGTCACACACTCCCAATGTATTGAGGATCTTGGTTGAAAGGTTTGTGCGCTTTATGGGCAGCTTAAACCTTGAAACTAATATATCCAAAGCCAAATATAATGTATGTGGTTTCAGAGCAGGAAAAATACTGGCCCTTCTTTTAATTAAGGGTAGAAGTATTGAGCAGGTTGCTAATTTCCCATATTTAGAGATAATGATTGATTCAAGATGTTCTTGGTTGCCCTGTATATCTAATAGGTAATAGGGGTCTTGTTTTACTTTGCAAAAAGAGGAGGCAATTATCCAATTCAGCCCCTCCTGGAAATCTTTGAAAACAAATGTTTGGCGGACCTTACGTATGGTGCAGGGGTTACTGTGACATTGCTAAGGCACAGGTAGATGAGAATCAATTTTGCCAGCCCTTGCTCGGCCTCTTCTCATTCACTCCTCATGTCTTCCTACATGAAGAACTGGGTATCCCATACATGAGTGACTTAATTAAGACTGCACTAATACTGCTTTGGGTTTCAATCTGGGCTAATAAGCATACAACCCTTAATCAGAAGATTATCGTAGACTGCAATAAGATCCCTTAGCTTACATATGTTGAAACTACTGCCAAAGCGATTGGTTGGAATGATTTGCTTAAATCTCTCCATCTGCTCACAAAAGCCAATATCACCTGAGCTACAAAGTTATTTATGAGGCACAGTGAGACATCTAAGGAGAAGGAGATTGAAAAACCTGTACTGCAGGACTATGCCATTATCCACACCTCACCAAAACTCAAACCTTGTCTGACATGGTGAAGAGGCCTTGGGAAAGGTCACTTTTAACAACATTTCTGTAGGGGAACATAAGATACCATCTCTACTTTCCCTTGGGTGAATATGAAAAACCTATGTTTTAATTTGCCCCTGTGTTGAGACTTCCATGCAAACTCTAGGACACTTTGTTTTCTTTTTTAGACACTATGATTTTTTTACTTAAGAAGTTTCTTAAAACCAGTGCTTAAATTAAACAGATTTCTTCAGAGAAGCCAGCGTGGTATTTCTTGCATATGCTCTAAACCCCTTAGTTTATTTTTATGTTAGAACAATTTTGAACTCTCAACCATGTAGAGGTAATTTATTGAATATTTAAAATCTTGTTTTTATCATCTTTAGTGAGAAGTTTGTACACTAATATTTTGCATGTGCTGCTTTTATGATTGTTTTTAAATAATTGAATAAAAGTTTATTCAAATGCCTGGGTTAGAAAATGTAAACAAGCAACCAATTGGTCCTTTTACAATGTAATGGTCAACAGTTACATTTTAACACATCTTGAATATAAAATATACAATGTGGAAAAACTACTGATTATAAACTTACCCAAAAGGAAAGGCACATTACCCTTTGGCACCAAAATTAATTATAAGTTTGTAACATCATTATGTGTCAGGCAAAATACAGTTTAGAGTGGATCTCTGCTGCCAAGAAGGCAACCTTAGTGCAAAAGACAGGCTTAGCCAGACTACCGTCTTCTTCATTTAGCCTATACATGTGCACGTACTTACACATCCACGTACTCACACATCAGCCACATGCATATCTCCTTTCTACTACAGACTTATTGAACACCCTGCAAGCGAGGCTGGGGAAGATGGTGGGCTGAACTCTCTGCAGGGAGCCCCGCCCCCGTTCCTCTCCCGAGGTCGCGCTCAGTGCTGCTGCCTGGCTGTGACTCATTCTCACTGCAACGAGTCTCCAGAGGCTCTGTATGAAGCAAACTATGCTTTAATTATGGCAAAAGAATAACAGCATTACACTGGAGGACGGAGCAGATTGCTTGGCGTTTGTTCTGTCCTACACTCGCACCTGACATCGGCTGGCACTGGCTGCAGCTCTTTGTCTTGCGCCAAAGCTCAATGATGGCAGCAGTTTCTCTCCTCTGCACTGAGGCTTTGAAAAGCTTCTAAGGAAGTAAGAGAGATTTTGCAGTATTAAAGCCTGGGGTTTTCTTCCCCCTCTTTTTTTTGTTTTTCTCTGCGAGTATTGCAACATTTTAGGACAATCTACTCAAATCCCAGTCACAGCTATTTCAGTGTGACTTTTGCCATTACAACAAGGCTCTGGGGCTCTTCTTCTCTTCTCACCGAATGTGGCTACATTTCAGGTGTGGGTGGAGCGGACTTTCAGCATTTGCCCTTTTCAGAAGTTTGATGGCAGTTAACACAAAGGGAGCCCATTCAGTTAAACTGCTGGAAATGGGGCCGCCTCGCACAAATGTCAATTGTGGGGGAAAAGGAGACCCACACCCCAGCCAAGGCTCGTGTGGAGGTAGACAATGAAGGAGTAGAGGACACACCCCAGAGTGTCACTCCGGAAGTTTCTATGCGGTGACCAATACTGAAGCTACATAAATCAGAGTCTGCTGCCTCTATATTACAGGCATACACTAGAGGGACCACAGGGGATGAGTCATTGCTTGTTGACATGTTAATGACTGCTGCCCCAGTTGGAAATTTGGATACTTTGATGACTTCTTCAGAGGGCAACAGTGTTGCAGGAGAGGAAGAAGGTGCTACCCTTTCGCTGCATGCTAATCATCCAAATCTTGGGAAGGCTTCTGAGACTGCAGAAACTGTGAGTAATGAAGGGATAAAGGGCTCAAGTAACTTGGAGTTTGGAGCAGGTAATGGCTCTAGAAATATGGGTGCTGGAGAAGGACAGGGAGGTTTGCAGGAAGGCTTACATACAACGTCTCCCACTACGCCCTGGACTTTACAAACCCAGATGGATCCAGTTAGTCAAACTCTTGTAGGTGTCTCAATGGAAGCTTCAGTAGCTGCATCTGGTATAAAAGCTCCTAACTGTCTGCAATTGTCTAGTGTATGCAGTGAAATACCTACTGGTGCCTCTGGTATTTCTGGTGGAGGTATCTCAAACACAGATGCAAGCATACTAGAGGAGGTGGTTGTCCAAGCTTGTAGAAGCACTGATGAGCTGTCACTCAAAAATACTCTAGGTGGTTAGAAAAAGCCATGAGAATTACTGAAAGGTCAAGGTGGCAAACCTACCCCTGTATGGCAAAAGAATCAGATAGCGTGCAAGGTTGCCACAGGTAGCCCATTACGGGATTGGGTCATGTCAAAAGGCGAAGTCAAGGCATTAATATCACGCTTATCCTCAGCAGACTCTCAAGTTCACGCTAAGAATGGCAAACAAGGCTCTACAGATCCACCCTCTATGTCTATGGGCAGCCCAGAAAGTTTGGTCCCCCTCAGGTCTAGCCTTTACTCACCAGGAGAAGCTTTTACCGCCTGCTCTCCACCCACAGCTATCTCTGACCCATTTGGTTTGGACAGTGAACAGGAGCCAACGCTGCTTTCTATATTGCAGATATTTCAGGGTCAGTGGGCATAAGCACAACATCATTATGCACAAGTCCGAATGGACAATATAGCTATTCAGTGCTCACTGACAAAGTTACCAGTAAAATATCTGGCCTGGCTACGGAGGTGGTAGATCTCCAACAACGGGTCTCAGATATAGAAGACGCAAGGTCAGAAGCTAAGAAATCTACAGAGGGCCATAATCGTCATCTGGACTTAGTACAATCTGAAATTGAAGATTTGGAAAATAGGCAAAGGCAGAACAATTTGCTTATATTTGGTATACTAGAAGGAAAATAAGGGGACAAATCACGCCAGTTCATAGTGCGGCTGTTCGGGGAGCATTCCCAGAGTAGTCCGACTGGGACATGGATTCGCAAATCCACAGAGCACACAGACTTCCTATTAATCACTCTGTGTGAAATATGGCTGATGCTAGTAGGGCAGCGAACCTGCATCCTATATTGATTATATTGGCAATTTCTTGCTAAGACAAGCCATCTCTCTCAAAGCTCGCCCAGCAGCTCCAGTGGCAGTAGACTCAATGTTGATATCAGCTCGATCAGATTTTTGTAAACCCACAATGGACAGGCGCTGGAAGCTGCTGCAATTTATAGACCCACTAAAAGCTGTTCATCACAATATTATCATGCTCTCATTTCCCCCATCACCCAAAACGCAACCAAAAAGAATGGTTTAATAGCCCCCTTCCAATTGACAGAACAGTATCAGTCTTGTTACAGAAAAATGTTACAGCAGCCCCTGGATGCTAATATACCAAAATACTAAGGAAAATGGAAGCGTCATCATGTTTCCTTTGTCCATACAATAACATCACAGAAAGTGGCACCATGTCACATCTGACCCTGAGGAAAATAGGATATTTTCCTTTGGGTCATTCACAGGAAGTGGCATTGTATTATCTTTGTAAGAACATTGAATGAAGGTTTCTTTATTGCATGTACATTTCTTGCCCACTACTAACAAGAAACATTGAGTGATTTGGTGGGCCAAATTGGAGGTATGACCACACACTTCCTCTGCATATTAGAATTCGGTGCACAAGTGTAGAAGGGCAACATTTTGATCAGATGATTGTGATGAAGCAGTGTTTCCTAAAAACATCATGCATAACCCATATAGGTGTGCACCATAACTCACTGAACTCTTTCAATAAGAAAAACCGTTCTTCTCAGGAGCAAAAGTCCGATTCAAGAATAACATTAATGCAGAACTGAAGGCTTCCTTGTCATTCATCTCCTTTGAGAAGGGTAAAATAATGTTTTTCAAACGATAAAAATAGCTCCAAAACTCTGTACACTTTTCAGTCTAGCACAAGGCCCCAAAGGCAGGTACCACAATTAACCCTTTGAAGCCCTCAAGCATCCTTTTCAATATAGTTATGTTTCACAATATATTTCAATATGTTTAGTAACCCACAAATCTTCTCATGATTAAAATCTTAAAATTAAATACTCTTGGGCCACTCACCAGTACCTGTAACACTACCTCTATGGAAATGCATGCTACCCAGAACATACCACCTCTTTTCACTAAGATCAAGTTCACATAAATATGGGTTTCTATCCATGGATGTACCTTGCAGTTTTACTGTGTTGCTATGTATGCAAATCAAATCGTTTCGCACAGAGATAATTTTCTCATCCAATTATAAATTGCACTGATATTGATCTCATGTGGTCTGTACTATAATACTTAAAAAAATAATTAAAAACGACTTCTTAGGTCAAATAAAAGTAGCATTATTGTGATCAAACGTGATCAATACATTGTCTCAATATAGCTGACTAATCCTTTTTTCTGCTCTCTCAGCCTCTGTCTTCATGTATAATCTTGTGATTATCTATTACCACAAATTAATTCATGTAGAAATTGAGCAGTTTAGAATATGCAGCAAAAGAGGTGGGGGAAAGAAGTAAGAAATGTGAGCACTTGTTAAATATTGAATAAACCACTAATTAAGTCCAGCAGAGTGAAGTTATGACCGATTGTGTGAATCTATGCATCAAGGAAGTCCAAAACTGGAAAAAACTTCAAGGGGCGTTTGTGTTTTTGATGCTATCCGTTTAGTTTAATCCAAAATCTTCTTCCTCTGTGTTAGACCTGGCATGTTTAGTGGGGTTACCGCCAGATTTTTTGCTTTTTTGGCCTCCTGTTTTTGACCCATTTTTGTTGGTTTTAAAACTATGGGTACTTTATCACTGCTAATCAGTGCTGAGGTGCATATGTTCTCTGTGCAATTATTGATTGGTGTATCCCTGATTGGCACCCACTTGCCAGACCCTAACCTTCCCTTTCCTTACATGTAAGGCACCCCTAAGTTTGGCTCAAGGTACACCCCCATTGGCAGGGTGCAGAGTATGTAAAAGGTAGTACATGTAGTTGTGTGCTTTACATGTCCTGATAGTGAAATACTGCCAATTTCGTTTTTCAGTCTTGAAAGGATGTCTCTCCCACAGGTTATCATTGGAGCTGCCTTGTAACATTTTGCAAGTGTAACTTTCTGTTGTGTATAGCTTTAATCTCTTAGCGCTTTCACTATACGAGCTATGGAATTGTTTGTTTACAGTTCCATGGAGCATGGCGGACAGTTGCAGAGGACTTGAAGAACAAAGAGGAGTGCACTGTTAGTGGTGTTAATTGCCTGAGAATAAATACTCAGTTTCACAAATCTGATTTGGAGTATTTACTCGACAACTTGTTGATGAGTTACTCTGAACACCTGCGCATGGACCAAGCGTGTTTTCAGCACTTTTTTATTAATGATTTATAATCCGGTTCTGGCTTGTATGAAGCATCTGATTATGCCAACCTTTACTCCTTACCTTCCCTACTAGATTTAATGCTGATGATCTTTTATTTACATGCTAAAAGTGGTAGAGGGGAGAAAACAATTCTAGATTATACTTTCCATTTAAGCATGCTTTAAAGACCACAGACTCCGAATTTAAGTTTTGTGGGTTTATTATAAGGCCAAAAATAATTGAATATAAACACACCTCGATATCAGAGTATATAGGTATAGAAAAATCAATACAGAGCCGATTTTATGATTATGTCATTCGGCACAGAAGGCATAATATGATGAACTCCAAAATCAAAATTCAGCAAGGAATAGAAGCGGAGTCCAATTCTCTTTTCATTTAAGAAGGAACAAAATCTTTCTCTACTCTGCTCTCAATGAGGATCCTACCTATCTCCCTTGTATCATCTCCCAAAGGTGTCAGCACGTGTTGACTTCCTAAGAAGTACTCACGTCAAATGGGTCTGATAGCTTAAAGCTATGGAGCTTGCTCTAAGATGCTCCTTCTCCTCTGAAAACTGGCAGAAGTCTCTTGAATCTGGCCCTGCGCATCATACAAAAAGACAATATTCTACCCACAATACGTCATGTGTTAAACTTTTCCACTGCAACATTTTTCAGTAAGTTTCCACAGAAGCTTTAATTAATTCAACTCTTCTTCCAGTGGCCTTGGTTCCCAGATAGGCTAAGCACGAAGGTGTCCTCCCTTCTCGCCTTTCAGCCTTCTTCAAAGACATTCCGGGTATCTCCTTAAATCTAAGAATAACGAGGTCGAATTCCTGCACCTGCAGTAGGATGAGAATACACTGTCTTCGAGCACACCAGAATTTATTTAATTAATTCTTGAGCAACCAAGGAGAAACGAAACTCAAAACAACCTACAGTTTGGGCCTACAAATCGGGTAACTTAAACTCAACATGGTTACATTATATGCGTACAATGTCGTCCTGCACATTACACACACAGGAATTATGTTTTCTAATACACGCAAAATCCTACTTAAATGTGCTCACTTCATTTTAATACTAATATGACGTGAATAAATGCATCTTAATAATCATAAAACACTGCACACAACAAAAATACATATGAGTGCGTTTGTATCAGGAGTATAGTGCACCCCTACAATTTAGAGTGCTGTAAGCGCTCTATCAGTTCCCCCTCTTATGACTAGTGTCATAACACCAACCTTTTACCCTCTCATAAGATTCTCCTTGTAGAAGAGACCAACCTAAACAGAGGTTGTAGCTTGCCGTCCCTGTCTAAATCTTTCCAACCCTTTCAGGTGCAGATAATGACTGTCCTGCAGTCGTTCTAATTGCTGCTCTCGCTTTTTCGAAGAATTTTCAGCATGTCGTGCCCTTTGCCATTTGTAAGCCTTAATGACTCCCAACAGTACAATTATACAAATGACAGCTATTATAATAGGTTTCAAGATGTATCCCATTATTCCTGGTCCCAAACTTCCAAACCAGCTTCCTATTTTGCCAAATCCCTTGCCAAGTTGTTCCCAGAGTCCATCAGCAGCTAGATCACTTAAATCTTGATGTATCTATGAAATATTGCTAATGTACTTCCTTATATCCCGACTATTGTCAGGAATATAAATACAGCACTGTTGAACTTTCAATAATTTACAGACTCCTCCAGCTTTTGCTAACGGCACATCTAGAGCAAGACGATTTTGAAGGACCATAGCCCTTATTGAGACCATCTCCCCATCAACAAGTAATAGGATTTGGGCCGTATTCACAGAGAGTTTATCTACTAGAGTTGCCAGCTTTCTAATCTTCACATCATTCAAAATTACACCCAAACTAGGTATCATAGCTCCAACTACATCCCCAATAATTTCTCCTGCACTTGCACCACGTTTTCCTCTGTGAGATCTCTTCCCTTCCAAAGGCCATAAATCATCCACATGGAAGATCTTGGGAAATACCACAGCCAAATACCATGTCCCATACCAATTTTTGGGCAATTTCACATAAGCATTTTTACCGCACACAAAATATACATTTGGCACTATGGTCAATTTATCCAACAGCGCCTTTCTAATTGATTTCTCAATCAAGAAAATGTGTTCACAATCACTCTCACGCACAAATATTTTGTCATAATATGTAGACGGGTATCTAATGCACAGTCTCCCTTTCTGCTGGAAGTCTAAAGCTATTGGACCAGAACTTCCCTTTGCCTTATGATCTAATTCCTCCTGTGTCCATGGGACCACTTTGTGCTTCGGATCTGGTCTAAATAAAGTTTGCCTATGTCGATCTTCTATCTGATCCACAAACTTCTTTTCGATGTCAGTTAACATGCAGGTTAAATTGTGTCTATGGGCATAAGATGTATCTAAGGTAATAGTGGGCACAAAATATGTAGACATTCTCTCTACCTGCTTATAGTAATCATATTTATTCATGTATTTAAGAACGGGGACCTCTGAGAGTACAGCAAACAAATGATGGACGGAATGCTGACATTACAAACATTCTCCCCCAGTCAAAAGATCTGGGTTAAATCCATTATTCTTTTGCCCACTACGCCACCCCAGTTTGGACCCAGCCATATGCAAATCAGTCTTGACCCTGTGCCCCATGGGAACAGTCCAGACCCGAACTGCCAGGCCAGGTCCTCCCTGGACCGGAAACAAGCATCCTGGGACCGGTTTCAGGGTATGTCACCCTTCTTCAGCCAGGCTAGCTTGAATCCAGTGGCACAGTGAGCAAGGGACCCATGTCTGGGCATACCCATCCCACTTAGGGCGAAAAGTGTTCAGCAAACAAATGATGGATGGAATGCTGACAATGCAAACATTCTCCCCCAGTCAAAAGATCTGGGTTAAATCCATCGTTCTTTTGCCCACTACGCCACCCCAGTTTGGACCCAGCCATATGCAAATCAGTCTTGACCCTGTGCCCCATGGGAACAGTCCAGACCGAACTGCCAGGCCAGGTCCTCCCTGGACCGGAAACAAGCATCCTGGGACCGGTTTCAGGGTATGTCACCCTTCTTCAGCCAGGCTAGCTTGAATCCAGTGGCACAGTGAGCAAGGGACCCACGTCTGGGCATACCCATCCCACTTAGGGCGAAAAGTGTTACAGCAAACAAATGATGGACGGAATGCTGACAATGCAAACATTCTCCCCCAGTCAAAAGATCTGGGTTAAATCCATCGTTCTTTTGCCCACTACGCCACCCCAGTTTGGACCCAGCCATATGCAAATCAGTCTTGACCCTGTGCCCCATGGGAACAGTCCAGACCGAACTGCCAGGCCAGGCCAGGCCAGGTCCTCCCTGGACCGGAAACAAGCATCCTGGGACCGGTTTCAGGGTATGTCACCCTCCTTCAGCCAGGCTAGCTTGAATCCAGTGGCACAGTGAGCAAGGGACCCACGTCTGGGCATACCCATCCCACTTAGGGGGAAAAGTGTTACAGCAAACAAATGATGGACGGAATGCTGACAATGCAAACATTCTCCCCCAGTCAAAGGATCTGGGTTAAATCCATCGTTTGTTTGCCCACTACGCCACCCCAGTTTGGACCCAGCCATATGCAAATCAGTCTTGACCCTGTGCCCCATGGGAACAGTCCAGACCGAACTGCCAGGCCAGGTCCTCCCTGGACCGGAAACAAGCATCCTGGGACCGGTTTCAGGGTATGTCACCCTTCTTCAGCCAGGCTAGCTTGAATCCAGTGGCACAGTGAGCACCACATCATAATTGGAGAAGTAGTACTCAAAATGTGCCTTGCTATAAAACATACTCAATAACACGCTGCATGTAATGCCATAGGTCAAAGGTAAGTGATGGTATCGAATGCCTTCTTCTATGGATGCTGGCTGTTGCATACACACATAGCAATCTTTTGCTTCCATTGTATCAACATACTCATACAACAAACGAGCATATGCATTCAGCGTGAAATCACCTTTTGACAAATCTACATGTAACATTCGACTAGTTTCCCTAATCATCTCTCTATCCTTTGTGGATGCACCCTCTTCGAGCTCTGAAGTAGGTGGAGTAAGTGTCGTCTGTTCCCCATTCCTTTCTGCATTGTGTGACTCAACCAAAGATGTAATAATCACCAAAGTTATGACAATAAGCACCACAACGATAAGGGTACCAATTATGCACTTCTGCTTGCGTCTTGGATTTCCAGATCCATTTTGAACCACCTTTGGTTTCGAGGCGCAAACAAATCAAAGTCTCTTTTCTTCTCTTCTTGCCTTATTTTGGTATTTACAATGTCTTTTTATTTTCCTTTTCCCATTCGATTATTGCAATGTTCAGTCCAGTATCTATGGCCTATTGTAGAGATGTAGTCAGCCCTAGCCCTCAGTTCTTCTTCTATTGAAAGTCCCTAATTTAAATCTTCTTCCACTCGGGCCTAGGTTATCTTCTTTCTAAAACCTAATAAGTTCTTCTTTCAAAGTTCAAGCTTCATCATTAATGATATTAGATCCAAGTATGGTAAGAACAAGCTGCAGAATTTCTGCACGAATCTCTCCCAGTTCCTGTGCAGTGGGCTGTCGACCAAATGTGGGGAAAGCAACCTGGTTAAGAATCAAATAGCGCAAACCACTTAGCCTTGGTGGATCGGGGACTGTCAAAGTTAGGATTCCGAAGGCTTCAACTCCAGGGACCAACAGCTGAATATCAATCGACAGGTTGTCCCCTCCGTAACTCACAGTACCAGTCCCCAACCTTCCGGAATTCTGCGGTCTCTGCATTTGCAGCCAGGTACGTCCACTCAGGAGAGGCGTACTTTTGAGGCGGTACCCTCTCTCTTCTGGATCGTCTTAGACCATCTGGTCTTTCCTCAGTTTCACTTTGATCTGATTCAGACGTTTCAGGAATTGGAGCGAGATTTTTCTCAGATGCAAGCCTTATGTTCAGCCTTTACTTTCTTGTTGGCCACTTTTCTGCTTCCGCACCTGTTCTCTCTTCCTCTCGATCTGATCCTTCTGCACCAGGCCGTTCACTTTGACCTGGTTCAAAGTTCACTTCTACAATTTCATCTATCTCCGGATCTGAACTCAACTCTGGAGCAGCTGAATCTCTTTCTTCTTGCTCAGTTGGTTGTTCAGCCCTGTCAAGAATTCTTACGACCTGACCTGTTTCTTCATTTTCTGTAGCATTTTCAGCAAGAGGAATCGTTGCCTCCTCAGGGTCTGGAACGCTGCGAGTATGCGAAGCGTGGATCCAGTTTGGCAATCCTCCGCACTTCACAGCTGTACTTGTAACCAAGATCACCTGGTATGGTCCTCGGCAGCGAGCGTCAAGGCAGCTCTTCCTCACGTGCTTTCGAACAAGCACCCAGTCACCAGGATTAAGATCATGCAGCAGGTCTCTCGAGGTGGATGCAGTCGCAGCCTCGACCTGGTGGGACACAGAATTAACCACATCAGCCAGTCCCCTACAATAATCCAAAACCAAATCATCTGTGATGTTTATCAGTGCTGTAGCTGGCACCATAGGCAATCGCATAGCTCTTCCCATCAATATCTCATGAGGAGAGAGTCCTGTCCTCCTATCAGGAGTACTACGCAGACTCATCAATACCAATGGTAGCACATCTGGCCACTTCAGTGAAGTTGACGAACAAACCTTCGACACCCTCATCTTGATTGTACCATTTATCTGCTCCACAAGGCCAGATGCCTCAGGCCTGTAACTACTGTGCAATCTCTGATCAATGTTTAGAGCTGTACATAACAATTTCATGATTTCACTATGGAAGCGTGTTCCTCTATCTGTCTCCACTGAGGTCGGAAATCCAAATCGTGGGATCAGTTCCCTTAATAACAATTTTGCCACTGTGAGACTGTCACATTGTCTAGTTGGATAGGCTTCAACCCAACGTGAAAAGATACACACTACCACCAAAACATATCTCAGCCTATTGCACCTAGGCATCTCGATAAAGTCCAACTGTATCCTATTAAAAGGCCCTCCTGATCTTCCAATATGACTCATTGCAACCACAGTTCTCTTTCCAACATTCATTTGTTGACATGTAACACACCTGTGACACACCGCTTCAGCATGCACTAGAAATCGTGGGTTAAACCAAGTTTTCCTGAACACTCGCACCATGGCATCTCTCCCAAGATGAACCACTCCGTGAATCTGCCTTGCCACTGGGCTCAATAGACAGTTAGGTAATACTGTTCTCTCATCTGTCGACACCCAAATGCCATCCTCTCTCTTTTCGCAGCCTGCTCTAACCCATGATGCAACTTCCTCTTCTGAGGCTTCATCCTGCAGTCGCTTTACCTCATCCCAGGAATCGGCTATAGCTAACATCATGCTGAGCTCAGTCTCTTCTGTGCTCTCTCCTACATATGTTCCATTGAAAACACAAGCATGTATAGCACAAAAACGCGCTACTTGATCGGCATAGTTATTTCCTTTTGTAACAAAGTCCTCTCCCCTTCCATGAGCTGCACATTTTACTACAGCTATCTCTTTAGGTTTTTGCAAAGCTTCCAACAATTGGCGCACACATTCTCCATTACGGATTGGGGATCCTGAAGATGTCAAAAATCCCCTCTGTGACCATAACTGGCCAAAGTCGTGAACCACTCCAAGCCTGTATTGGCTGTCCGTATAGATAGTCACTCGGACTCCATTTGAAATGATACAGGCACGTGTCAAAGCAATAATTTCGGCTACCTGAGCAGAGTATACTCCTTTCAGACAGGCAGCTTCCACCTCCCCCAAGATGGTGCACACAGCAAACGCTGCTCTTAAACACCCTTCATTGTCTCTTAAGCATGAACCATCAACAAAAAGAATCAAATCAGTTTCAGGCAGAGGTTCATCAACAATGTCAGGTCTGGGTTTGGTTGATAGCTCAGTAACATCCAGGCAGTCATGCTCTTCACAATCTTCTTCCTCCTCTTGCGGAAGAGGTAACAATGTAGCAGGATTCAAGGTGGTACAACGTCTCAGAGTGACATTTTCAGAAGCCAATATAACCTGCTCATACTTTGGAAGTCTGTTATTCGTTAAATACTGTGTCTTGGTTCTTGTCATTAGCAACTCTACTGAATGAGGCACATAAACTATAAGCGGATGACCCATCACTATGCCTTCACATCTCTCAAAGCTGACACCTGTTGCAGCAACGGATTTGAGACATCCGGGCAACGCAGAAGCTACTGGATCTAATGTAGCTGAAAAGTAAGCCACTGGTCTGCGAGCATCTCCATGTGTCTTTACAAGGACCGCTAACGCACATCCTTCCTTTTCACAACAGATTATAATCCGGCATTCCCAGAGCTGGAGCGCGACATAGGCTCTCGTTCAGCTCGAGGAAGGCTCTCAGGCAGTCATCATCCCATGGTACCGGATCGCTAATGTCCTTTCGAGTCAATCTCAACAGTGGCTTTGCTTGAAAGGAAAAATTTGGGATCCACTGTCGACAATAGCCGACCATTCCCAAAAACATGCGGACTTCTTTTTGTGTTTTCGGAGTTCCCATTTGCAGAATCATCTCTATGCGATCTGGTGACACCCTCCGTTTCCCCTTCTCAATCCGGTGACCTAAATACATTCAGACAATACTGGAGTTTGTTCGGAGACACTTTGTATCCATTGTCTGCCAAATGATTCAGCAAAGCCACAGTATCAATTCTGAAAGCGTCCTCAGTCTCTGAAGCGACCAAAAGGTCGTCAATATATTGGACTAAGACTGAGTTCTGGGGCATCATCAACCCTTCAAGATTCTTCTTCAGACTCTGACTAAAAATAGAGGGGCTTTCTGTATATCCTTGAGGGATTCTACACCACGTTAACACACGATCGTCCATCCTAAATGCAAATAAAAATCGGCTGTCTTCATGCAACGGTATGGATAAAAATGCCTGACATAAATCTATGACCGTAAACCATTCTGCTTCACATGGTATTTGGAACAGAATAACAGCTGGATTCGGGACCACAGGATAACATGGAATCACGATTTCATTAACTCTGCGCGAATCCTGTACTATTCTGTACTTGCCGCTAGGATTCCGCAGTCCCATAATAGGTGAGTTGCAGGGACTTCCTCGTATCTCTTTGAGAATGCCTTGTGCAATCATAGACTCAATTACAGGTCTTATTCCAGCCACAGTTTCTGGAGTTAATTTATACTGTGGAGTTCGTGGAAATTCTGCATTTGGTTTGACCTGGATCTTAACAGGTTCAACCCCTCGAATCAATCCTATCTCCTCACCCGTGAAATCCCACACTTTTGGAGAAACCGAATCTCTCAAATCATGTGGCAACTCCTCTATCGTAAGAACCACAAACATTTCCGTACACAAGCTCATATTAGCCATTTTAAAATCAGCATCATCATCACAGGTTTGCAACTCCACACCCCTCGGAGTGCAAGATATGGTACAATTTAGTTTACACAAAAGGTCTCGTCCCAATAGACAGACTGGGCTTGAAATGCAAACTACAAATTGATGTTTGTCTCGGAACGGTCCTATCCTCACAGGTAACTCATTTGTCAACGGGTTAGTCATTTTCTGATTGGTAACTCCCACCACTTGAATCGTTTGTCCTGACAGAGACAAATTTGGAACCTCTTCAGTTCTTACTGTGGAGCACGCAGCTCCAGTATCTAATAAGAAGGTAACAGAGTGTCCGTTCACCTCTGCATCTACAAACGGTCCATTTTGATCTACTTCCAGGATCGCATCCAAAGGGCATTCTTCCTGCACCCCCCTCTGACACTCATGAAGATCTTGTGGTTGGTCAGATCTGTCTCGTATTTCAAAGTAGGGCATCTAACGATACACCTGATTATGAGTAGGTATTCTTGGAGGCTGAGGAATCTGCATTTGCGGCTCATATCCTGCCTCATACATGGACCTAGGTCTAGTTACAGTATCCAAAGCCTCTGACATCTGTCCCTCTCCCTTATTCTGAAATTGATTTGCTGGATTCAATCGACACTCGCGCTTCCAATGCCCGTTTTTGTGACAATAATGACAAGCAGTGACCTTCTTTTGGTTCGCCACCCAATCACCTCCTGTACCTGCATCCATTCCCCTGCCTCTTCCCTGTCCAGGTTGGGTTACCATCTGTTGACCCATTCCTCTACCACTTCCTCTACCTCAACCCATTGCTCCTCCAACCCCTTGCATCTGATCAGGCCTTTCGGCATTCCTCAACTGCACCAACATCAACTTGTCTTTCATTTTCTTTTGTGCTGATTCCACCTGATCACTACAATATTTTGCATAACGCAGGATTTCGTCCACTGTCTTATTCTGCCAACATATCAAATGTGTCTGTATCATCAAGCTAATATCAGATCTTAGTCCTAGCACAAACTTTGAGACAAACTGTCCCATATCTTTCTGCTCAATTGTATCCAATCCACTATGCTGTTTAAAAGCCACTAAAAGTCTCTCATAATAGTCATGTACCGACTCCTTAGAATCTTGAGTAGTACGATCGATTTTAAGCCAATCAACCGTTTAGGAGCTACCTTGGATTGTAACCATGTAACCACTTGCTCATATTTCTTCATACATTCGAGAGAAGGACCATGATTCTTCGGGTCTCTGGCTGGTTCTACAGCGGGCCAATCAATGGCAACTTTACATGCCGTCCATAAATCTCCTGGGACCACTTTATCAAACAAGGTATTCAAATCAATCCAAAGCACCTTCGAGATCTTGACAAACCGGTCTATTTGCTTATACCAATCAGCAGTTTTTCCCCTCAGCCGAGGAAAATCATTGGTGAATGCTGCAAAATCACCCCTGCTCCATGGCACATGAACATACCCCCCATTTTGCACTTCTCTCAGAGGGTAATGTCCTGCTGGTCCCGTCCCTCCACCCGGAGGCGGAGTGTCTCCTATTCCTTTCTTGGCACCTTTCTTTTTGGCCCACCTCTCTTCCCATTTGTCTAATGCTCTCCACGCTCGCATCCCTATCACCAATTCCCTAATTTGTGCCCTTAATCCTATTGTTCGCTTCTCTTCCAATTCCTTATCTGTATAATGCAATCTGCAAGTTCCCTGCATCATTTTAGTCTTTGTTAGATCTACCTCATACTTTCGTGCCAGCTGTGACAATGCATCATGAGCTCGCTTTGCCTTTCTGGTAACGTTTTTAGCTACAAATAGCAATTCGTTTGAATCATATGTGTCAATTCTTTCCCATGGCAGATTCCCTTCTATCACTTCATTTATTTCTGCTTTTAATTTCACCACATCTAACAATGGTGCCTTCATTGCAACCTGTAAAACCTTCTGACTTCTTTCACTTCCCAATTCCTCCCGGTCACAACTTTGTGTTCTCCTTGGACCCCCACTCTCCTTCATCCTCACAACTGGGTGACTTTCTCTTTCACAACTTCGACTTCTCCAATGGTTACCCTCACACACATACTGTGGCCCAAAAGGTACCCTAGGTGCTTCTTGTCTCAACCCCAATTCATCATTCAATATCTGTGACTCCCTCACTGGTGGAACCCACATTCTGATGGCTGACTCAGAATCTTCTAAAGCTCCTGTTCGTCTTTGTTCTGACCCACTGTCCATCCTTGAAGGATCAGCCATAGCTGGCAGAGGAGTTCTGGCTTCCACTGGTACCTGAGCCATGCCCGTCTCACCCATGATAAGACTCCCGCCAGATATAGTCTCTTCACCTTGTTCTGTCTGTTGTTGACTTTCCTTTGTTCTCTCTCTCTGGGGTTATATATTGAAACCACCGGTCCAATAGTAACTGGTACCGAAAGAGCTTCCGGTAATCGCATGTTACAGGCAGTCTCCCCTGACTCTGAAGTGGCGTACCCTATCCCGCCAGACCCTCCTGGAATACGTCATGTGTTAAACTTTTCCACTTGCAACATTTTTCAGTAAGTTTCCACAGAAGCTTTAATTAATTCAACTCTTCTTCCAGTGGCCTTGGTTCCCAGATAGGCTAAGCACGAAGGTGTCCTCCCTTCTCGCCTTGCAGCCTTCTTCAAAGACATTCCGGGTATCTCCTTAAATCTAAGAATAACGAGGTCGAATTCCTGCACCTGCAGTAGGATGAGAATACACTGTGTTCGAGCACACCAGAATTTATTTAATTAATTCTTGAGCAACCAAGGAGAAACGAAACTCAAAACAACCTACAATTTGGGCCTACAAATCGGGTAACTTAAACTCAACATGGTTACATTATATGCGTACAATGTCGTCCTGCACATTACACATACAGGAATTATGTTTTCTAATACACGCAAAATCCTACTTAAATGTGCTCACTTCATTTTAATACCAATATGACGTGAATAAATGCATCTTAATAATCATAAAACGCTGCACACGACAAAAATACATATGAATGCGTTTGTATCAGGAGTATAGTGCACCCCTACAATTTAAAGTGCTGTAAGCGCTCTATCAAATCTACAACCTATGTTTTCGAGAGGATATATATTCAGTGGTACACCTCCTTACCATATGAACTTTTAAGTGGCACTTCAAAAATTAGGTAGTTGTACATTTTAAACTCTTTGTTTTACCTTGCTGCTGTTCTTCCTTTTAACGGCTGAATAAGCGCAAGCTCTTGCGCGAGTGATCACTGGCGTGTGAAGAAGTCTGTGACGTCAAACGTTTGTGTTCCCCGCACGCATGCTTGCAGTGCCCATCGGCTATAGAAAGAGCTTTTGTTTGTGTGTAACAAGCTCTGCCGGATGTCAAAAGATGACATAATACAACGCTCTGAGGGCATCTTTTTGGATCAGCCTCAGAGTTTACAGTTCACTGCAGTGACTTTCGGCTATAGTGAAGAGCGGTTATTAGCATGTGACTAGCTCCAACGGATGTCAAAAGCAACATGATACAATGTACGGCCGCCATCTTTAGGGATCTATTTAATTGCTTACAATTGCTTTCTGATAGCGTTTTTCTTCATTTAATGTTTTTTGCAACGTTATTCCAGGCACGCTTCTTCAATCTGGTTGCCTGCAATTTACGGAAGAGAAAAATTTCAGGTACTTTTAAGTATTGGCTACAAATTCACCTACTAATTTGATAATTTATTATAAGAGGTGAAGACTGGACGCTGTTTCATATTTATTCACAGTGAACTATTACTCTTTTACAGTCATGAGTGTGCAACATTTTTCTTTAGCGCCTCCACAAGTGTTTTGGCCAGCCGACACTTCTCTGTGTATGAAATGGGCAGAGTGGAAGTCATATTTTTAAAATTACATTGCAACTGTTGGTGAGTAAGGAAAGATGTCTTCTGTGCAGATTTTTAAAAAATTCTTTTACATTCTATAGGACCTGGAGGTTTAAAGGTTTTGGAACAACTGTCTTGGAATAATCGGGGTGGTTGCAGTGTGTTTTTAAATGCCATAGTTTATTTTGACTATTATTTTTCACCAAAAGTTTGTATTGGTATAGTAAAATACACATTTTTTAAAAGAAAACAAGAATCCAATGAAACAGTAGATAATTATGTAGCAGCTCATAAGTCACTATCTTTGAATTGTAAATTTGGTAATTTGCAGGAAGAGTTAATAAGGGATCAGGTAGTGATGCGTGGGAATTTCCATTCAGGAAATATTGTGGGTAAATGGAGATGCTAATCTGGATGACAAATTGGTAAGTGTGAGAAAGGCTGAGCTCTCTAGTAGGAATGCTAAAGTTGTGCATACAGATGCCTAAGAAAAAAATGCTGAATGGGTTAGTAAAATTGGAAATAAAATGTGCTAGAGGAAAAAAATGGCAAACAAAAATTTGTGTTGGAGCAGTCGGAGAAAAGTAATGAAGGTTGCAAAAACAGGGATGGATTTAGGTGTTATCAATGTGATAGCAAGTATCATTTGGCAAACAACAAATAGAGTCCCGCATTAATGCAAAAATGTTTGAGTTTAGTTATGATTGGGCATTTTTCAAAGGGGTGCAAGAGAAAAGGACAAGGGAAGGTAAAATGTTTAGAAGAAGAAAACTTTAGCGAGAATGATTCTGCCCAAGAGGAGGATGCATGCAAGTTTGATTTGAATATAGCTGATTCTTCCACTAGAGTGTTGAAAATAATAATAAAAATGTAAGGTAAAAAACACTATGTGATATGAGCATTGGAGGGGTAAACCTACAAATATATTTGGATTCAGGTTCGCCATACACCATTATAAATGAAAATGTATGGAAATCCAAGTTTGTTAATAGAATAGGTAGTGATTATTTTTAAATGGCATCAATCCAGAAGGGTATTCTGGAGGGAAAAAATGCAGTATTAGGATACCGTACACTCATTTTTTGTTAAAAAAAATTGCAAGACTTTAGGGAAATTATATGTGGCAAAGAGAGGGCCTTCTGTACTTGGTTGGCAAGATCAAGGGAATTTGCACATGATTTTGAACAACAATAGTTTGGAACGGTGCAGAGATGTTGAGGGGGCACCATAAGTGCCCCCTGGCCCCATTGCGGAGGGCCAGGGGGGAAAGACACTTTCCAACAGCCTTTTCTTGGCGGAAAGGCTGACATAAAATGGCTGTCAGAAACTGTGTTCATAATCCCGACGGCGGAGCCGAGCCTGGCTCCACCATCATTAAGGGATTATGGTGTGTTCCGATGCACCGTTGGGCTCATTGAGCCCGACGGAAGTGGCACGGACTGTCCCTCTGCCTGATGCCTCTGCCTGTGGCATCATAATGTGGTGGGCGGACCGCAATGTTAGGTGTCGGGCGGACCATAGCCGACGGTCGGTCGTTGTGGTTTGCCTGACATTGTAATCGGGCCCTTAGTTTTTTCCTACTATGATCTGTTTCAGACTCACTGCAGTATTAACGTTAGCTCTTGCATGCGCCACATTTTATTAAAACCAGCAATCAAAATGGCTTTTAAGGAAAATGCATATATTGTTTCTTTGACTTGCCATGGGAAGATATCATATTTGGAGAGCTGTGTCTGGTCCACATTCTGCTTTCAGGTTATAGACGCAGTGTATTAAATACTCCTTTTGTCAGTGCCTGCAGGAGATTCTGACAGTCTGCTCCAGACCTCCATGTGGATGGAGCCATATCACCGAACACATCTGAGAACTCCACTGGCTCCCAGTCAACAAAAGAATCACTTTTAAGCTCCACACTCGCCTACAAAGCCTTCCACGATGCAGGACCAGCATTCCTGAACCACTGCCTCTCATTCCACATACTCACCAGACAACTCCGCTCCACCCAGCTGGCCCTGGCCACCGTCCCTCAGATCCACAGACTAGAACTGGAGGAAGATCCTCTGCTACATCGCCACCAAGACCTGGAACACCATGCCTCTCCATCTCAGACAATCCCCGTCGCTGACCCATTCAGGAAGGAGCTCAACCCCAGCGCTCATATGGTTCAGCAGCCCCCCTTTGCACCTCCCAGCGCCTTGAGACCGTCACGAGTGAGTAGCCATGCTTTACAAGCCCTGATTGATTGATTGATTGATTGGATGCTATTTTCTCCCTAGTTCGGACCATTTGGCTTATGTGTGAATAATGGATGAATTACAGTTTACTAAAAGCTTATTGACTATATTTAATTAAAAATAATCAGGGCCTTTTTTAAATCAGCATATATTTTGTGCCCATAATCTATATGCTTTCAGATCTTAATCAACACAACACTACTGGCATCAGTTGCAGCTTAAATAGTAAATAGGAAATGGATAACTGGGCTACAGTTCCTTAGTCCACAAAGTGAAAATGTGACTTGTGAAATTCCCAACTTTCTGCAGCAGTTACACACAAGGACTCGGTAGCAAAATCAGCATTTAGGAGTAAGATCTCAGTGCGATGATATGTTTGGTTACTAAACGTGGTAGATTTCTAAGTTTACATGAAAATACTTATGTTTCAAGGTATTCCTTCTATCCATTATGTCATGTTTTAACATTGATTTGAAAGTGGCAGTAAACATCACATTTATTAATTTTGCTAATTGTGCCCTTAAAAGAAGTAACATTTTGTATAAGGCTTTTACTTACACAATCCTTTCAAATACTAATAACTCATGGTATGAATCAGTCGCGGCTCCTGGAGGGAGTGCTGCGGGGCGGTGGGGTGGGGCGGGGGAGGGGCAGGGTGGGGGGTAGTAAACTCCGGCATACGGCCCAACGGAGTTAAGTACGTAAATAAATAAATAAAACGAACTACATTGCACGCGCCGCATCGCCATTTGCCCCTCCCCGCCCCGCAGCACTCCCTCCAGGAGCCGCGACTGGTATGAGTAATTAGTATGAACATCGCTGGGCATGTGATTATGAGAGGAAAGGAATATTTCTGTTACCTCCTGATTTTTATCGCACACACTTCCTCCTATTACTTATTCATCGAAGAATAGGGAACAACTGTGTAGATAGGTATATACCAGACAGAATTCTGCATGGAATCCCAAGTTCCCTGAGCAGATGTTAAATATGTGTGAAGAGGCTGGTGTGGGGGATAGAGTGAGTGGAGTAATTGGTGGGCAAGGGAGGGGGAGGATGCTGCTTGACAGGGGGCCGCACTGTATGTTCCTCTCTTGTCTTGACCGAGTTTCTGGCAGGGACCGGAGACTGGCTGCATTGGAGTCCATTCCAAGTGCAATTTCACGAGCCCGAAAATGGGCCCTTTATTTCCACACCTGAAAAATCCAGGCATAGGAATATCAGCCCACTTATAATTGTGCAGACTGAATTAGACATCGGCACAACTGGCAATTATGTCATTAAAGATTTTATACCCTTCCTTTCACTGAAATAATACACTAAGGGGTCGATTCCGATTCGGGCCGGAAATCTCTCCGACCGAGCCGGACCCGGAGAGATTTCCGACCGAATCGGACCCGTGCAGTCCGACCCGAGCGAGTACGATGCGCACGTATGCCATCGGACCCGGAGTCGGTCGGACTCCCAGTGAAGTCAATGGGAGCCTGTCGTACAACGCGTGCGCGGGCTCCCATTGACTCAATGGGTGCGAAGTCGGACAAGTGCGCCCCTACAGCGGGTGCACGTGCGAAGCGATTTGCGCCGTACACGCACAGGTAGGGGGACCCATGGGTCCCCCTGTGTGCGACTCGCGTGGCTACGCGTACAGGGAGTCCGACCACGAACCCCCAAAGTACGGCTCCGACAGCTCTTTCGAGCCGGAGTACGCGGCTCGGTCGGACTGCTCGCGGCGCGCATCGTACTTACGTGGCCGGGGAACGTCTCCATTGCGCGGTGCGAGTCGAGTCCGAGCGAGTCGGTCGGTGCGGTTCGAGCCGGGAACGAGTCGGTCGGAGCGGTCGGGACGCCCGGACGAGTCGGTCGGCGAATTCGCATCGTACTCGCTCGGCCGGACCCGCGTACGATTCGGTCGGGAAACAGGGCTCCGAATCGGATCCGGTAAAGCCGAATCCGATTCGGAGCCCTACCGGCCGAGATCGGAATCGGCCCCTTAATGTGAGACCCACAACCGACTGCTTACATCTTTTATTACATTTCTGGACTCAGTGACTTCCACAATTAATTTCCCCCCACATCTTTATTTTAGATCCTCCAAAACTCCTTTTCACGTCTCACTTCCCTGGAGAAGAAGCTTCCATTCAGTTTGAATGTAAGGGGCTTGTCGGTATTCCTACAACTCTCCTGACAAATTAAAACCTTAAGTTGTGATGTTAAGTTATTGTGCAGTGCCATGGGTTCTAATGCAGACTAGGGAGTATGGGCTCACTTATTACTAGTTCTGTAGTAAAGATAATAGGAGTGACTTGACCCCCCTCACACTCATGGGTTCTGGTTAGTGCACTTGCTGAACTAGCAATTGTTCCTTGGTTTTTCCCCCATAAAAATAAACTTGCAGAGAAACGACTATGAAGAAATAAACATTCTTAATCAAAAATTAAAAACAATACAAATTAAGCCACCTAGATTAAAATCGAAAATGATGCAAACAGTTGAGATATCATTGACTGTGGATCAATGTCCTTAAGCTATCCATTTAAAAAGAAAGATTCAAATTCAATCATTTAGAGAATTGCATCAAAAAATGTAATCTGAATGGCCAGTAAAGATGCAAATACTGAAAACCTTTCAAATTTCCATCAATATGCACCAGATCTATTTAAAAAAAAAAATATTTCTTAGGTCGGAAAACAATGTGAATGTGAGGAGATCAATGTAAAGAAATAACATAGCTACCAAGTTTTCAGCATGCATTTGAGTGATATTTTTATGTTTATACTCTACTTATGAGTGGCGTTTATGTCTATCATGTATGAAAGAAAACGTGTATGGGACAAAACAGCAAATCGTCCATGCATTGTAATACCTAGATTACATCACCAAATCCAACATAGGACAGTTTCAAATTTCTAAAGTTGTTGTGCATCAGGTCCCACTGTACTGTGGTTTCTCTAATTTTTGTAATACAATTTAAAATCTATTTTGTTTCATTCATTGCAATAACAAACCACCCAACCATAATTAACAACCTTTAACTCCTAACTACACTCGGTGGGAAGTCTTTCAAATGTGTCTGAAGCAGCCAGGTATCATCATCTGTGCACTTGTCAGGAGGATGTGGACTGTGCTGTCATAAATTGCTGCTTCCCGCTGTCTGCGACTGTCTTCTTCTGCTGCCTCAAGACTTTGTTTGGTACTTCTGGGGGAGTCAGGAGTCTGCTGCTCTCTTGAATAGCTGAGGAGTTATCCGGTCAGTGCGTTGTCGGTGGATATTACTTGCTGGAAGCAGCCACAGTGCACCACCGAGTCCCTACAGCAAACACACATGACTAGAGTGAGAATCTCATCCTGAAGACCTGCAAGCAGGTCCTTGCCAGCAATGTCTCTAGCAAGAGACACCTGGGGGGCTGAAGAGGCGGTGTTCTATCCCACCATCAGGACTAGAGAAAGCAGGCAGAGGCGTGGCTGTCCAGGTGCCAATCGGGCCTAAAAAGACACAGGGTCACATGTATCAAAAAAGCATTTTGCGATTACCAAATAGTGCTTTTTACCAAATCACTATTTGGTAATTGCAAAATGCTATGTATGTTAGGAATCGCCAAAGATTTAGCGATCCTTTATTATTACCAAATAGCGATTTGCTAAATAGGTAATCGCTATTAGATAATACTACTCCATTCTTTCTTACGGGTCTAAAGACACATGGGCGCAAATGGTTTTACATTAGTTAATTTGGGATCACCTAATTGGTAATTGCAAATTAGATAATGCAAGGCTAAGGGTGCCTGGGAGTCTAAGGCCCCGTGAAGCACTTCAAAAATAAATGTGCACATGTAAAGCTCACACATGGCCTAGGGGTATGTATGCACTACATCGTACTTTGTAAAAAGCATTTTTGTAAATTTTTCAAAATTTACACATGGTTATCATCGATTTGAAGTCACTGGTAATAGCATTTTCCTAAATACACAGTTTGCATTTAGAAAATGCTTTGTACATGTGCTAAAGGAATCGCAAATTGTGATTCCCTATTTTTGCGATTACCTAAAATTGTAACTGCAAAGCCTTTCATACATCTTGAAAGGCTATTTTGCATTTGCAAATGGCCCAAATTACCGATTTGCACCATTTGTGAATGCAAAATTGTTTGATACATGTGGCCCATGATGATCAGCCAGTTCTCTGCTGACCAGGGCATGACTTGCGGCGAGCAAGGCAAGATTAAAAAACAATGCTGCCACCCACCACCTCTGCTTCTGCAAGCCTGCTGATTCAGTTGATCTCCTGTGTGCGTGGTCATAGGGGTAGAGCAGCCTGGCATTGGAAAACAAGGCAAGGCATCACCCAGAACCATGAGTGCAGCATTCTATCTAGCACGGCTGTTTGTTTATTTTGTTTCACTTTCCATAGTTGCTGAAAGCAGAGATCACGTGGTAAAGGTATACTCTCCAAGGCAGAGCTTGGCTTGCCCGTTGTGGTTCTTCATGACTGAAACACTCCCAGCAGCAGGGCCGTCCTGGCCATAGCAAGCATCAGGTGTTTCCCTGGGGAGCTGGAAGGGTGGGGGCCATTTTTGCAGCAGTGGGGCCAGTTTTGCAGAGGGGGGATGGTCCAACAAAACTGCCAGGGCTGCTTTAGGTTCTCAGTCCGGCCCGCCCAGCACTATATTGTTTGATGTCTAGTCTATTCAAAGAGACAATGTATTAACTAAGCATAGCAAGCCAATTTTAACATGCTGCACGGAAGCCCTTGGTAACCTATTACTTAGGCATCTCAGCTCTGTGGCTTGCCTTGTCGCGGTTGGCCCCAGGTGCACTATACTTGCGTGACTAAAGCAGTTTAGCGAAGCAATGTGGACACCAGCAGTATAATGCGTTAGTTTAACCCATTAGGCGTGGTACTTGGCAGGCCTGAAATAACATTGGGGCATATTCTCAAGGAGCTATCGCCGAGTTATCGGCACTTTATCGCAGCCAAAGTCGTGATAAAATTTATCGCCCCATTCACAAGCTGGTGCTGACAGCCGATACCACCAGTTTACTTGCGAAAGCATCCGCATAAAACATCACCACAGATGACCCCGGCAACTATTGCTAATGAGTTGCAGAGTAGGCGTTCCCGAGCAAAAATCCGCGACAACACCACACCTCAACATTCTCAACGACCAGCCACATCGGCGATAAGACCACAAAACAGGCGATAAGGTGCGTTAGCAGCAGGAAATTAACACCTGCTCTGACCTGGTGTAAAGTCAGACGACAACCTGCACCATCAAGGGAGCCCAGCCCAGAGCCACACATGAAGAACAACAGATGCCATGGAGCCACCCACCATGCATCCCGGAGCCCGAGAGGGCAACAACACCCACCCCCACCACCCCCAGGAACGCTACCCCCGGACCCTCCCCGCCCCCCACCCCCGGACCACCACAGAGGCAGCGCAGATAAAGACAGCGGACCTTCAGGAAATGCTCCAGCCTCACAGACCTAACACCAGACAATGTCAATGCCCACTACAGGCTCAAAAGGACAACCATCCTCCGCATCCTGAACATCATTGCCCACAGGCTGAGGGTACCAACACAGCGGACAACCAACATCCCTCCGCAGACAAAGCTGCTGGCTGTGCTGCACCTGTTGGCCTCTGGTACCTCCCAACCAACAACCGCCAGAGTCGGAGGAGTCTCACAGCCAGCCCCATCCAAGTTCCTCACACCTGTCCTGGATGCCACCATCAGCTAGGTACCCCAGTACCTATACGTCCCCCACAATGCGCAGGAAAAGCTGGAGACCAAGCAAGGACTATACGCCATAGCTGGATTCCCGCACGTGTTGGGGGCATTCGACTGCACACATGTCCCACTTGTGCCACCTGCCGACACTGCACACAATTACCGCAACAGAAAGTACACGCATTCCATCAAAGTCCAGGCAATCGTTGACCACAAGGGACTCTACACCAATGTCGTAGCCAACTACCCAGGCAGTGTGCATGATCCCTCCATCTTCCGATAGTCCAACGTCAACCAGCGCTTCCATGATGGCACCTATGGGAATGCACTGCTCATTGGCAAGTACCAAATGAACACCCCACACACCTCAACTCCACAATCATGCAACTCACAACTCTGGCACTGCACACGTCAGAAAATCACATACAACATGCCAAACAACATGCCCACCCACCAGACACGACAGCACAACTTACTGTGGCAACCTTGGCTAGCCATGTACATGAGCCATCAATGGCATGGCACCTCAGCCACACAATAGCGGAATATGGGGAGAGGTGGGAAGCAGGCATGTGCGAAGGAGGCAAGTGACCCATGAATGAGAATTTACACAATGCCAAGTGTGTTGGAGATGTGCTGGACAGACTGCAGTATGCAGACCACAGACATATCCATCTCTACAAGCACTGCTGGTGTTTGGAGTGTAGTGGACGCAACCATGTAACCCCAGCCAGTGGGAAAGATCGTGGAAATGTAGCTTGTGACGTCCCCCCCTGTAAGCGTGTGCGGAGTGGGCTGGCCCGGCGTAAGCGTGGGGATTGGAGGCCTGTCGCTGGTTATCGGTGATTTTTGTATCGGGTTTGGCCTCATCGCAACTTTATTCGCGTTCGTGTTTCGCATTTTTGCGGCGTCGCGTGTATTTTAACGCGGTCATTTGACGCGTTATCGTGGGACTATCGCATGGTGCCGCCATGTTGGGAATACTACGTTAACACGGCGTTGTTTTCCCGCGATAGACTGCGATATGCAAAGTTGCGTTAAGCTAAACTTGCGGTGGTTATCACACGTTCTTGAGAATATGCCCCATGGTCTCTGCTGTTGAATACTCCAGGTAACATAGGCTCAGAAAAGGCTTGATCAACTTCGTTAGTTATCTGACCTGAGAACTGATATTATCTTTTCCTCATAAATTAAATGGGTTTAGGTATTATGATCAGCCATATGCTATACTATCAAAAGCCATTATTTTCAAATGTGCAATCTGAATGACAAATGTTTAAAATTTTCACCAGTAACGTACAAAACGTAAAACAAAAAGTAAGCAAGAAAGCCAAAAAGAAAAATCATTTTCTTCACTTCAATGATGCTCCAAAAAGATCAGTAAATGAAGCAAGAGTGAGAGCGTGAGAGTGGTAAAAAGGTCCGAGAATCATGGAGGAATTATTTGCAGAGGGCAAGTGATGTTTTATTGCAAATAATGATTAACATAGTATTTTTGCAGACATCCCTGGATTAACCCTCCATTTGAGAAATACATAAACAATCAAAATGGCGGGAAATAGTATGTTCAGGTTTTTATGCTAGAATGGCAATGATTGAGAAAATATCAGGTACAGGAAATTGTCGAAAAATATAAATATTCTGAACACACAGATTATCAGCATTCAGAGAATATGTCTGACCAGCAGCATCCTGGAAGCATTGACCCGAAATAGTGGGAATACCAGTCAACCATTTACAAAAAGATTACTGCAATTCTTTTTAAATGAATAATGTTACAGAAGTAAGGCCATCTGAGATTTTTGTACTCTTGATTACTTGTTTTGGTTAGTTTTATATAGTGTGAACTTGACCCAAAGGTATCAGAGCACTTTACAGGAGCACCAGTTGCGTTACAGATGGACACATTCATTTTTTCAGGCATGGGGAGACTAAGTGATTTCCCCAGAACCACAGGATGTTGAGCGTCCTTGCCGCAGCTCGAACCCGGTACCCCTGCTTCAAAGTCAGCATCTTCTCCCATTGACAAATCTGCACCAAACGTGAAGAGAGAAATTTGATGCAGATCCAAGAAATCATTCAAAATATTTTCATCATTTGCTTCTAAAGTGAGATTTTACGTAGTCTGATTGCTTTTATTTTTCTCAGGGAATTTATTCAGCCATTTTGGAGATATGCAAGGTACTACTGCATATGTCAAAAAGGTTTGTGAACACTGGACCGTCCATGCACATACATATCTGCTTGGGACAATATATGAAATTGAAAATTGAAAAGAACATCCAACTGTCACGCCCCTCCTCAGGAAACCATCTGCTGACCCTGTCACACTCTGTAACTACAGTCCCCTCTCCCTGCTTCCATGTGTGGACAAGATCCTAGAGAAACTAATCAACCGATGCCTCACCAACCACCTCCCCAACCATCTGAGCCTCAATACCATCAAGTCCGTATTCAGGCTCAAACACAGTACAGCAACACCATTCACTGACACCACAGATGACATTTGCATGATCCTTGACAGAAGAGACATGGCAGCCCTTATTCTCCCTTACCTCTCTGCAGCATTTGACACAGTCTCACATCCCATCCTCATCAGACGCCTGCACAAGTTTAGCATCCAAGGACCTGCTCTCTGCTGTCTCTGCAATTTCTTAATGAACAGAACACAAGTGGTCAGCCTATATCCTTACTCCCTGTAGGCATCTGCAGCGTGCCTCACTGTTCATTACTCAGCCAGACCCTCAACATATACATGATCACTCTTGCCAGTCATCCACAATTGTGACATCAACATCCTCTCCTATGCTGATGACATGCAAATCATTCTAGACCACCAACACAAGAAGCAAGTTCACAGCCTGAATGACTGAAGTTGCTAACTGGATGAAGCCAACACCTACAAAACAGAAGTAGTGATCTTTGGCAAGAACACCTTATTATGGGACTCCAACAGGTGGCTGTCCGAACTCAGACCCACGACCTTGCCAGGAAACCCAGAGTCATCATCAACAGCCAGCCGAACATGACTGCACAAGTCAACGTCATCACTGCATCCTGGTTCCACATCCTGAAGTTGCTGCGGAAGATCATAAAACGGCTAATGTCACTCTGGCCCTAGTCACCTGAATATTAGACTACTGGAATACCCTCTATGCCGGGATAACCAAGGAACTCACCAGAAGACTACAAATCATCCAGAACTTGGCAGCTAGACTCATTCTCAACCTCCCCATAGAACTTTCATTACACCACACCACGCTTCATGGAGCTCCACTGGCTCCCGATACACAACAAGGGTAATTTCAAACTTCTCACACATACATTCAAGTCACTACACAAAGTAGGCAGTCACATCTCATCCTACAAACCACCCAGATACCGCCACTCTGCAGGACTTCTATATACACATATCCCACGCATACATAGAACTGGATCAGGAGGATGAGCATTTTCTTACATCACTCCTGAAGTCTGGAATGGCCTTCCGCTCCACATTGAAGCCTCCTCCTCTCTTCTAAAATACCACAAGCATCTGAAATCCTGGCTTTTCAATTAACCAACATATCCTAGACATGGATAGGCACATATACCTGCTCTGTACCAGAATATCCTTCGTGGCTGATGGTGCACTTAAGTAATACTCATAATATTACATAACATTGCACTGCAGCACATGACATGACATCGCATCATATAGATCTGTTTGGACTAGGTGAATAATAATTGCATGCCTTTTGATACAAATGGGGAGAGTATGTAGCCTTACGGCTAGAGCGGTTGACCTTGAAGTTGGGGAACCGGGTTCGAGTCTCGGCAACAACGCTCAACATCCTGTGATTCTGGGAAAATCACTTAATCTCCCCGTGCCTAACAAAAATGAATGTGTCCTTGTGTAAGGAAACTGGTGCTATGTAAAGCGCCCTGAGACCCAATATCTTCAGGTCTAGTTTGCGCTATATAAAACTCTAAAAATCTTATTTTTTTTAAAACAGCTCACTGTGACGTATGGTGTTTCAGTGTACACCAAACCACTGTGCACTGTTTTGATGTCAATAAAGATCCAAACAAAACACACAGGGACAGACAACACACAACCCAAGTTTGGCATTATGACGCACAATTTGGCGGACGATAATCACACATCCACAGACACACACCAAACCTCAATGGGACATACAGAGTTTCTATTATAACACTATACCCCTGGTGTGAACATCTATAGTACCTTTTAATAATCCCCCTATGGAATGAGTGTGCCAAATGCATTGCCACCCTGGCCTTTTTTCTTGGGTTTAGATGAAAAGTACTGCTGGGGGAAGCATTTAGAGTGCATTCCTTTAACAAGGGAGTTACTTGCAAAAGGCATATTCCATTCCTAGAATCTCTTAAAAATTATAATAGAGTCCCCATTATCATTGGCGTATAAAAATCCTTTAGGAAATAAGGTTTTCTGTTGAGGGGTTGAGAACCCGTCACAAACTGAAACCACAAACCATGTCAAGGTAAACCACAAATGTCACTGAATTATTCTGTTCTTAACCCTCTGGCAGCTTGGCAGAAAAGCAGTCAGGCTTAACCTAGAGGCAATATGTTCAGTATTTATGCAGCACCCAAACCCTAATTCAGAAAAATAGAGAATAATTTTATGAATAATTTGGTACCAAAGCAACAAAAATTCAATTAGTAACTATCCCCTAAATGATCAAAACTCAAGCAAAGTTGAAAGTTATGGATGACCTCAATGGAGCGCGGTTCAGATACTTGAAGTGGATTGAGCCCGGTCTCTGCTTATCTTCAGGTTTAGAATCAATTTTGAAGAACAATGTCTTAGAAGGCAAAGTTTGGTGAGGGAAGGCAGTTGGTGGTGTCCGAGGAGGAAAAATTGCCATCGAGGAGCTTCTGGGCAAAGTCACAGTGAAGATTAGTATATTCGGACTTAATCTCTTTTTTGTCAGTCAGAAAAATCTCCAGTGGAACGAAACTGCAGGCTGAAGCCGATGAGAGCTCGACAAGGCTGAATACATTTCCGAAAAGTAGCCACTGAACAGGATATCCTGCTGCAGAAAAGGAGGTAGCGAAGCCATTGCAACGTCAGGCCGACCGGCAATGAACCTTGGGGAGATCAGCAAGCAGTTAGATCCCGGTTTTCTGTTGGTTCTCAGAGCACTTTTTGCTGGAAAGATTTTTATGTCCAAGTTTTGGTTTTTGGTTGTTTGGGCACATTTAACACCACCTCCAAGAGTCCAGGATTGGGTGGCCACCACTTGAAAGGCAGGACTCACTTCTGGCAGGTTCAGGTGCAGTATTTAAGTTGTTGGAGCTTTTAAGGTCAGAACAGGAAGCCGGCCAACTAGCCCTAGGAGTCACTCTGTTAGTCATGGGATTAAGCAGCAAGGCAGGCCTCAAGCAGCAGAGTAGTTATCTGGGAGTAGGAGGCAGGCTTCAAGCAGCAGAGCAGTCCTATGTTAGCAGCAGGGCAGTCCTTCTGGGGGTCCTCTGCAGGTTCATGAATGAACTGAAGAGTGGGTCTGAAGGTCCTCTTTTTATATCTGGTGCCAGCTTTGAAGTGGAGGAAACTTATAGAATTTTCCCCCCACTGATGGTTCTGGAATTTCATTCCTCCCTGCCCAGGCTGCAAAGGGTCTGTGGTGACAAAGAACTATTGTATAATTCTTTCTGAGGGTGCTGAGGCAGCACCTTTGAAATGTAAGTGTGGCAGGGAACAGTAAGTCCTTTTTGTCTCTCTGTCTGGAAGGAATACACGAAGTCCAACTGCTATGCTAATTACAGTTATGTGACCCAGGACAAAGATTGCAGATATCAAATAGTTAGGACAAGAAAATGACAACTTTCTAAAAGTGGCATTTTCATAATTTTGACTTAAAATCCGACTTTACCATTACAGAGGATTTTAAATTACAATTCTGTTGAGACCAAACATGACTTTTCTAACTGTTGCCAATCAACCGTTATCACTTATTAAATGTAACCCAATGTTTTCCTATGGGAGAGATAGGCCTCACATTTTTCACTACATTAAATGTAAAACTTAAAAATACACATCCAACTTTTTAAAAATTCAATGCAATCTGCTCTATAGACTGTTTAGGACCTACCCGAAGTGTGACATGTACGTATTAAAACAGGAAGTTTAGTCCTGGCAAAAGATTTATTTTGCATGATCAAATTGGCAATTTAAAACTGCACAAAGGCTGCAATGGTAGACCTGAGACATGTTTTAAACTGCTACTTAAGTGGATGGCCCATTAAGTCATGCAGGCCTATTAGTATCACTATCCACTAGAGACTTGTAAGCTATTTAAATGTGCCAAATGGGTGTAAGCCATTTTCATCATGTTTAGAGGAGTGAGCACAAGCACTTTAGCACTGGTTAAAAGTGGTACAGTGCACAGAGTCCTAAGACCAACAAAAGCAAATTTCAGAAAGTAGGAGCAGAAAAAGCAAATGGTGTGGTGGACGACCACCCCAGCAGCTGTCTGGTCTAAGCGATCCCTCACATTCAACCCTAATATCTTAATCTCATCCATGTGGGTGGTCTACTGAAATGTGTCTACATGATGATTCTTGCAATGAGTGCCTGCTTTCTTTACCATCTCTAAATCATCCCCCCTATCTTGAGCATACTCTGAGCTTCTCTGCTAGCATTTCTTAAGCGATTGGATTTATCACTTGACCCCTTGAGTTGGTTGAGCGCTGCTTGTGTCTTCACTTTTATTGTATTCCCTGGGTCTTCATTTGTTTCTTCATAGATTGTGCTCTCCTTCATTGCTGAGCCTTTGTGGTCAAGCCTTTGCTGCCACCGACTCCTCTGCTGCTGAGGATGTCAGGCTCTGTTGATCATTTATGCCCAGGATTTGGCATATCTCTGTAAATGATTTTGATTGGTACAGAGACACTACTCATGTAAACATTATACTAAATCGGCGGCCCTATCTGTACCCAATGTCTCTGCTGGTTAAGGATTCTGGGACTGTTTGAAATTCACAACGTTTATGCAAGGTTATGGTAGAAGGAACATGGTATAGAAGTAGTTTAAGTCCACTAAACATGATCTGTCCCACATTTCTGGTGGCCTTCATGATGCTTTCTTTCTGACAAAAATAATGGAGGCATGTTAAAATGTGAGAAATAGGAGTGTTGGTGGAGTGGGGTGTTAACCCAGCTCAAGCAACAGCCACAATACCTCTCACGGTGAACCACAAAAGTTACTAAATGAGCTTGTGCTTAACCCACTGGTAACTTGGCACAAAAGCAGTCAAGCTTAACTAAGGAGCAATGGGTGAAGTATTTCTGCAGCACACAAACAGTAATAAAGTGAAAGCACAACACACATAAAATCCCACAACAATTTAGGAAAATAGAGTTGATTTGATTAAATTATTTGACACCAAAATGACAAAAATCAAATCATTAGAACCAGAGTTAAGACTGTTCAAATTTTATGGTAAAAACTCAGATCTAAATGATCAAAGCTCCAACCGCAGACATCGAGTCGTGCAAGACTGGATGAAAGTAGAAAAATATGGCTAACTGCGATGGAGTACGAGTCAGATAAATACATTGAATTGGGCTTGGTCGGCCCTTACCTGCAGACTAAAATTGTCTGAGAAGGTAGAAGCTCAGTGGAGCAAGGCTGCAGGCAGTGTCTGAGGATGAAGCGTCATGCCTGGGAGCTGCTGCCCGAAGTTGCAGTGAAGATTTCCACGTTCGGACTTAGTCTCCTTTTTGGAATTTGAAAATCTCCAGAAGGATGTAGCTGGAGGCTGTAGCTGATGAGGGCTCCATGAGGCCGATAATCCTTCGTGAAGGATCGCTAAACAGGATTTCCTTCTGTGCGAGATGAAAGTAGTGGGAGCTACTGCAAAATCAGGCCATTAGGCAATGTACCTTGTGGAGGATGTTCAGTTAGGTTAGTCCCAGTCTCCTCTTGGTTCTCAGAGCAGCTTTTGGCCAAAAATGCTCTATGTATGAAAATTTAGATTTTGGGCACCTTTAGCATCACTCACAAATGTCTAGGACTGAGGAGGCACCTTTTGGAGAGTTAGGACTCAATCAAACTGGGTACAGGTGGATTTAAGATGGTTGAAATCTTTTCTGTCCCTGAGGCTCTGATCAGGAGAACATCCAACTAGCCCATTGAGTCACTCTGGTAGTGCTGGATATAAGGAGTGGAACAGGGCTCAAACAGCACTGCATGCTTCTGGGGATTCAAGGCAGGCTTCAGTCAGTCGAGCAGTCCTTCCAGCTGCAGAGAAGCAGTCTTCTGAAGTACACAGCAGGCCACAGCAGCAGGCAGTCCTCTAGAAGTCCTTCCACAGGTCCAGAAAGTGAACTAAAGAGTGGATCTGAGGTTCCCTATTTTTATACTTTGTGCCTTCCTTGAAGTAGGAGAAGTTTCTAGAGAATCCCCTTTGAAGTGCTTGGATTTTTCTTCCTCCCCTGTCGTGGCTTCAGTCTGGCTGCATGAACAATGAATTGGTGTGAAGTCCTTTGTGTGAAGGCAGGGCACAGCCTATTGTTATGCAAGTGGGGCTGTGCCCAGCTCCACACCCTCACCCTGCCAGTGATGGCCCATTCATGCACACCTACTACATCTATTGTTAGGCTGTCTGGTAGAATAAGCAAAGTTCAAGTGTAAACTACACCCAGTCATGTGACCAAGGAACAGGCTACAGGCACCAAATATATAGGGCAGGAACATTTTCAAAATTGTGACTTAAAATTCAACTTTTACATTAAGGAGGATTTTACATTAGAATCACCAAACATGAGACCTTTACTGGTTCCCAGTCAAACGTTAGCACTTATTAAGTGTAACAAGGCAACCCAATGTTATCCTATAGGAGAGGTTGACCTCATAGTAGAGAAAAACGAATTTATGAGTTTTTCACTACCAGGGCAAGTAAAACTAAAAGGTTCATGTCTAACCTTTCAATTAAAATGCACCCTGGCAAATAGGCTACCTAGTTTTAACCTTAGGGATGACATATGTAATAAAAGAAGAGGTTAAGGCTTGGCAAAGGGGCTATATTGACAAGTCGATTTTGCATCTTAAAACTGCATTCAGGCTGCCATGGCAGGCCTGGTACATGTTTTAGGGGGCTACTAAGTGGGTTGCACAATAAGAGCTGTAGGCCTACTAGTAGCATTTCATTTACAGGCCCTGGCATATGGTATACCAATTTACTAGGGACTTATAAGCAAATTAATTATGCCTATTAGGTGTGAACCAATTTGACCATTGTTTAGAAAGTGAGCACAAGCACTTTAGCACTGGTTAGCAGTGGTAATGTGCACAGAGTCCTATGGCCAGCAAAAACGAATTCAGCAAAAATAGGGGAATGAAGGCAAAATGTTTGGAGCTAACCCTCCAGAGAGATCCAAGTCCAGCACCAAGTCTCACACGTTGAAGGAATAGTGACCCAGGGAGGCTTTTTCAGGTTTTAAGCACTACTGGAGCTGTGAGTTTTAGTCTTAGGGTTCTGGGGGTGCTGGGACCTTTGCTTTTATGCCCCAAGGCTAGTTTTGCAGCAAAGTGAACAAAAGTCTCAAACTGCATAATATTTAATGTTACATGCTTTTTTACTAATAATATTGTTAACAGTCAATCCCTGTACTTTTGGTTGCATGACATTCAAACTGGTGGCATCATCTTGAACTGCTTTAATATTGTTGTAGGTTTTGATTACTTAGTTCTACTTTTATTATAGGTGGTGAGACCCTGACAAGGCCTGACGTTATTGAGTGCACCCCATTATATCGTGTCAGCATAAGAAGGAGTACTGTGGTTTTAGGGCTTGTTGGTTCCCAAATGTTAGAAGGACACCGATTTATTAAGTATTGTTGGCTTCAAAGTTGAAGACTATCAGTAGCCCACCTCACTTCTGCAATGTACACCTTCAACTGCTCTGCTTCGCTAACTTCTGAAAGTCAAGTGCAACCAAGGGAACTTGGTTCCCAGTATAGAGAAGATTTGGGCCTTATTACTTGCGAAGGACTCCCATCTTTTACAGCTAATAACCCTTATTCTTACAATAATTAACTTCTAATCTGTGTCATATAAATACTGTAAGCATTAACACATACACAGACACACTCAAACGCTATACAATAGAATAAATACACAATAACTATTTTAAACACAGCTGCACACACACATATTTGCCATTTTAAAAACAAACTCACCTACCGCATTGGTTGTGCTTATACCCTGCAACAATAACTCACTCAATGTCAAAAGTGCAAAGAGAGACTACAATGGTGTGGGGGGCATACAGAGGGGCTGTGATATGTTCATACCCAAATTTTGGTAAGTAATAGTGTAACCCCCTAAAGAAAAACTGTCAATTTATATGTAGAACATATACTCCTATTAACATCTCTTCATAAAATAAATCTTTTAAAAAACTAATGGTCAAAGAAAGTTAAGATTGACTTATAGGTTCACAGTGGCCTTCCCTGACAAATTAAACTGTGAAATTACCGAGGTAAGGTGCTACCCTCACCCAATGTCCCACACACAACACTAATCGAGGAATGGGGATTGAATATTTTTCATTCTTATGGCTAAGGTGTGAAATGTACTCACTCTACCTTTTCACAGCTAGTTCGTTTTGTATTCTCCAAAATCCCAAAGACCTGGTTGTTTACCTCTTCAGTGTGTCTATATTCATTTTATCTGTTTAATCACACGTTCTAGCACTAGCAAAATGTCTTTTTAGGTCACTTTCACACTTAACAATTCTTAATTCATTCAAAAATTTGGGGGGTGTTTACTTTTTAAAAATCAGTCGGGCTCTGAACATGTTTTTCTGGTTGTTGAAAATGCCTTTAGGAAATTACCAAATGAAATACATAACATTAAAATATACATTGATATTTTCAAGATGCATTGCGCACTTACAATTCTAACAAAGTCACCTTGAGCTATTTGAATATAAAATGACCCCAGTTTCTTTGCCACTTGAGTAAATTAAACAACACTTTAAGACACTGAAGTCGTATTTCTTCTGTATTCTTAAATGGCAATTGAAAGGTTATGTAATCCAATTAAAGGTGAGAAGAGAGTAATGATTGTACATTTTCTCTGGTGATTTTCTCAGTAGGAGACTAAAACCTTTAAACACCCTTCACAGAGAACTCCTGTTCGGTAAAAGGCACAATTCTCGTATTTAACTAATCAGAAACATACTGTTGCTTAACTACATTTCCCAGGAGAAAAGAATAGGAGCATGACAGGAAGGGTAGTGGATTATGTCAGGAGCCATATTCAGTACTTCTCAAAACTGTCTTGATACCTATGTCAGCTTCTATGAGTCCAACTATCAGAAAGCCACGGAGTACAAAGAATGTAGTTTATAATCACCAGGGGCCAGATGTACGAAGTATTTTTGCTTGCGCAAACGGGTTTGCGACCCGTTTGGGCATGCAAAAATACCTAAGGGCCATGTACAAACCCTAATTAGCTAGTCACAATTTATTTGCGACTCGCTAATTAGGATTTGCGACTCGCTATTAGGAAGGGGCGTTTCAAGGGCGTCCCTTCCTAATAGCGAGTCTGAAGCCTATGTATGACTGTTTTGCGACCGCGATTGCGGTCGCAAAACAATCGCTAATTACCACCTACTTCAAGTAGGTGATAAAGCATTCGGGAACAGGAAGGGGTCCCCAGGGGACCCCTTCCCCTTTGGGAATGCATGGGAAAATATCTTTTAAGGGCCTGCAGTGGTCCCAGGGACTACTGCCTGCCCTTAAAAAAATGAAACAGAAACGTTTCATTTTTGTTTTTTAAATGCATCCCGTTTTCCTTTAAGGAAAACGGGCTGCATTTTAAAAAAAAAACCTGCTTTATTTAAAAGCAGTCTCAGACATGGAGGTCTGCTGAGCCCAGCATGCCACCATCACCGGGAGGGCCAGCCGTTCCCAATAGGGTCGCAAATTGCGAGTGGCTCATTAATATTCATGAGCCTCGCATTTTGCGACCCCATTGGGAATCGCTAACAGTGTCTCTGACACTGTTGTACATTTGCTTTTGCGACTCGCAAATTGCGACTCGAAATATTTCGCAATTTGCGAGTCGCAAAAGCAAATGGTCGTACATCTGGCCCCAGGTAACATAGTTTCTGGAAACATGAAAAACAATGTCAGCACAGAAGCTCCACAAAAAAAAATATTGAAATAATGTATAATTGAAAAATGCTTAAGTTGTGTAACTTGTTTGTAAAATACAGACTAATCCATATGTACCACATGTTTGTAAAGCACAATGAGATGCACAAAAATATGACTTGATTTAAGTTCGATTATTACCTGGAAACAGTCCTTCAGTACTCATGTATTTGCACACTCCCAGATAGAAATTGCTTTTTTATTTGAGGGAAGTGTGAGCCCTTCTCCAGCAACAACCACAATCCCTGTGTGGGTGATCCACAAACAGTCACTAAATTAACCTGTGCTTAACCTACTGGTAGCTTGGCACAAAAGCAGTCAGGCTTAACTTAGAGGCAACGTGTAAAATATTTAGGCAGCACTTAAACAGTAATAAAGTAAAAACAACACAAGAAAAATCCCACACCAATTCTGCAAAATAGAGTAAAATGTCATAAATTATTTGACAAAGAAACAACAAAAATCTAATCAGTATACCTGAGGTTATGAATTTTTAAAGTTTTTAGTAAAAACTAGTGCCTAAAAGATCAATGTGTGAAGTGCAACACAAGGGCAAAATCAAAAGCTATGGCCAACTGAGATAGAGCACGTTTCGGCTACACAAGGTTGATTGGGTCCGGTCTCCGCTTACCTTCAGGTTTAGAAGACATTTTGAAAAAAATATGTCCGAAGGTAAAGTTCAGTGGGGCAAGGCAGCTGAAGGTGTTCGAGGAGAAGGAGATGTCATAGGGAAGCTGCTTGATGAATGAATGAATAAATGAATGGAGGGATATCTAAAGTGCACAGCTACTCCAAAGACTGTCCCGGCGCTACAGAGAAATAGCATTCAGAAAAGAAAATTAGATGAAAGCTACTTAGCGCATGAAAAGCCAGGCTTGATGAAGTCACAGTGAAGATTTCTACATTTGGTCTCTTTTTTGGAAGTCGAAAATCTCCATTAGGGTGAAGCTGGAGGCTGTAGCCGACCAGGTCGGATACCCCTTCTGCAAGGAGACTCTGAACAGGATTTGCTGCTGTGGAGAAGAACATAGAGGGAGTGACCGCAAAGTCACAGTGACTGACGATACGCCTTGGGTAAATCAGCGAGCAGGTAGGTTCCAGGCTCCTCTTGGGTCTCAGGGCACTTTTTGGCTGAATTTTTGGGTTTAGGCTATCTGGGCATCCTAGAACAACTTCCAAGGATACCGGACTGGGCGGGCACCACTTGAAGGGTAGGACTCACTTCAGGCACAGTCCAGGTGAAGGGTTCAAGTTGTTGGAGTTTTTGTGTCCCTATAGCTCAGAACAGGAGGCCTGCCAACTAGCCCTTGGAGTCACTCTGGCAGTCTTAGGTTCAAGCAGCAAGGCAGTCCCCCAGTAGCAGGGCATTCCTCTGAGGGTTCAAGGCAGGCTTCCAGCAGCAGGGCAGTCCTCTGAAGTGCAAAGCAGACCTCAGGCAGAAGTGAAGTCCTCTGAAGTGCAGAGTAACCCTTTTGACTGCCCCTCGCAGTTCTATGAGTGAACTGAAAAGTGGGTTTGAGGGTCCCGTTTTTATACATGGTGCAGGTTTGAAGTGGAAGAAACTTATGGAGGCCCCACCTCCACAGATAGTTCTGGAATTTCCTTCCACATTGCTCTGGTACCAGGATGTCTGATGTGAAATAAGACTAGTGTGAAGTCCTTTGTGATTGTGCTGAGGCAGCCCTTTAAAATATAAGTGAAGCTGGCATAGATCAGTCCCTTCCTTCCTGGCAGGATGGCTCATCCTGCCAATGCTTAGTCCCGCTTTGTGTCAATGTCTGGGAAGAAAACACAAAGACCAACTGCCATACTAATCATCGTCATGTGACCTGGACACAGGCTCCATGCATCAAACGGATAGGACCAGAAAAAGCCAACTTTTTAAAAGTTGCAACTTCAGAATTGTGCCGTAAAATATGACTTTACCATTAAAGAATATTTGAAATGACAAATCTTTTGACACCAAACATGACATTTGTTGCTATTCTTGAACACAAGTTATCACTTATTAAAGGTAATAAGGGAACCAATATTATCCTATAGGAGAGGTAGGCCTCACAGTGGTGAGAAACAGCAGTTTAAAACTGCACACAGACTACAATTAAGCCTGGGCGGTGAACTCCACTCCGTTCCGGGAGTTTGCGGAGTTTTCTGCACTCCTCGAGCATTACTCCGCGTAGTGCAGCAGAATTGTTTTGCCTGCTTGCGCTCGCGAATGGTAAGTTCGCGAGCTGCAGCTCGGGTAGAATTTCTACCCGAGCGACAGAAAAACCAACGCGAACAGCAGTTCGCACTGCACTCCACCACTTGCGGAACTTCGTGTAGTTCTGTTAGCCACTTCGCGGAGTTCTGCGTAGCAAAACTCTGCAAACTACGCTCAAGCCTGACTGCAATGGCTGGCCTGAGACATGCTTTAAATGTCTACTTAAGAGGGTGATACAGTAAGTGCTGAAGGCCCACTAGTAGCATTTAACTTACAGACTTTGGGTACATGTTGTCCAAGTTTACTAGGGACTTATAAGTAAATTTAATGTGCTAATCAGTTGTAGGCCAATCTAACCATGTTTAAGGAGTGAGCACAAGCACTTTAGCATTGGTTAGCAGTGGTAAAGTGCATAGAATCCTAAAGCCAATAAATTCAAATTTCTGGAAACAGGAGGGGAGTAGGCAAAATGTTTGGGGGACGAACACCCTGAGGCTGACAGGTCGAACACTTCCCAAACGTAAGTCACACTTAAATGCATTACTCTACTTGGGGTCATCAAGTATATTATTTATATATACACTTTCATGGTCTATACATACATACTTTTCATTTAGACCAGTAAACACTGCCTTGTGAATGTCAGAAAAATGGTCAGATAAAGGCAATCCAAATGAGCTGAACACAGAGTCAGTTCTATTAGATGTTTTTTCTAACATTAATCATGCTTTCTTCCCACGCTCACCTGTTCAATACATTTAAGTTCATCTTAAATGACCCAAGATCATTATTGAGGCAAATGTGGAAAATTGCATGCATGTTTCAAGAATTTATATGGTGTGTGTAAGAAGGGAAAACATATGAAAAGAAGACGCTTTTAAAATAATAAGAAAAATGTTGTAAAACATTTCTAAATATTTCCATACATCGAGTTGAACTAAACATGTATAATTTTCAGATTCATTTGACATTTAGGGCCATTATAAGCATTGCGTTAGGTGCTTAACAACTGACAGAATGTTGTCCAAATCTTGAGACCACCCCTGTCACTGTGAATGTGGATTTCCTTAATAAGAGCCTGCCCTTTCCATATGCAAGAATCCTGGAAGAATATTGCTTATTCTTCTAGAGTATGTACCACTGTGCCACTTTACCTCAAAGCAAGACAGCTGGAAAAATAATATCTCCAACCAATAAAATAATGCTATTTTACGCCTAAAAATACACTAATCCATCTAATGTTATGTCACATGCAATTTTTTATCTCTCATATGCATTTCATTCATAAAATAATTTTCACTACAGCAGTCACTACCAATACCACCTATAACAATTTCAGCACCACAATGCTACTGCCATGACCAACAGCAATACCACACCACAAGGTACACGTGCCATTTACTGCCAATACCAAAACCACCAACAACTCATCAAAGGCCACTGATACCACCTCCAATAACACCACAGTCAATATCACCTAATCCAATACCACCTATACCAGTACCACGGACACCACCACCTCAAATACCACTACAAATAATAATATCAATACCACAATCACCAATAATATAAAGGTAAGTATATAAGTAATATTTGTATAGCAGAAACCCAGTCGAGAGACTGCTTAGTATTGAAGAGAATCAAAGGCAAATACCAAGTCAGTATTGAATAGAAGGGTTAGCTGGTGGTGGTCTGTTACTGCATCAATGATGAAGTGTTATATAAATATGTGAGTTGTCAGCTCTTTTCTAAATTCGAGCAGTGCTGGGGACGTGATGATGGATATGATGAAATCATTCCAGATCCTACTTGCATGGAGAAGGCCTTTTGCCTGTTTTTCACTTGTTTCTCTCCAGTCTTTCTCCTGGTTACAGGTGTGCAGAGAGACATGGGAGATGGTGAGCTTGTAAGCCAGGCATTCAACTGGTCACATTGTGGATGATGCAGCTGGTTGTTTTGTAGATGACACAGCTGGTTTTAAAGATGGTGCAGGCCAGTTGAGTTCCATCAGTGTGGGTGTGATGTGGTCATATTTGTTAATGAAATTAATCAGATGTGTTGCATATATGATGTAAGATGCCTTTAAAAGGGTCCAGTGTGGTGTCAGGGAGACAGTGAGGCAGGGCATTACCATCATCCTGATGAGAGAGTACGAGAACTTGAACCTTAGTTCTGAAGTTTATTTCTGGAAGGACACTCTAAGCACAAAAACATGGTACCAGTCAATGTTGGTTTTATTGGCAATGTGTTCCTTGAGGGTCAGATCAGTGCCCAGTTGGAATACAAATTACTTGGCATTGAGTGATATATCAACTCTACCAATGTCACCATCATCAAAACTGTACATCACCAAAGAGGAGATATGACCCTGCAGCTAGCTATCGAACTTTGAAGTAGGAACCAGGTTCCTATCTGAGCTTTGATTTTGGATTATCAGCAAATAACTTAGGGCCTGATTTAGATTTCAGTGGATGGGTTACTCCATCATAACGGTGATGGATATCCTGTCTGCCTAAATATAAATCCCATAAGATATTATGGGATTTATATATCGGTGAATGGAATATCTGTCACAGTTGTGATGGAGTAACCCGTCCGCCGAAATCTAAATCAGGCCCTTAATCTTAACCGAGCCTAAAAAACGAACAAAAAAATTTAACATATTCTGGTGCTCTTGTAAACCACTCTAATGTCCACAGGTAACGTTTGTACTACATATACCCGAAAAAATAATGAATACTATCCACCAAATAATACACCAATACAGCCACCAAAACCATCAACAATATAAAACTAATAAAAATAACCCCAGTACCATGACCACATCATTCCCAACACAACACCATCACCAATACCAGAACCCAATCCTAATCCCACCAATGATACGAACACCGCCGCCTATGCCACCTCTTACCAATAATACCAGCTCAGCTAAAAAGCATCAATAATACAACAACAATTCCATAAATAAGAGACTACGAACACCATCACAACAATACCACAACCACTACTACCACCAATAGAACCACTAATAACACCTCTCATGCCACACCAAAGACAGCAGCACCAATACCACAACCTAAACCAGCACAATTAATAAAACAGCAACCAACACCAGGATCACCATGAATACTACCAACACAATCTCTTCTTGACACATGAGTCCTTCGTTTATGTCTGCACGTTGCATCTTGGTGGGCTTACGGACGATACGTCTCTGAAATCCAGCCGATCTTTATTCATCTCTGATTCGGATGGGAGAAAGAAATGGGTGACTTCCTTATCTTTCTTTTTTTGAGCGTGGATCGTATGTTTAGTTACTGATCCTGGCCTTATGGAATAATCGTAGATAGACGATCACCCTTATGGGAATCATATTCTTCCACCATTTCCAGATGGCCGCTGTTTTGCTGTTGCTTATCCTCCGTGGACACATGGGTCCTTTGTTTGTGTCTGTACGTTTAATTTTGGCGGGCTTACGGCCGATATGTTTCTTATATCTAGCTGGTTCCCACTCATCCCTTACTCAGACGGGAGAAGGAAACGGGTGACATCCTTACCCTCATTTCAAACGTGGGTCGTACATCCAGGTAATGATCCTGGCTCTATGGGATACCGCAGATAGGCATTCACCCCTGTGGAGGCCCCTCAGCTGCGTGGACTGTTCAAGGGTTGAAGGGATCGCTTTCCTTGTTCCTTTCGAGTTTTTGTCTTTATTAACTGCATTAACTCTTGAGTTAGGACATTTGGGATTAGTTCCGTATCGTTTAGTCACACGCTGTGGTGTGTTTATTGTTCTAAAGTTTTTATTGTTGTTTGTGACAAACCTTTTCAGGATTTCTTTAACTCTTATTTTCTGGTATTTTTCAAGATCCATTTTCACTCTACGTCTTTCACAAGAACTATTATGAAGGTCGAATTGGCTGAAGCTATATAAGTGTGATTCTTCGTCAAATATTTATCTGGGCCTACATTATCGGGTAGGTCTGTGCTGGTCCTTTCTTGTCATTAAGTTTTAATTATAGCTCTGTGTTGTCCATAAGAAATTGTGTTTGTTTGTTCGTTCTATAGAGTTGATGGATGCATCTTTTGAGCACCTGTAGACCGATCTGGCTATTTTTTTATCATTGCTCTATTGGATTATGTTTTGTTCAGAATACCTCAATAGGTATGTCTATATACTTATTTTTTATGGTGTTGGTTTTCATTTCAAGAATATCCACTTTTGACTTGATCATTTTCACGTGGTACCTACACACTACGGGAATCATGATGAATAGTTTTTGCTTGGTGGTTGGGTTGTATTTTCTCTCTGTGGATTCTAGTACCATAGTCACCAATTCTTTCTATGATATATTTTTTCTTGAACTGCATGGCCCTGTTGTGGGCTGTTTCTTCTCTCTGTTCTCTGTGATGCACATTTCCCTTATTCGCTTCTCTGACCATTGTTGCTTGATTTTTATCTATGTATCCCTGGATATCATATCTTTCAAAGCCTCTCGTGCATGCATTGACTATGATGTGAAGTCTGTTAATGAGTATTGGAAACTATATATATTCATATCATTATAGGTTATTTGAGTGTCCCACGCCATCTATTCCATTGCTTATGACTTACCCTGAGGAAGGTGTGGCCCGGGAGTAGGGTTTCCACCGAAACGCGCGTCGGCGTTGGTCCTTCTAAACCCTGAAGTGATTTTCTATCTACTATCTGGACCAGTTTATTAGAACATTCATTTACTTTGCTGGCTTTCTTTTTAATTCTGGGATGGATTTTTTATGTATGTCTGATGGATGTAAAGAGCTCATGTGAATCTGTATGAGTGTGTATGTATGAATGATGACTTGTTGTGGGGTACTTTGTTCATTGTGTTTCTCTATTGTATTTCATCTATATGTATCATTTTGTTGCAATATAATATATATTTTGTGATACTTTTTGATATTTTGTTAATAAAAAGACAAAACTACTTATTGTATTTATTGTTGTTCTCTCAATGCATGCACGGGACTGTTTTGTTTATCTAGTTATTACCATAGGACTCCCTTGTGGGCCTTTATAATCCTTGAATGGGTGGGTATTTTTCTTTTTTTGTACTGTTCTTCTTTTTTTGTACTACTACCAACACAATGACCAACAACGGCAAACCCCCACCACAAAATCAATATCACCATCAATATTATCATCACCAGTTACAATAGCACTAATAGCACCACCACCAATAACATAACACAGTACCACTAGCAATACCACTGACAACGCCAACATCACCACCAAAACCATGTCCATCAAGAGCACCCCTACCGCCACCATTACGTCCACCAGCAGAATCATAACACCACCATTATCAATTCAACAATGCCAAAAACAACAATATTACCACCCATACCATCACCACCACAATAATAATTCTTCTACCAGTACCACACCAGCATTATGCATACTACACTAATATCAAAACTAATACCACAAATGCCACCTGCAATGCCACCTATTTCAATAGCACGTATACCAATACCACCACCAACAATACTAACACATCCAATATCACAGCACCCTATACCACCAATTAATACCACTGACAATAAAATGAGGCCATAAATATTGCATTCACGTACAGGGCCACCACCAATTGTACCTCCTATACTACTATTACTATCATTACCACCACTAAAGTAGGCCTGGACATGAAATTCTGCTCCGCTTGCCGAGTTTGCAGTGTTTTTCCCACTTCACTCTCTGCTTATCACGCAGAGTTCCAAAAAACTCCACTCTGCAAAGGGGTGTGAAGTTTTTTCTTACTCACCAACGTTAAGTTGGCGAGCGAGGAAAGTCTTACTCCAGACCACCTCCAAGCAGGATTTCTCAACACAGGCAGTTGCGGATGGCCTCAACCGCTTGCGTTGAGGAACCTTCTGTTCGCATTGAGGAAGGTGCCGCTTGAGTAGAACATCTACTCGAGCGCCAGAAAGAAGCTGTGCCCTTTTGCACTGCACATGGTGCTGTTCACATGGTACAAACACCCGGTGCTAAAAATTTGCACAAACAGCACCACCTAACGCACTCTGCCGATTGCGGAAATCAGCGAAGCATGGCAGAGTTTTTTTGGTCACTTCATGTAGTTCCGCGAACATTGACCAGACCTACACTAAAGCCAATAATTCCTCCTATATCACCACCATCAAAAACAATCATCACCACCAATACCATACCACCTCTACAAATACCATATGTATAAACACCATCAGAATACCACCTGTACCACACCTCAACTATCATTCCACTGCTAATGTCATCACCAGTACCACAATGACCAATGCCATAATCACAATGAATGAATGAATGAATCAATCAATCAGGGAATTGTAAGCGCGCTACTCACCCGTGAGGGTCTCAAGGCGCTGAGAATACCACTAACACCAACACTTCCACTACTAATAACAATACAATCACAGCAATATCAATGCCAGTACAATGACCACATGCAATGCCACTATACCACCATTACTACCACCAGAAGCAACACTGCTAAAACCACCAATACCAACACCACCAAAACAAAACCATCAATATCACCACAACCACTATCTCCATTTCAGATATAGTTACCACAATACCACCACCATCAATATCACCAGAACTATCACAACCACCATGATCAACAATACCACTAGCAATAACACCACAAGCGATACCATATAACTCCCACAATCATCACAATCAAGCATTGACAAAGCCACTAGGTCTACCTGTAGTGTCACATAGCATGGAAAAATTGTTGCATGCCCATATATGCATGCATTGTCAAACTAAACCCAGTTCTATGGGATTTGAAAATGCTTGTTTATGATGGTGCTGAACAATTCTGCACCTTTACACCTAGTTTCCTGTTACCACTGCTATTGACTCTGAACTTCAGGAGGAAATCATATGCCCAAGGCAAAGATGAAAAAACAATGGCATGGCCCATAAATCTTTGAGCCAATCAGCACACATGGTCTAGTGATGTACTCCAAAGAACATCTGCAGAATTTGTGTTGATTTCAATTGTGGTCCCTAGCTTTGTATATCATGATGTTATACTGATGCATCACCACCACATCAGGGAGGCTTTTGATGCTCTACAAGGAATGCTCAATAATACCTTGGCCGTAATGCCAATTTATGAGTACCTGGCTTGGCAGTTCGGTCTGGACTGTTCCCATGAGGCACAGGGTCAAGACTTCATCATTTGTTTGCGTAGCACTTTTCACCCTAAGTGGGATGGGTATGCCCAGACGTGGGTCCCTTGTTCACTGTGCCACTGGATTCAAGCTAGCCTGGCTGATGAAGGGTAATACCCAGAAACCGGTCCCAGGATGCTTGTTTCTGGTCCAGGGAGGGCCTGGCTTGGCAGTTCGGTCTGGACTGTTCCCATGAGGCACAGGGTCAAGACTGATTTGCATATGGCTGGGTCTAAACTGGGGTGGCATGGTGAGCAAAAGAACAATGGATTTAACCCAGATCTCTTGACTGGGGGGAATGTATGATTTATTCAGCATTCCGTCCATCATTTGTTTGCGTAGCACTTTTCACCCTAAGTGGGATGGGTATGCCCAGACGTGGGTCCCTTGCTCACTGTGCCACTGGATTCAAGCTAGCCTGGCTGATGAAGGGTAATACCCAGAAACCGGTCCCAGGATGCTTGCTTCTGGTCCAGGGAGGGCCTGGCTTGGCAGTTCGGTCTGGACTGTTCCCATGAGGCACAGGGTCAAGACTGATTTGCATATGGCTGGGTCTAAACTGGGGTGGCATGGTGAGCAAAAGAACGATGGATTTAACCCAAATCTCTTGACTGGGGGGGAATGTATGATTTATTCAGCATTCCGTCCATCATTTGTTTGCGTAGCACTTAGCAATCAAAAGTGACAGTTTCCCTAAGAACCACAAATAAATCGGATAAAATGAGCTATTCATTTGGAAAACAATAAACATCTGTTATTCAGTGCCAAGATATCCTTTTGGGTGACTGTGCACTTTAGAGAGACATGATGTGCTAAGTTAAGAAGAAGCCAACCAAGAAAAGTCATTTCCATCATCCATCTGCACAGGAAGTGACATCACTGGATTTTACAACATCCATCAGCACAGGAAGTGACATCACTGGAATTCCCATCATTCATGTGCCATGAAGTGTGGCAGGAATGCTACTGGTGTTCCAAAGCAAGCCTGTCTGCACCCGTCTGTGACTGGACCGTGCCCAGCGCCACAAACCCTGGTCCTCACCCCACCTGCTGTTACGATGCTGTGACCCTCTGGGCCCTCAACCCCAGGCACTGCTCCACACACTGTTGCCTTGCTGCACCACACAACACTGAGGGAGCATTAACCTGTGCTTCCTGCAAGTTTTCATGCAGTTACCCACATTCAATCTTCACTGCACCAACATCCCCTAACAGCCTACTCTCTGATGGTCACACAGTCCCACAACCACCCACACAACACTCATCTCTCGCATGCATGCTGCTCAACATCTGCTCACTCAAACATGCCACTGATCTGGGACCTGCATCAATGCCCCAGACCTACTTTTTCTTATGGAAACCTGGCTGAATCCTGCATCGGCACCTGACATCACCACAGCCACCCCCCCATGGCTTCATGATTGCCAGGCAAGACAGATTTCACAAGCCCAGAGACAGATTCACCATCATCCACAAGTACACATCAGTTGTACCACACCCATGGACACGTCATCCTCCAATATGAAACACTTATTGTTCAAGCTCCATGTCCCAGCCAACTTCATTCAAAGTGGTACTCTCATCTAGATACCACCAGGAATGCACTCCAAGTTTACAGACACGATAATAGACTTAGTCTCACCACTTGCCCTTGATGTTAGCAAAATTATCCTACTCGGATACCTTAACTTACACCTGGAAGACCACTTCAAACCCCAACTCAAGACCACTCATTGAAAACCTTGGAAACCTGGGCTCCACCCGCCAAGTAAAGGGGCCTAGCCACATCGCTGGACACAAACTGGACCCTATTTTCACCAACTTGAGAAACATCTATGTTGGCCAGCCCACACTGGTTCCCTGAACCGACCATGTCCTTGTCAAGTTCAGCATCCCTGTCTCGGCCCAATGTACACACACCCTGCTGTTATGTTTCATATAGGTACCCCAATATAGGCTCAGGTAGTCACCTAACCTTTCACCTATATTCTCCCCTACCATTACACTACATAACGGTTCTTGGGACTGACCTTTTACCTATTTATGGTACTGCTTACAGGACGTAGGGTTTTCCCTGGAAACTAGCCTCATCCATTATGCATGAGGATTCTTGGAAACTCAGCAGGACTACCATCTCCTGCATAATAACTATGTATAAGGGTCACTCCTTCCGTCATCCTAGGTCCGACATGACACAATAAGGTAGAACCCCTGAGGGTACCACTTTGGGTATATAAACACCATATCTTGCTGGGGTAAGGCCGAGGAGAAAATGACTTCCATGCTGACACACTGACGCGAGACGCTGAGGTTCCTGCCCGCAGATACTCCAGCTCGCAGTGGTCTGACATCCCTTGCGGAGTGTCCATCTCGAGACCAAGATGGCGTCTCACAGTCTCTCACTTCAGGTAATGGGGTTGACTTCATCCTAGAGGGATTTTTGGCTTTACACCTACATACATGCTAGGTACACTTCGGTACATCTAGTTAGGATTGCATCGTAAGAGTACGCATTTATTACTGTCATGTATTTTATATACTTGCCTGTATTCATTGTTTTAGCACGATGGTAGAAATCCACTACCCTTTTACTCCGTTGGTGCTTCTAATCATTTATATCTGTTTCTGTCTAATGGTTGTTTCAGCACACCTATTTTACACTAGAATGACGCTGGTTCAATAAATGCTTATTAAAAAAACGTCCCCACCGTTTATTCAGTGTATTTCTCTGAGACAAAGTGAACATGAGTGACTGAGCGAAAAGAATCGCACTGTTTCCACGATCCCTGATGGGACAGAGTTGGCATGCTCGATAGTTGCCAAGAACTATTCTCTCCTTGGTAAGAGGGTTTTCTAGTGGCACTGTGAGCTAGCTGGTATACAGGCTAACATACCCGGTGGGGGTGTCTAGAATTAGTCTGGACACTAATCCTACAGTGTATGTTGTCTAAACGCGCAGATCCTATATAGGAACTACATGACACTGCCAGTCCAGTGTCCAAAACTGGAACAGCATCACAGGCAAAGAGTGGAACACTAATCTCACCAATGGCCAGAACACGGCAACATCCTCCCCAAAGCCATCAAGAATTTCAACAACTGGATCACCTCCTGTGTGGCTCCCTGACCCCCCTCAAACACAACAAAACAACAAGATCAAGACACCAGGCTAGTTGGTCCATGGAAAAACTCTGAATGATGAAATGCCATTGCAAACAACTGGAGAGCAAATAGAGAATGAGCAACAACAATGCAGACAGGAGCACATTCAAATCTGCCCTGAGACACTACCACCAAATGATCTACACCACCAAATGTGCCGCTCTGGTAGACCCTATCAATGCCAGAACCAAATTGTTAAAAATTTCACCTTACCATTGGCCGCTTCCATCTCTAGCACATCCTCGCAGGACCTCTGCAACAAGTTTTATCAATTCTTTAGCAACATATTCATTGCCATTTACAGCAACCTCAGCCCAAAACCGGACTTGACAATCTTCTCCAAAGAACCAAGACTAACTGCATGGCCTGTCATCACCCTAGATGAAATCACTGCCACCATGAAGTGCATCCACTCAGGGGCTCCATCAGACCCCAGCCAAACACCACTCCTACTCCAGAGAACTGCAACCCATCAGTGCAATGCTCACATTCTGCAACTTTACCAGATCGTTGGAAACACTCAACTGTTCTTCGATTGCTGAAGAAACCCCTTGCAGACCCTTCAATGCTTGCCAACTACAGACCAACCTCCCTGCTGCCATTCTCGGACAAAGTCTTAAAGAAAATCATCACAGACACCTCACTTAATGCCTAAATTACCACCAACACCTTGACACCACTCAGTCTGGTTATATACCCAACCACAGCAATGAAACTGCACTTAATCACTGCCACAGATTACATCTGCATGACTCTGGACACAAGAGGCAGCGGCCCTCATCATCCTGGACCTCTCTGCAGCATTTGACACACTCACCTACCCCATCTTCATCAAATGCCTACACAACATCAGAAGCCAAAGACAAATACTCAGATGGATCTGCTCCTTCCTGACTGGAAGGAGCCAGTCAATCAGCCTGGCACCATGCACCTTGTATGCCCATAACCTCATTTGCGAAGCTCCGCAACGATCCTCACTGATACAGACCCTCTTCAACACATATGTGATCCCTCTAGCCAGCATCATCTGCTCATACGATATCAACGTCCTCTCCTATGTCATCAACACACAACCCATTCTCTCCCTCATGGACAAGATGCCTAGTACCTGGATCAAGATCAATGCATGCATGGCTGAAATCGCCCACTGGATGAAGATGAACTGTCTAATGCTGAACACCGACAAGAACAAAATCATGATCTTCAGAAAGAGCACATCACCGTAGGACTCCACTTATTGGCCAAGTGAGCTAGGATTGACACACACCCCCAACACTCACCCAAAGAACCTCGGGATCATCAGCAATAGCTAACTCACCATGAGCACCCAAGTCAATGCTGTTGCTGTCTCATGCTCCCATACCCTGAAGATGCTGTGGAAGACTTTCAAATGACTCCCAATCAGTACCCAGAAAATAGTCACACACACCCTGGTCACAAGCAACCTGGTCTACGTGAACACCCTCTATACTGGGATCAACAAAAACCTCACCAGAAGGCTGCAAACCTTTATGCAGCACAGCAGTCCTACTGACAGAGGTTCTGTTCAAGATCCAGATGTATCTGATTTTAGGGGCTCAGAGACCCATGACTTATACCCAAAAGTACCTTCGATGTAGGGGGTGACTTCAAAGCAGCTCTCTGAAGTGCATTAGGATCCCTTTCAACCCAGTCCTGTCTGCCAGATTATCTGTGGGGGGGTAGTGGTGCTTTGTGTGTGGACAGGACACTACCTATTGAAATGTAAGTGTCAGCCCCCCCTTTTCCTCCCTGCTCAGGAAGACCCATTAGAACGCAGATGAGTGCTCAGAATGCAGATGAGCTTCCCCTTTATGTATTTGTGGCTGTCTAGAAGAAATGCACAACGTGTAGCTGTTACCCAATCCAGATGTGTATTGGAGACAGGCTGTAAGGCACAAAGAACAGTAAGTGCAGAGAAATGTCCACTTTCTAAAAAATGGCATTTCTAAAACAGTAATGTTAAACCCAACTTCACCAGTAAGGAGGATTTATCGCTACCATTCCAAACATATGAAACATGAAAAAGATGCTGCTTTCTGATCAGCAATTACAGCTTAAACGTGTATTAAGAAATTCCCAATGCTAGCCTATGAGACGAGAAGGCCTCATAGTACTGAAAACGAAATGGGGTGTTTGTCACTACCAGGACATGCAAAACACAAAGGTACATATCCTAACTTTTACTTATATAGCACCCTACCCTTAGTGTTACTTAGGGTCTACCTTAGGGGTGACATATATGTAATAAAAGGGGAGTTTAAGGCTTGGCAAGAATGTTTAAATGCCAAGTCGAAGTGGCAGTAAACTTTACTCACAGGCAATGAAGTGAAAGGCCTGAGACAGGTTTGAAAGGCTATTTCTGTGGGTGCCACAATTAGTGCTGCAGGCTCGCTTGTAGCATTTGAAGTACAGGTCATGGGTTTTTGGTATACCACTTTACAAGGGACTTACCAGTTCCTCAAATGCACCAACCAGGTATACACCAATGTCATCATGTTTAGGGGAGAAACACATGCACTTTAGCACTGGTTAGCAATGTTTAAGTGCTCAGAGTCCTAAGGGCAACAAGAAATATCAGCAAAACGTGGAGGTAAAAGGCAAAAAACTCTAGAGGAAGACTACCCTAAGGATGCCAGGTCTAATACAATCAAAACATCTCAATTTGTACCCAACAACCAGAATCTGTATCTTTACATTTTTCAGTGGGCAGCACTGTACATGAAGTACAGATATAAAAGGTATGTCTGTTCTGCTTGTGTTTTTAAGTATCTTTGTTGGAGGACTAGGCCTAAAGCAGGGTGTAGTCCCTTTTTAGCATCCACTCATCCATGGGACCGGGTCCTATGGGTACGTGTGGAGCTCATGGGTAATGTCTGCACTGAGTTACAGTGTTTTCCATTTTTTACTGGGCTTCTTTTATAACAGTTGCAATGTTATCTATCTCTGCTGTATCATAGCCCACTGGTTTATTTTTTCAAAATGAAATTACTTTTTTACGTCCATGGTTTTCAATTACTTTAACAGGCTGTTTGTTTAGGAGGTGCTCCTGTTCAATAGAGATGTTATCGATTTTTCCAGATTTGAGTATCATTCATCTTCTGCTGGTGGTGTTGCTGAGCCCAATAACTCCATGGTTAGCTTCATGATCAAGTAAATGACTTTAAAAAAAAATTCCCAGTAAGGATGTTCTCTTCACCAGGCCATATCCACAACCAAATGGGTAAAATCTCCAGGTGAATGTTGATTTTAAAGATTCCACAAAGAATAGAATTGAAGCCCAGCACATCTTCATCACGCTACTCAATTATCAACTAGCTATGAAGTTTTTAAGAGAAAACTAAACGAAGAGGAAAACAGAGAAATTCCTTCAAAAGATAGCTTTCCCCAAAAATTCTCAACTTTCAAATCCACCCCTACTAACAGGGTTCATTCTAGAGATTTGCAGCACAATAGGGATCAGAATCCAGAAATCATCCAACTAAACAGGTGTAATGTTATTCTAAGTGGTGCCACCAGGTAGAAAACTAGAACTACATCCCTTTTGCCACATCACCCACAGGAGCTGTGAAACTGAAAACCACTTTCGCAGCTGTTCCTCAGCATATGATGTACAGCTGAGCTTTTGATGAATTAAAGGACAGGAGATGGAGATGTATATTCTGTTGCATGCGAAGGCTGTCAATGGTCATAAGAAACAGCAGGTCAGATAGCTGTTCCTTGGGTATATGAAAGGATATGTGACTGTCACTATTATAAGATGGCTTTGGTGGGGCAGAAGACAGCTGCACATCAGCATATTAGGATTAGCCTGAATGATGTCAGTACATAGGCATTAGTCAGTGATAGCCATTTGTCAGAGCTAGTCCAGAGCATACAATGTAAACGCCTGGTCATTTAATGCTGTACCTACTAGATGATGATTGCACATTGACATATAACTCTTTGCAGATTTATGTTGTACATCAGCATATGAGATTGTAAGTGGGTTATGAGGTTGTGCATTCTGTGGAACCTTTGTGTATCTGTGAATGGGGAAAGAATGGTTTCTGCACATAAATTTGGAGAAGAATATTTCATAAACTTTTCAGAACACAACATTAAGGACCTGATTACGATGTTGGGTGGACTTCAGTCTGCCCGACACCGTCTCGGCCCTTAGACCGACCGACCTCCGATCGGAGACCCCGACCGGTTCATTACAATGCGGCTTAACACTGTTCGGTCGCATGCTCCCTTTTCTCAATGGGAGCTCATGGTACAGCTGTAAACCAGCCGTAACACAAGCTCCCATTGAGAAAAGGGGGGTGCAGTTCATCCCTGCACCCCGTGGCAGGCACCGCAAGGGATAAACAGGAGGGGGCACCATAGGTGCCCCCTCGCCCCCAACCAGAGGCTGCAACCACAAGGGGGCCCTGCTGGGGGCCCCCAAACACGCTTTCCGACATGGTTTCCATGTCGGACAGGCCAACATAGAGACCATGCCGGAAACCGTGCATCGTAATCTCAAGGGCGGAAAGGCCCGCCGCTGAGATTACTGGCTGGCTTCCAACTGGCCATCGGAAGCCAGCCGGAATGACCGGCCAGTTTACTTTCAGACTACCTAGATCGTAATTAGGCAGTCGGAAAGTAAACCGTGGGGCCGATTACGATGCGGCCGTGAAGGCTCCAACCCTCGTAATAGGCCCCTAACTGTCTTTATAGTGAGTGGACAGGAAATGTATTAGAAATGCAAACTCCATGTGTTATTTCAAAGACCAGGATGTAACAAACATGGACTGTGCTTATAAAATTTATCAAAGCAAGTGTTTTAATCATTTTATATAAATTACTATCTTACGTGAAATATGACCGTGTCACCGTAGTATCCGAGTGGTGAAACCACGTGATGAAGAAATATACAATGAGATCAGCAGGTGTGTACATTTTTATAATTCCCTAAAAATTACATGTAATGCAAAAGAAAATCATGAGAAATTAAGTGTAGATTATGTCAAATTCATTTCTGGGTTTTACAAGTTAAAAGTGAATACGAGGATGTACTTCATTTTCAATAGTTCGGCATGAGGACGAGATTGCTAAGAGAATGTCTCACCACATTTTCTGCTCGAAGCAGTCATAAGCAGTAAAGAAGTTTGTGAAATTTAGGACTGGGGTATTTTTTGAGATTTTGCATTATCTGCATTAAACAAAATTGCCCAAATTGTGCATATAATTCAATGTAACAGAAATGTTTGCACATGCCTAGTGATCAGTACAGTCAGTAGTCCAATACAGCTGTTCAATATTTCTGTAAATACAATGAACCAGATGGTGATAATTTGCCCAGGATAATAAACATGAGTGATGACAAAGAATCCACTCTATCAGATTAGATGATTCTGCATTCGGCAGCGGTGACAAACCAACATGGCCGCTCCGTGAAGTCCTCTGTGACACCGAGAGCACTGCCGATGTCGGAGGGTCACTTTGGCCATGTTATGCAGTGGACCGGGCATGGGATAGATCGTTGGAAGCTCCCAGGACTGGAGAGGCAAGTTTTTGGACCTTGAATAGGTCTAGTTTTATATTTTCTCCTCCGTTCCCGGGGTGTTCTGTGTCCCGGCCGCCTTTTTGTGAGTCTGGAGCTCACAATTACCTCAGTTGATTGGAGCGCATGCAATGCCTGCCTGACAGATTAAAAAAAAAAATCACGAATTTTGGTGAAAAATAGGAGCACTTTCATTCTTTGCTCATCACTGAATGACTTTTTGCCTTCCTGATTACTTGGATGCTGTGTTTACCTGGTGGTGAAGAATTGTTCCTTTTTTCTTCTTGTAGAAAGGTGTCTCAACTGGGAGTGTGCTGCGTATTCATCAAATCGTTTTATCATGGGGCTATTAGTAAACCTCTGGAGTGGAAAGGTTTTTTGTCAGACCCTTATTTGATTTGGGTTATCAGCTTGTGGTACTTCGTCCTCCGCTCCTGGAATGTTCTAGTCCCCAGCAGCCATTTTGTGAGACCACCTCAGAAATTAATGTGCCATAACGCTTTCTCAGTGTTTGGGCTTATTATCACAACATTTGAAGGACTAACTACACTGTTCTGAATCTCCTTATATTCTAGAGATTTTCTTACACACTCAGAAATAAGCCTATTCTGTCTTGTGTTGATATATTGGTTCTATTTGGCTGCGACCACTCCTCCTAATTGTTTCTCTCTGGACTAGTTTTGTCCTTTGAGGATCATTCTGTCATCTTATCTAAGAGATCCTTAATTAATACACGGAATCACCTCTATCAGTTTCGAAAATGGATCCTGCGCATTCAAATAAAGCCCAAGGACCCTCCGGTTCTAATGCAAACGGTCGCAAAGAGCCTGTTGGCAATACTAATAAAAGGATTAAAAAGGATCCTTCCTCTCCAAACAAATCACCTCTACCTTTGACCTTAGAGGATATTATGGATGAACTACGAAATATTCATCCATTCATGGTGGATATCACTGCAACGCTTCAAAGAATCGAAGAAAAATGGTCTAGTCTGGACTTAAGACTCACAGACGTCAAACAAAGGATAAGCGATGCGCTGGATGTTGTAGCTAAAGTGAATATTTTATCTAAAGAGATTGCTCAATTGAAAAAAACAACTGAGGATTTAGAAAATCGAAATAGACGTAACAACCTAAGAATCTATGGTATACCTGAGGGTTCTGAAGGTAGAGACATGATTTCTTTTCTGAAGGTTCATATTCCACAAATAGTTGGCCTACCGAAATCTGCAGACCTCAACATCCAGAGAGCGCACAGGATAGATCCTCTCAGTGCAGCGGCTACAGACCACAAGGAATCATTGCCTACTTTCTTTTATATTCTGATTTAATGGGAACTCTTGCTGCTGCCAAACAGCGTAAACAGATGCTTTGGTCTGGTCACAAAATCTTCTTCAGTCAAGATGTTTCAAAACCCACAGCCAATCGTCAAAAAGAGTTTCTAGACCTCAGGCCTATGCTTAGATCTATGAATGCTCGTACGGCCTTATCCATCCATGTTTTTTCAAAATAACATATAAAGACAGAACATTCACCTTCGAAGATCCTGTGAAGCTCAAGAACTTTATTCACATGCTCAAGACAGAAGATATGGAACTTAGTCAAACCTAACTGTTCTCTCTTTCTTTATTTTGCAGGTTCCTATTCGTATCTTGTCTGACGTTGTTGTCCTTGTTCCCATCGTGCATCAGTTTCATCGTCAATGTATTGTTTGGTTGCGTTGTCTTTCCAATGTTGGGTAAGTACCTTTGCATTGTATCTGTTCAGCTCCTTTTTCATCAATACTGTCCCTCCATTATCTGTTAATATTTCAGTTATTCATTCTCGGAGTCGCTCAATGGAGTGGTGTCTGTCCTTCTCGTCCCCCCCTTTTCATCTTTATCATCTTTTCTTTATGTGATCATTATGGCTAGAGTCCTCTGGCTTTTCGTCATCTTTTTTACATAATTATTTCAGAGGAGACTACGTTCTCCTTTTTCTCTCCTTATTATTTTCCCTACTTTTATCTCATTTCTTTTTCTTCTTTCTTTCCCTTCTTTTTTTCAATATATTACAGTGATTTTTTCTATTTTCGAATCTGTTTCTGTGGTCTTCTACTATTCTCTACCTTGCCGGATCGGTCTTGGAAAGCTTGTTAGATATTTTGTTTGCTTTTTATCTCTTTCTTCATGTTTTCTCAACTCATTTACTTTAATATCACTTCTCTGTTTGCTGGCTTTTTTGTATATTCGGATTTGTATTACCATCTACCATTCTCATTTTGGTTGATTAAGTCTTGCATTTATTTTAGGTTTCATTTATGTCATGTTAAAAGTTTTAGAATTTTAATCTTTAAATTCTCTCACATTTTTCCCTATGAGTAATTTACGTATTGTGTCATGGAATGTCAAAGGTCTTCGCAATCCGGTTAAAAATCGAAGAGTTTTGACTCACTTATCAAAATTGAACCGTCAAATTCCTTTATTGCAAGAAACACACCACAAAGAACAAGATATAAATTCTATTAAGAGACAATGGGTTCGGAATGTTTTTAGTTCCCCCGCTGTACATAACAAAAATGGTGTTCTTATATTGTTTCATAAGTCGTTAAATATTCAATTACTAAATGAATTCAAGGATGATGCTGGAAGGTGGCTTCTGAAGTGAAGATAAATAATACAGAATTTACGATTTGTAATGTGCATGGGCCAAACGGAGTGAACTTATTATTTTGGTCTGATTTTTCTTCTATGTTGGTGGTGATTGCAATCAGCTTATGGACCCATTTTTAGATCGCATATCACAGACCAAATTTGTCCCCTCTAAAATGCATAGAACCTTTCAGAAAGCCATATCCGCTAGAGGATTGGTTGACGTCTGGAAAGCATCTCACCCTGATGTTTTGGAATTCACTTTCTTTTCCCCCCATCCACAGGTCCTACTCCAGAATAGATTACGCATTTTTTACCCAACATACACTTCAATTTTTAACACATGCAGAAATAGGTTCAATGCTCATATCAGATCACGCCCCTATTATTTTAGATCTTAATTATCCCAACCCCATTTCCCCCAATCGTAGATGGAGATTTAACAACTCCCTTTTATTAGATCAACAGTTCACAGAACAATTCACTGTTTTTTTACAAGAATGTTTCATAAACAATCTTCTTTCAGAGACACAGATGAATATTGTTTGCAACGCCTTTAAACAACCGCAAGAGGTTTTATAATAGACTTTGTGGCTAGAAAAAAGAAAAGACTTCTTAGAGATTCCAAGCAACTCTTAGAACAGATTAAGATTTTGGAGCACGAATACTTCTCTTCAAATGGCAATGATACGTTATCTAAACTTATCAAGGCTAAATTGCAATACAACAAACAATCTTGGGACAATGCCTGTGATACCCTACTTTGTTTCAATGCAAAAATGTATGGAGGTCAAAATAAAGCAGGTAAATCCTTGGCAAATTACCTAGAAATTAAAAAGCAGAAATCTAAGATTGCTGCCATCACAGACTCTACTGGGGTCCGGCATACAAATGACTCAAAAATTTTAGAATGCTTTTCAGATTATTATACAAGTTTATATACCCCTGAATCATCCCCCTCTACTGAACAGTTAGATACTTTTTTCCATCAATCCCTAAAAACCCTGATAATAAGGTAGACTTATCCTCCCTTGATTCTCCTCTATCTGAACAAGAGCTATTAAATGCAATAAATCAACTCCCCAAAGATAAAACTCCTGGGCCTGACGGCTTTACTGTACGCCTTTATTTCCATTTTAGACATCTTCTAATTCCTAAGTTACTATTTCTTGTTAATCATTTTTTGAACACAGGACGTACACAAGGCTCCTTTACTCAGGCCATGCTCTGTTTACTCCCTAAGAAAGATAAGGATCTTTCTCAGTGTTGTAACTATAGACCTATCTCGCTGATTAATACGGACTGTAAGATTTTTGCTAAATTATTGGCTCTCCGCATTAACTCTGTGATTCCTGATTTAGTTGATATGCATCAGTCTGGCTTTGTAAAGGGAAGAACTATTTCAGACAATTCTAGAACCTTCCTCAACATTATTCACTTAGCCGCTAAACTTAGCTCTCCCTTAGCCACCATAACGTTGGATGCCGAGAAGGCTTTCGATCGAGTGAATTGGGAATTTATGTTTGGTGCACTGAAATGGCATGGTTTTAGCCCTCATTTTGTCCAATACATTACGTTATTATACTCCGAACCTTATACCTCTATTTGGGTCAACTGTAGACAATCCAAATACTTCCCCTTCATAGAGGTACTAGGCAGGGTTGCCCATTGTCTCCCTGTTATTTATTTTATCGTTAGAACCTTTTCTGGAAACAATTCGTCGATCTCCCAAATTTCCTGGTTTTCATTTCAAGAACCTGAATATAAAGCACACTGCGTATGCAGATGAAATTTTACTCTATATATCTAACCCTACGACATCCCTACCAGAATTCTTTTCATTATTGAACACATACTCTGTTGTTTCTGGTTATAAACTGAATAGTGATAAGTTCAGAAGTCTTACCGCTGAATAAATACTGTAGGAAAGTAGGATCTGCTTCTTATGGTTACCCCCACTTTTTGCTGATGTCTCACTGTTTTTGGACTAGTCTGACTGGGATCCTGCTATCCAGGACCCCAGTCTATCTGCTTTCTCCCTTAAATTGCTATGTATGTACTTTAGGTACACTCCAGATTGGATACTGGGGTACCCTTATCAGTCCCTAGTATATGGTACACCATGTACCCAGGGCATGTAATGTAATGTAATGTAATGTAATGTAAGCCGAACTTATATAGCGCACTGTCACCCCACAGGTATTCTGGCGCTGAGATTACCATGCATTCCACTGTGCGCATGTCCACCCATACCCGATGAAAATAGTTAGAACTGCAGCTACATTACACTATTCCCTAGGGAAAAGCCAAGTTTTCAGCTTTTTTCTAAAGTGCAGCAAGTTCTCGGTCTGTCTTAGATCGATCAGGAGTTCATTCCACAACCACGAAGCTGCAGAGCTGAATGCTCTGCCTCCAATCCTGGTTTTTCTAAATCTCGATGTACACATCAGATTTGCTGTTGCTGATCTGAGATTTCTAGATGGCATATACCAAGTAAATTTGCTCTGCAGTGGTCTAGGTCCCATTCCATGTGCTGCCTTAAAGACAATGCAGAGTGATTTGAATTGAATTCTCTGCAGAATCGGTAGCCAATGGAGATCCTTCAGGGATAACGACGCAGAGGACCTACGCTGTCTCTTTAAGGTTAACTTGGCAGCTATTATTTGAATTCTCTGAAGTTTCTTTATCAGGGAATTTGGTGTTCCAAGTAGCAGAGCGTTGCAGTAGTCTAGTCTGCTCAAGATGACGCTCCTCACCACCTGTGCCCTAGCGGACATCAGCAATAACGGGAGTATTTTCCGAAGGGCTCTAAGTAGAGATAGGCAGGTGTCAACTGTTTTATTCACTTGGGAATCTAGATGAAGACTGCTGTCAAACAGCACCCCTAAGTTACGCACTGTCTTGGATGTAGTTAGTGGTTTTTCTGTAGAGGTGGGCCAGAAGTCAACAGGGAGTGGGCAAGCTATCTTGTTCGGTGTACAGTACACAATTTTAGTTTTGTCTCCATTAAATTGTAAGGAGTTGTCCCTAAGCCAATTGGCAGTTCTCTGCATAGGTACCCCAGAGGCCTCCAATGGGCTGAAGCATGTATTATGCCACCCATGAGAGGCCATTCAAAATGACACAACAGGTCTGCTACAGCAGCCTGTGTAAGCTGATGCTTGCACCACTTACGTAGATATAGGTTCACTATATCTATCTAAATCACTACACCACCTCCACATCCTTCGTGGGAAAGCTCACCTCTGGGTCCTGGTTGTCCTTGACATCTCCTGGTCCCCATGGCTGCAGAGTCAAGCGTCTTCGCACCTGAAGCACCCGACATCGGTGGGCATTCGTCTGCCGAGCCCCTGGTCACCTGAAGTGACCCAGACTCTGTCCCCTCTGCTTTCAAGTTCCTCTCACCTAGAATCCAGGCTTGGATTCCACCGGACACTCTTCGCCTTCCTGGCAGCAGCACTTCTTTGCAACTCTCCATTGAAAACGACGAAGGTTTCCGACACCATTTGACCCCTATGCAGCCGGCTCCTCTGGGATAGGTAACACGGGTACCTCAGTACTCACTGGTGGGTTGGCTCTAGAACCTCCTATGTTCCAAAGGGTTTGCTCGAAGTCCTCGTAGAAGTGTCCTTAAACTGTAACTTTTCAACCGCGACTTTCCCATAGAGTTGTACGGAGCACGCGGTCGTGTTTCCTCACTGCACCCGTCCTGCGTGGGCTCCCTGTGTCACTGCCTTGGGTGGTTCCTTGGGGTCCCAGCAATTCTACGTGCTCTAGGAACTGTGTCTAGTCAAGTCGTGATTGTTATACCATTTTTTTAGTATATGGCTCGGTCTCCCCCTGGAGCCCGCTGTGTATTGTGCTACTTACGAATGTTCTATTGATTCAGTATTGTGTGCTTGGTGTTCTAATCTCATGTAGAGATTAGTAGAGAGTGTTATATTAATAAATACCTATTTTTTATATAACTACTGTGTGGTTCTCCTTTTATTTGGTCATTCAGGAGGTGATATTCTGGTAAAATAAGCTGCTTTACATTCCTTCAAGATTAAGCCTGAAGGCTGCTCTCCACAGCTACAACTAGGATAGCTTTCTCAAGGTTATCTTTGACCTCATACATCATAAGGGTCGTGTGGACTGGTTCAAGGTGCCCTCTTTAATTAGTGGACAGGATATACCAGGCTACCTTCTCACATTGGTGTGCAGCGGTTGGGATTCAAGCTTGCTATTGTTTTACCAGATAAATCTGATTGAGTGTTTAACTGAAAACCACTAAGTATTAGGCACATATAATACATCAAGATTTGAATAAGTAAGTTCTACTGAACTTGGAGTTGGGTAAGTCAAGGGTCTAGCACACCCTTTTTCCAACTCAAGAGAGTTTAGTCTCCACTAGGTTAGGTAGGTGCCTACACCACATAACACTAGTATGTCTTCTAGAGGAGAAGCCAGTGGCTCCCTGCCAACTAGGTACAATGGCCTCTCATTTCAGGAATTGAAAGCCATGTGTGTGTCTAGGAAGTTGAGGACAGGGAGAGGTGCAAACACCTAACGTCTCATTGAGATCTTGCTCTTGGATGACCTTAGGAAGACCCCAGGGTCTGATGAGGTAGATAGAGTGGGTGGGGCAGGGAATGAGGAAAGGCCAGGAAGTGAAACCTTCTTTGACCTGGACTCAAACCCTGACCAGGAGGATCAAAATGATTCTAACCTGGACAACATAGATCTTCCTTTAGGTGGGGGAGAAGGCCCCAGTGGCCCTCTCTTCACTCCACCAGGAAGAGTACAGAGTTTACCTAGGAGATCCAGATCTCCCTCTGTAGAATCTCGACACTCAGGAACTTCTGTAGGGACTTCCATATCAAATAAGAGGGAATCCTCTTATGATAGACAGTGCCAGTTTCTGGAGCTTGAGAAAATCAAGCTTAGGCTCAAGAAGGAGCAGTTGGCCCTCGACAGGGAATCCCTAGAGCTCCAGAGAGCTACAAAGAGATTGGGACTAGAGTCCCATGGTGGCAGCAATAGTGTCCCTAGGGTTAAGGAGTATACTCCCGATCATAGGAACCTGAACAAGATAGTCCCTACCTACCAGAGTGGGGATGACATCCACAAATGATAACTGCACTAGAGAGGGCCTGTAAGGTACAGAGGGTCCCTCAGGAGCAGTGGGCAGCTATCTTGTGGCTCTCCTTTGCTGACAAAGGTAGAGATAAGCTCCTCACTGTTAGAGAAGAGGATGCTGACAATTATTCAGTCCTGAAGAGTGCTCTCATTGATGGGTTTGGCTTAACCACTGAACAATACAGGATTAAGTTCAGAGACACACAGAAGACACAGACTCAGGACTGGGTAGACTTTGTAGATTGTGCTACTAAGGCTCTGGAAGGATGGTTACTTGGCAGTAAAGTGAATGATTTTAAAGGATTGTACAATTTAATTATGAGGGAGCAGATCTTTAATAATTGCCAAAACCAGTTGTTGCATCAGTACTTGGTTGATTCTGATCCGACCTCGCCCCAAGAATTGGGAAAGAAGGCAGACAAATGGGTCAGAACCAGGGTGAAGCAGAAAACTCAGAATCAAGGTGGTGACCAAAAGAAGCAAGATGCTAAAACTCCAGATAAGGGTGGGGAGAAGGGTAAAGACCAGAAGTCTTCACAAGGGCCCCAAAAACCTGCATCTGAGGGGGGGGGGGAGTCACAATCTAACAAGGGTAAAGGCAAAAGGAAACCTTGGTGTCATATCTGTAAAGAGAAGACCCATTGGACAAAGGATGCCAGTTATCCAAGGGCCAAGGATTCTACTCCTACCACCACTGCCCCTAAGGCAACTGTCCCCCCTAGCACAGTCTCAAGTGGTGGTACACAGAACAAGGGAATAGTGGGGTTAACCATGGGATCTGAGATAGATTCTGGCCTAGTCAGAATTCCAACTCAAGCTGTTTTGGTCTGTGATGGAGGCATGGATATTGCCTCCTTATTTGTCAGTCCCAGTAACCTGGCTGGGCAAGTACAGACAACAGCATTTAATCAATGGTAAGGATGCCATGGCATACAGGAACACAGGAGCAAGTGTCACAATGGTGACAAAAGATCTTGTGGGCCCTGACCAGATCATACTTGGTGAGATGTACCAAGTGACCAATGCTAGCAATGTCAGGACAGACCATTCCTTGGCAGTTGTGAATTTCACCTGGGGAGGGGTAACTGGCCCTAGGAAGGTTGCGGTTAGGTCAGACCTCCCTGTGGAATACTTGTTGGGCAATGATGTGGAAACTTCAGCTTGGGCTGAGGTGGAACTCAGGACACTTGCAGAAATGTTGGGCAACCCTGCAGATGTGTTTGCCATGACTAGGTCACAGGCAAAAATGTCTTCCACTGAACAGGCCCTGGATCCTGAAATGATGGACCAGGTGCCTTCCAAGAGAAGGAGCAGTAGGGGTAAGGCAGTGTCTTCCCCTCTGCCTCAAAGTGAGGATCAGTCTCCTGAGGGAGATGATCTCAGTCCCTATGGAGGAACTGTCTCAGAGGAACTTGAACCTGACCAGGTTGAGGTCTTGGGGACAGGGGGCCGTTCCAGGGCAGAGCTGAGCCAGGAGCAGCTGAACTGCCCCTCTCTTGAACCCCTCAGACAGCAAGCTGCTGCTGAGGCTGCTGGGAGTGCTAGTGGGTCCCACAGGATCTACTGGGATGATGGACTTCTATATTCGGAGGGTAGAGACCCCAAGCCTGGTGCTACCAGGAGGTTGGTTATACCTCTGAAGTTTAGAGGTTTCCTATTAACACTGGCACATAACATCCCATTAGCAGGACACTTAGGCCAAAGCAAGACCTGGGACCGGCTTGTCCCTCACTTTCACTGGCCTCACATGTCAGAAGACACAAAGGAGTTTTGTCACTCCTGTATCACTTCCCAAGCCAGTGGTAAGGCAGGTGGTACTACAAAGGCCCCCCTGATACCACTACCTGTGGTGGGGGTTCCCTTTGAGAGGGTTGGGATTGACATTGTTGGTCCCATGGATCCTCCAACTGCATCTGGACACAGGTTCATACTAGTGGTGGTGGACCATGCCACTAGGTATCCAGAGGCAATACCCCTTAGGACCACCACAGCTCCTGCTGTGGCCAGGGCTCTCCTGGGAATCTTTTCCAGGGTGGGTTTCCCTAAGGAGGTGGTATCAGACTGAGATTCAAACTTTATGTCTGGTTATCTTACTGCTATGTGGAAGGAGTGTGGAGTGAATTACAAATTCACCACACCCTATTACCCACAATGCAATGGGTTAGATGAGAGATTCAACAAAACCCTCAAGGGCATGATAAAAGGTCTCCCTGACAAGCTCAGGCGTAGATGGGATATCCTTTTGCCCTGCCTTCCCTTTGCCTGCAGAGAGGTTCCTCAGAAGGGGGTTGGCTACAGCCCTTTTGAACTTCTGTTTGGACATCCAGTTAGGGGTCCCTTATGTTTGGTTAAGGAGGGATGGGAGTTACCTCTCAAACCACCTAAACAGGACATAGTGGACTATGTACTTGGTCTCCGCTCCAGGATGGCTGAGTACATGAAGAAGACATCCAAAAACCTTGAGGCTAGCCAGGAATTGCAAAAGGCCTGGAATGACCAAAAGGCTGTTTTGACTGTGTATCAGCCAGGACAGAAGGTGTGGGTGTTGGAGCCTGTGACCCCAGCAGCTCTCCAAGACAAGTGGAGTGGGCCCCATACCATTCTTGAGCAGAAGGGAGAGGTTACCTACCTGGTAGACCTTGGAACTCCCAGGAGCCCCACAGGGTGCTCCATGTGAACAGGCTCAAGCCATAT